>CM040118.1:387563889-388163889 GCA_022559845.1 Amorphophallus konjac | reverse complement strand
GCTAGGGCAAAACTCTCATGAAAATGTGTCGACCCTGAAGGTCGACACTATCAGGTAAAGTTTGTTCAATTCTATGAAAATAGAATGTTCGTGAAAAAGTGTCGACCTCGTGTGTCGACACTTTTCATCACGAATGTTTTGTTCTTTTAACAGGCCAGAACACTTCGTAAGAAGTGTCGACCCCATGGGTCGACACTCCTGTTGCAATTTTGCTTTTATATATATTCTGGCTGAACCTTCAGGAAAAAGGGTCGACCCCATGGGTCGACACTTTCTCTGAACTTTCGAACGGGCTATCCGGATCTGTTTCGAACGCTAATAAGGTGGATCCAAATGGCATGGCTTTTGACCATAATGGCCTTAGGGCGACCTTTGCATCTTGTATGTGTTATGAAGGAGGTTTGGGAAGGGCTTTTAAGTCCCTTGGGGCTTCAAACCCCTTGGTTTAAATAGCCACCCCTCTCTTCCGATCGAACCAATTCTATTGAGCTTCTAACGTTGGACTCTTTGCCTTGAAGGCGAAGAAGGTGCTCCCATCTGGTGGAGGTGAAGGAGAGCTGTGCCAAGGTCATTTTCCATCAAGCCCGAGCCAAGATATAGAGGTCGCGGACTGTATCCTCTTCATCCAGAGCCTTGGGCGACTACATCCTCTACACCGGCTTCATCCAACCTTCGGTTCATTTGTTCTAAGTGCTACCTTCTCTATTCTCCTAGCTTGATTAAGGTTTTGTGGGGTAGATCATCTCGTTTATCATTCTCTTAGTAGATTTGTGGGGTATATCATCTTGTCTATCTTTTTCATAGTGATTTGTGCTTAGAACGATACTCTCAGAACTGGGCTTGTATTTTTTTTTATTCTATTTCACATATCTAGACGATTTCAGAGCTTGCTCCGAGTGTGTGTGGGTTGTCTCGTCGTCGTACGAGAACCCACGTGTGTGGGCCGTCGAGCCCGTGTGTGTGTGGTTGCTGCCGTCGAGCAACGTTTATAGTGAAATCCTCTCGAGGTGAGAGGGGTGGACGTAGGACGGCACTTGGTGCGTCCGAACCACCTAAAAATACTGTGCCGTGGTTTGCTTGTTTGGTGATTGTTGATATCTATTTCTCCGTTTGCTATACGAGTGTGAGTCGGTGAGGCGTGAGTGTTCTCAATTGTCCGTCCAAATATTGCTATCCGAGTGAGTATACCTGTGCGCTGGAGAGGTGTGAGAGCTTGCTTGATTTAATTTCGGTTGTTTTAATCAAGCCTATGTCTTAGATTTTCTCCTCATATCCGTGGCTTGTGTGGGTTGTTTTTATATTTGTGAAAAGGGTGGGCAATCAATTCACCCCCCCTCTCAATTACCTCCTAACCGGGCCAACAATTGGTATCAGAGCCTCGGCTCTGCTTTTTAGAAAACCTAGCGGTTTTAGAGTGATCTGTTAGGGATGGCCAATAACCTTAACAAGGGGATGATGCCCGAAGGGCATTCTATTCAACGGCCACCCTTCTTCGATGGGAGTAATTACCCATACTGGAAGAATAGGATGACCGTATTTCTTAGAGTGCAAAGTCATGAAATATGGACTGTTATTAGGAATGGTCTGTATGCTGTAAACCCTGATGAGGATATGTGGGATGATGATGCTATAAAGAAAGCCATTGTGAATTTTAATGCTTTGAATATACTTCAGTGTGCTATTCACCCTAACGAGTATGCTCGTGTCTCCATGTGCAGTAGCGCCAAGGAAATGTGGGATAAGCTCAAGCTTATCTACGAAGGCACCACAGAAGTCAAGGAGACAAAGGTGAATATGCTGACCCGTGACTATGAGCTCTTTAAAATGAAAGATGAAGAAGATATCTCCCAGATGTTCGCACGACTTATGGAGATCACCAACGGACTGAAGTCACTCAGAAGAGAGTTCACCGACAAGGAATTGGTGCGGAAGGTGTTGAGGTCACTGTCACCGAGTTGGGACACCAAGGTGACAGTGATAGAAGACTCCAAGGATTTGACAACACTCACCGTGGATGCACTCATAGGGTCATTAATGACCTATGAGATCAATGTGATCAAAAGGACGGAAGAGGATACAAAGAAGAAAAGGCCAATCACCTTGAAAGCACTCCCGGAGAGTGTCTCGAGCCAAGAGGAAACGTTGGGAACCACCGACGATGAAGATGTTGCTATGCTAACAAGAAAGGTAAGACAATTCTTGCGCCAAAGAAGAAGATTTGGCGGGAAGTTCAGGAAAGGGAAGAGGCAGCCAAGACAAAGAAATGAACCATCCAAGGCCGCCAAAATCATTTGCTATGAATGCAAGAAAGCGGGGCACATGCGAGGAGAATGCCCCGAGCTCCAAAAGAAGAAAGGAAAGGTCGTCAGGGACAAGAAGCCAAAAGCCATGAAGGTAACATGGAGCGATGAAGATGAGCCCACGACCGATGATGAGGAGTAGGACATTGAAGAACTCGTGAAGACGATGTGTCTGATGGCTAATAGCGACAGTGAACAGGTAACTTCTGACACTGAGGCCATTTCAAATGAACAGTGGGAACTTGCTTATGAAGAGTTAGATGAGAAATATAGAAGAATGAAAAATGAAAATAGGACTTTAAAGAAAAAGATCCATGAAATTGTTCACTCATCTAATTCTTGTGGAAAGTGCAATTTACTTGAAATGCAACTTAAAAATCTGAAAAATGTTAATGATGCTTTGGAAACCAAGTTATCTTTGTTTGAAGAGGAGATAGCATGCTTAGATATAGAGAAGAAAAATACATTTAAGCTGAAAGATGAAATCCAAGAAAAGCATGACCTCTTGAACAAACAGTTTAAAAAATTGCATGTTCAACTGAGTGAATGTGAAAAAGAGAAAGAAAACTTGAAATAGAAGAATGAGAATTCTCTCATTGAAATTGAAAAATGGGAATGGAAAGGAAGTGAGAGAGAAAGTAAAACAAGTTGTAAAGAATCAAAGTGTAATGCATAGCAACAAAAATCATGCTCATTATGCTGTGAAGAATTCATTTTATCAAGGAGAATGTTCACACACACACTTTGGAAAATAAACTGTTAATTCCAAATTCCCCTCATGTTTTTACTGTGGGAAAATAGGGCATGACATGTATATATGCCAACTCATGCAATATGATGATGAATTATTTTTCAGTAGATATTATGAGTCACTTGGGAACGCTAACGTGAAGGGACCCAAGCTTGCTTGGGTACCCAAATCAAAATGAGCATGGTTGGTAATTGGTGCTGGTCTGCATGAAGGCGGGAGACAATAAATGGTACCTGGACAGCAGATGCTCCATGCACATGACTAGAAACAAACTCCTCTTTGCAGACCTTGCTGAGAAGAATGGCGGAACGGTAATCTTCGGAGGATAGGACAAGGGTAAGATCATAGGAATTGGGAGAATTGGTAAGGACCCTAACCACTGCATTGAAGATGTTTCATTAGTTAGAGGTCTTCATCATAATTTGCTTAGTGTAAGTCAACTCTGTGACAAGGGTCATAAAGTGATTTTCGAATCTTCACACTGCACGATCATTGATGCTAACTCACAAAAAATTAAATTCATAGGTGTGAGATGTAACAACACTTATCAAGTTGACTTTGATGAACTTGCACCAAAGAAACTGTGTTTAGTTGCTAACAGAAGTGAAGATGTTTGGTTGTGGCATCGCCGTCTTGGGCATGCTAGTTTTAATGTGATTAGGAAGTTGAACCGTCATGATTTAGTCAGAGGACTTCCTAAACTGAATTTTGAAACTTCTAAGATCTGTGAAGCATGTAATAAAGGAAAACAAACCACCGCATCCTTTAAATGCAAAAACATTGTGTCTATAGAAAATCCCCTTCAATTGTTGCATTTGGACTTATTTGGTCGCACCAGGACTCGCAGTCTTGGAGGGAAGCTTTATGGCTTTGTGATTGTCGATGATTTCTCGTGATATGCATGGGTTTTATATCTTGCTAACAAATGTGATGCTTGCAATGAATTTATTGATTTTTGCACAAAAGTTTAGAATGAAAGAGGATATTTAATTCAGAAAATTCAAAGTGACCACGGAAAGGAGTTTGAGAATCATGAGTTTGATACTTTTTGCAGGAAACAGAGGTACGAGCATCAGTTCTCCTCACCAAGAACCCCTCAACAAAATGGCGTGGTCGAAAGGAAAAATAGGACGCTTGTGGAGATGGCGCGTACCATGCTTGCCGAGAATGGTCTTCCACGATATTTATGGGCAGAGGCGGTGAACACCGCTTGCTACATCACAAATAGAGCAATGGTAAGATCAATCCTTAATAAAATGCCATACGAGCTTTACAAAGGTAAGAAACCCAACATATCTCATTTCAAGCCATTTGGTTCAATTTGTTATATCTTGAACAATGGAAAAGACAATCTAGAGAAATTTGAAGCAAAAAGTTATAAAGGGATCTTCCTCGGGTATGCTCTAACATCTAGAGCTCACCGTGTGTATAACATTAGAACACTTGTTGTCGAGGAAAGTCCACATGTAGTTGTTGATGAATTCACAATGAGAAAATCGAATGATGATCATTTTCTTATTATAGGTGAGGGCGAAGTTGAAAAGGGAGAATCAAGCAAACAAGGTGAGGCAACAAATCAAGAAGAAGAAAAAGAACAACAAGAAGAAGAAGCGGATCAAGAACAACATCCGAACCTTCCACACCAATGGACCACGCACAGGGACCATCCATTGGAGAACGTGATCGGCGGTGTGGATGAAGGAATTTGAACTCGGGCTTCAATGAGGGAAGTAGAAATACACGATAATCTAGCTTTACTTTCCAGCATTGAGCCTAAATCATTAGATGATGCTTTAAATGACAATTCTTGGGTTCTTGCCATGCAAGAAGAGCTACACCAATTCCAAAGGAATCGGGTGTGGTTCCTTGTGCCCCGGCCTGATGACCATCATATCATTGGAACTAAGTGGGTTTTCCAAAACAAACTTAGTGAAGATGGGGTGGTTGTGAGGAATAAGGCAAGATTAGTAGCCAAGGGCTACTCTCAAGAATTTGTCATTGATTTTGATGAATCATTTGCACCTGTGGCTAGATTGGAAGCAGTTAGAATTTTACTTGCCTATGCTTGTCACAGGAACATGAAACTGTTTCAAATGGACGTGAAGAGTGCCTTCCTCAATGGAGTGATCAATGAAGAAGTCTACGTGGAGCAACCACCGGGTTTTGAAGATGAAAGATTTCCCGACCACGTATTTAAATTGGACAAGGCACTATACGGGTTGAAACAGGCTCCCCGGGCATGGTATGATAGATTAAGTTCATTTCTTATTGTAAATGGCTTCAAATGAGGTAACATAGACCAAACTTTGTTTACAAAAACTTGTGATGATCATTCACTAATTGTTCAAGTTTATGTAGACGATATTATTTTTGGAGTCTCCAATTCAAAAATGAATGATGAATTTGCCCAACTTATGCAGGGGGAGTTCGAGATGAGCTTAATGGGAGAGCTCAACTTCTTCTTGGGATTACAGATAAAGCAAATGGATGATGGCATTTTCATCAACCAGAAGAAGTATACACAAGAAATCGTGAAGAAATTTCAACTTGAGACTGCCAAGCCCTTTGCAACACCGATGTCCACCTCACAGAAAATGGAGGAAGAAAAAGGTAATAAAATTGATCAAAAACTTTTTAGGGGTATGATAGGATCCTTGCTTTATTTGACTGCTAGTAGGCCTGATATACACTTCAGTGTTTGTCTCTGTGCAAGATACCAATCTTGTCCTAGGGACTCTCATTTAGCGACCGTGAAAAGGATCTTCAGGTATTCGAATGGAACTCTTGACCTTGGTCTGTGGTATCCAAGGAATAATTCATTTGATTTACATGCTTTCACTGACTCTAATTATGCTGGTTGCAAAATGGATTGAAAAAGCACAAGCGGTCACTGTCAGTTTCTTGGGGGTTGCATGGTTTCATGGGCCTCAAAGAAACAGCATTGTGTGTCTTTATCAACTGCCGAAGCCGAGTACGTGGCTGCCAGTAGTTGTGCGGCTCAGGTGCTTTGGATCTAGATTTTGGTTTTTCTTTAAAGAAAACTCCCATAATGTGTGATAACACTTCTGCGATAAACTTGTCCAAGAATCCTGTCCAACATTCCCGCACTAAGCACATAGAAGTTAGACACCACTTTATAAGAGATCATATCAATAAAGGTGATTTTGAACTTGTTTTTGTTGATACAAAACACCAACTTACTAATATATTTACAAAACCTTTGAATTCTGAACAATTTTGCTTTCTAAGAAGAGAATTAGGAGTGTGCAGATTAGACACTTAGATATTTTGAGCTGAATTGTACAAACACTTTTTTCATCTTTTTCATAAAGAAACTGTTCATACTGCCTTTTGAATTGCACATAAAAGTTTTCATTGTTTTCACTCTTCAAACTTGGTCTTTTGTCCATATCACAGTGAATAACAACTTTGGTTATTATACATGCTTTCATCCTTTTGCATCAGCATGTACATAACTGCATATACTTCATCAATGTGTGCATGAATGCCATGATTTACCGGTATATCAAATAATGTTAGTGGAAAGGTGGATCAAGTCCACCTGGAAGCTTTCATCATGTGTGAGTGTGGTCTTCGGACCTAAGTACTCCGCCACGTACCGGTAATCAAATTGCTTGTAAACATCATTTTGAAATGCTTGAGTGTATATATACTACACACCTTTCAGTTGAAATCTTCTAAGACCTTACGCCCTTTCTAAATAAAATGCTTTGACTAGGACATGTTTTAACATGGCACATATTAAAGGGGAGGTTTTTGCTATAACGGTGCATACACTTAGGGGGAGACATCACCATGAATAGGCTAATTCATCTCTTACATTCTACGCAATCTCTCACACAATTTGCACATGTGAGTTAATGAATCTAACTAATAAGGATTTCACTTATTCCACTTAACACATTTTAGGACTCTGGAACCCCTACATAGAAATCACATGATTTGTGAGGAAAAAGCTGTCAGCCCCGTCAAAAATAGTCAATAAGTGTGATTTGACATGAAGTAAATCGGGAATCCCCCCTGAGATAAAGGAGGAAACTCGCATTAAAAAGTGTCCTATCCATATTATCATAAGTGACGGTGCCCCTGAAACAAAGGGCATGACTCGTGTCAAAAGGTTAGTCATCTTGACTTTGAAAAATAAAAATAATCTTGGGGTTGTGCGAAGCTACCAAAAGTCGAGCACGTTGTATGAAAGTGTAGGGAAGAAAAGTTCCTATTTGTGTTCTTTAGAAAATCTAAAAATCCATGCTATCTAGATTTCATTGCTCATATTTCACATATTCATCTAGGGAGTGATTGTATGGATGTACACCTTGAATCAGCCATATTTCATGAGTCTTGCAGTACCACTTATTGTAAGCACTACCCTTTTACTATTGCACATGAAATTCTTGTTCTTGGTCTATAGCATATTTCCTAACCCGTTCATAAAGAACATGTTTGCTATTTTATGGTATGCTGAGTGCATATGTGCTTGACTGGTCATAACTTGCATTTCATATGCATCTCATTGAGTTCATTGTGCATATTGAGGCTTAACCTTCATCCTTTACCGTTTTAATAATCCCCTATTTGACTTTGACAAAAAGGGGGAGAAATAACTTTGCATTGCTTGAATGAAGATTCGCGACTTGCTTAGTCCTTGATTGATTATGCTTTTGACTTGATCTGGTTGTTTTGTTATTCATCATGCAAATATCATAGATCACTTGATCTGGTTGTTTTGTCATCCATCATGCAAATATCATAGATCTATAAATGGTTTTATCTTCGTCAAAAAGGGGGATATTGTTATGCCCCGGACTGTTTTGACGAAGATTCTGAATGAAATGTCATGATTTCGGGTTTAATGAATTTGCATGTATACAAGGTTGATGAATTTCAAACTTGAATGCTTGATTTGTAAGAATGCTCAATTTGAAAAAGGCTGATCCGAATCAACTTGATTGAATGTTGAATGTTGGCGTGAGCTATTGTTGATTGAGCTCGAACGATGGACATATCTAATGAGTGAATAGGTCATTCGGTGTATCACAAAATGAATGGATGTTTCAAATGTGGAAGACTCTCAATTGTTAAATTGAGTTGTTAATTTGAATGTGAAATTAAATGCAGGACTATTGTGAAGCTTGTCACTCAATCTCTCAAGGCCAAGGTATGAATACTTGACTATTTGGATCTTGTGTGAATGGACTAATCCGGGTAAAAATTCATGCTTAATCATGTTTATCTGAGTTGTATGAACTCCCTTGATCAACCTTGATATATGTATTTGATTCTACTGAAGTTTTGCTGCTGTCAGTAAAAGTGTCGACCACAGGGGTTGACACTTATTTGTGGAGTCTCTACCTTCGTTGAGATATAGGACGCTGGTAGATTGTGTCAACCCCATGGGTCGACACTTTCACCAGGTGTCTGCAATTTTGCTAAGGCAGAACTCTCGTGAAAATGTGTCGACCCTGAAGGTCGACACTATCAGGTAAAGTTTGTTCAATTCTGTGAAAATAGAATGTTCGTGAAAAAGTGTCGACCTCGTGTGTCGACACTTTTCATCACGAATGTTTTGTTCTTTTAACAGGCCAGAACACTTCGTAAGAAGTGTCGACCCCATGGGTCGACACTCGTGTTACGATTTTGCTTATATATATATTCTGGCTGAACCTTCAGGAAAAAGGGTCGACCCCATGGGTCGACACTTTCTCTGAACTTTCGAACGGGCTGTCCAGATCTATTTCGAACCCTAATAATGTGGATCCAAATGGCATGGCTTTTGACCATAATGGCCTTAGGGTGACCTTTGCATCTTGTATGTGTAATGAAAGAGGTTTGGGAAGGGCTTTTAAGTCCCTTGGGGCTTCAAACCCCTTGGTTTAAATAGTCGCCCCTCTCTTCCTATCGAACCAAATCTATTGAGCTTCTAACGTTGGACTCTTTGCCTTGCAGGAGAAGAAGGTGCTCCCATCTGGTGGAGGTGAAGGAGAGCTGTGCCAAGGTCATTTTCCATCGAGCCCGAGCCAAGATCTGGAGGTCGCGGACTGCATCCTCTTCATCCGGAGCTTTGGGCGACTACATCCTCTACACCGGTTTCATCCAAACTTCAGTTTATTTGTTCTAAGTGCTACCTTCTCTATTCTCCTAGCTTGATTAAGGTTTTGTGGGGTAGATCATCTCGTTTATCATTCTCTTAGCAGATTTGTGGGGTATATCATCTTGTCTATCTTTTTCATAGTGATTTGTGCTTAGAACGATACTCTCAGAACTGGGCTTGTATTTTTTTTTATTCTATTTCACATATCTAGATGATTTCGGAGCTTACTCCGAGTGTGTGTGGGTTGTCTCGTCATCGTACGAGAACCCACGTGTGTGGGCCGTCGAGCCCGTGTGTGTGTGGTTGCTGCCGTCGAGCAGGGTTTATAGTGAAATCCTCTCGAGGTGAGAGGGGTGGACGTAGGACGGCACTTGGTGCGTCCGAACCACCTAAAAATACTGTGCCATGGTTTGCTTGTCTGGTGATTGTTGATATCTATTTCTCTGTTCGCTATACTAGTGTGAGTCGGTGAGGCGTGAGTGTTCTCAACTGTCCGTCCAAATATTGCTGTCCGAGTGAGTATACCTGTGCGCTGGAGAGGTGTGAGAGCTTGCTTGATTTAATTTCAGTTGTTTTAATCAAGCCTCTGTCTTAGATTTTCTACTCATATCCGTGGCATGTGTGGGTTGTTTTTATATTTTTGAAAAGGGTGGGCAATCAATTCACCCCCCCTCTCAATTGCCTCCTAACCGGGCCAACAAAAATAAAATCTAAGGAGACGATCACTGAAATGTATGCCAGGTTGTCATTGATTACTAATAGTCTTAATGGGCTTGGGAAACAAATTTCAGAGTGGGACATTGTCAGGAAATTCTTAGGTCGCTATCCCCCGCTTGGCATACCAAGGCCATAGTGATAGAAGAGTCTAGGGACCTATCGAAAATGACAGTCACTGAACTGATAGGATCCCTAATGACCTAGGAAACGAACTTCAAAAGGAATGGTGAAGGAAGTGAGAAGAAGGGTAAGAACGTTACCCTCAAGGTGTCCAGCAGTAAAGCTAGCAACAACAGTGGTAGTAGCAGTGGGGAGTCTTACGGCTTGTCAGACCTTGATCAAGAGAAGCAAGCTATGCTCACTCGACAGTTTCGGAAGTTTCTGAGAACGAAGGGAAAAACCTTTAGAAGGAAAAGGTCGTATCCTTATGGTAAGAAGTTTGATTTTAACAGTGATAAAAATAGGAGAACTAAGAAGATTACATGTTAGCACTGCAGGAAGACAGGACATATAAAAGGTGAATGTCCTAATCTCTAGAAGAAGGCCTCCAAGGTGCAGAAGAAGAAACCTCAAGCTATGGTCTGCACGTGGAGTGATGAGGAGGAAGACCCAGTGGCTAGCTCTTCAGAGGAAGACAAAGAAGAAATATGCCTCATGGCCAAAAGCGACGAAGAGGTATCCAATATTTTTGAGAACTTTACAATTGATGATTGGGAAGATTCATATGCTGAACTGCTAAATAAATTTAATGCTTTGAGCAAAGAGCATAGGCTGATAAAGAGAAAATTGAATATTGCCACTGAAGAACAGGTTCAGACTAACAAATAGAATCTGAAGTTCAAGGAAGAACTAGAAGAGATGAACTCTCTTAGAAAAGAAAATGAAGACCTTAAGTCTGAAAGTCAGGAAATACAAAAACAACTTGATGAACTTAAGTCAAAACTTCAAGAGAGTCGGAGTGAGAACAACTTAATGATTGAGAAAAATGAAGCTGTTAAGAAAGTGAATTCTAAACTCCTAAAAAACTGTGAAACATTACAGAAGGAGCTGGAAGATAAGCAGAGAACCCTAGAAAAATTTGTTCAAGGAAAGTCGAACTTAGATACTATGTTGGGTGCTAGGGTTAATTTCAATAAGGAAGGATTGGGCTACAATCCGACACAGAAAAGACCCTTTGAGTTCAAAACTATAACTTTTGTCCAGAAAAGGGAAAAGAGAAAATGGACACACCATCAAGCTCTAGTCATGTTCAAAGTGTCCAGCAAACTGGGAATAAGTCAACAAAACATGCCCAACAACACTCTAAAAATGTTAAGAACTTAACTAGACAAGCTACCATGTCTGTCAACCAGAACAAGAGTGTTAACAGAACCAGGCAAATGACCCACAACAGAAATTCATATTATAATAAGAACATGGGTCAGTACAAAAGAAACTTGGGAAATCATGCTCACACTCAGAGATTCTTTAAAGAGTATACTTTTCCTAGATAGTGTGGGTACAGTAGATACCCGAGGAATGAATAGTCCACCAATAGGAACATATTCAACATCAATAAATCAAGTGGATAGAACTTGAGTCATAACTTCAACAAAACTGCAAATAGAGTGCAAACGAAAAATACCTTGAGACAGGTCTGGATTCTAAAGTGTTTGCTTAGAGAGTTGAATAAGATTTTTGGACCCAATCTATCTTGGGTTCCAAACCACTTTGCTTAATTTGCTCTATGCAGGTTAGCCTAGCAGTCGAGAACAATAAGTGGTATCTAGATAGCGGCTGCTCCAGGCACATGACAGGTGACCGATCCAAATTCAACAAACTGGAAATGAAGGCAGGGGGACTGGTCAAATTTGGAGGGAAGACCAGAGGTAAAATAGTTGGCATTGGAATAGTTGGTAAGTCCCTCACTACCTCTTTTGAAAAAGTTCTCCTTGTGGAAGGTCTTTAACACAACTTGACCAGTATTAGTCAGCTCTGTGACATGGGTCACAGAGTTGTATTTGATAATGATTCATGCAAAAATCAGGAAATAAATTCTGATAATGTGAAGTTTGTAGCCAATAGGATCAATAATGTCTACATTATGGACCTAGATGATAAATCTGAGTTAAATCTTTATTTGTCTGCTGATTTTGTAAATAGTGCTTTTACTTGGCATAGACGTTTAGGTCATGCTAGCACCTCCTCTTTGAATAAGTTGGTTAAAAATGATTTAGTTAGAGGATTGCCAAAAATCAAATTCTGTTCTATTTCAAAACCATGTGATGCCTGTGCTCTAGGCAAACAGACCCGAAAATCATTCAAACTCAGATCTGAGTCTTTGTCATCCAGACCAATGGAGCTTTTGCATATGGACCTCTTTGATCCAACCAGGACTCAGAGCCTGAATGGCAAAAGATTCGGATTTGTTATTGTAGATGATTTTACTAGATATTCTTGGTTATTTTTCTTAGCAAATAAAAATGATGCTTTTCAGAAGTTTGAACATCTTTTCAATAAAATCAGACAAGAAGGAATTCATAGAATTTCCATGATTCAGTCTGACCATGGAGGAGAATTTGAAAATGCTACATTCTCTGAATTTTGTAATAAAGAGGGACTGACTCACAGATTTTCTTCTCCTAGGACTCTAGAGCAGAATGGTATAGTGGAGAGAAGAAACCGCACAATCATTGAGATGGCCAGAACCATGCTGATAGAGAGTCAGCTACCTAGAAGATTTTGGGCAGAGGCAGCCAACACCGCTTGCTACACCATCAACAGAGCCTTGGTAAGACCCATCCATAAGAAAACACCTTATGAACTCCTGAAAGGTAAGAAGCCTGATGTCTCATACTTCAAAATTTTTGGCTGAAAATGTTTAATCCACAACAACAATAAAAGAGACCTAGACAAATTTGATGCAAGGAGTAGTCTAGGAATTTTTCTAGGATACTCTGAAACAACTAGGGCTTATAGGGTTTTCAACTGCACAGATAAAACTGTAGAAGAGACACCTCATGTCATATTTGATGAATCAAATAATCTCACTAACTTAGATAATGATGACAGGTGTTCAAAAGAAGATTGAGAATTCTTGGAGGACAAGGAGGATAAAGAAGTTGAACCACCTGAAGTATCAAGTACTTCCAACCAAGTAAGTTCAGCTGGAGCAGGTGAGTCCTCAAAAAATCTGAAAATTTTGAAAGATCACCCTGTTCAAAACATCATAGGAGATTTGAATGATCCCCCTAGAACAAGGTCTCACTTTAGAAATGTTCATAATCAAGACCTAGTTGCATTAGTGTCACAAATAGAACCCAAAAATGTTGAAGAAGCTTTAAAAGATGAATGTTGGGTTAATGCAATGAATGAGGAACTAGGACAGTTTGAAAGAAACAATGTGTGGGAGCTAGTTCCAAGACCAGAAAATACAAATGTCATAGGAACTAAGTGGGTGTTTAAGAATAAAATGAATGAAGATGGAATTATTTCTAGAAATAAAGCCAGACTAGTAGCCAAGGGCTACTGTCAAGAATTTGGTGTTTATTTCGATGAATCCTATGCACCTGTTGCTAAGATGGAAGCAATTAGGATTTTATTAGCTTTCGCTTGCTCTAAAAACATAAAACTTCAACAAATGGACGTCAAAAGTGCATTTTTAAATGGAATAATAAAAGAAGAAGTTTTTGTTGAACAACCCCCCGGATTTCAATTTTCTCCCCAACCTAACCAAGTGTTCAGGTTGAATAAAGCCATGTACGGTCTAAAGTAGGCTCCTCGAGCCTAGTATGAGAGGCTGACAGAATTTCTGATCAGCAAGGGCTACCACAGAGGTAAGGTGGATCAAACCTTATTTACCAAGAGTTCGAATAAAGACCTCATCATAGTTCAGGTATATGTAGATGACATTATCTTCGGTTCAACAAATACTAAACTATGCAATGAGTTTTCTCAATTGATGTCTGTTGAGTTTGAGATGAGTTTGGCAGGTGAATTAAAGTATTTCCTAGGCTTGCAGGTACAACAGTTGGAGGATGGATGCTTCATCAACCAGACCAAATATACATTGGACATCCTCAAGAGATTTGGCATGATTAATCTGAAGCACATCACAACACCAATGGGCACCAACACATCTTTGGATGCAGACAAATCTGGTAAAGAAGTTGATGCAAAGCTATACCGAGGTATGATTGGATCTTTACTCTACTTAACTGCCTCGAGACTTATATACAATTCAGTGTAGGAATGTGTGCTACGTACCAATCTAGACCCACTGAATTACACTTAGCAGCTGTAAAAAGAATTTTCAGATACTTATCTGCTACACACACCCTAGGTTTATGGTTTCCTGCATCACATGCTTTAGATCTCATTGCATATACAGATGCTGATTATGCTGGGTGTAAGCTAGATAGAAAAAGCACTAGTGGTCATTGTGAATTTCTAGGTGGGTGTTTAGTCTCTTGGGGTTCCAAGAAGCAACACTCTGTGGCAATCTCGACTGTAGAGGCGGAGTACGTAGCTGTAGGGAGTTATGGTACACAAGTCATTTGGATCAAACACCAACTTCAGGACTATCAAGTAGACCTGGGGTGCACACCTATATACTGTGACAATACTAGTGCCATCAATCTAGCCAAGAATCATGTTCTGCATTCTCGAACCAAACACATAGAAATAAGACATCATTTTATTAGAGATGAGGTTTCCCAAAGAACATTTGAATTAATTCATGTAGGCACAGCAAACCAAATAGCTGACATCTTCACTAAGCCACTGGATAATGAAAAATTCATATCTTTGAGGAGAGAGTTAGGTTTTTTAAATCTTAGCTCCATGGATAAAATGCCCTCATGATTTTCACTTACATTTACATTCTCTTGAATAAAATGCTTTGCTTCCATGAATAACATGCCCTTCTTCTGTGTCCTTAACCACTCAGCATGAGTATGTGTTTACATCATGTCATTGTGTGAGGGGGAGTTCTATCTATGAGTATATGCGACCCGTTAAGCTGAGTGGTCTATGCATCTGCATTTTCTGCATGAGTCATATATGAAAAACATGTCAATTTGTGAGGGGGAGCTGGTTAGTATGTGAAGGGTGACTGATTCAAAAGCATTTGAGAGATGTATGTTGCTGTTGTTTTCTTATGAAAAATTTATTACAGCTCATTCACAGCAAGTAGAACCACATGTTGTGTCCCCTGTGGTTCTGGAGTTTTGATGATGACAAATATTATGCCTCATTATGTTTACATCCTTGATGATATAATCTTGATGTTTATGATAAACTGACAGAACAACTTTTAAGAATGACTTACGGGTCATGAAAAGGTCAACCAGTGACAGGTAAGATCAGTGCACTGTCAGATCAGGTAATTGTAGTACCTTATGCCTTGATGATACTTTAGCTAATGTGCATAAATTGTTTTGTGCATCATTTAACAAGTCTATACATTGTCTCTCATGCATTGCATGTTCAATGTACATACTTTCCTGTTGCAAACTGCATGTCATTCATTGGCAAAGTCTGTACATCGTTGGCTTGTGCATGCATCGTCTTTCAAAGTCTGTACATTGCATCGCATGCTCACACACTCGCAAGTCTATACATTGCATGCTACAAAGTCTGCACACGAAGTCAATACAATTGTTAACGGCATGTCAGTGCATTCATTTTTGTTGTGCATACTTCACCTTGTGCACACTGCATTACACATCAGCAAGTCTGTACAACGTTTGCACATTGCATCAGTTCAAAGTCTATACATCGCTTAGTGCATTACATGCATTCATCAAGAGTCTGTACACTCGGTGTCTACCTCTCATGATTTCCAAGTCTGTACATTGCATCATGTGCTTCAGGCATTAGACGCAAAGTCTGTACATTGCTGCATCAAGTCTATACATCGTGTGCATCTCGCTGCTAAGTCTGTACATTGGCCAAGTCTGTACATCGCCACTAGTTCATGCATATGTGCAAGTCTATACATTGTCTGGTCATCCACACTTAAAGTCTATACATTCCTTATCTTTACCTACGTTCAGAACACTAAGTCTATACATCGTCAGGTTGCTTGATCAGTGCATTAACAGAGTCTATACATCGTCAGGTTACTTGCACGTAGAGTCTATACATTCGTTAGAGCTCAGCTCGTGGCTTAGTCTGTTCATCCATGTTCATTTTGCATGTGTGCATCCCTCAGCAAAGTCTGTACACTCTACGGTTGGTTTATGCATATACAATGTCTGCACAGTCCATACATATATTAGCCATAGTCAATGCATTTGGGCATCGTTCGTTATAGGCAAAGTCTGTACATTGGCAAAGTCTGTACACTGCATTGCACGAGCTGAAGTCTACACATTGCCGCTATGTGTGTGCATCGTTTAGCAAGTCTATACATCCGATAGCCTTGCCTCTTGCTTTCAAAGACTGTACATTCTTCAAGGGCATAGTCCATGCATTCAGATCAAGTCTATACATTGTCTCGCACACACTTTTAAAGTCTGTACAAAGTTCTCCATGTTTTGCATCGGACAAGTCTATACATCGCTGCATGTATTTCTTCAAGTCTGTACATGGTCTTGGCATATGCACACACAAAGTCTATACATTGCAAGACCAAGTCTGTACATTCCTAGAATGCATCGTCTCTCAAAGTTTGTACAGCGTTTGCCTAGAATGCATACACTAAAGTCTATACATCCGTCTCACTTAGCGTCTCACTCAGCGTCTTTGTGCATGGAGCATTCAAGTCTGTACATTGTTTTCTCATGCACGCATTCAAGTCTGTACACAGTTGCAGGCTATTAAGTATGTACAGCTCATGCTCTTCATGCATTCACATAGTCTGTACATCATTTTACGTCGTGCATACTTTGGTATCAAGTCTATACATTCGCTGTGGATTGTTCATGCATCCTTCTCATCAAGTCTGTACATTGCTTGACAGCATGCCTGAACACTCATCGTCAATGTACATACTTGCCTATATGCTGCATCATGTCTGTACACGCTTAGTTCAAATCCTGAACTAACTCGATGCATCCCTTTCTTCTCTTCGTTCAGGATGATTCAGGCTGATGAGTGGCACGTGATCCGAGGTTGGCACCTGGCACGTGATCCGAGGTGTTCTCTGGATAAAGGGGGCACAAGCCCTGCACATGCCCTAGCTGTTGCCGCTATAAATGGAAGACTCCTCCATCAGAAGAAGGAAGATAGTGCTGAGAGCAGATAGTGATCGAAGCAGAGAGGCAGAGAGCAGAAAAAGTAGAAGAAGAAAAAGGAGAGAGCAGCAGAGAGGCTGAAAGCAGAAGAAGAAAAAAAATGAGAGAAAGAGAAAGAGAAGCAGAGAGAAGAAGAAAGAAGAGGAAGAAAGAAAGAGAAAGGAGAGAGCTCGTGAGGAAGAAGAGAGATTGAAGCTTCATCAGAACACTTGTCTGTCTGGCAATTGAATCAGATCCAAACCAGATTTGCTCCTGCGAGAGCTACACTTTGTGGATTTCATTTCCAGCTTTCTGATTGCTGTATTTTCGTTTCTTATTTTCTTTTTACTTTGTTCTTTTCATCTTATCGCTATACTTTCCGATTCTCTGGTTTGAGGTCGGTGTTCCCTCTGGGTTTCAGAGGAAGGGAGACTTGGTGTCTCCGGTTGCAAGTGGCTGCTGTCGCTTGTGGGTTCCCTCCTGGGTGGAGGAAGAGAGACTTCAGTCTCTGGTTGCTAGTGACGGGTAGTCACTAGTGGTTTCCCTCCCGGGTGGAGGAAGAGAGACTTCGGTCTCTGGTTGCTAGTGACGGGTAGTCACTAGTGGGTTCCCTCCAGTCTGGAGGAAGAGGGGAGGTTGTTCCCCTGGTCAAGCTGTTAGGCAGCACTTGTTTGCAGACTGATTCTGCGGTTCTAGCTTGTGTTAGTGGAAGCCTCACTCCGGTTTGGAGTGAGGGGTGGACGTAGGTCTGTCGACCGAACCACCTAAAAAATCTACTGTGCTGTGGTTTGTCTTGTGCGTTTTCCCCTTGTCTTCTACCTCTTTCACAGGTTGTCTGAGCATTCTTGTTTCTATCTGAAGTGACCTTGAGCATTACATTTTTTGCTAAGTGAGTCTGGTTTTGTAGCAACCCTGATAAATGAATATTGAAATAAAATTAAAAACATATATATTACAGAAGTAATACAGATAATAAACAAAGTACAAATAACGCCTCTTAGTAAGGCGTTAATTTAAAAAGAAACGCCTCTATAAACGGCGTGACTAAAGAAAGGACGCCCACACATGTGGTCGTCAACTCTCACGCGACCAAATAGGCAAGTAAAAGAAACGCCCATATCTTGGGCGTGTTTCAAAAACAAGGAACGCCCTTCTCCAAGACGTTTCTTAATAAACGACCTAAACAAGGTCGTCAATTCAAGAATGGACGCCCTGACCTAAGGCGTTAATTCCATTCGTGAACCGTTCGAACCCAGAGCTTATCCAGGGAAGGATCATGTTAATCTAGTAAGAGTCTATTAGAGTAAGGACTCTATTAGGGATATGTTACCCTCACAAGATCACTAACCCTAATAGGATTTCCCAAAATCCTATAAAGACTCTTGAACAGCCGAACCCTAACCCATTTGATCGACCTGCTGCTACACGGTAAGTGAAGAACATATGTTCTTCTTATTTTCTTTTGACCTCTGTTTCGACTACATGAAGAACTAATGATTCTTCACCCTTCTTCCTTCTTCCAGGTTGAAGAAGCATTGGCGTTGTGAAGAACAAAGGTAATGTTCTTCTTTCCTTTACCTTCGGTCAGGTATTATGAAGAAAATATTAATGTTTCTTCGTATTTCTCTGTAGGAAGTTCGGTCGAAAGGGGTTCATCCGTTGAATGTAAAGACTTCTTCCTGCTGATACTGCTAAGATTATTGGTTGCTGTTTAAGCAACAGAGTTTTTCCTCTCTTCATATCAATCTTCAAGTCGTCGTCCAAATCAACTCTTAAAGGTAGGTTTTCTCAAGTTATTGTAGCCCAAATGAAAATAACGCAAGATATATGTATAAGCATGGCATGCATACAGTTTTATTTTCATTTCTGGAATATTATTGAAAGAAACGCCCCTGTTGTGAGCGACGTCACGCGGTTCGGAGTTCGATGGAGCGGGGAAGAGGAGACGGAGAGCGCGGGGGCTCCTCTTTTTGTTTGTTTTGTTGTTTGCTGCAACACAGAGATGAGAGAAAAGAGAGAAGGGGCCACCACGGGAAATTGCTCCGGCGGGGCGAGCGGGACAAGTATAATATAGCAAGATATGGGGTTCAAACGGCCATAGCGGGAAGTGACTCGCCGCGACCTCGGGGGGACGGGAATGGTGCAGAAATTAAATAACAAGAATTGAAACGGCCATTGGGGAAGTGACTCGCCGCGGCCTCGAGAATATGAGCAGAATATAGCAGAATATAAAAGAGAATATAAGAACAGATATTTAAACGGCCATTGGGGAAGTGACTCGCCGCGGCCTCGATGACATGAGCAGAATATAACAGAACATAGAGAGAATATAAGAACGGAAATTTAAACGGCCATTAGGGAAGTGACTCGCCGCGGCCTCGATGATATGAGTAAAATATAATAGAATATAGAGAGAATATAGGAACGGAAATTTAAACGGCCATTGGGGAAGTGACTCGCTGCGGCCTCGATGATATGAGCAAAATATAACAGGATATAAAGAGAATATGAGAACAGAAATTTAAACGGCCATTGGGGAAGTGACTCGCCGCGGCCTCGATGAAAAGATGTGATCGCTAGGGGCCGAAAGACCCTAAAATAAGAAAGTGATCGCGCCTACCTCAAGAGCGGGAGATGGCGGGTTGCTTCTTCCTCTCCTTCCGGCCGGCCGACGGAGAGGGCTTTCCTCGGCTACCCTTGCAAAACAACGACAAATAAATGACAAGTGGCTTAGAAAGATGAATGTGTAGTATTCATATCCTTGCAATAAAAATGACGAAATAACGGGAAGACACACACCTGGTTGGTGTTATCTTTTAAACCCCTCTCGGACTCGAGTAGGAGGAAAATGAGATGATGGATGCGAGATGATGAATGCAAAAGAACTACGAAGAAAAGGAAAGAGTTGGCTTATTGGATGTGCCGGTGGTGAAATTCGGCGGAGCTCCGGCAGCGTGGGGACGACGTAGAAGCGCGGTGGATGAAGACGACCCTCCTCTCGCGAGCGTGGGCACCCGAGAAGCCGGCAGAACCTCCACCTACAAAAGACCCCACGGGTTAGAAAAATGACTCCGTAGCCTCTGGGCTCCGGCAGCCTATCGGATCACTGCTTAGCTCCCCTAGAACTGAGGGGGTGGGCCTCTATTTATAGAGCTCCGGAGGGTGGAGGCGTCCAGGACCCTGGACACCTCCATCAGGGTCGAAATAATATTTTATTCTATTTTTATTGATTTTTTTGGAATACTTTTGAGGAGGCGTCCAGGGTCCCGGACGCCTCAAGCAGGTCCACCGAAAACCGACGACGGCCGCACGCGGTTTGGCACAACGCGTGGTTTTGTGAGCGGCGCCTCGTGATTCAGAAATGGGCGCGTCCAGCTGACTGGACGTCTCTATAATTTGGATTTTTTCTCACACGACAAACCGTCGTTCGGTGGCCGGCGCCTGTGAGTGAGTTGATGGAGGCGTCCAGGGGCCTGGACGCCTCCAAAAGTATATTATTTTTTTATTTTTCTTTTGTCTTTTATACAAGGGCTGGCATTTTAATTTTTTTTATTTATTTTTATGGAGGCGTCCAGGGGCCTGGACGCCTCCATTAATATGTATTTTTTATTTATTTTATTTTTTTATGCCAACTATTATTTTATTAATATTTATTATTATTAGTTTTTATGGAGGCGTCCAGGGTCCTGGACGCCTCCATTAAAATATATAGATTTTTATTTATTTTTTGGCCCTGAGAAAAATAATAAAATAATAAAATAAATTAAAAAGATGGGGGCGTCCAGGGGCCTGGACGCCCCCATTAAGACCCACCCGGGTCCTCAAATCAGGCGTCGGCGGTCGCCCGGTAGACCCCCTTCTTGATTCTGGAACCTCTTGATGCGTCTGACTGGTGTTGATGCCGTCCGAATGCCGAGACGATTCCGGATGCCGAAAAAGGCAGAAGAAGACCCGAGAAAAGGAAGCACTCGAGTGATTCAGAATGCGTAAGCCGTTGCGGGGCGTTGTATAGTAATATGAGACTTTCTCAGGAGGCGTCAAGAATGGCGTGTCTACAGCTGCCCTGCCTTGGCGTTTGCTTTGCAAGGGAGCGACACGTAGTGGAATGGTATCGAAGTGGAGTGGAGTGAAGTGGGAGCGGACTGATAAGTTGATGCCAAGGTGTGATGAGACACGCTTTTGACGTTACTGTTTGGAATCTTTCCTGGAGTTTCAATGAGGCGACCTTGAAGAAGGTCTTTCAAATATTGACGATTGCTTGGACGGAGATCAAATAAGGGAGGGTGAGATGTGCGCTCAGGCACGAAACAAAAGGGGACCAACTTCTCGGTGTGGAAGTACCTGGGTCATAAAACCGGAGGTTTCACCTTTAGGGAGCGGTTACCAGCCAATGTGGAAGTGCTGCGGCCAAGGTGGGTCAAAAAAAGGTAAAGGAATATCTGAGGGTCTGTCCAAACAAAGGTCTCCTTTGGAAGAGCAGCGTCGGGGCCGTCTCTAGGAAACTCGGTATTTCATTCGGAGTGGAATATCTCATATTTGTGGGAATTGAAACACAATGGCTTTCACAATCGAATCACTTGAATGATCTTCCGCAATAAATCAAAGTCCTATATGAATGCATGCTGGGTTTAAAGAAAAATTCAAAACAAACTAAAATAGAAAATAGCCAAGGATAATATTGTTAACTTGTGAAGAATGGGTCAGGATACCGATCCGGCGAGCTGATACTGGGCTGGGGCCCGTTTATCCGCGCACCAACTCACTGAATGGAACCGTCGTCCCCATTCTATCACAAATTGACGGCCTATCCGTACAACCCAAACTCTTCCGGGATCATCACCGTTTTTGTTGAAGGGGAACTCCAATCCCAGATTCATTCGGGCCGCAAGGTCCTTGACATGTTCTAGTAGCGTAGGTATCATATACTATGATGCATGACATGGTGGGACCAACCAATGAAAGGTGGTACAGTAGATAGGACAAAGACGTCCGTTAGTAAAACCTGCACAGGCCAGCAAAGGTTAGCAACATCAAAAGGTAGCAGAATCGCACCACAGTTCAAAGGAGATCTAGACAAAATCTTGACAATGACCACTGATGTGACATGTTCTGTCTTGAAGCACCCTCCCCTTCCTATAAGAACTCCCCTTAGGCTAGCTCATTCAAATGCACCAAGGTGGGTTTTGGAAGCTCAGGAGAGGAAGGAGAGGAAAATTTAGAGATTTCAGGATGGAAGGAGAGTCTTCCCGCGTTATGAAGAGGAGCAAGCCTAGCAGCGAGATTAGGCGACTTTCCGACCTCGAGGGTCATCTGAGTGGGACGATCATGTCGCATATGGTAAGCCGACTCTTTTCAAATTTCTGCACGTTAACCTTCTTCTTACTTCCTTCATTTCTTCTTCTTTCCTCTCCCAGCCATATCCACTCTTCCCAGGCCCGAGGAAGTTTTCCAAGCTGCCATGGCTTTCAAAGCTGACTTCCAATATCTCCATTGGCATGAGGGCCATACTCTCGAAGTGGCATCTGCAGGGGCTCCTTATTCACGCCAAGCATTACGAGAAGATTCGTATGGACTGGGCGGCTATGGGCGCGCTAGTGGAGGTCTGGCATCCCCAGACCCACATTTTTATCTTCCCGACCTTCGAGGTGACCATCCTCCTCGAGGAGGTGGAACTTCTGCTTGGTTTGAAGAAATTCAAGAGTGACGGGAAGGTGAAGGCTATGCGGATGCTGACACGGGGTACTTCTGAAAGCGTCCTTGGAAGCTTCATGCCGCCCGACGCAGCTAGAAAGGTCCGTACTCAGAAGGGGATCGATCTCCAAAAGCTTGCGTAGTGGGTCATGAACGCCCTGAGAGGGTCACCAGACGATGACTATTTGGAGGGAATCATGAAGGGGTTCACTATCTGTCTGGCGGGTGCTCTCTTGTTTCCTTATACCGATAACATAGTGGAGGAAGACCAACTGAGTACTATCTGCGGGATTTGGCGTGGAAAGAGGGTGGGACCCGCTGTCCTCGCCTACCTGTATAGTGGCCTTACTGCCTCGAGCATGGGTAAGCCTCCATTTGGTTGTGCACTTGTCTTAAATTGCTGGCTGGATTTGCATTTCAAATTCGACCACCGCGAGGGAATGCCAACCGCTTCGAAGCTCTTCCAACAAAGCCCGCTTCACCACATAGCCGACGTGTTAGGCTTTGGTGGTACTGTAGTGAACCGCGTTCCGTGGCTGAAGAAACGTGAAGACTGGCGGTCTCACTTCCGCACCGTGACACAAGGCTTCTTCACTTGCGCACCGGCATGTTTGCTTTCGCTTGATCTCCTCATGAGGCCTTCTCCTGAAGTTGATCTTCAACTGATCGGCGCGACCGAGTTTGTTCTTTACAACGCGCATCGGTGCTGCCTCCAGATTGACATCCCACGCCATTCGTTCCCGCCACCGACTGACATTGTTCCTTTGAAGAAAAGGGAGTTGGGCACTGAAGCGGACGCGAAGGAAGCGAAGGCCATTAAAGCTCCCTGGAAGACAAGTGTTGCGGGAAAAGCCTCAGCGCACGTGGTGGAAGAATGCGAGCCGTGGAGGGCTTATGTAACCGAACTGGGGAAGTTAAGGCCTAAAGCGCCTAAGCCCCTGATGTAGTTCACTCTGTTTTTCTGATGGAATAAAATCTGGCATGGATGTTTCGGACCCCCGTCCCCTTAATTATTATCTTTTTTTATGGTTTTTCTTTTTCTTTGTGTTTTTTATTTTGTTTGGATTATATACATATTATTATATAAATATATATTTTTTTGAAAATTTTTTATTATGGGGGCGTCCAGGGGCCTGGACGCCCCTAATTTTATTTAATTATTTTATTATTTTTTTGACAATTTATTTTTGGGGGCGTCCAGGGTCCTGGTCGCCCCTATTTTGATTTTTTTTTTATTTTTTTATTTATTTTATTTTTTGGGGGCGTCCAGGGTCATGGACGCCCCTATTTTGATTTTTTTTATTTTTTATTTATTTTATTTTTGGGGGCGTCCAGGCGCCTGGACGCCCATATTTTTTTGAATTTTTGAAAAAAAAATAAAAATTGTGGGGGCGTCTAGGCGCCTGGACGCCCCAATAAAAGGTGATTCTATATATAGGGGGGGCCTCCCCCCTGTTCACTTATACTGTTCATTCCGACCGTCCAGCCACTCCAAACGACCCATTCTTAGTCCCAATGGAGCGAGGAGGATCGAGTCAGGGTCCAGATAAGCGGAAACGACTGGCTCGTCGTGCGAGGAGGTTGAGGGATGATGCCGAGGAGGCCGCAGCAGAGGAGGTTGCTGCGGGGGAGGAGATAGAGGTGCCTCTCCTGGCCGCGGAGGCCGCTGCGGATGCTGGTGACGCGGGAGAGGACGATCACGACCCGGTAAGTACCTCGGAATTCTCACTTTGTGGTTCAATAGGCTAAAACGGGTGTGCGAGAGGCTGTGAGAGAAAGGCGGGTAGTGAGAGAAGGAGGCGTCCAGGGGCCTGGACGCCTCCACGTTTTCTTTTTATTTTTGGTTATTTATTTATTTACGAAAAGTAATAGAAATATAATAATAATAATAATAATAATAAGGAGGCGTCCTGGCTCCAGGACGCCTCCATGATAATATATATATTTTTAATATATTTTTCTTGTTTTGGCTTTATTTTTTTTAAAAAAAAAACAAAATAAAGGGAAAAAAGAGGAGGCGTCCAGGGGCCTGGACGCCTCCACAAGAAAATATAAATATTTTTAAAAATATAAAAAATAAAATAAAAGAATAAGTAGTATATATACAGTGTTATTGTTTTATGACTGTTCATGATGCTGATGTGTTCTTTGTTGGTTTTGTGGTTTGCAGGGCGTGATGAAGGGCCGGATCAGCTGGTCCTTGGTGGTGGCAGCATACCGTGGGCTGCCGAATTTTCAGAGGGCGCGTGTGGACGCCATGGGCTTTGGAGCTTTCCTTAGGATCGAGCCCTTCCGGCTCGACCTTCCTCTTATCCAGGCATTGAGGGAGCGGTGGCACGCACCGAGCCGGGCGTTTCTGATGCCCTGGGGGCACATGGTGCCGACACTAGAGGACGTGGCTCGGATTACCGGGCTACGGGTTGACGGAGAGACAGTCAGCGGGGTCACCTACCCCGATTACCGAGAGAGTGCCCTGGACCTGCTGTGGTTAGAGACGAGCGTGACTGATAGAGACAGCAGGGTAGTCGGCCGGGTGGAGATCATGGAGGCGCTCGGATTCGTCGACCAGCGCCAGCGGGTTAGCGAGACTGGAGCGGAGTTCTTGGCTCGACTGGAGGGGGATGCTCGTGCAGCTTTCACCCAGGATCCGAGCGAGAGGGAGCTGGTGGATCTAGACCTTCGGAGGTTTCTTTTCTTCTTCCTGGGCCGCCTTCTGCTGGGGACGAAGGGGGATGGCATCCACTGCCGTTTCCTCGGGATCTTGGCGGATCTGGACAGAGTGGGGCACTATGCGTGGGGAGCGGCTCTGCTTGCCCATCTGATTGCCGATCTCTCCCAGACTTCGGAGAAGGAGACGACAGTCAGCGGCTTCGCACCTTTCCTCCAGGTAAACATTTTATTTATGCATTCCCACAGTTAAATATGCAATTATTGTACTAATGATGTATGATGGATGCAGGTGTGGAGCTATTACTATTTCCCGATGGGGAGGGCTAGGCATGGGAACAGGAGGGCCGTGCCTCTGGCGCGGCAGTGGAGGCCGGTCGTGGTTGCAGCACCCCACGGCTACCAGCTGGCGTCACTTCGTCGGGAGCTGAGCGAGTATCCCGAGGCCATGGTATGATGCGTATGATTTTTTTTGTGTTTATGCATGTGACTGAATGGTAACTAACATGATGTATGTATGGTGATGCAGGTGGTGTGGAGGCCCTACCTGGGCATGGGCGATGCTGGCCAGCCCTGGGTTGTAGCGGGTCTTCCTCGCTTCAGGCGGGACGTGTGGGTCCATTGCCTGAACGAGATTGAGCCGCTGCGGCTTAGACTGGTCATGAGGACGTTGGGGCTGGCCCAGGAGTGGGTAGACGTAGATGCGCCGGCCCGCATTGGGCGGAAGACCAAGGGGAAGGCGAAGATCGTGGACTGGCGTACGCGCTTCCCAGCACAGTACCAGGACTGGCAGCAGGGCGGGGTCCCAGTAGTGTCCCACGTACAGGACAGCACAGACTACATGAGACGGTACCGAGCTACGTACGGGGACCGCCTCTCCTTGGGTGGTATGGCAGGGGTAAGTGAAATGAAACTGCTCCACCTTTCTATATGTATATGCATGGGATACTAACTTATGTGTAATACAGGATGCTCGTGATACCATGATCGCTGACCTGCGGGCCCAGTTGGCGGACGCCAGGCGACAGTTGGTGGCCATTCGACAGGAGTTGGAGATCCTGGTGAGTCTATGCAATGCATTTTTTTGTGACCTGGATTTTTGATGCTTAGCCTTTGACTGATGTTTGCCCCGTGTTTCAGCGGGCCCACCAGACAGCGGTAGCCGGGATGGCTGGTGGAGCGGGTTCCAGTTCGCGGGGCCCTCCTCCGGAGGTTTCTGCCCTCCAGGAGCAGCTGGCGTACGCGGTGGCTCGGGCTGAGGAGGCCGAGCGTGACCGCGAGGCTCGAGTGAGTGCTTGCTTGGCCGCGACCCTTTTCTAGCTACTTTCCTTCTATCACTGTTCTCTTACGGTGCATGCGTGCCTTGACAGGTGGCCGAGATCCGAGAGGCCCTGGCGCGTGCTGTTCGTGCCGAGCAGGAGCGCGACGCTCGGGTGGCGGAGCGTGACGCCCGGATTGCGGAGCGTGACGCCCGGATTGTGGAGCTGGAGGAGGAGCGTCGACGAGAGGCTGAGGAGCTCCCTCGTGACGTGCTGGATCTGCGGATTGCCCTCGAGTTGTCGAGGAGGGAGGCAGTGAGAGAGAGAGAGGAGAGGGAGAGAGAGAGGGAGGAGCGACAGCGGGATCAGACCGAGAGGAGGGCTCTGGAGGCCCAGCTGCTGGAGCTCCAATTGAGACTTGGCACGGCGGAGGGGAGGCTTCGGGAGAGCGAGGAGCGGTACCAGAGGGCGAAGGAACGCGGGGCGCGACTTCGTCAGTCTGGTTCTTTTTCCATGGGCAGCTATCTGGTTTCTTCGGCCGAGGAGCGTCGTCGCGCCTTCGAGGCTGGAGTGCCACCGCAGGGCGAGGCGAGCACGGCTTCTCAAGGTTCACAGAGGTTGCGGAGGCCCCCTAGGGATCTCCGTCAGAGGAGGGAGGAAGGAGATGACCAGGAGGGTGACGGTGAGAGTTAGAGAGTTGCTTGTACGTCACCCTTCTCACTGTATGATGTACTTTCGGCTATTATACGAAATGGAAATGGCTTTTGTGTTGTGTGTACTTTTCTCTCTCCCACACTTTCTTTTTTGCACTGAGTTGTCCCTTGAGGCACGCTCCGCGAGACCTTGCCCTGAACAGCGGGTGTTGGGTTCGGTGCAGTATTCAGAGGGGGTGAATGAATATAACCCGTTTAAAAAACCTTTCGCCCAGTTAAAATATGATGCTCACTAGAATTACTAGTTCGCAAACTAGACAAGCTTAAAAGCTAATAATCAGTTGCAGAACAAAACAAGCATACAGTGAGATCACTAGGATGCTAACTAGGCTGAATTAGACAAGGAGTCGCTCAACTAGAATTTCGCTCTCTTGACAGATTAAACTATTCTAAGAAAACTAATCCACTCTTCTGCTCAACCAGAAGTCAAACGCTTAGAGCGCCCCTATGCAATCATCTAGCGGAAGCAACAGCAGATAAACCAAACCACAATGCACAAGGGTTTTTAGGTGGTTCGGTCCTCCAGACCTACATCCACCCCACACTCAACCCGAGTGTGGCTTCCACTAGCTCACGCTAGAAACCGCAGACTCAGTTTGCAACAGGTGCTGCCACACAGCTTGACCAGGGGAACAACCTCCCCTCTTCCTCCAGACCAGGAGGGAACCAACCGGTGACTTCCAGTCACCAGCAAACCAGAGGTCGAAGACCTCTCTTCCTCCAACCGGAGGGACCCCTGGACTTGAATCCACAAGCCCAGAACCGGAGACAAGTCTCCCTTCCTCCAAACCGGAGGGAACCCACAAGTAGCTCCCAGCTACTTGCAACCGGAGATCAGATCTCCCTTCTCCTGATCCACAGGAGGAACCCCGACCTCTCTACAGAGTATCGGAAAGCACAGCAAACCAGAAAACAAAGGAAAAACAATAAATGAAAATAACTTCAGCAAACAGAAAGCTAAAACACGAAATGCACAATGTGGCTCTCAACGGAGCTGACTGGCCTGGATTTGATCCACGGTCCAGTAGACAGATCTTCAGGTAAGCTTTTTCCTTGTTCTCCACGAGCTCTCTCGCTCACTTTCTATCTCTCTTTTCTTTCTCTTCTACTCTCCTAGGAGCTTCTTCTGCTACTTCTCTTCTTCTTCTTCTCAACTCACGATCTCTCTTTTTCTTTCTTCTGTTCTCCTAATCTCTTACTCTCTACTCTTCTCTTCTCTCTCTTTTTCTTCTTCTGCTCTTACTCTCACTCTCTTTTTCTTCTTCTGCTCTTACTCTCACTCTCTTTTTCTTCTTCTGCTCTTACTCTCACTCTCTTCTCTGCTCTCTTCTTTTCTTTCTTCTCTTCCTTTTCCTGGATCGGGGCTCTCTGTATGAGCTTTTCTTCTTGCCAACTCGATCGACCTTCATCTGTGGACGAAGGCTTCCTTATATAGCATCAGCAGCCGGTGGATAGGGCACAAGACGCGTGTGCCTCCCACGCTTGATCCAGAACTTTCTTGCCACGTGCCTTCATTGCATTTTGTTCCTCTTGTCTTGGATCACGTGCAGCCCAGGTGTCTGAAATGTTCTTCCTCGGACCTGTAATGAGATTAACACCATTAGTCAATCAGAGTTCGCTGCATGCTTATTTAAAGCTAAGGCGCACGAGGTATGTAATGTCAACACAGGGTGACTACTTCACGAGGTTGGAAGTGAACGAACTGTGATACAATGAACAAGGCTAACACAACAAGGAAGATGACATGAGATGCAACTAGAGGACAGAGAGAAGCGACACGAGGTTCACACAGAAAACGACACGAGGTATACTGTGACAGAACAGACACAATGAAGAGAGTGACACAAGGTGGTGGCACAGAAAGCAACACGAGGTGCTGCAATGTTCTGCACGCAGTGGAACAAAAAATGACACGGAATGAAAACAACACAAAGATGAAGTTGACACGGAGTGAAAATGACACGAGGTCTGGGAGACACGACACAAAGTCACAAGAACGACAGTAACCAACACGAAGTGTGGTTACGAAACATGAACGACACGAAGTGTGGAAACATGACACGAAAACGACACGAGGTCTGGAAACATGACACGAAGTCACAAGAAGAACAGTAACCAACACGAAGTGTGGTTACAGAACAAAAACGACACGAGGTCACAAGACAAACGACACGAAGTCCAAAGGTGACAAAACAGATACTACAAAGAGAACGACACGAGGTAGAAAGAAAACAACACGAAGTAAAACAATAACGACACGAAGTGTTACTGTAACAACAAACACTACGAAGTTACGAATCCAAAAAGCAACACGGAGACATAGAGAAGTAAAACCGACACGGAGTGTGGTCAAGGCGAGAAGGACACGAAGTCTAAAGAGAAAACAGCACGAAGACAAAAACATAAAAACTAACACGAAGACATAATTGTGAAAACACCACGAGGAGATAGACAGCAAGGAGAACGACACGAAGTGAAACGACACTTGAACCTAGACCGACGTAAAGATCCAGCGAAAAATGACTCGAAGACAGAAATACACAAGCACGACATGAACTAAGGATGACATGGGGACAACACAGTCACATAGGCTGCACGAAGTGAAAGACAACACGGCTATCTCGACACGTGATGAAATGGTGGAAGTAGAAGAACAACTCGAAGACGAAAACGACACGAGCTGAATTTAACACAAAGGCGAAGACAGACACTGACACGAGGTGTGGACACGAAGCAAGAATGACATGAGGTTCAGGGAAACCAACACGAAGACAGAAACAGTACGGACACACGAAGTATTACCTCTTAGCAGCTTTTTCTTGTAAAGCATGGAAATCAACACGAAGTGTTATAACCTCAGACGACACGAAATCTTTTCGTGTTAGTGAGGGGAAACAACACGAGGTGAGACTTCACGCTGTACAGAACTTGGAAGACCAGTGTTGAATGAGTAGACGTGTAGTATATCATGAAAGAAGGCCAGTGTACAGACTTGGAGGCCTGAAGGCGATGTGAGTAACAATCCAATGTATGGACTTTGACTCAAAATGAGACTGACAGTGTATACACTTAGCCAAGGCAATGCACTGTATGGACTTCCATGAGACGCTCAATGTGCAGACTTACTGCCAATCAATGTATAGACTCTGTAAATGCATATGAAAGCTTTATGCAGCAGATAATAGTCTGAAACTTCAATTACAATGATTCACAGTGTAAACAAATAAACTGACTGAGCATATGAAAGCCTGAATGAACATTTCAACAGGATGACTCACAGTGACTCACATCAAACACCAATCATCAAAACCAAATCAATCATTAAAACCACAGCAATGAATGCTTTATGCATCAGTTTAACATGTAGCATGACCTCACATCAAATATGTTAATCTAAACTGAGCAGCAGGATGACTGAACATGACTGAACATTTGATTAACTCACACCAACAATCAATCAACAAAACCATCATCAAAACCACATCAATCATCAAAACCATCATCAAAACCACAGGGACACAACAATCTCCCCCTTTTTGATGATGGCAACACTTTCAATATATTGAGTCATTCTGATGATGTGAGGTATTCTGAAGACTCAAATTATTCTCCCCCTTTGACTTCATCAAAAAGAAAATAATTTGAGAAATTAAAGCATGTATAAGAGTTCAGTCAATTTCTCCCCCTTTCAAGAACATGATTCTCCCTTTTTGGCAAACAATCTCCCCCTTTGATATAAACAAAATAAACCATGGGAAGGGTTAAATGCAAAAATGCAGATGCAACAAGGAATGCAATACTCCCCCTAAGTATGTGAATGCAAGGTCACAAATGATATGAACATGATTCAGCACGACTAGGAATGCTCCCCCTGAACAGATGCCAATTGATATGCAAGTGATGCATGACATGGAAGCTCCCCCTCAATAAATGGACTCTTATGAGATAAATGAGAAGGAGACCACAGGGGCAAACAAGGAGAAGTTCAGGTCATTGAGCCAATGACATGAGCAGAAGAAATTCAGTTAACAGATTTTTCAAGGATGCTCCAAACATAAGAAATTCAGCCAGATTTTCAAAGAGATATCAATCTCATAAATCTGAAACATAAGTTTTCAAAATCTTCTATCATAAGGGCTTATGAATGACATTTATTGAACAGCATGGTTTAAACATGATGTATGCAGAGTTTATCAATAAAATTCTGTATTGATATCTAAAACCATGGTTTAATAAAAGTGAACCAAGCCCTCATATTTATCTTGATTATCCTCCCTTTGTCTTACACAATCAAATCTATTGACTTCTTTTAGAATTACATGTACTAGTATTGAAATCACGCAATTATGAAGTCATATGATTTTGTCTAGGGTGGTAGCAAATTGATTTTAGCATCAATATTCAGATATTTCAATTTTGTTCAATAATTTTCCATGCTACAAATTTTACGAGCACTCTAGTTCAGTTCACACCTTGTAACTAGAGGATATATACCTTGATCAGAGGCCAATATCCCAAAGCACTTAGTGTGACTGACTATCATGCTACATATATGAACAGAGATAGCATTTACACATCATGACACACTTGAAATCATTTCTGGATGAGTGAGTTGTATTTCTCAGTGTGCATGCCATTGCTCTGCCTGATTTTTTCAATGAATTCTCATTTTACAGAGTTAACTAAGGCACCTCATGACACAGTCCTTTGGACTTGTGTTTCTCAGTGACCAATGTCATTGCTCTGACAGATATTACCCTTTAGACATTTCAGAAACATTCATTTGCTTCAAAACAATATTAATCTCATGTACTTAACCAATTAAAGTCATGTATTCAAAAGTGCAGATTTCAGAAGTTTTTGCAAGACATAGCATGAAACAGTTGGTTAAGATTTATTAAACATGATTCAGATATGTTAAGAGATTTTGAAGTTAAACTCCATGAATACATTAAGCTTAAACCACATGAGTTATTTCAGTCATTCATAAGAATGTATAATAGAAGATTCCTAGTTCAAGAGTTTTCAGATTTATGATCGAGATAGCCCATTGAAATTTTCATGAAAGACTGATAGAATTCTGAAGCCAAATGATACCAATTGTTAGGAGAGATTTTGAAGCTTAGTGTTTTCCGAATATGATCAAGGTTTGTCAATAAAAGTGATAAGAAGATATGCAATGAATTCTGACAAATGTATGCATTTGACAACCTATATGCAATGCATTGACTCCCCCTTACAATATGCATCCAAACTCTCTTTTTGGCATTTTCAATATAAGGAGATGCAATGTACTATATGTATGCAGGGACATGCAAAGACTCAATCATTGAATGCTATGCAAGAATATGCAACTTACTCCCCCTGAAAACATGCAATGCTTGCACTGAAAACTGAACATATGATACCAAATGATATCGTGACTTGTGTACAATCAGACTGTCCTATCAGCAAAGTGACCCATGGTACTAGGCGGAGCACTTGGTCTAAAAGACCACCTCACACATAGTAAGAACCTCCAGACAAACTTCCCTGCCTTTTGGTACCTTACCATTTATATACTATTGAGGTCATGCATGATAATTCAACATGCAGTCCTATATGTAATTCAGAATGCTCAGTGAGCTATTGCAACACACAAGTTTCAAGTCACACTCATAGGCAGTTCAGATTTTTTTTTTCAGAAAATTCAAAATGCAATATGTTTTCAGAGTTTATGCATTTCAACAATTATCAACCACTTACAAATGGCAGATATGCAAGAATACATCAAACCAGATATGCAATAAGTTTCAAAATGGGAAATGCAGAGAGATTACCTAAACAGTGTGGGAGTGGGGTTTTCATTCTTGAGTGCCTTGGATCATTACCCCTTTTATTCCAGCTTCCAAGGCACACCTGTAGCAGATACATCAGTTTAATGTAACAGGTACCCAAGAAACCTTGGGTCCTGGTTTAGCAGTGACACTCCTAGCAGGTTTTCTCAACAGATTTTTCGCATGTTTATCATCACAACACATGATATGACAATTATACATGGAATGCCCTACCTGCCCATAATGATAACAAGAAATAACAGATTTCATGTTCTCCTTGTATACATCAGCATTGGCGTGAACATGGTGTGAGTGAACATGATTAATTCTGTTATTGACATGAAAGATTTTCTTTTCATAACCGGCCAGCCAACAGTTAACAGCTCTGTGGCCTGGCTTTCCACATTCAAAACATACAGTGTATTTTCTTCTAGGACCAAACTTCTTTCCATCAATAATATTTTTATTAATAGGGAAATTAACAAATCCAGAGTTAGTTTTCTTTCCCTGAGCATGCCAGCAGAAGGCAGCAATGTGACCAAACTTTCCACAGCAATAGCATTGAATTTTCTTTTCCTGATCAGTAGAATGTTTCCTAAGATGATTTCTAGGATACTTTCCAACAGCATTTCTTTCATCATTCATCAATGCTACACAGTTATGCATAATGTGGCCAACTTTCCCACAATAGTGACATGTTATAGCCTTTTTATTCACATTCACTTGTTTGACAAGATTGATATTCTCATGAGAGTGTGAATGTGTGTGTGAGCAGTGAGCAGCATGCACATGAAAATCAGAGACATATTTGGACTTATCCAAATCAGCATTTTCCTTTTGTTTTTGAATCTTTTCCTGTTTCTTATCTGAATTTTCAGCCTTCTTAGCAGTGAATTGAAACATAGAAGAATTAGATTGATTAGCTTGTTCAGAGCTTTTCACGAATACAGTTGACTTCTTCTTTTCATTCACTTTCTTATTAGCATGCACATACCCAAGTCCTTCTTTCTGAAAATTCACTTTAGAACCAAGCAGCTTATTCAAATTGTCTTTTCCTTTAACGAATTTTGACAAAGAATTTTTCAGATCTTCAATCTCAGAATTCAATGAAGCAATACTCACTTCATACTTGGATAGCTCAGATTCACAAACAATCAGCTGTTGTTGCAAAGCATCATTCAGGTTCTTCAGAGTTTCATTTTCTTGTTGAACCATTATTTCAATGTTGTTCTCATTTCCCCTTACAACAGTTTTTCCTTTTTCAATTGACAACCATTTTTCAGAGAAGACAGTATTAAGAACCATTAGCTTTTTATTTTGATCTTTCAAGTAGACATTTTCTTCAATCAGCTTATCTTTTAATTTCTCAATTTCCTTCTTCTGAGTCAGCAGAGAATCATTTTCTTCTTTCAAGGAAGTGATTAAGTTTTCCTGTACATTATCATCAGAATGTAATTCTTCAATCAATTCCTTCAATTTAGATTTTAGATTTTCATTTTCAGCCTTTAGACATGTGATTTCAGTATTTTTCTCTTTTCTTAATTTTCTCTTTCCTGATTTGACTCTTTCATATTTATCTAGAAGATGCTCATGCATGGCAACTAACTCATCATGGCTAATATCCTCGGTCTCAGAGATTACCTGGGATGAGGACTCATCTGACTGATCACTCCTTCTTGCCATGAGACATTCTTCTCCCTGTTCCACGTGTGTTGTAGTCACTCTATCAAACATTTCCTTTGCAGTGCTACAATCTGAGAAGGAGGAAAAATCATCAGAACCGATTGCAGCCTTCATTAAATTTAGAGCTCTCACATTATCATCATTTTTTAATTTGTGAACATGAGTCCACTTGGACTTATCCTTAGGAAGTTCATGTGGACTGTGAGAGATAATCTTCCACAATTGTGGATTAATAGAGTTAACATGCTTGTGCATACGATATATCCAGAATTTAATATTTAAACTACTGAATAGTGGAGGATAAGCCATGACAGCACAACAGATTAATGCAACAGGAATATTGATGCACTAAAAGCAAATTAGCACCTAAGACCGCAAGATCGATCTGCAGGTCGCTGGACCTTGTAAGCAGACACCTGCTCTGATACCAATTGTTGGGTTCGGTGCAGTATTCAGAGGGGGGTGAATGAATATAACCCGTTTAAAAAACCTTTCGCCCAGTTAAAATATGATGCTCACTAGAATTACTAGTTCGCAAACTAGACAAGCTTAAAAGCTAATAATCAGTTGCAGAACAAAACAAGCATACAGTGAGATCACTAGGATGCTAACTAGGCTGAATTAGACAAGGAGTCGCTCAACTAGAATTTCGCTCTCTTGACAGATTAAACTATTCTAAGAAAACTAATCCACTCTTCTGCTCAACCAGAAGTCAAACGCTTAGAGCGCCCCTATGCAATCATCTAGCGGAAGCAACAGCAGATAAACCAAACCACAATGCACAAGGGTTTTTAGGTGGTTCGGTCCTCCAGACCTACATCCACCCCACACTCAACCCGAGTGTGGCTTCCACTAGCTCACGCTAGAAACCGCAGACTCAGTCTGCAACAGGTGCTGCCACACAGCTTGACCAGGGGAACAACCTCCCCTCTTCCTCCAGACCAGGAGGGAACCAACCGGTGACTTCCAGTCACCAGCAAACCAGAGGTCGAAGACCTCTCTTCCTCCAACCGGAGGGACCCCTGGACTTGAATCCACAAGCCCAGAACCGGAGACAAGTCTCCCTTCCTCCAAACCGGAGGGAACCCACAAGTAGCTCCCAGCTACTTGCAACCGGAGATCAGATCTCCCTTCTCCTGATCCACAGGAGGAACCCCGACCTCTCTACAGAGTATCGGAAAGCACAGCAAACCAGAAAACAAAGGAAAAACAATAAATGAAAATAACTTCAGCAAACAGAAAGCTGAAACACGAAATGCACAATGTGGCTCTCAACGGAGCTGACTGGCCTGGATTTGATCCACGGTCCAGTAGACAGATCTTCAGGTAAGCTTTTTCCTTGTTCTCCACGAGCTCTCTCGCTCACTTTCTATCTCTCTTTTCTTTCTCTTCTACTCTCCTAGGAGCTTCTTCTGCTACTTCTCTTCTTCTTCTTCTCAACTCACGATCTCTCTTTTTCTTTCTTCTGTTCTCCTAATCTCTTACTCTCTACTCTTCTCTTCTCTCTCTTTTTCTTCTTCTGCTCTTACTCTCACTCTCTTTTTCTTCTTCTGCTCTTACTCTCACTCTCTTCTCTGCTCTCTTCTTTTCTTTCTTCTCTTCCTTTTCCTGGATCGGGGCTCTCTGTATGAGCTTTTCTTCTTGCCAACTCGATCGACCTTCATCTGTGGACGAAGGCTTCCTTATATAGCATCAGCAGCAGGTGGATAGGGCACAAGACGCGTGTGCCTCCCACGCTTGATCCAGAACTTTCTTGCCACGTGCCTTCATTGCATTTTGTTCCTCTTGTCTTGGATCACGTGCAGCCCAGGTGTCTGAAATGTTCTTCCTCGGACCTGTAATGAGATTAACACCATTAGTCAATCAGAGTTCGCTGCATGCTTATTTAAAGCTAAGGCGCACGAGGTATGTAATGTCAACACAGGGTGACTACTTCACGAGGTTGGAAGTGAACGAACTGTGATACAATGAACAAGGCTAACACAACAAGGAAGATGACACGAGATGCAACTAGAGGACAGAGAGAAGCGACACGAGGTTCACACAGAAAACGACACGAGGTATACTGTGACAGAACAGACACAATGAAGAGAGTGACACAAGGTGGTGGCACAGAAAGCAACACGAGGTGCTGCAATGTTCTGCACGCAGTGGAACAAAAAATGACACGGAATGAAAACAACACAAAGATGAAGTTGACACGGAGTGAAAATGACACGAGGTCTGGGAGACACGACACAAAGTCACAAGAACGACAGTAACCAACACGAAGTGTGGTTACGAAACATGAACGACACGAAGTGTGGAAACATGACACGAAAACGACACGAGGTCTGGAAACATGACACGAAGTCACAAGAAGAACAGTAACCAACACGAAGTGTGGTTACAGAACAAAAACGACACGAGGTCACAAGACAAACGACACGAAGTCCAAAGGTGACAAAACAGATACTACAAAGAGAACGACACGAGGTAGAAAGAAAACAACACGAAGTAAAACAATAACGACACGAAGTGTTACTGTAACAACAAACACTACGAAGTTACGAATACAAAAAGCAACACGGAGACATAGAGAAGTAAAACCGACACGGAGTGTGGTCAAGGCGAGAAGGACACGAAGTCTAAAGAGAAAATAGCACGAAGACAAAAACATAAAAACTAACACGAAGACATAATTGTGAAAACACCACGAGGAGATAGACAGCAAGGAGAACGACACGAAGTGAAACGACACTTGAACCTAGACCGACGTAAAGATCCAGCGAAAAATGACTCGAAGACAGAAATACACAAGCACGACATGAACTAAGGATGACATGGGGACAACACAGTCACATAGGCTGCACGAAGTGAAAGACAACACGGCTATCTCGACACGTGATGAAATGGTGGAAGTAGAAGAACAACTCGAAGACGAAAACGACACGAGCTGAATTTAACACAAAGGCGAAGACAGACACTGACACGAGGTGTGGACACGAAGCAAGAATGACATGAGGTTCAGGGAAACCAACACGAAGACAGAAACAGTACGGACACACGAAGTATTACCTCTTAGCAGCTTTTTCTTGTAAAGCATGGAAATCAACACGAAGTGTTATAACCTCAGACGACACGAAATCTTTTCGTGTTAGTGAGGGGAAACAACACGAGGTGAGACTTCACACTGTACAGAACTTGGAAGACCAGTGTTGAATGAGTAGACGTGTAGTATATCATGAAAGAAGGCCAGTGTACAGACTTGGAGGCCTGAAGGCGATGTGAGTAACAATCCAATGTATGGACTTTGACTCAAAATGAGACTGACAGTGTATACACTTAGCCAAGGCAATGCACTGTATGGACTTCCATGAGACGCTCAATGTGCAGACTTACTGCCAATCAATGTATAGACTCTGTAAATGCATATGAAAGCTTTATGCAGCAGATAATAGTCTGAAACTTCAATTACAATGATTCACAGTGTAAACAAATAAACTGACTGAGCATATGAAAGCCTGAATGAACATTTCAACAGGATGACTCACAGTGACTCACATCAAACACCAATCATCAAAACCAAATCAATCATTAAAACCACAGCAATGAATGCTTTATGCATCAGTTTAACATGTAGCATGACCTCACATCAAATATGTTAATCTAAACTGAGCAGCAGGATGACTGAACATGACTGAACATTTGATTAACTCACACCAACAATCAATCAACAAAACCATCATCAAAACCACATCAATCATCAAAACCATCATCAAAACCACAGGGACACAACAGCGGGGAACTATGCTTTGCACGGGGGGATTTTGTTTCCTTTTCCCCCTTTTGGGCGCGTCCAGGCGCGAGGACGCGTCTTAATCCTTGATTTTAAATTTAAAGCGACGGGTGGTCCTTTCTTCTCCCGTGCCTTACCCGCAAACGAGCCCGCCTTCCGCCGAAACGCGCTTGCCCCTTTTTCGTCTTCCTCCTCTTTTGATCGATGGAGTTCGGTGGGCCCGACCGTGGTGAAGGTGGAGAGGGACGAGGAAATCCTCGCCCAAGGAGGGACACGCCCGAGCACGGAACGGCGTCCATGGAGGAGGAAGGGCCGCTTCGGGCCCCCGAGGGACCCGAGGGGCCCGATGGCGTGGGAGGAGGTGAACACGGTCCGGTAGGTCCTCCGATCTCTTCCTCTTTTAATTCATTTTGGGTTTTGAAGCGAGCCGCGCGAGGAGGAAAGGGTTCGGCGAGTGTTGCACTCAAATGATGGACGCGTCCTAGACAGGGGACGCGTTCCTTTTGACTGATATGGGACCCCTTTCTTGGTGCAGGACATGGCAAGGACCCTGGGCCTGGCCGATGAGTGGGCGAGTGCGGACGAGCCGAGCCGCGTCAGGAGGGAGAGTTGCGGCAAGGCGAGGCTCGAGGACTGGCCCGTACGTCTCCCTGGACAGCAAGGGGGTGTACTGGTGCAGGACAGTGCTGACTTCCTGCGGCGGTAGAGAGAGAGTTACGCGGGCTTCCCCAAGCTGGGGACACGCGTGGCATCGGCGGCTCGCGTGCCCAGCTGTCAGAGACTAGGCGGCAACTGGCCGTCGCTCAACATGAGCTGTCGCTCCTGGTAAGTTACGTGCCGCCCTTTTAACTTCAGATTTTGGAGTTTCTCTGACGGCCGTTGTTTATTTTGTTCCAGCGTGCCCAGCAGACAGCGACGGTGGGAGCGGCTGGCGGATCTTCTAGCTCCTCGGCCCCTTTTCTCGAGATTGCTTCCCTCCGGGAGTAACTTGCTGGTGCGGTGGCCCGTGCGACCCGGGCGGAAGAGGAGCGTGACGCCTGGGTGGCGACTGTAGCGGAGCTACGGCATCGTGGTGAGGAGAGACCTTCTCCAGACATCCTGGAGTTAAGGGTTCTTCTGCAGATGATGAGGAGAGAGGTAGAGAGAGAGAAAGCCGAGAGAAGGTCCGAGCGACAGCGGGATCTGACCGAGAGGAGGGCCTTGGAGGCCCAAGTGAGGGAGCTCCAGCTGGGCCTTCAGGCCGTCGTGCAGAGGCTAAGAGGGATGGAGACGCGCTACGAGAAAGCGCGAGAGTTCGGGGAGCGACTCCGCCAGTCTGGTCGCTTTGCCGCCAGTGGCTTGTTCGCCACGCCAGGGGAGGAGCAGCGAGTCATTGCTGCGGAGCAGGCGCCCAGAGGCGAGGCAGGTGCTACTGCACGGGGATCCCGGAGGCTTCTGAGGGACCCTCACCTCGGGGGAGAGGAGGAGAGTGCCCGGAGAGATGAGTGATGGTGAGGATTGGCGGGCTAGTGGACTCGTCACCTCTTTATGTTTATGATGTTTTTGACAGCTTATGTAGAATTATGAATGGAGTGATTTGATTTTCTGATGCTTGTTTGTCCTCTTGTGCGTTCCTTCTTCCCTACACTTCTTCTCCTTTGCACTGTTCCCATGTGACGGATCTGTCGAGACTCCGCCTCGAGCGGAGAATCACGTCTTGTTGTGACCATTTTCCACGGGAATCTGCCGTCGAAGTCAATACTGACGTCCCTAGTTCCTTTTCCCGGATGTTGTGCCAAATTTTGCGGGCGTCCTCCAACATGATAGGGTATCCCTAGACAACATAGGGGCTATTCGTCCTATTCTTCGTCCAGTCAATCACCCTGTGCGAGCGGTGAAGCGACACATGGGGCCGCTTGGCCGGTGTCTTATTGCGAGGGCTATCATCGACAGGTGATGGAGGCAATCTTGGCCCGCACTCCTTCCATTTCTATAAATTCTTATCCCTTTTATCTTCCCAGGTATATCGAGGAATAACTCGAGGAGCACAAGTTCTTACGGGAGAGGAGGAGTTCAAAATTCTGAGAGTTGGATGGAGGGCGAATCTTCCCATTCCTCGAAGAGAAGCAGGTCCAGTGGTAGTAGTTCCAGGAGGCTTTCAGACTTTGAAGGGCACTTCAGCGAAAGGGCCCAATCACAACTCGTAAGCCAAGTTTTCTTGCCCTTTTCTCATTTTTTCTTCCTTTCTTCTGACCAAACCTCACTCCCATTCCTTGTATGTGTAGGTTGTGATGAAATCACAAATCTTATGGGAGTTGGTAGTAGCAGCGTACAGGGGCCTCCCAGATTTTCAGAAGGCGAGGCTAGACGTGAAGGGATTTGGTACCTTCCTTCGGATCGAGCCGATCCAACTTGACCTAGTCCTGATCCAAGCCTTGTGTGAGAGATGGGACCCAGTGAGCCGGGCATTTCTGATGCCCTGGGGGCACATGGTGCCCAGCTTGGAAGATGTGGTCCGAATTACGAGTCTCAAGGTGGATGGCGAGGCAGTGACCGGAGTCACTTACGCGGACTACCGAGAAGGTGCCCAGAAGTTACTGGGTTTGGACCTAGATGGTCGGAAAAATAGGTCGGTATCTAGGGCGTCCCTCATGGATGCATTAGGGCTCACCGACACTCGTCGGCGGGATGACGAATCCTCAGAAGAGTTCATGGAAAGGATAGAAACAGGATGCCATGCCGTGTATTGCACAGATTTCGGCAACTGGGAAAGATGTAACATAGATTTGAGGAGATTTCTCCTCTTCCTTTTGGGGAGATTGGTACTGAGCTCGAAAGGGGACGGTATCCAATGTTGCTTCCTGGAGCTGCTGTCAGACCTTGAAAGAGTAGGGTACTATGCCTGGGGAGCTGCCATGCTGGCACACTTGTTTGCAGGCCTATTCTAAAAATGGATCGTGAGATGAGTGTGAGTGGTTTCACACCATTCATCCAGGTATTTTTGGTTTTACTTGTTTTGTATTTTTTTTGTTATTTTCGCAAGGTGCTGATGACCTGCGCCGAGCAGCTATGGAGTTATTATTACCTCCCTATGGGAAGAGCTCGACATTGGCGACCCGTGATGGTGCCGCTAGCCAGGCGGTGGGAACCCGTCATGAGTGCGGCACCCCTAACCTACCAACTGATGGTGTTAAGGCGGGAGATACAGGAGTTCCCTACAGCGATGGTAAACTGGAGACCCTACTCAGACATGGTCGATGCCAACCAGCCGTGGGTTCTAGCAAGTCGTGCCCGGTTCGGACGGGAACTATGGATGCACTGCCTGAATGAAATCGAGCCGCTTCGGCTACGATTAGTTATGAGGACTTTAGGACTGGCTCAAGAATGGGTGGATTCAGCTGCGCCACCTCGTGTTGGGAGAAAGACGCGGGGACCGGCGACTTGCATTGACTGGCGCGTGCGATTCCCTGAACAGTATGAGGACTGGCAACGGGGTGGCACGATTGTAGAATCACAGGCGCGGGACAGCGAGGACTACTTGTGTCTATATAGGACAAAGTACGCAGAACGGTTCCAACCCAGGGGACTTGCGGAGGTAGGTTTCCCCTTTTTCTCTTCTCTTCTTTCTCCTTTTCTTGGTTTTTCTGGTGAAAATGCTGACTTGTAAGGCTGCAGGATGTCCGGGATGCCATGATAGCGAATTTACGAACTCGCTTGGCAGAGATGGAACAACAGTTGGGCGATGCCCGCGGAGCTACGAGGGCCTTGGTAGGTGTATAGTACGTTCCTAATTAAAACCCCAGATTCCAGATGTTGGCTGCTAATTCACATGGTCGCAGCATGCCCAGATTGGCGCAGCCTCCCCAGCGATGGGAGTAGGTGGTGCCTCTTCCAGCTTGTGGATTCCCACCTCAGAACTTGACTCGCTTCATGAGCAACTTGCTCACGCCACGCAGCGTGCTGCGGAGGCAGAAGGGATGCTCCGTATACAGGTAAAAGTTTCAGCGTTGAGTTCTCTTTGTTTACGCCTTATCGCGTATCTGAGATGGTACACTCGGTAGGAAAAGGAGACGGAAGAAGCGCTTGCCCAAGCTGCGCAGAAGGAGGCTAGGATAGCAGAACTGGAGAGGGAACTGCGGCGTCATCCTGATGACGACTCATCCAGGGATGCTATGGAACTGAGGATCACTCTCCAGTTAGAGAGGGAAGACCGTGAGAGAGAACAGGCAGAGAGGGAAAGAAATACAGAGAGAGAAAGAGCCAACAGTTTGGCTGAAAGGGAGGAGCGAAGGGCCATGGAGGCCCAACTATTCGAACTCCAAATCGGCCTTGGTCTTGCTGAACAGTGGCTAAGAGATGGTGAGGAGCGCTACCGAAAAGCACGAGAGCGTGGCTTTCGTGTTGGTAGCTTCTCTGCTGCTTCCGTGGATCAACGCCGGGATGTGGGAATAGGAAGAGGAGTACAGAGCGGCAGGAGTACCGCTTTTCGTAGTTGGGTAGCACCTTTGAGAGTGTTTTGCCCGGAGAGTAGTGGGACGAGTAATGCAGAGAGAGAGGACGGAACTTGATGTAAATTTTTTTATTTTTTTTTGGAATAAAACACAAGGTTTGGTTTGTTTGTTTTTCACCTTTGCTTCAGTTACCTGAATCCCTGCACATATCACTGAAACAAACAAATCAGAATTTCTGTTCTGACTTGGCCCCTTGCTCAATAAGCAAATGGTCACTGTGACTGTCCTTGATAACTGGTCAAGGGGCCAAGCCTTTATTTAACGAAGGGAAGGGAAAGATACGGTGATGATAAATGCGACAGGCAAGCACACGAATGCAAGCGGTATTTAAAAGAGAGATGATGCACGCAAATGTAATCATGCAAAATTGATTTATTTTCTTTTTATATTTGACATTTTTTTTTGTTTTATCATAAAAAGATTTTTTTTGTTTGCAAATATGTACATTTCTCTTTTCCATTTTTTTTGCTTTTATTATTTCATTTTTTTATTGCTAACGCCCGGCAAGCACCCAAATGGCACCTAACCTACGTGAGACAGGGGTTTTTTACTAACCTCCCAGGTATCCTAAGTGCACATCTAGGTTGATTTGGGCCTCTAGACCCCTCGAATGACGATCCCGCCGGCTAAGACTTACCCTGATGACAATACCGTCATGCCATGCTTAGGCTCCCAGTTGCTTCCGACCACAGGGATTCACCCAAAAGGTGTTTGAGGTAGATGATTTGCCCGACCCGGGTCTGTTTCCTCACAACTCTAGATGGTATAAGATGGAACACCCTGGAACCCTAACGACCAACCGCGCGACGCTGACCCGGAATCAGACGCCGTCGCACCCATAGGTGACGCGCTTGCATTGGCCTAAGCCCGAGGTTAAACAAGAAGACATCAAGGTGGTAAACAGGGGTCTTGACCAGCCAGAAACACGGAGACTCCTTCGTAGCGATAGCTTTTGCTTTTTCAAAGTAGGCAACCAAAATGTGTATATTAAAATAAGGTGGCAGACCCTGGGCAGTTTTCACCTTTCAGAAACTCCATCGAACCTTCATCTTTAGAGGGAGAAGGAAGAGTGTAGGGGATAAACCTCCTGAGAGGACCGGCAAAGCCGTTAACCCGGCGAGCGAATAAGGGCCCATTAACTCTTTCCTTTCGGACAACTTCGGACCAAATCTCGAGCATTTACATTCCACGGCCCCCCTTTGTGGATTCAGATTTTTACTTTGAGGGGTTCCGTTTATCGCACCAGGCACGGTCACGACCAGGCTTTTCTCTTGATTTTGACTTTGTATATTTTTTTGTGAGGGAGATATAGTCGTTTGACGTTTGTGGGCTCCCTTTTCGTATGCCTGCGGGGACACTGCCCTCTTCTCGTGCTCTGATCGATGCTCGAGGAAATGGATCCTACTCTTGTCCTTGGGGTTTGAGTTTCGGTTTTTCATGCTCAGCGTTTTAAGGGCGCCGACTGTCTCATTTGGTCGAAGAGAAAAGAATAAAGATTACAGCTTCCGGAGATCTTCTAGGTGTGGCCCTACCGTAGGTGATGCTACCAACTTTTTTTGAATAAAATACATAAGTGAACACATGTTAGCTTCCTTCGAGCGAGCATAGGCCGACGTGGCCGGACAGGGGTCTCCACGGTTCTTGCAAACCAAGACCCGGTGCCTACCAAGCCTTAATGGGCCCTATCCTAACATGAAGGTTAGATGCAGGGACTTAACTACATGGTGCCTGCCAGGCATCGGCATTTTGAATTTTCCATATTTTTAGTGGTTTTCAATATTTCCTTGTTTTTGATGTTTTTTATCTTTTCATCATCATTTTTTTTGTTTTGTGCTAAGGGTAGTATTTCTTAAGATAAAGCCCATTCCAAGGGTGGGATAACTCGGTCCCTTCGGCGTTGATTAGCTTGTAGGCGTTGCCAGGGTACACGGCTTGAATTACAAATGGTCCTTCCCAATTGGGTTGGAGCTTAGAACGCGGCCCTCCAGGTTTGACAAAAATTCTTTTTACGACCATCTCACCGACTTTGAATTTTCTCTCAACGACTTTCTTTTGGTAAAAGCGAGCGAGTCTATTTTGATACACACGCGCGTGTTCGGCGGCGGCCAGCCGCTTCTCATCCAAGAGTTCCAACTGGGCGAGGAGTGAATTACGACGATCGTCGAGGGGAAATTCCTCGTCCAATTGTACCCTGAGAGAAGGGATCAGAGTCTCGTACGGGACTACCGCTTCCATACCATAAGTGAGGGCAAATGGAGTCTGCCCGGTGGGGGTACGGATTGAAGTGCGATAGGCCCATAGGGCTTCGATAAGCTTTTCTGGCCAGTCTGAAAACTTACTAGACTCGCAGGTTTTTTTGATGATTTTGAGCAATGTTTTATTGGTGGCCTCCGCTTGGCCGTTACCTTGTGGGTAATAAGGCGATGAATGATGCAATGCAATTGCGTACCTTTTGCAGAGGTCCTGTAGGTCCTGAGAAATGAATTGTGGCCCATTGTCGGTGGCGATCGTGCTTGGGATGCCGAATCTGGCGAGAATGTTCTTCATGATGAACTTGCAGACTGTTGACGCCTTGATTTCCGCGTAAGCTTCGGCTTCGGCCCATTTGGTGAAGTATTCCGTCGCAGTAAGGATGAAAGATTTCTGCTTGGTGAGGGAATTGGGATCACTTAGGGGACCAATGACGTCGAATGCCCACATGGAGAAAGGCCATGGGGAGGATATTGGATGAAGTGAGGAAGATGGTGAATGGATTTTATCGGCGTGAAGTTGACACCTGACACACCTACGGACATAGACATCACAATCCTCTTCCATAGTGGGCCAATAAAAGCCTTGACAAATGATCTTCTTGGCGAGCATCTGACTATTCACGTGGCCACCGCATACACCCGAGTGCGTCTCTTCTACACATTTCCAAACCTCATCATCACCAAGACATCTTAACAGAATACCAGTAAGGCTCCTCCTATAGAGTAGACCTCCAATCAATGTGTATTTCTGAGCCACCCTTCTTATGGCTTTCTTGTCCTCTGTGGTGGCCCCTTCAGGATAAGACTGATTTTGGCAATATTTGATAATTTCATAGAACCATGGTTTCTCTTCATCAGCCAGTTCTTCTTCGGCCTCTGCCAACATGAGCTCCCTCTTCTCAAGGATATCTTCCTGCAGGATCTTCCTTGCTATCCTGTCTTTGATGTTTACGTAGGAAGCATCATCGACTGCAGGGGCGTGAAGTTTGTAGATGGAAATGGACTTAAACCATCTTCCTAGAGGGAACCTTATGGATGATGCCAATGAGGCGAGGGCATCGGCGAGAATATTCTGATGACGAGGGATATGAACGAAGATCAATTTTGTGAACAGTTTGGCAAAGGCAGCAGTGAGTTCTTGGTATGGCTTGAGTTTGGGATCGCGAGTGCGATACTTAGTGAGTACCTGGCGAAGGATGAGTTGACTATCACCTACGACTCGCAACTCAGTGATACGAAAAGAATGAGCGAGTCCTAGGCCAGCTAGAAGAGCTTCATATTCGGCTATATTGTTGGTGACTGGAAATTTGAGCTGGTATGCCAATGGGAATGTGAGGCCTTCCGGCGACAGGAGGGCGATGCCGATTCCTCTCCCTTGAGAATTCAGAGCTCCATCAAAATATAGCGTCCACATTGGCTCATCTGATTGGTTGATGGACATTAGTTCCTCATCTGGAAACTCTGATTGGACGGGATCGAACTTGGGAAGAGGATGGTGAGCGAGATGCTCGGCTATGGCATAACCTTTAATCGCCTTTTGCTGGATGTAGGTGATGTCGAACTGAGAGAGAAAACTTTGCCAGCGTGCTAGCCTATCCGTAAGGACGGCTTTCTCCAGAAGGAATTTGATAGGATTCATTCGAGCAATCAAGTGGACTTCGTGAGCCAAGAAGTAGTGCTTCAATTTCTGCACTACCCAAACGAGGGCAGCACAGGTTTTCTCCATGCCGGTGTACTTCTGCTCACAGGGATTGAGAAGTTTGGACAAGTAATAGGTTGCCCGTTCCTTGCCTTCTTCATCAGCTTGTGCGAGGACGGCTCCCACGGAGTCATCCAAGACTGAGATGTAAAGGATCAGAGGTTTTTCTGGTTTAGGTGGAATGAGAACGGGTGGACTAGCCAGATATTCCTTCAACCCTTCAAAAGCTTTCTGACATTTAGAATTCCAGTGGAATTCTACTCCTGGCTTGGTCAACTCGTAGAGAGGTCTACACCTTTGTGAATGTTGAGACACAAACCGACGAATAAACTGCAGCCTGCCGATTAAACCTCGGACTTCCCTCAAATTCTTGGGAGGCGGCATATCCCTGATAGCCTTGGCTTTGTCGGGATCTATCTCGATCCCTCTTTTACTCACAATGAACCCCAGCAATTTACCCGACAACACACCAAACACACACTTTTTCGGGTTCATTTTCAATTGGAATTCTCTTGACCTTTGCAAGACCTTAGCCAAAACTTCTGGATGTTCCATCCTGGTCCTTGATTTCACCAATAAGTCATCCACATACACTTCCAGATATATGTGCATCATGTCATGAAATATGGCCATCATCGCTCTTTGGTAAGTAGCTCCAGCATTCTTTAACCCAAACGGCATGACCACGTAACAATATGTTCCCCAAGGGGTAGTGAATGACGTCTTTTCCTGATCCTCTTCTGCCAAACGAATTTGATTGTATCCTGAAAATCCATCCATGAAAGAGAGGGTTTCATAACCTGCCGTGTTATCAATCAACACATCAATGTGAGGCAAGGGAAAATCATCCTTTGGACAGGCGCGGTTAAGGTCCCGGAAGTCAATGCAAATCCTGACTTTCCCATCTTTCTTCATGACCGGGACAATGTTCGCCACCCATTGAGGATAAAGAACGACTCTAATGAACCTGGCTTTGTGGAGCTTATCGACCTCTTCTTTCATTTTCAAAGCCATCTGAGGGTGGAAACGCCTTAACCTTTGTTTTACCGAGATGGACCCTGGTTTTAGGGTTAAACGGTGTTCGACCAAGGTTGAATCCAAACCCGGCATATCCTCGTAGCTCCATGCAAACGTGTCCTTATATTCCTTGAGGACCTCAATTAATGCCTCTTCTTCAGAGGGTGGTAGGTTGTCACTTATGAGGATGATCCTAGGATCTTCCTCAGTCCCCAAGTTGACTTCTTTGGTGGATTCTTCTACGGCGGTTGACGGCTCGTCGAATCTCCTCATTCCGCCAGCGTATGCGCCCGCCGCATCCTCATATTCTTCACCCTCATCTTCAGTGGGGCATTCTTCATTCGTGATCTCGTAGACTCCATACCCTTCATCAGATGCACAGTCGCCCTCGCATTCTATTTCGGGTAGCTGGATGGGATTTTCTAACAACTGGGGGATGGCAAGAAGGGCCTGACACCTGGCGGCCAAATCCAGAAGGAATCGACGAGGGATCTGCCTACCCTTAGATTTCTTCCTAGGTACTACCCTTGGCCTATCATTTCTAGATTGACTGACAATATTTACAGAAGAAGAGGAAGATGAGGAGGATGGTGTAGAATGTACAGGAGAAGACCCCTCAAAGGAGGGGTAGAAAAGGTCGCTCATCGGACCTTGGACGGGTGGTCCGCAAGGCGGTACGCACCCGTGGGAGATGTAGGAGGTTTCCTCAACGAAGATGTGTTGTTGGAGAGTTTGAAAATTGACGTTTTTTTTTCGTTTTCATTTTTAATGACAAAGCAGTGAAAAGAGATTGGAGGAGAGAGAAAAGGGGTTATGGCTAGAGGATTGTGAGGCTCATAGAGCAGATCATGGTTGAAGACCTGACGCGGGTTGAAAAGCCCGCGTAGGTATGTAAGCAAAGAAGGGGACCTGGGAAGATCATCAGACAATTGTCTGGCCCAGGAAGAAGATATCAGCAAAGGCTGAGACGAGTGGATGGAGAGGATGGCGGCTAATGAGCCGTCGACGGCAATGTTGAGGACGGACGAAGATCCGTCGATGACAGAGTCCTTCTGGCGAGGACGAGGATAGTTTGGAACCTTGGCAAGAGTGGTAATATTCTCTGGTATTTCGGAGATCAGTGGTGGTCCTTCAAGCGGTGGAGACGAGAACATCCTTTCCAGTGCAACGGAAATGTCCCGTATGTCGAACCATTTGTCCCACTCGCATTCCGGATCTTTGATCTTGCCTCTTTTGGTGATCCTCGGACATTTTTCAGCCAAATATACAGCATGTGATCCTCCATATGCTTCTCGTGGGTGATCTCCCATCTGAACAACGGGCCCTCTGTTGAAGTGGTTTGATAGAGTCCACGTGAGGGGCTTCCAATCTGCCTTGAACGGTCCTTTGAAGCCTAGGCCAAACCTACGGTTCGGCCTAATTTCTTTTGGCGGCTTGAGCATACCCTGTAACTGTGCGCCCAGACATTTTCCTTGTTGATAGCCGATGTTTCTCATAATCTCCCAACCTTTGGAGTGAAAAGGGAGACAGGATGTTGCGGTTGCCCTGACCGGCTCCTTTGGTGCTAGTGGAACATGAGATGGATCACGTACGTCCAGCAGTGACAATATGGGCCGATGAGACGGCCAAACAGAAGGTAGAGAGGTGTTGATAGCATCCACTGTGTGAAGGACAGGTGTACTGACCACTTTAATAATTCTCCCATTGTAAGGAAACTTCAGGCACTGATGGTTGGTGGATGGCACAGCGTCCATGGCTTCGATGTAAGGGCGACCCAGTATAGCCTTAATGTGGGGTCCATGTCGAGGACATGGAATTCTGTGGGATTGCCATGGGGCCTAGTTCTGCCTTCAGAATAATCATCCCCTGCGGCGGCCTTTTGCTATTGTCATAAGCCGTGACCGTGATCGAGGAAGGTCTTATTTGTTCCTCGCAACCCCACACAACTGAAGAGTGCTCATGGAGATCACATTTATGGACGCACCCGTGTCGACAAGACACGGGTTTATGGATACCCCATTAATTTTTATTGAAATGCACAATGCATATTTCGAGATTCCTTGGGAGCGAGCTCGTAGTTGTGAAACATGATGGCTGGTTGTGTGTCTGTTGGGGTTAGGACGGTCGAAATCTTCTCCACGGGGAGGTCTTCATTAACCATGACCTTTTTAAGATATTCCATCAAGGCCGCCTGGTGGGATGTGGATCTTTGAAGTAGCTCTAGGATGGAGATCCGGGCAGGCGTCTTGTCCAAGTGTTTCAGTAGATCATACTGTGTTCCAGGGATAGCTCTTTCTGGTTGTTCTGCATCATCCTTCTCTGGCTGAGATTGCTCGGGATTCTGACTGTTGTGGGGGAAAACCCTGTGGAAAATCCTTCCACTCCAGAGCACCATTGCCTGCGGCTTTTGTACCTCTGTGGGGGTAGCAGTGGGTTTTAACAGGGGTTTGAGGGGTAGTAGTGGAGGGATGGTTGATGAAGCAGGGGTGATGACAGGAGCAGGGATTCTGATGAGGGGTTTGTTAGGTGGCGGCATGGCGGAGGTAGAGGGGATATCGCGCGGATTATGAAGGATAAGGGGTTTGGAAGGTGGAGGTGGAGGTAAGGTTTGAAACGGGTAAAGGTTTTGAGGTGGATGGTGGGTGATGAGTGGTTTTGAAGGCATTAGTGGTGATGTGGTGGAGAAAGACGGGGTTATGTATGGTGGACGGATGATAAGGGGTTTAGAAGGCGTAGGGGTAAATGTGGTAGAGGTGGATGGTAAAGTGGGGGAGTGGGAGAAGGTGAGAGGGTGTGAAGGCGTAGTAGAAAGTGTCGGTTGATAGGAGGTCGGGGTGCGGATGAGAGGGCGTAATGGTAGTGGAAATGGTGAAGGCGATACCGATGCGGGTTGATGAGAGAGAGGTGCTACCCGGGCAAGGTGAGGGGGTTACATGACGATAGGGTTGGAGGTATAAAGAATGGAGGTACTTTCCTGGTGCCACACCTGCTCTCTCCCGACTTCCGGGAAGGAGGAGATGGGGTTAACCTGATGATTGGGCTGTTGGTGCTCCGGTAGTGGATTCTGGATTATGCCCATGTCGGGCTGTTGTTGTGGGGCCTACTGAGGCTGCTGTTGTGGTTGTGGTTGCTGCTGCTGCTGCTGTTGTAACTGCTGCTGTGGCCTCTGAGGAGGTCTCCTAGCCTTGAGAGCCGCGACGTACCGTCTCATCTCATCCCAATCTATTTGATGTTCATCATTCATATCATGGATGTAATCTTTGAAATGGAAGCAGTAATCCACTGTGTGTCCCGGCTGCCTGTGGTAGACGCAGTATTTGGAGGTATCAACATTGGGGGGCCACGCGGGCCTTTCTCTGGGTAGGGCGAGTTGGTTTGATGCCATGAGGGCATTAAAAATATCTGCTAAGGTTTCTGGCAATGGTGGATAGTAGGCTCTCTTAGGACCGAGCGGTCTCCTTTGTTGCTGTTGGGGACCATAGTTCCCCGGGGGTGGAACTTGGTTGTACTGAAGCGGTGGTTGTTGTTGCTGAGGTTGTGGTTGTTGTTACTGGGGTTGGCGTAACGGAGGCATATTATCCTGGGGTGGATTATTTTGGGGTGGAGGACGGAGAGGGAAAGGACCTGATTGAAGGGGTAGTCGGGGCATTTGTTGAGGCCTTGGGTTGACTGCATAGTTGGCATTGTTGACCGCACTGACTTGCTCATTTGTCACGACCCCTTCTGTGGCTCCGCCCGGGACACCAGCGCCTGTCTTTCTGACCACTTTGGGCTTCGGCGACTCAAACATGTTCATGATGGGGGAGTCTTTTAGCTGGGTTTGGATGTATCGGGCCCTTTCATAGAGTTCCTCCATTGTAGTAAGTTTATTCATGGCAAGGACGTGTCTGAACTGCGGGGTTGCATTAGACACAATCATTTTCACTTGTTCGGGCTCGGAGAGGGTATCCCTTATTCTTTCCGCCAGAGACCTCCATCTATCAGCATATCGGACAAAATCCTCGTCGGGTTTCATCTTTTCGGCCACTAGGTCGGTAATGGAGAGTGAGGGACCGACCCTATCCCTATATTTCTGCAAGAACCTTCTCTGCACTATTTCAAAATTCTCGGCCTCGCAGGGCTCCAGAGAATAGAACCACTCAAGCGCGGGACCATCCAATGATCTCCGAAAGAGGTATGCCAGGGACCTCTGATGCCAATAGGAGGACTCATACATGAAGTCCTTGAGGTGAATGAAGGGGTTGCCGGTACCATTGTATCTGCGGTACGTGGGCATTTCGGAGGGAGGAAGATGAATGACGGGGAGGATTGGCAAAGCAACCTCCGGGGTGGCTTTCACGTCCACCATTCTTCTCAGATTTTGAAACTGCTCGTCCATGCGATTGAACCTATTGAGGAGCGATTGGGCGAGCTCCTCTGGGGGTGAAGGTGGCACTTGCCATTGGGGGAGAAACTGTCTCCCGGAGACTTGAGGGGGAAACCCGGAATGAGAGGGAACTGTCGGACCACCGACAGTTGGCCCTGGCTGAAACGGTGTGTGAGGAACAACGGGAGTTTGAGATTGTGACGGGAATTGGAATGAGGGAGGTTGTTGGCTCGCTTGTCCTTGAAGCGAGGGAGACTGGATGGCTTGCGCCAATGAAGGAGATGGAATGGCCTGCACGGACTCGTGGAGAGGTGCGATAGCCGGAGTTGACTCCTGGGGCGTGGGGGAAACAGATTTCCCCTTTAGAATGGCCTGGAAGGCCCGGAGCTGTTCAGAGGTAAGCTCCGTGTTGGCGAGGACGCCCAGTAAGGAAGTGATATCCTGTGGCGGGGACGTGTCCCCGGCAATAACCTGCACCTCATGCGAGGGGTCATGAGAAGGACCCGAGTCCATAGCATAGACTCGCGGGTCGGCTGTCAAACCACGGCTAGGGTGGTTCTCCTCAGAAGACTCGTGAGACATGCTCACAGTTCTCCCAGAACGCAAAAACATACACTAGCAAGTAGGTAGCAGAGATTATCAAACAAGTGGATGCCTTTACGCCCTTTTTTTTGTTTTGATTTTGATGATTTTTTTTTTTTTTTAGCGAGATCCGAAGTTCACACAAAGTGGGGACCCTAGTTTATTTTTGTTTTCACCGCCGTGTCAGCTAGGGTCTCTCGTCTCACCACGAATGAAATGACTAACTCCGGGGAACTTCAATGGTACAACCAGCCCAGTGAACGAAGAGGAGATTCTTCGATGTCGGGGACTTACGGAGGTCCCAGTGTAGGAGATTCTAGTCCGTTGAGAGGAATTCCCAAACGGAGAGTCCTTCCTTCACCGGGAAAGGGTGATCCTCAAAAAAATGAAAAAAGGATAGAAAAGAGGAATGGATGTATGCAATGGAATGCTGACAGATATATGGAGTGGGAAAACAACAGAAATAACAAACATATAATAAACAAAGAACCAATCAGAACTGACGGTGCTGCCGTGAGCACAACGGGGGCGCGCGTGGGCGCCAAGGTGGAGAGGCACGGGTGGTGCCGAACTTGCAAGGGTAGCCGGAAGGAAGCAGTAGAAGTCCCACCGTGATCGCCAATCTGTGAGCGACGTCACGCGGTTCGGAGTTCGATGGAGCGGGGAAGAGGAGACGGAGAGCGCGGGGGCTCCTCTTTTTGTTTGTTTTGTTGTTTGCTGCAACACAGAGATGAGAGGAAAGAGAGAAGGGGCCACCACGGGAGATTGCTCCGGCGGGGCGAGCGGGACAAGTATAATATAGCAAGATATGGGGTTCAAACGGCCATAGCGGGAAGTGACTCGCCGCGACCTCGGGGGGACGGGAATGGTGCAGAAATTAAATAACAAGAATTGAAACGGCCATTGGGGAAGTGACTCGCCGCGGCCTCGAGAATATGAGCAGAATATAGCAGAATATAAAAGAGAATATAAGAACAGATATTTAAATGGCCATTGGGGAAGTGACTCGCCGCGGCCTCGATGACATGAGCAGAATATAACAGAACATAGAGAGAATATAAGAACGGAAATTTAAACGGCCATTGGGGAAGTGACTCGCCGCGGCCTCGATGATATGAGTAAAATATAATAGAATATAGAGAGAATATAGGAACGGAAATTTAAACGGCCATTGGGGAAGTGACTCGCCGCGGCCTCGATGATATGAGCAAAATATAACAGGATATAAAGAGAATATGAGAACAGAAATTTAAACGGCCATTGGGGAAGTGACTCGCCGCGGCCTCGATGAAAAGATGTGATCGCCAGGGGCCGAAAGACCCTAAAATAAGAAAGTGATCGCGCCTACCTCAAGAGCGGGAGATGGCGGGTTGCTTCTTCCTCTCCTTCCGGCCGGCCGACGGAGAGGGCTTTCCTCGGGTACCCTTGCAAAACAACGACAAATAAATGACAAGTGGATTAGAAAGATGGAGGTGTAGTATTCAAATCCTTGCGATAAAAATAACGAAATGATGGCAAGACACACACCTGGTTGGTGTTATCTTTTAAACCCCTCTCGGACTCGAGTAGGAGGAAAATGAGATGATGGATGCAAGAAGTATAAGAGAAGAGGCGCCCTTGTGAAGGGGGATAGAGGATGCAATATGATGAATGTAAAGAACTATGGAGAAAATGGGAAGAAAAGGCTTATTGGATGAGCCGAGGGTGAAATCCGGCGGAGCTCCGGCAGCGTGGGGACGACGTGGAAGCGCGGTGGATGAAGACGACCTTCCTCTCGCGAGCGTGAGCACCCGAGAAGCCGGCAGAACCTCCACCTACAAAAGAACCCACGGGTTAGAAAATGACTCCGTAGCCTCTGGGCTCCGGCAGCCTATCGGATCACTGCTTAGCTCCCCTAGAACTGAGGGGGTGGGCCTCTATTTATAGAGCTCCGGAGGGTGGAGGCGTCCAGGACCCTGGACACCTCCATCAGGGCCGAAATAATATTTTATTCTATTTTTATTGATTTTTTTGGAATACTTTTGTGGAGGCGTCCAGGGTCCCGGACGCCTCAAGCAGGTCCACCGAAAACCGACGACGGCCGCACGCGGTTTGGCACAACGCGTGGTTTTGTGAGCGGCGCCTCGTGATTCAGAAATGGGCGCGTCCAGCTGACTGGACGTCTCTATAATTTGGATTTTTTCACACACGACAAACCGTCGTTCGGTGGCCGGCGCCCGTGAGTGAGTTGATGGAGGCGTCCAGGGGCCTGGACGCCTCCAAAAGTATATTATTTTTTTATTTTTCTTTTGTCTTTTATACAAGGGCTGGCATTTTAATTTTTTTTATTTGTTTTTATGGAGGCGTCCAGGGGCCTGGACGCCTCCATTAATATGTATTTTTTATTTATTTTATTTTTTTATGCCAACTGGCATTTTATTAATATTTATTATTATTAGTTTTTATGGAGGCGTCCAGGGTCCTGGACGCCTCCATTAAAATATATAGATTTTTATTTATTTTTGGGCCCTGAGAAAAATAATAAAATAATAAAATAAATTAAAAAGATGGGGGCGTCCAGGGGCCTGGACGCCCCCATTAAGACCCACCCGGGTCCTCAAATCAGGCGTCGGCGGCCGCCCGGTAGACCCCCTTCTTGATTCCGGAACCTCTTGATGCGTCCGACTGGTGTTGATGCCCTCCGAATGCCGAGACGATTCCGGATGCCGAAAAAGGCAGAAGAAGACCCGAGAAAAGGAAGCACTCGAGTGATTCAGAATGCGTAAGCCGTTGCGGGGCGTTGTATAGTAATATGAGACTTTCTCAGGAGGCGTCAAGAATGGCGTGTCTACACCTGTAAAGGGCGCTAATTTACAAGAAACGACCCTGTCCAGGTCGTCAATTTCACATTTGACGCCCTGCACGCAGGCGTTACTTTCATGAAAATCGCATGTAATTAATAATTGATCCTGTTTAAAAATTCATTAAATATGAGATATCGATTCTAATATCTTGCATGACTCTACCTATGAAATTCTGCAAATTTTCCTGTGTATCATGTCTCTTGAAATTTTATTCCTGAATTCCTGTAATTCACGACCTAGACTAGGTCGTTTGCCATATGTTAACGCCCCCGATCAGGGCGTGAATTTGAAAGGTAACGCCCCTTCCTAGGGCGTTTATCAGTTAAAATCCTGAAATTTATCTATTCTGAAAAATAGAATTGAATAGTAACGCCCCTGCCCAGGGCGCGTTTTTGATAATTCCTGAAAATTAATTATATTCTGTCAAATATGTAAATAAGAAGACGCCTTCTGGTGTAGTCGTCAAATCTTGAAGAAACGACCCTGACAAGGGCGCGTTTTAGTTAAATTACTGAATTATTGAAAATTCTGCAAAACGGAAAATATGTAAACGCCCTTCTGTTAGGTGTTACTTACTTGAGAAACGACTTAGCGTAAGTCGTTATTTTCTGTAAAAATGATTTTTATCCTGATTCTGTTAACCGATGGTTTCATATTATATAATATATATATCGGCACTATTCTCCACTCCGTGAGTATAGTCCCACTTTTCACGTTGTTTTATCGATGACACTCAACTCTCATTGACATACAAGCTCTCCATTGGACATTCCGTTCCTTTGGACTAGCGAGTTAGTCATAGAGACCTCCGTAAGACTCCTCGTAGCCTTGGATTCCCTCAAGGCCGACTGAGCTGGTTGTACCCTAAAAACCCATTACACCATTGATGCCATGTCAATCTAAAGAAACATGGTATACCGGCCCTTATGTTTATACAAAGAGTATATCATAAGAAAATTCTTAATGGGATGATGATATCATGTCATATCATGTCGTTCTTGTAAACCTCAATTCTATGATAAGAATGAGGGTATCTTACCTTTGATATACTGTTCATGTGGACCTCAATTCTATATATAGAATGTCCATATCGATTTGTCATGGTACCTAAGTTAAGGGAACCTAATTCCACCTAGTTTCATCGATAATCGTGATTATACCGTTATTATCGCCAATCTATGTCCTTTGTCATACTTTGGACTCTATTCTATCCAAGTTGTCATACATGTCTACAAGCTTGATTATTGAAATTCTATGTTGGCTATAAACAAGAGTGGATGTCAAAACACATGATAAATGCCTACGCATATAGGGCCCGATCTGGTCCTGGGAGGAGCACCCGAAAGTACTTGTGCCCATGGGAGTTAAAATGATAAGGTATCTGGCATTATACCGAGTACTTGACTTGCTTGATTGGACATTCCACACACATCTTGTACTTGAATCGTACTTGACTTGACATGAAATGCGTGGCCCGCAAAAGGGTAATTTACTTGCTTGATACATGATAGCCAAAGTTCTTGACATGAATTGTTAAACGTACTTGCTTGAATATCTTGAATAAACTTGTTATCTGGTTGAAAGTTCATGATTAAGTTCATCTTATGTCCTTCATATTACATTCTCTCTATCTTGTCGTTTTATGCGAGCATGCATAGCTTTATTACATTCATGAAAATGTAATTACTTAAACCCCTTGCTAGTACTTGAGATATAATTTCCTACTGAGCGTTCGCTCATCCCGTTTGTCCCTTTTTACTTTTCAGGTAAGTCCGACGACGATGGAAGTCAATCGGATGGGAATGGTCATGAGTGAAAGTGCTAGAGCTGCTCAAGTGTCATCTAGTCTTTTCTATAGTTTCTTGAGTCAACTATGTACTTTTCTTTTTATTAAATAGAGTATTGGATTTGTAATAGTCTATTATAAAGAAATAAAGGATTGGGTTATCTTGCTATTTTGCGCATCTCTGTCTTTGTGTCGAATACACGACCACTCTGATTGACATGATTGATATAGACACGTCGCGCATCTCCGGGTATCTTCCGCGCTCGGGGCGTGACAGTCTTTGTGGTATCAGAGACTAAGGTATTCAATTCCTAGGAAAAACCCAAGTCCAAGGATAAGTTGAACATTTAACCAAGTGAGATTGGGTAGAACAAAGGGTTAAGAGTCAATAAGTCTTTTAATAAGATCACAATGGTATAATACTAATATAGTTATGGTAATTGTAGGATAATGGCTGCCGAACGTGCTCAATGGCGCAACATGCAGCGTACCCTTCAAGGAATGACTCAAGTGCTACAACAGGTAGCACAGGGTGATGCTCCACGAGCTGGAAGCTTACACCAAGCATTTAAGAACATGAATCCCCCGAAGTTCACGGGATCGACCGATCCGGACGATGCCGAGCATTGGGTTCGGGAAACCGAACGCATATTCCGTGTCATGCAATGCACGGATCAGGACAAAGTTCTATTAGCTACATTCCAGTTAGAGAAAGATGCTAGGTGCTGGTGGGAGTCTATTGAAGCAACCATCAATCCTACTCAAGTAACATGGGAAGAATTTGTGGAATACTTCAATGCTAAATATTTCTCGGACCGAGTCCAAGAAAAGAAGGCTGCAGAATTCGCTGCATTGAAGCAACGATCTTTATCATTAGCAGATTATGAAGCTCAGTTCTCCAGGTTGTCTAGATATGCTAAGCATCTTATTAGCACGGAGAAGATGAAAGCCCGTAGATCTCTTAATGGGCTTAGGCCCCACTACATTACTCAACTGGCGCCTATGGACATCCAAGTTTATTCCGAAATAGTGCGCCGAGCTCAATTACTTGAAGATGCCACGGAACTATCTGATAGGATCCGTGGAAAAGATAAGAAGGAGCAAGTCACAAGTTCAGGTTCTTTCAAACCCAACTTTAAGAAGAGGCCCAATAATGGAGGTTCATCCTCTCCATATTCCAAGTTCAAGAAATCCAAGCCCTTCTCTATCACCACTACACCTTCTAATACAGTATGCAAGCATTGTGACAAGGCTGGTCACAAGACCGAAGAATGCTGGAGGAAATTAGGAGCTTGTCTCCGTTGTGGGAGTCGCGAACATCGGATTCCCGATTGTCCATTAATGAATGACCAAGCCGGTGACGGTAAACGCCCGGTGACGAAGAATGCTCGTCTTCATGTAATCCAGGAGACCGAACCTGAAGAAGAAGGTGGATTAGTGGAAGGTACATTGAAAATTTGTTCCAAAAGTGCTTATGTCTTATTTGATACGGGTGCATCGCATTCCTTTATTTCTAAGAAGTTTTCCGACCCGTTACCGTTAGAACCAGAATGGATAAAAATAGTCCTAACTACTCCTCTGGGAAGTGAAAATGATATTACTCATCACTATCAAAACTGTGAGGTAATGGTTCAAGGTAGGAATTTACCTATAGATCTCATATGCCTCGATCTAAAGGAGTATGATGTTATACTGGGAGCGGACTGGTTATTCAAATACCATGCAACGGTTGATTGCCGCAATAGCCAAATTGCTTTTAAAGATTTTCCAGAATTAGTCTTTTCTCGCCCCAAGAGTCGGAGCAAATCCCCTCTTATTTCGGCTCTTCGAGCAAGCAAGCTCGTCAGGAAAGGATGTGTATCCTTCCTTGCATTTGTCACAGTTAAGAAAACAAAGGACACTAAGATAGAAGACATTCAGGTAGTGCAAGAATTTTCATACGTATTTCCGGAAGATTTGCCGGGATTACCCCCTCAAAGAGAAGTGGCCTTCACCATTGACTTAGTCCCTGGTGCTGGTCCAGTTTCAAAGGCACCCTATAGAATGTCCCCGGCTGAACTCAAAGAGTTGAAGGAGCAGTTGATGGAACTGATTCGAAAAGGGTTTATTAGACCAAGTACTTCCCCGTGGGGAGCACCAGTCTTATTTGTAAAGAAGAAGGATGGATCCATGAGATTGTGTATCGACTATCGACAGTTGAATCATCTTACTATCAAGAACAAGTATCCACTGCCGAGAATCGATGAATTATTTGATCAGATTTCAGGATCCAAATACTTTTCCAAGATTGATCTCAGGTCGGGATATCATCAATTAAGAATCAAGGATGATGACATTCACAAGACCGCATTCAGAAGCAGGTATGGCCATTACGAATTTGTTGTTATGCCTTTTGGACTAACAAATGCCCCTGCTGCCTTTATGCAGTTAATGAATAGCATATTCAGGCCTTATCTAGATCAATTTGTGGTGGTTTTCATTGATGATATATTGATATATTCCAAGACTAAGGAAGAACATGAAAAACATTTGAGGATTGCATTGCAAGTCTTGAGGACAAATCAATTATATGCAAAACTCAGCAAGTGTGAATTCTGGCTTGAAGAAGTGGCTTTTCTAGGACATGTGATTTCACGAGATGGATTATCTGTAGATCCGTCAAAAGTTGAAGCTATAAGGAACTGGGAAAGACCCACTAATGCAAGCGAGATCAGAAGTTTCTTAGGTATTGCAGGCTATTATCGGCGATTCATCAAAGATTTCTCTAAGATTGCCGTACCACTTACAAGATTAACTCGTAAGGAGATCCGGTATGAATGGAGTGAGGAATGTGAAAGAAGTTTCCAAACTCTCAAGGATCATCTCACTACAGCTCCGGTGTTAGCTCTACCAATAGAAGGAGAGAAATTCGAGGTCTACACAGATGCTTCTGGCATTGGCCTTGGATGTGTCCTAATGCAACAAGGAAAGGTCATAGCATACTCTTCACGTCAACTGAAGAAGCATGAGGAGAATTACCCCGTCCATGACTTAGAACTGGCCGCGGTGGTATTTGCCCTAAAGATATGGAGACACTACTTATATGGAGTGCAGTTTACTGTATACTCCGATCACAAGAGTCTCAAATATCTATTCTCACAAAAGGAGCTAAACATGAGACAAAGACGCTGGCTAGAATATCTCAAGGACTTCGACTTCAATATACAATACCATCCCGGAAAGGGTAATTATGTTGCTGATGCCCTTAGTCAAAAGCCGAGAGCAATGATAGCCAATTGTATGATACAAGAATGGAGGTTACTTGAACAATTCTCCGAGCTCAATATAAGCTTGGACACGGAATCCAAATTTATTACATTATCTCATGTAAGCATACAGTCAGATTTATTATCTGAGATACAAGCACTTCAGAATGATGATCCTATATTAGTGGAAATCAAAGGAAGATTAGAGGGACAATCTGATTTCCAACTAACTTCTGATGGAAGATTATTATTCAAAGGTAGAACTTATATACCTGACTGTCCGGAATTAAAGAAGAAGATCTTAGATGAAGCTCACCGATCAAGGTACACTATTCATCCAGGATCAACCAAAATGTACCAGGATGCAAAGAGGAACTTTTGGTGGCCCAACATGAAAAGAGAAATAGCGGACTATGTATCACGCTGTCTCACATGCCAACAAGTCAAGGCGGAACACCAAAAGCCTGCTGGAAAACTTCATCCTCTAGATATTCCTAAGTGGAAATGGGAGGATATTGGTATGGACTTCATCATGGGTTTATCTAAATCGAAAGGAGGACATGATGGAATCTGGGTTATCATTGACCGATTAACTAAATCGGCACATTTCTTACCAATAAAAAGCCGATGGTCAATTGATGTGCTAGCTGCACTGTACATCAAGGAAATAGTCAGGATACATGGAATTCCTGTCTCAATCGTGTCTGACAGAGATCCCCGTTTTACTTCTCATTTTTGGAAGGGATTACAACATTCGATGGGAACAAGGCTCAACTTTAGTACTGCTTTCCACCCACAAACGGATGGTCAGACCGAGAGAACAAACCAGATTGTTGAGGATATGCTTAGAGCATGCATCATGGACTTTGGAGGGTGCTGGCACGATCATTTGCCACTAGTGGAATTTGCATATAATAATAGCTACCAAGCTAGTATCCAAATGGCACCTTTCGAAGCTTTATATGGAAGGAGTTGCTGATCACCCTTATGCTGGAACGAAGTTGGGGAAAAATAACTATTAGGTCCAGACATGGTAAGGGATACAACTGAGAAGATACAAGTAATCAGAGAAAGATTGCAAGTTGCTCAGACGAGACAAAAGGCTTATGCTGATACAAGAAGGAGAGATCTTGAATTCCAAATTGGAGATCATGTATTTCTCAAGATATCACCTGGACGTGGCATACGAAGATTTGGTGTTAAGGGCAAGCTTACGCCAAGATTCATCGGACCATTCGAGGTACTTGAAAGAGTTGGCGAGGTTGCTTATCGCATCGCGTTGCCTCCTCAATTGTCCGAGGTACATAATGTATTTCACATATCTATGTTGAAGAAGTATGTGCACGATCCATCTCATATTATTGAACATGGAGATCTGGTGATCCAGAAAGATCTCACCTATGAACAGAAGCCTATGAAGATTTTGGATCGAGAAATACGAGCTCTAAGGAATAAGGTTATTCCCATGCTCAAGGTGCAATGGAATAAGAATCCGGAACACGAAGCGACATGGGAGACCGAGGAATCTATGAAGAAACGATTTCTCGAGTTATTCTAAGAGGTATATGTTCTACACTCTCCACGTGTATAATTATATATGTGGAATTTGGGGACCAAATTCTTTTTAAGTGGGGGAGGGTGTAGCAACCCTGATAAATAAATATTGAAATAAAATTAAAAACATATATATTACAGAAGTAATACAGATAATAAACAAAGTACAAATAACGCCTCTTAGTAAGGCGTTAATTTAAAAAGAAACGCCTCTATAAACGGCGTGACTAAAGAAAGGACGCCCACACATGTGGTCGTCAACTCTCACGCGACCAAATAGGCAAGTAAAAGAAACGCCCATATCTTGGGCGTGTTTAAAAAACAAGGAACGCCCTTCTCCAAGACGTTTCTTAATAAACGACCTAAACAAGGTCGTCAATTCAAGAATGGACGCCCTGACCTAAGGCGTTAATTCCATTCGTGAACCGTTCGAACCCAGAGCTTATCCAGGGAAGGATCATGTTAATCTAGTAAGAGTCTATTAGAGTAAGGATGTTGTGCATCCCTTGGTTTTGATGATGACAATAGGATATGTTTGATTAATCAAGTTCTATCTTGTTTCATAACAAATACAAGTGGTTTGATTGTTCCTTCAAAGTATTGGACTCATTCAATTTACCTCTGATAAGTTAAGTAATTTCAGGTCCACTGAAATCCAAGTGGAATCAACAAATCAGAAGAAGTGTCAAAGGCCGCTTGTCGACCAGGGAAGTGGTTATGGTCGACCAACGAACTCAACCAGAAAAGCATCAGATCATCTGTCTTCTGGAAGCATCTTGGCTGTCGACCAAAGCCCCGCCTCTGGTCGACCACAGAAAAGACAGAAGCAACAGACAGAACTGCTGGCCATCTGGAAACTGCCCCCTGTCGACCAGCGACCAGGCTGTGGTCGACCAACGGGCGACGTGAGTTTCAGCCAGAAGAACCGGCCGTCTGGGGACTGCCCATTGTCGACCAGCGACAGGGTCATGGTCGACCACGGGTTTATATATCGTCCAAAACCGAACTCTAACCGAATTCTGTTTTGGTTCCTTAAAACCTGCAGATGGTTGTTGCAGGTTGTTGGGCTGCTCAGGAGATAAGCTTCCGCACGGGAATCAAGGAAACAATCTTGCTTAGAAGTGGTCAAACTCGTTCTAACGATTGGATTTAAACCGATCCCTGTTTTCTAGCAGATTGGCGCTCGATCTGAAAATTGAGCGGGAAGAACTTTATTCTTGAAAATAAAAAGAGCTATATGAAGAATATAAGGCAACTAATCACGAAGAAGGAAGCGGTGAGAGAGCACGGAATAGAAGCCAAGGAAGATACACACAGAAAAGGAAGAAGGAGCTCTCCACCAATCAAAAATCTGCAGAAAGGTTAAAGGCAATCTCGTTGCTGCAGAAGGAAGACTTAGCTCAAGACTGTGTGATCTCCAGCAGCAGAACAATCGAAGGCAACTGACTGGAAGATCAACAGGGAGTCTAGGCTTCTTCATAAGCATGATCAAGTCCCAGGCTGAACACCTATTCTTCTACACACGCCAATATTCAGTCCTGTCTTTCATCACCTGTTCTTATCATCTTTTCATTTCTGATTACAATTATTGTCAAGCTGTGAGGCAGCAGAATCAAGCTGTGTGTCAGCAGGTACAAGCTGTGTGTCAGCTGTGTTTTGGTTGAGATCAGAGATTCTCATAGTGAAGCCTTGCTTGAGTTAAGCAAGGGGTGGATGTAAGTCTCAGGAAGAGACTGAACCACCTTAAAAATCCTTTCTTGTGGTGTGCTTGTGTGTGTTTGATTTCCTATACGTATGCTTGCATCTTTACTATCCGCATTAGTTCTATGATTCATTAATTACCAGTAGCTCATCTGGTCGATAGTCAGTAAATTATCAAAAAGGGGGAAAGATCTATTCACCCCCCCTCTAGATCTATTCAGTCCGTATCCAACACGTGGTATCAGAGCAGGTTCTCCAAAAATGTGGTCTAACAACCAGGAGAGACCGGGCGGACTGAACTCTAAAAGCCTCATAGCTGAGGGGCACTCTGTAACTAGACCTCCATATTTTGATGGAACTGATTATTCTTATTGGAAAAATCGTATGCAGGTGTTCTTACGTGCGCAAGACCACGAGATGTGGAGGGTAGTGAGCCGCGGACCTTTTGAGCTACCGGAAGATGAAGAAACCTGGACCAGAGAACAGGTCAGGAAATCAACTGTCAACTGGGGAGCCATGAACGTGATGCAGTGCTCACTACACCCCACAGAATTCTCAAGAGTTTCCAATGCGCAACAGCCAAAGAAATGTGGGATCGTCTAAAGGTAATCTACGAAGGTACTTCCGAGGTAAGAGAGACAAAAGCAAATATGCTAGTCTCAGAATATGAAATGTTTAGGATGAAAAATGATGAAAGTATTTCTGAGATGTATGCCAGATTAGTACAATTGACTAATGGCTTGAAGAGCTTAGGGAAGACATACAAAGAGCAGGAATTAGTGAGGAAGATTTTAAGGTCTCTCACATCGATGTGGCATACCAAGGCCACAGTCATTGAGGACTCAAAGGATCTCACAACAATGACAGTGGATGAGTTAGTAGGATCCCTGATGGCCTATGAGGTCAATCTGAAGAGAAAGGAAGATGAGGGCAAGAAAAAGAAGCAACTTGCCCTAAAGACTAAGACAAGCACCTCTGAGGTGTCTGACAATGATGACTCATCTAGCTCAGGTGAAGAATCTGGTGAGCTAGCCATGCTTACAAGAAAATTTAAAAAATTCCTGCGGAAGGAAGGTAAAGGATTCAGAAATCCAAAGGGCATGGTAAGGAAGTCATCCCAGTTTAAATCTGATAAACATAAGGCTCCTTCTAACAAACTCATTTGCTACAATTGCAGGCAGCCTGGACATATGAAGGCTGAATGTCCAGAAGCTCCTAAGAAATCAAGCTTCAAGTGGAAAGGCAAGAAACCCAAGGCGATGATTAGCACTTGGAGTGAGGAGGAAGAGAGCAGTGAAGAGGAAACAACTTCCGAGGAAGAAGAAGGAAAGCTCTGTCTGATGGCCAAGGGAGACAACAGTGATCTTGAGGTAAGTTCCCCATTTCAAGACTTCTCTAGTTCGGATTGGGAAGAAGTATATTCAGAATTGCTTGATACTTATGAAAGAATAAGAAAGGAAAATAAACATTTGAAGAAGAAGATCAGTCAACTGAACAAAGACAGCAATTCAATGGAAAACAAAACTGAACTAGAAATGGAAATCAAGTCACTGAAAAACAAGCTGAATCAAATGGACTTAGATGAAGAAAACCACAAGAGAATGTCCGAAGAGAATGAAATGCTAAAAAATGACATTGATGAGTTAAAACTAAAGACTCTAGAATATGAACAGGAAACTAAGTTAAGTCAAGAAAGAAACAATTCACTCAAGGAAGAAAACAACCAACTCCTAAGAGAAATAGAAAGAATTAAGAGTGACCTGAAAAATAAACAGGAGACCTTGGAAAAAATGACTCAAGGTCAAGAAAACTTAAATGCTGTCTTGGGAATAAAAGTAAACTTTCAAAAAGAAGGGTTAGGATACAATCCTACGGCTAAAAAGGAATTCCAAATAAAAACCGTAACTGGGATTGCTGACTCAAAAGGAAAAAGGCCCCTGATTAATCTATACCAAGATAAACAAGAGGATGTAGCTGAATGCTCCTCCAAAAGGAACAATGTCACCAAGGAAGAGAGAAATTTTAAAGAGAAAACAGTCAATCAATATAAGATTCAAAATAATAAACAAGAAACCCAAATTCACAGAAATCACCAAACAAACCAAGGACTAAACCAAGTTAAAAGACATAAATCTGGAAAACAAGATGTCTGGAGACAGGCTGGTCGACAACAGACCCTTCATCTGTCGACCAGAGGATCTGCCAGAACAGGCGCTGGTTACTGGAGAAGCAGTGGTCGACCACAGGTACACCAGATGTCGACCAGAGGTGCTGCCAGAACAGACGCTGAGTTCTGGAGACGCGATGGTCGACCACAGACATACCAAAAGTCGACCATGGCCAGACAAGCAAACAGAAATCACAGGTTTTCTCGGGTAAAACAAAATGAAAACTTGAATACACAAAGGTGGACTCAGATTAAAGAAGCTTTAGAACAAAAGCAACCCAACCTGAACAAGTTCAGAAATAAAAATTTACACTGCTCTAACAGAATCTGGGTTCCCAAAGGATTACTGCAGCAATTTCATAATTTCACAAGCTATCTTGGACCCGGGTACCATTGGGGTCCAAAAGTTTCTGTGTAACTTGTGATGCAGGTGTGTTTGGCAGCTATATACAACAAGTGGTACTTAGATAGTGGCTGCTCAAGACATATGACAGGGGACAAGGCAAAATTCTCCGAGCTAAACTCAAAAGATGGAGGACATGTGACATTTGGAGGAAATAACAAAGGCAAGATCATTGGGAAAGGTAAGGTAGGTAAGACATCTACAAATTGCATTGAAGATGTACTGCTAGTGGATGGCCTGGAATATAATCTTCTAAGCATCAGTCAGCTATGCGACAAAGGCCATCAAGTAGTCTTTGATTCTAAGATCTGTAAAATTCTTGAACCAAATTCGGCTAAAGTTAAGTTTATGGGCAAGAGAGTAAATAATGTCTACATGATAGACTTGGATGATCCAGCCCACTCCAACTTGTGCCTCACCGCCAAGAAGGAGGACCTGACTTGGTTGTGGCACCGAAGGCTAGGGCATGTTAGCTACAGGGTGCTGCACAAATTGGTTAAGAATAAAATGGTTTCTGGTTTACCTGAAATTTCGTTTGCTCAAAATGTCAAAGTATGTGAATCATGTACCCAAGGTAAGCAAACAAGAAAATCATTCAAAGGTAGAACTGAAAGTCAATCTTCTAGACCACTAGAACTTGTGCACATGGACCTTTTTGGCCCAACAAGAACTGCTAGTCTTAGTGGTAAGAGGTACGGTTATGTACTAGTTGATGATTTCTCTAGATTCACATGGGTAATGTTTTTATCACATAAAAACGATGCCTTTCATGAATTTCAGGATTTTTACAGAAGAATGAAGCAGGATGGTAAGTCCAAAGTGTGTTCAATAATATCTGATCATGGGGGAGAATTTGAAAATTCAGAGTTTGATGAATTCTGCAGGAACAAAGGAATAAATCACAGGTTCTCCTCACCAAGGACGCCAGAGCAAAATGGAGTGGTGGAAAGAAGGAATCGCACACTTGTTGAAATGGCCAGAACCTTGTTAGTTGAAGCCAATCTTCCAAGAAGATTTTGGGCTGAGGCGGTCAATACAGCATGTTATATTGTAAACAGGGCAATGGTAAGACCATCTAGTGCGAAAACTCCATATGAGGTGTTCAAAGGTAAGAAGCCATCTCTAGCTCATTTTAGGATCTTCGGTGTAAGGTGTTTTATTCATAACAATGACAAGAGATCATTGGACAAATTTGAACCAAAGAGTGACCCAGGAATCTTCTTGGGATACTCTGACCGATCAAGAGCCTATAGAGTCTACAACACCAAAGATCAGCTAGTTGAAGAATCCCCACATATCACATTTGATGAAAATAATGACTTTGACAAAACTGGACAGGTAGGCAAAGATGAAGATGGGGAATTTCTGGAAGGCAAAGAGGAACCAATGGAGACTGAAGCAGAACCAAAGCAAGGTGATTCCAATGATCAACCCGAAGGAGAGATCATCCCAGGTAACAATTCTGAAAATCTGAGATTTCTCAGAGATCATCCTCTAGATAACATCATTGGAGGAATTAATGAACCGAGGAAAACTAGATCTCAGCTTAAAACAGTTGATGAATTAGATCAGCTAGCCCTTGTATCTCAAGTTGAGCCTAAAAATGTAGAGGAAGCTTTAAGAGATGAATCTTGGATAAATGCCATGCATGAAGAATTAAATCAATTTGAAAGAAATCAGGTTTGGAAACTTGTTCCCAGACCCTCATCTCATCCTGTTATTGGAACCAAATGGGTTTATAAAAATAAGCTTAATGAAGAAGGAGTTGTTATGAGGAACAAGGCTCGGTTGGTGGCTAAGGGGTATAACCAAGAATTTGGAGTTGATTTTGAAGAATCATATGCTCCAGTTGCAAGGTTAGAAGCCATTAGAATATTGTTAGCATTTGCGGCGTCCCATGGAATTAAATTGCAGCAAATGGATGTAAAAAGTGCCTTTCTAAATGGCTTTGTAAAGGAAGAAGTCTTTGTGGAACAACCCCCTGGTTTTGAAAATGATGATCTTCCTAATCATGTCTTTAAACTGCATAAGGCTTTGTATGGTTTAAAGCAGGCTCCTAGGGCATGGTACGACAGACTGAGTTCATTCCTCACCAAAAAGGGCTACACAAGAGGTAAAATTGATCAAACATTATTCTCCAAGACCCAAGGTAAGAATATACTAATTGTGTAAATCTATGTGGATGATATTGTGTTTGGATCCACTGAAGCTTCATTATGTACTGAATTTGCAAATCTAATGACCAATGAGTTTGAAATGAGTTTAATGGGTGATTTACAGTTCTTTCTTGGATTGCAGATTCTACAATGTAGAGAAGGCTACTTCATAAATCAATCCAAGTACATAAAGGAGATGCTGAAAAAGTTTGGCATGGAGAGCTGCAAACCAATAGAGTCACCCATGGGGACAAATGCAACATTGGAGGCTGATGTAAAAGGTAACATGGTAGATGCCAAGAAATACAGAGGTATGATCGGATCCCTACTATATTTAACTGCCTCTAGGCCAGACATTCAGTTTAGTGTATGCATGTGTGCTAGATATCAATCTAGCCCTAGAGATTCACATTTAGGGGCTGTCAAGCGTATCCTTCGTTACCTTGCCGGTACCCAAGAATTGGGTTTATGGTATCCTACTTATTGCAAACTAGATTTAATTTCATATTCAGATGCTGATTATGCTGGTTGCAAAATTGATAGGAAGAGTACTAGTGGTTATTGTCAAATATTAGGTGGATGTTTAATATCATGGGCTTCTAAAAAACAGCATTCTGTGGCACTCTCCACTGCTGAGGCTGAGTATGTCGCAGTAGGGAGCTGTGGTACACAGGTTTTGTGGATAAAACATCAACTCCAAGACTACAATGTAGATCTTGGATGTGCACCTATTTTCTGTGACAACACTAGTGCTATTAATTTGTCTAAAAACCCCATTCAACACTCTAGGACAAAACACATTGAGATCCGTCATCACTTTCTAAGAGATGAGGTCTCCAAAGGAAATTTCATGCTTCATTTTGTAGAAACTGAAAAACAACTGGCAGACATTTTCACAAAACCCCTTAACAATGACAGATTTTCAACTCTAAGAAGGGAGTTAGGAATTTGTAGAATTTCTCCTGAAAATTCTTGAAATAATCATATTCATGTGTTCACTGCATAGATTCTGTCATTTCTGTCTAAGTTATGTCAACTAGGTCTCTAGTACTGGTCAAGTTTTTGAGTTTGGAAAGTCTTGTGTCGGGTGCTACTTCAGCAAGTTCTACAGAATACTGGTTCTCTACGGCTCATCTCTTGTGGTCGACCACAGACAAGGCGCTGGTCGACCAAGGCATCAGGACAGGAAATAGTTAGCTCTGGGAATTCGCAGCTGTCGACCACAGGCGATCCAATGGTCGACAACAGGTTTGTCAGAACGCAGTCTTCTCAACAGGCAGGTTCTGTGTCAGCACAAAGGTCGACCACAGGCCACTCCATGGTCGACAAAGGACCTGAAAAAGGGAAATTGGATCTAATCAAGCTGCTGGCTTTGGTGGGAAATCTTCTGAACTTTTTGGACTCTGAGCTCAGTTTTGCTTTACTCACTCATCCTTGTTCACACTTCCTATTCCTTGTGTCTCTATATCTCTTTGTGGCCAACTTATTGTTTTCTATCTTCAGCAAGGACTCACAAATTGAGGGGGAGTAAAAAGTGTAAACTCATTCCTTAATAAATCATTGAACAACCTAACCATATCTTACAAGAAAATCACCAAAAGTCATCAATGAGAGTAAAGGTTAAGTGTAGTAATGAGAATTTGACCTGTACTACTGCAATAAATTCAAACCATAACTATGACTCTGACTCAAGACTATTGAGAACTTATGTTTTTAGTAATGAGACTGTTTCTCTACCTGTGTCTGTGTTGGACAGTGAAAATAAACGCTGCTATAGCATGAATGTATATGGAATACGCCATAATTCTGCCTTCTTGGTAGAGCAATGGACTGAGTTCTGAGAAACTACTGTTCTCTATCACAAAGCAAAATTGGCTGAAAAATTAAGTGGGAGACATGTATGTCATGAAGACTCAATCTACCTCTGCCACTCTCAAAATTATTAATTGGGCATCCTGAGTAACTGGGGATATTGGCGTCTGATAAACGTATATCCTCACGGATAAAAAGTGTGTCCCAGTTAAAAATGGAATGGTTAGGCATGCTAAGTAGCCGGGGTTTCTGGCGTGTAAAAAGCGTGTCTCCTCGTGTGGAAAAGCATGTGATAAACCTGACCACAGCTCTTAAATATTTCAAAACGAAAAGGCAACAAAAATGGTTGACCTAATGCACTATATGCAAATAGAGGCATAAAACACTGTTCAGCTTGTTCAGCTAGTAAAATTATCTCATGAACAATATTATAAGTTTAAGGAGCCGTGAGTAAGAAAGTGGATATGGGGAGTCAATTTATTGGGGCAATACTTTCAAATTCTTTGAACCACAAGACCCACTCGAATTTGTCACAAGGTGGTCTTTGAGAAAGGGAGGAAAGGTTACTTAATTGTCTTATTAAAGAAAGGGGGTACACTTCAATAATTTCCCAAAATATGAGTTATGCTGATTAATCGTGACCGCTCGTTCTTTGCATCGCGATGGTTCACTGCCCTAACAATTAAGGGCCAGCCTTAATGCCCTACCCTATAAATTGTCTCGGCTGGGTCCCTGAAATTTTCCCATCCGCAGCCCTAGCCCTCTCCCAACTTCATCTTCTCCAGATTTCTTTTCTCGCCTCTCTCTCGCCTCTATCTCGCTTCCCTTCACAATGTCTCCCAAGCGCGCTCTAAGTTCCTCTAAGCGTAGAAGAGATCAGGCCCCTGCCGCAGCTTCGATGCCGTCCAAGCGATCCAAGTCGCGGGCCGCACAGGGTTCGCCATCGGCCCCTCACAGGTCGACCACGGCTGATGCACCTGGTCCAGGCAGACAATCAGCAGCTTCAGAGGAACCCGCAGTGCATCCCGTTTCTGGAGCTCTCAAGCCACGGACAGTTCTGCAACCAAGGATCGTCGATTTCTCCGATGACAAGCTGATGGAGATGTTCCCAGATCTACTGCCAATTTTTGACAAGCAGAAGGAACACTCTGACCAGGCTAGTTCTCGGTTCAACAGACTAGTAAGGACCCTCGGTGAAGTGTCCGATCAGATGGGAATCCGTATCGAGATCACAACCCAGCAGAATGAGAAGTATCACAAGGATACTATCTCAGAGATCCAGAAGCTCAGGCTCTCCTATGCCCACATTGTTGACAAGCTGGATCGCATGGCAGAGAACGTGAAGCCAGAGACCTCCTCATCCTCCTCAGAGGGATTGTTCAAATGATCTTCTTTTTGCTATTGACAAAGGGGGAGATAGGACTTTATGTGTCATTGTGTGTCTAGTTGTGTGTCTAGATGTGAGTCTAGATTGTCAAATTTACTTTGTCTACGTGTCCTCAGTGTCTTTATCCTTTTTTGAGTCTCTCATGTAATTAGTGCTATTGTTTTTGAAAGACACATCAAACGAATTGACTGAATGAAATCTGTGCTATGATAGCCTTGCATGCAATATCAAATGAATTTTATAATCTGTTGTTTGTCACAATGACTCATGGTTGTCATCATCAAAAAGGGGGAGAATGTTGTGCATCCCTTGGTTTTGATGATGACAATAGGATATGTTTGATTAATCAAGTTCTATCTTGTTTCATAACAAATACAAGTGGTTTGATTGTTCCTTCAAAGTATTGGACTCATTCAATTTACCTCTGATAAGTTAAGTAATTTCAGGTCCACTGAAATCCAAGTGGAATCAACAAATCAGAAGAAGTGTCAAAGGCCGCTTGTCGACCAGGGAAGTGGTTATGGTCGACCAACGAACTCAACCAGAAAAGCATCAGATCATCTGTCTTCTGGAAGCATCTTGGCTGTCGACCAAAGCCCCGCCTCTGGTCGACCACAGAAAAGACAGAAGCAACAGACAGAACTGCTGGCCATCTGGAAACTGCCCCCTGTCGACCAGCGACCAGGCTGTGGTCGACCAACGGGCGACGTGAGTTTCAGCCAGAAGAACCGGCCGTCTGGGGACTGCCCATTGTCGACCAGCGACAGGGTCATGGTCGACCACGGGTTTATATATCGTCCAAAACTGAACTCTAACCGAATTCTGTTTTGGTTCCTTAAAACCTGCAGATGGTTGTTGCAGGTTGTTGGGCTGCTCAGGAGATAAGCTTCCGCACGGGAATCAAGGAAACAATCTTGCTTAGAAGTGGTCAAACTCGTTCTAACGATTGGATTTAAACCGATCCCTGTTTTCTAGCAGATTGGCGCTCGATCTGAAAATTGAGCGGGAAGAACTTTATTCTTGAAAATAAAAAGAGCTATATGAAGAATATAAGGCAACTAATCACGAAGAAGGAAGCGGTGAGAGAGCACGGAATAGAAGCCAAGGAAGATACACACAGAAGAGGAAGAAGGAGCTCTCCACCAATCAAAAATCTGCAGAAAGGTTAAAGGCAATCTCGTTGCTGCAGAAGGAAGACTTAGCTCAAGACTGTGTGATCTCCAGCAGCAGAACAATCGAAGGCAACTGACTGGAAGATCAACAGGGAGTCTAGGCTTCTTCATAAGCGTGATCAAGTCCCAGGCTGAACACCTATTCTTCTACACACGCCAATATTCAGTCCTGTCTTTCATCACCTGTTCTTATCATCTTTTCATTTCTGATTACAATTATTGTCAAGCTGTGAGGCAGCAGAATCAAGCTGTGTGTCAGCAGGTACAAGCTGTGTGTCAGCTGTGTTTTGGTTGAGATCAGAGATTCTCATAGTGAAGCCTTGCTTGAGTTAAGCAAGGGGTGGATGTAAGTCTCAGGAAGAGACTGAACCACCTTAAAAATCCTTTCTTGTGGTGTGCTTGTGTGTGTTTGATTTCCTATACGTATGCTTGCATCTTTACTATCCGCATTAGTTCTATGATTCATTAATTACCAGTAGCTCATCTGGTCGATAGTCAGTAAATTATCAAAAAGGGGGAAAGATCTATTCACCCCCCCTCTAGATCTATTCAGTCCGTATCCAACAAAGGACTCTATTAGGGATATGTTACCCTCACAAGATCACTAACCCTAATAGGATTTCCCAAAATCCTATAAAGACTCTTGAACAGCCGAACCCTAACCCATTTGATCGACCTGCTGCTGCACGGTAAGTGAAGAACATATGTTCTTCTTATTTTCTTTTGACCTCTGTTTCGACTACATGAAGAACTAATGATTCCTCACCCTTCTTCCTTCTTCCAGGTTGAAGAAGCATTGGCGTTGTGAAGAACAAAGGTAATGTTCTTCTTTCCTTTACCTTCGGTCAGGTATTATGAAGAAAATATTAATGTTTCTTCGTATTTCTCTGTAGGAAGTTCGGTCGAAAGGGGTTCATCCGTTGAACGTAAAGACTTCTTCCTGTTGATACTGCTAAGATTATTGGTTGCTGTTTAAGCAACAGAGTTTTTCCTCTCTTCATATCAATCTTCAAGTCGTCGTCCAAATCAACTCTTAAAGGTAGGTTTTCTCAAGTTATTGTAGCCCAAATGAAAATAACGCAAGATATATGTATAAGCATGGCATGCATACAGTTTTATTTTCATTTCTGGAATATTATTGAAAGAAACACCCCTGTAAAGGGCGCTAATTTACAAGAAACGACCCTGTCCAGGTCGTCAATTTCACATTTGACGCCCTGCACGCAGGCATTACTTTCATGAAAATCGCATGTAATTAATAATTGATCCTGTTTAAAAATTCATTAAATATGAGATATCGATTCTAATATCTTGCATGACTCTACCTATGAAATTCTGCTAATTTTCCTGTGTATCATGTCTCTTGAAATTTTATTCCTGAATTCCTATAATTCACGACCTAGACTAGGTCGTTTGCCATATGTTAACGCCCCCGATCAGGGCGTGAATTTGAAAGGTAACGCCCCTTCCTAGGGCGTTTATCAGTTAAAATCCTGAAATTTATCTATTCTGAAAAATAGAGTTGAATAGTAACGCCCCTGCCCAGGGCGCGTTTTTGATAATTCCTGAAAATTAATTATATTCTGTCAAATATGTAAATAAGAAGACGCCTTCTGGTGTAGTCGTCAAATCTTGAAGAAACGACCCTGACAAGGGCGCGTTTTAGTTAAATTACTGAATTATTGAAAATTCTGCAAAACGAAAAATATGTAAACGCCCTTCTGTTAGGCGTTACTTACTTGAGAAACGACTTAGCGTAAGTCGTTATTTTTTGTAAAAATGATTTTTATCCTGATTCTGTTAACCGATGGTTTCATATTATATAATATATATATCGGCACTATTCTCCACTCCGTGAGTATAGTCCCACTTTTCACGTTGTTTTATCGATGACACTCAACTCTCATTGACATACAAGCTCTCCATTGGACATTCCGTTCCTTTGGACTAGCGAGTTAGTCATAGAGACCTCCGTAAGACTCCTCGTAGCCTTGGATTCCCTCAAGGCCGACTGAGCTGGTTGTACCCTAAAAACCCATTACACCATTGATGCCATGTCAATCTAAAGAAATATGGTATACCGGCCCTTATGTTTATACAAAGAGTATATCATAAGAAAATTCTTAATGGGATGATGATATCATGCCATATCATGTCGTTCTTGTAAACCTCAATTCTATGATAAGAATGAGGGTATCTTACCTTTGATATACTGTTCATGTGGACCTCAATTCTATATATAGAATGTCCATATCGATTTGTCATGGTACCTAAGTTAAGGGAACCTAATTCCACCTAGTTTCATCGATAATCGTGATTATACCGTTATTATCGCCAATCTATGTCCTTTGTCATACTTTGGACTCTATTCTATCCAAGTTGTCATACATGTCTACAAGCTTGATTATTGAAATTCTATGTTGGCTATAAACAAGAGTGGATGTCAAAACACATGATAAATGCCTGCGCATATAGGGCCCGATCTGGTCCTGGGAGGAGCACCCGAAAGTACTTGTGTCCATGGGAGTTAAAATGATAAGGTATCTGGCATTATACCGAGTACTTGACTTGCTTGATTGGACATTCCACACACATCTTGTACTTGAATCGTACTTGACTTGACATGAAATGCGTGGCCCGCAAAAGGGTAATTTACTTGCTTGATACATGATAGCCAAAGTTCTTGACATGAATTGTTAAACGTACTTGCTTGAATATCTTGAATAAACTTGTTATCTGGTTGAAAGTTCATGATTAAGTTCATCTTATGTCCTTGATATTACATTCTCTCTATCTTGTCGTTTTATGCGAGCATGCATAGCTTTATTGCATTCATGAAAATGTAATTACTTAAACCCCTTGCTAGTACTTGAGATATAATTTCCTACTGAGCGTTCGCTCATCCCGTTTGTCCCTTTTTACTTTTCAGGTAAGTCCGACGACGATAGAAGTCAATCGGATGGGAATGGTCATGAGTGAAAGTGCTAGAGTTGCTCAAGTGTCATCTAGTCTTTTCTATAGTTTCTTGAGTCAACTATGTACTTTTCTTTTTATTAAACAGAGTATTGGATTTGTAATAGTCTATTATAAAGGAATAAAGGATTGGGTTATCTTGCTATTTTGCGCATCTCTGTCTTTGTGTCGAATACACGACCACTCTGATTGACATGATTGATATAGACACGTCGCGCATCTCCGGGTATCTTCCGCGCTCGGGGCGTGACAGGTTTGCATAGTTCTGTCTTCGGCATTAGACTTGATAGTGTTCCATCAGTATAGTTAGCAGTTCAACTGATTGATCAAATGTTTATTTGAATTTCTTCTTGAAGAGCTCTATAGCTTTTATTCCTCAACTGTGTCTAGCAGCAGGCTTATTGTTTTTTAAGTGGGGTAATTTTGTAGAGGGATACATTCACCCCCCCTCTATATCCATCGCACTGTCCCAACAATTGGTATCAGAGCGGGTGTCTGCATAGAGGTCCAGCGACCTGCAGATCCGATCTTGCAGTCTTCGGTGCTATCTCGCTTTTGGTGCATCATTATTCCTGGTGCATTAATCTGATCTGGTTCCATGGGTGATCCACCGGTTTTCAACGGCTCTAATTTTAATGTGTGGTTTGTCAGTCTGCACAAATATGTTATATCAGTTAATCCTGATCTGTAGAAGTTAATTTCACACGGTCCTCACAGATTATCAAAGAAAGTGTCCAAATGGACCGACAGTCACAGATCAAAGGATGGAGAAAATCAGAAAGCTTTGAATCTGATGAAAGCAGCTACTGATAAAGCCTTACATTCTTGTCTTCATGATTGCAGGTTTGCTAAGGACATTCTGGATGTGCTGAAGCTAGCTCATAGGTTAAATGAGGACAGCTGCATGATGGCTAACGGAAGAAATCAAAGTGGCAGCGATCAAGGCAGTAATCAAAATGAAGACGATAATGATGAGGAGGTAAACCCTTTCGAGGTTTATACTTTAGATGATTAGGAGAATGCATATGCTGAGTTGCTTGAATCTCATGAACATATAAGAAAACAATACACGAACTTGAAAAAGAAAAGTAATCGGGGTAGTTCAAGTTCTCCATGTGAAAATTGTTCAAATATGAAGCAATCTCATGATGTCTGTTTGTCTGATATCCATATGCATAAAAAACAGAATGAAAAATTGATGAAGGAACTTGAATGTGTTTGCCCTGAACTAAGTAGGCTAAAATCTGAAAATGACTCTCTTAGAAAATCTGTTAAAGAAAATGAAGAAAAATTTGGGAAACTTGAGCAAGAGAATAATTTGTTTGCTGAAAAATTTAATGCCATAAAATCTGTAAATATGGAATTGTAGAAAGATCTTGAAAAATAGCAAAAAGAATTGAAAGAGTTTGAAGCTGGGTTAGAAAGTTCAAGCTCTTCTTGTGAAAAGTGTCTAGAGTTGAAACAATCCTATGATGCATGCTTGTCTGAAGCCCAAGTGCTTAAGAAACAAATTGGCTTATTCAAAGAAGAAAATCAAGAACTTGTATGTGAAATTTCTGAACTAAAAGAAAAACTTAGCTCGATTGATGATGATCAGGTTCATTTTAATAACTTAGTTCAGAATGAAAAACTGTTGAAAGAATTTGAATGTGTTAGCTCTGAATTGGATGTTCTAAAGTCTGAAAATGAATGTCTTAGGAAACAATGTGAAAAACTCCAGGCTCAAATAATATGTTCTGGTAAATCTGCATGCAATGATTGTCCATTTCTCAAGGAAATAAATGAAAATCTTCACTCAAATTTAGAATGGCAGAAGGAGTTAATTGTTTCCATAAAGGAAGAAAACAGAGATCTGTTAAACAAGATTCTGGAGCTTGAACAGATTGAGGAAGAGCTGAATGATAAAATGAGCTCAATGAAAATTGATAAAGGCTCTGTTGAAGAAACTAAAAATCTGAAATCAAATAATGACAAAGTAACCAAAGAGGTTGAAGGATTGAAGCAGTTGAACATTGCTATGTCAGAGAAACTTCTTTTCTTAGAAAAAGGAAAATCTGTTTACATTGAAGAATCTGAAAAATTGAGAAATCTGGGACAAGAACTTGAGAAATATAAAACTGCAAACAAGGTGCTAAGCGAATGTGTCAATTGCAGTGAACAAGAGATTGCAAGTTATGAAATACACGTTGCATCTCTTGAAAATGAAATTCAGGATTTGAAAAGTTCTTTGTCTAAATTTGTTAGTGGGTAAGATAATCTGAACAAATTGCTGGGAACAAAGGTCAACTTTCAGAAGGAAGGGTTGGGCTATAACCCTTCAAACAAAAAGAGTTTTAAAAACAAAGTTCAAACTTCCTTTGTTTCCAGCTCAACTTCTCACAGCCCGCAGAACCTTCCTGGTTATCAGTCATCTGCTCAAAAGAAAATAACAGAAAAACAAAAAGAAAAGAACCAACATGTTCCTCTCCCCACTTTGCATGTTTCACCCATACACTCACATGCATCTAAAAAGAAAATGATCTGTCATTACTGTCACAAGTTCGGTCATCTGATGCATGAGTGTAATTTGATGAAAAAAGATGACTTAACTGCTGAACAAAACAATCAGGTTAGAAAGCATGTCTCTAGGGAAAAGAAAATTCATTGCTATAATTGTGGAAAAATGGGACATGTTGTTGTTCAGTGTTGGTCAGCTGAAGGCAAGAGAAAATTCTATCCTCATGTTAATCATGTCCATCAGAATGTTATCAATAAGAATAAATCTGCTGTCATAAATCAGCATGATAGGTGCTTCAATTGTGGGAAGCCAGGCCATAGGGAAAAAGATTGTTGGCATGTTCAGGGAAAGAAATTTAATTCTGAAATTGCCAAATTCCCTACAAACAGAAATGATTTTGGTAGAAATAAATCTGCTTTCAAAGAAAAGATTCATGTATGTTTTGAATGTGGAAAACATGGCCACCGAGCTTCTGAATGCTGGTGGAAAGGTTATGGTAAACCAAAATTTCATACAATTAACAGAAATTTTCATGTTAATGCACATAGATTCCATGCTTATGATATTGTGCATAAGAAGAGCTCAAGATCTGCTATTTCATGTCATTACTGTGGAGCCTTTGGGCACTCCATGAGTGCTTGTAATATAATGAAATCTGATGACTTACATGCCCAAAGATTGTGGAAAGCACCTATCAGAGGTGTTACTAACAATGTAGGACCCAAGAAGTCTTGGGTATCTAGAAACATAAAATGAGATCTGTGCTTTGCAGGTATGCCTTGGGGATAAGGAATAAAAGGGGGTCAAATAAACCAAGGCATCCAAAGTTTGGTAAAATCCCACCTCTGCTGGTAGACATTTGAGTTTTTGATAACGTTGTTTAGATAGTTGCATATCATGTTTGATTTGTTAATCAAAATTTCATGCATATAGCTTCTCAACTTCATCTATGCTTGGCATTAAAATCTCTCAATGAATATGATGTGTTATCTATGCAATAGTTCAACTGAAATTGGTGCGTGAATACTGAAATCTGAATTGATTACACGAAGAGCAGTCTAAATGTTCATGAGCACAGGCCATAAAAATTCCATATATAAGTTCCATTGCATCCATTGTTCTTAGACTTCAGTCATACAGTGCATAGTATGAGAGGGAGTTGTATACCAAGGAAACAATGTGATCATTGCATATATTACATGCTGTCAGCTCACTGCACTTGGATTTACTGGTTAGAAGTGTCGACACCTTGAGTGCTAGCTCATGCATACATTTAGGGGGAGCATTATTCATATTCTTGAAATCACATAACTGTCTATCTTGCTCATTTCTATCAACTCAACTTCACATTTTCAGTTTGAACTGCTATCTTGCTTAAATCCCTGTGATGAATGTGAAATGCAACACATTTCAGCTTCCTGCTTCAACTATTATCAGCCATTTTCACTCATCCTATCTATTAGTATCTGTTGAATTGGATGTTCTTTAAAATGATTCGGCCTTCCCTGAAAATTCAGAAAGACTTCTCTGTGCATATCCTGATCATAAATCTGAAAACAACTTAAAGAGGAATCTTCTATTATATAGGACTATGAATGTCTGATACTTTCAGCTGGTTGAAGTTTCATGTATGTCTTGTGTTTGTTTATGAACATATCTTGAAAATATCTGAGTTAGTCTTAATAAACTTTAACCAACATTTTCATGTTGTGTCTTTTAAACTCTTCTGAATTCTGAAAATTCTAAAATCATGATATTCCTTGATTGATATGTATGAAATTAGTAGTGTTTTTAAACATCTGAGAATCTGGAACATGTCTAAGGGTAAATCTTGTCAGAGCAATGACTTTGGTCACTGAGAAACCATGTCCAAAGGATTGTGTCATGAGGTGCCATAGTTAACTCTGCTTAAGAATGATTGATAATCTTGCAGAGCAATGGCATGCACACTGAGAAATATATCTCACTCATCAAAGAAATGATTTGTAGAGTGTCATGAAGTGTAAATGCTATCTCTATTCCTATGAAGCATGACAGTTAGTCCTTCCAAGTGCTTAGGGATACTGGCGTCTAAACAACGTGTATCCTCTAGTTACAAGGGTGTACTAAACTCAAGTACTCATGAAGATTGTTATGAAAATTTGTCCTGCTCTAGTGTATCATATGAAAATGTGTGCAAAAGAAATATTCTATTGGAACCTCTTGACAGAAACAAATGTTTTCTTATGTGTTTAACTTCAATACTATTGATTGCATCTCTTAAAGGAATCTTTGAAATTGAGTGAGTAAGAAAGAAGAAGGCTAAACAAGACTTTCAATATGAAAGCAAGGTTCATTTTTATTAAAACTGATTTCAGATATGAGTACAAAATGCTAATGAATAAGCCTTGCATACATCATATTCTGATCTGACTTGTCAATGAAGATCATTCATAAATCTCTATAATAGAAGAGTCTGAAATATCTGTTTAATCAGATTTATGAAATTGATATCCAATTGAAAACCTTTCTCATTCATTCTGAATGATTACTTTCTCACATTGGACTCCATTATTTCAGACCTAACTGTTGACTTCTTTTTGTCATGTGCTTCATTCCAATCACTGTCCATCTAAGGGGGAGAATTCTTGCATGTCCCTGTGGTTCAATGTTCATTCATTTCTTTCAGGAGAGTATCTTGTCAGGGGGAGTTTTAGATGACAGTAACTCAGCATTGCATAATAGCTCCTATATCATCTCCTTCAATAGTCAATGATCATTCCATTCTTTTTGATGTTGTCAAAGGGGGAGAACTTTTGTGAGTCATCATTTGCATCAATCAACACTTGCATCACATGGTATTTTACATGCTCACTCTTGACTGAGCTATTCTGTGGTGCATGTTCATGAACTATCATATGGAATTTCATAATCATCATGATGAATCTATTGCAATGACTCATAATATTGCCATCATCAAAAAGGGGGAGATGGTTGTGTCCCCTGTGGTTCTGGAGTTTTGATGATGACAAATATTATGCCTCATTATGTTTACATCTTTGATGATATAATCTTGATGATTATGATAAACTGACAGAACAACTTTTAAGAATGACTTATGGGTCATGAAAAGGTCAACCAGTGACAGGTAAGATCAGTGCACTGTCAGATCAGGTAATTGTAGTGCCTTATACATTGATGATACTTTAGCTGATGTGCATAAATTATTTTGTGCATCAATTAACAAGTCTATACATTATCTCTCATGCATTGCATGTTCAATGTACATACTTTCCTGTTGCAAACTGCATGTCATTCATTGGCAAAGTCTGTACATCGTTGGCTTGTGCATGCATCATCTTTCAAAGTCTGTACATTGCATCGCATGCTCACACACTCGCAAGTCTATACATTGCATGCTACAAAGTCTGCACATGAAGTCAATACAATTGTTAACGGCATGTCAGTGCATTCATTTTTGTTGTGCATACTTCACCTTGTGCACACTGCGTTACACATCAGCAAGTCTGTACAACGTTTGCACATTGCATCAGTTCAAAGTCTATACATCGCTTAGTGCATTACATGCATTCATGAAGAGTCTGTACACTCGGTGTCTGCGTCTCATGATTTCCAAGTATGTACATTGCATCATGTGCTTCAAGCATTTCCAAGTCTGTACATTTCATCATGTGCTTCAGGCATTAGACGCAAAGTCTGTACATTGCTGCATCAAGTCTATACATCGTGTGCATCTCGCTGCTAAGTCTGTACATTGGCCAAGTCTGTACATCGCCACTTGTTCATGCATATGTGCAAGTCTATACATTGTCTGGTCATCCACACTTAAAGTCTATACATTCCTTATCTTTACCTACGTTCAGAACACTAAGTCTATACATCGTTAGGTTGCTTGATCAGTGCATTAACAGAGTCTATACATCGTCAGGTTGCTTTCACGTAGAGTCTATACATTCGTTAGAGCTCATCTCGTGGCTTAGTCTGTTCATCCATGTTCATTTTGTATGTGTGCATCCCTCAGCAAAGTCTGTACACTCTACGGTTGGTTTATGCATATACAATGTCTGCATAGTCCATACATATTAGCCATAGTCAATGCATTTGGGCTTCGTTCATTACAGGCAAAGTCTGTACATTGGCAAAGTCTGTACACTGCATTGCACGAGCTGAAGTCTACACATTGTCGCTATGTGTGTGCATCGTTTAGCAAGTCTATACATCCGACAGCCTTGCCTCTTGCTTTCAAAGTCTGTACATTCTTCAAGGGCATAGTCCATGCATTTAGATCAAGTCTATACATTGTCTCGCACACACTTTTAAAGTCTGTACAGAGTTCTCCATGTTTTGCATCGGACAAGTCTATACATCGCTGCATGCATTTCTTCAAGTCTGTACATGGTCTTGGCATATGCACACACAAAGTCTATACATTGCAAGACCAAGTCTGTACATTCCTAGAATACATCGTCTCTCAAAGTCTGTATAGCGTTTGCCTAGAATGCATGCACTAAAGTCTATACATCCGTCTCACTTAGCGTCTCACACAGCGTCTTTATGCATGGAGCATTCAAGTCTGTACATTGTTTTCTCATGCACGCATTCAACTCTGTACATAGCTGCAGGCTATTAAGTATGTACAGCCCATGCTTTTCATGCATTCACATAGTATGTACATCGTTTTACGTCGTGCATACTTTGGTATCAAGTCTATACATTCGCTGTGGCTTGTTCATGCATCTTTCTCATCAAGTATGTACATTGCTTGACAGCATGCCTGAACACTCATCGTCAATGTACATACTTGCCTATATGCTGCATCATGTATGTACACGCTTAGTTCAAATCCTGAACTAACTCGATGCATCCCTTTCTTCTCTTCGTTCAGGATGATTCAAGCTGATGAGTGGCACGTGATCTGAGGTTGGCACCTGGCACGTGATCTGAGGTGTTCTCTAGATAAAGGGGGTACAAGCCCTACACATGCCCTAGCTGCTGCCGCTATAAATGGAAGACTCCTCCATCAGAAGAAGGAAGATAGTGCTGAGAGTAGATAGTGATCGAAGTAGAGAGGCAGAGAGCAGAAAAAGCAGAAGAAGAAAAAGGAGAGAGCAGCAGAGAGGCAGCAGAGAGGCTGAAAGCAGAAGAAGAAAAAGAACAAGAGAAAGAGAAAGAGAAGCAGAGAGAAGAAGAAAGAAGAGGAAGAAAGAAAGAGAAAGGAGAGAGCTCGTGAGGAAGAAGAGAGACTGAAGCTTCATCAGAACACTTGTCTGTCTGGCAATTGGATCAGATCCAAACCAGATTTGCTCCTGCGAGAGCTACACTTTGTGGATTTCATTTCCAACTTTCTGATTGCTGTATTTTCGTTTCTTATTTTCTTTTTACTTTGTTCTTTTCATCTGATCGCTATACTTTCCGATTCTCTGGTTTGAGGTCGTTGTTCCCTCTGGGTTTCAGAGGAAGGGAGACTTGGTGTCTCCGGTTGCAAGTGGCTGCTGTCGCTTGTGGGTTCCCTCCTGGGTGGAGGAAGAAAGACTTCGGTCTCTGGTTGCTAGTGATGGGTAGTCACTAGTGGTTTCCCTCCTGGGTGGAGGAAGAGAGACTTCGGTCTCTGGTTGCTAGTGATGGGTAGTCACTAGTGGGTTCCCTCCGGTCTGGAGGAAGAGGGGAGGTTGTTCCCCTGGTCAAGCTGTTAGGCAGCACTTGTTTGCAGACTGAGTCTGCGGTTCTAGCTTGTGCTAGTGGAAGCCTCACTCCGGTTTGGAGTGAGGGGTGGACGTAGGTCTGTGGACCGAACCACCTAAAAAATATATTGTGCCATGGTTTGCCTGGTGCATTTGCCCCTTGTCTTCTACCTCTTTCACAGGTTGTCTGAGCATTCTTGTTTCTATCTGAAGTGACCTTGAGCATTACATTTTTTGCTAAGTGAGTCTGGTTTGCATAGTTCTGTCTTCGGCATTAGACTTGATCATGTTCCATCAGTATAGTTAGCAGTTCAACTGATTGATCAAATGTTTATTTGAATTTCTTCTTGAAGAGCTCTATAGCTTTTATTCCGCAACTGTGTCTAGCAGCAGGCTTATTGTTTTTTAAGTGGGGCAATTTTGTAGAGGGATACATTCACCCCCCCTCTGTATCCATCGCACCGTCCCAACATCCCATACTTGTCTTAAATCCTTAAGTCTAAACAACTAAAGCTAAGCTAGAATCTTTTATCTAGTAGTTTAGCAAAGACTTGGATAAGGTGTTCGAAGTATATCTCCTTACATATTTCATGATCATGGAACAAGATAAACTTATATGTCATGATGTCTGCTACAAACGTGAAACCTAGACTTCAAGAAACACATTCTTTAAGAATCAGTGCTTCTGATAGGTATTGTTCTCAAACACTGATATTAAAAAAAATTATATAAGGGGATCAAAACAAAAATTTACATGCTCAGAGCAATGGTCTGATTACTGAGAAACTGGGTGTTTCATCAAAAAGAAATGAAAATTTTCCTCAGTCATGAGGTGTCATATTATCTCTGTTAAGAAGTGCAAAATTTGCTATCATGACAGAGCAATGGTAATTAAGTGGTGAGTAACTGGGGAGTCTGACCTCTGATCAAGGTGTCTCCTCACGTAAAAAGCCACAATTACTAACTCTGTTCTCTAAGACGAGAGGTAATGCGGTTCTCACATTAAGTAATTGGGGAGTCTGGCCTCTGATCAAGGTGTCTCCTTAATGTCAAAAATGTGATCTACCAAGTTATCTATTGATCATTATTCTGCTCGTTAATGAAAAAAACTTATATGTTTTAGTCATATCCCTGGTTCTTATTGCTAGTTTATGGACTGTTTGTCCTCAATACCTCAAGAACTTTGTTCTGAGAAACAGTGTCTTGTAGTCTAACTAGTACAGTTTTGAACAACTCTCTCTTGGCATATCTGCTCACCCTTGTTTCCTCATCATATCCTTTGTACGCAGATAAACTTCACTTCCTCTTCTAGGTCTTTCTTGATTACTTGCTTTGAAGAATCAACACTTGTTTTAGTGCCTTACTTAATCTTTTAAGATCTGCTCATGGGTCATTCTCACTGTGAAAATACTGCATTTTACTCTCACTTATTCAACAGCTGCATGTCTCTTTCATCTCCTTTTGATGATGTCAAAGGGGGAGAGTTTAAGGGGGAGAGTCAATTGAGGTGGAGGAGAGTGAAGGACAGTCAATTGAGGTGGAGGAGAGTCAATTGATGGGAAGAGTGTTTTTGCATTGACAGCCTTTTAGTGCCTCAATCATGCTTACTTGATTGCTGCTTGTTCACTCTATTTTGATTCCATTGACATAAATTGTTTCATAGTGTTGACTCATAGTGTTGCCATCATCAAAAAGGGGAGACTGTTGCACTCCTACGGTTTTGATGATGCCATACACTATAAGTCAATTATGATGGTTCATCTTAACACATTTCTTTTACACACTCTTATATACTGCACTCTCTAGTTCTACTCAGAAAGTATGTGCATACACAGTTATTTTTTTCTACATTTTAAGTCCATGCTGTTGGTGCATCTTAACTGAATAGGGTCTGTGCATGCAAGTATCAAGTCGGTGCAACCTTAGTTGCTGCACACGACTAAGTCGTTGCAATATCTGTATACGCATATTGAGTCCGTGCAGTTTATCTCCTGGCCATTCATTAAGTCGGTGCATATGCTTACTAGACCGCATTGTAAGTCTGTGCATATGCCGCATCTCCAATGAACCAGGTCTGTGCATTGATGTCTGACAGTAAACATAAGTCTGTGCATATTCCGCATCTCCAACGAACCAGGTCTGTGCATTGATGTCTGATAGTAAACATAAGTCTGTGCATATGCCGCATCTCCAACGAACCAGGTCTGTGCATTGATGTCTGACAGTAAACATAAGTCTGTGCATACTTCTCTGCTAAGTCCGTGCATAAGAGGTTATAGGTCAAATCTTGGTGCAAGTTTTTGGGACACACTAGTCTGTGCATGTTTAGAGTGTTGTGCATGTAGGGTCGGTGCAATCTTAGCCTGTGCACATTCTAAGTCCGTGCATGTTTTGCATCGTTTGACCCAAGTCTGTGCATATCACTGTAAAGGTCGGTGCATATCTATCTCAGCCGTGTTAAAGTCAGTGCATGTTCTGTTTTAGCCGCACCATGATCGGTGCACATGTGTTAGAAGATAAGTAAAAGTCAGTGCACATCCTTCTTTGTGATAAACAGGGTCAGTGCATGTCAGTTAGAGTCTGTGCTAGACTTGCTATACGATACATAAAGTCTGTGCATGACCTTGGTCAATGTTGCCTCCACTAAAATCCTCTCTTGCTTGGCAGGTTTGTCACTTGATCGAGCATGTGTTCGGCGAACCCAAAACCAATGAAGTTACTCCACGTGGAAATCAATGTACCAGGTTTAATGGCTCGTGATCCGAAGCATCAAACTGAAATGATGATCTTGACACGTGGAACCGAAAAGGGATCAGATGTGTGAAAAGAAATGGGCGGGAATCGTGTTAGCCACGCGCTCTCATCTGGCTATAAAAGGAGGCTGAAGATAGCAAGAGGTAGCTGTTGAAGATTGAAAGAGAGAGTGCATCTGTAGCCACGGAGTGTAGAAGAATTTCCCTATTCGAGAGAAGAGCTTGAAGTGTTTGAGTGATCATTGTTGGGTTTTAGAGCTTGAAAGACTGCTTCTCTAGAAGCTATATTTTCATTGTTTTGAGTGACTGGTTTCTTATCATCTTTTCATTTTCGAGTTGTTTCACCCATTTCTTCCTTACTGCTTTGTTATCCTCTTAGTGTGCTTAGAGGAAGGGAGATTGGTTCTCTAGTTGCGAGTGTAGGCATTACACTCGTGTGTTCCCTCTGGTTTAGAGGAAGGGAGGTTGGTCCTCCGGTTCTGGTCTTGCTGGGGCAAGTTCAGGTTCAGATCATGTAGGTCGCATGATCAGTGTTGAGGGATTTGTTCCCTTGTGGCAAGCAATGCGACAACGGATGTCTGTAGACTGAGTCTGCAATGCTTTACATTGCTTAGTGCAAGGAAGCCTTACTCCAGTGGAGTAAGGGGTGGACGTAGATTGCTGACCGCGATCGAACCACCTTAAAAATCTTATGTCCCTTGGCGTGGTTTGATCTTATCTGCTATATTATTTTCAGCTCGCCAGGTGTTTGTTCTCTGCACTACTTTTGTCTTGTTCTCATTGAGCTTTTGTCTCTCTTGTTGCTTCGTGGCTAATCACGAGAAGGATCCTTACTACATTTTTTTTGAATTATTTTGTCGATCTTCGATTTAGATTGAATTTTGGGGTGACCTATTCATCCCCCCTTCTAGCTCACCCATCGTGCGTGCTATCACTACCAAGATTCACAAAGGCTCTTCCATTTGCATTCAAGGCCACAATGCACAATGAGAATATACATGAACATATGCAAGTTGAATGAACATCATGAAGCCAAATATTCCAAGAGTGATATAAGCATTGAATAACCAAATATCATAGATCATGAAAACATCATTCACTCATATATACTAAGTTTCGCATGAGGGATTCAGTAACACTTTGCTAGCTAATTAAGCCTTGCAACTTAACATATTAAAAATGCATGAAACACAGTGGGAGTTGACATAATGCAATGAGAAAGGTAACTCCCTTTTTCAAGAAGAACTGCATTGATGCACTCCTTTGAGTTCCAAAACATGAACCGACATTTTGATCCTGCAAACCAATATATATAGCATGAGTTCATTAAACACTAAGGATTCATATGACTTTTAAGTGTGAAACTTGAAGTCATCTGTTAACTCATCAACCAAGATGCATACATGTTGCTCAATAATTGCTCAATGAACCATACACAGGCATGCTCAATGAGGCATTCAGCCCAAGCACAATTATTTTGTTATCATTAAAACCAAACACCAAACAAGGCACAATTATTTTATCATCATTAAAACTAAACACCAAACATCAACTAGGAGATGCAACAATCTCCTGCAACAATCTCCTCCTTTTTGATGATGACAAAATAATGTGTGCGAGAATACACAACCAACATGCGTTGAGCAGACAACCAACATTGATGGGGTCATCACCATCCGTTCCGGCACTCAAGTCCATTCTCCTCACCCCGAAGGCGTCCGACATGATCTAGTCATTTATTTTTGAGTCATATGTAATTTTATTTGAGTCATATCATTGTAATTTTCCTTTTATTTGAGCCAAGTACCTAGGTTAGTGAGTCATTTATCTACGTAATGTGTCTAATGGGCCCAATTCAGTGGGCTAGGCCCAGGGGCTCCCTCTCTTGGACTGCTTTGGTCATTAGTTGTTTAGTCAGGGTCAATCTTGTCCTATGAAAATTATGGAGTCTATAAATAGCCCTCTCCCCTCTCTCATTTGTAACTTTTGATGATCAATAAAAATTTGAGTGAATTCCAAAATTTTGAGTGTTTCTTTGGAGTTAGAAGCTCCCCCTCTCCCCCATTCTCTCTCCTCCCCCTCCCAAAATTTAAATTTCCCCCTCCTCTCTCCTCCATTCACTCTTCATTAATATACCCCCTTCCCCATACACTCATTCAATTCCCCCCAACCCCAAGGTGGAACCCACCAATCTCCAAGCCACCCCTAACCCCCAACCACCCAAGCACCCTTCCATCTCCCCAAGGCTGAAGGGGCACAAACCCTAGGCCAAATTTGAATTTCCCTCCCCTTACTGGCTATTTCCCTCCCTTCCCCATCAACCCCTTACCATCTAGGTCGCACCCCCCTAGCCATCAACCTCCCTTTCCCATTCTCCCTTCTCTTACACCCTCTCCCAACAAGGCACTTCTCTGGTTCGCAGGTAGTAGAGGTACCAGCAGTTTGCAGAGATAGCCACGTCGTCACCCCGAGGCTTCAGGTGGCGTACTATATACCGCCGAAATCATCATCCAGTCAGCTTTCCAACGGAGGTGGTCTCACCATCAACTGACTTCGGGGCTACCCAGACCAGTCGATCTCCTCAGACTGCACAGTTCCTCCCTGGCAGGCACCCAATCGTGGCTTGCAAGGGCTGCCCCGACCAGGCCCCTAAAGATCTTGGAGAGGTGCTTCGCTGAGAACTTCTACTACATGTCTCCTCCCAGTACCACAAAGCGGCTCTCTGTTTGGACACCGGACCAGTGAGTTCTTAATTTTCTCCCTCAGGTGCGCTGATCAGTTTCCTCAGGAACTGATCTGAAACCCTGGCACTGTTCGGGGCCTCGCCATCTGCTCCGACGTCCTCCGGCATCCCCATGGATCTTCGTTTGAAGAGGGTTCAACCATGAATCCAAAGACTCTAGCCTTGATTGAATTAGAGCTTGGGAGCATCAGTGGTGGCCTTGCCTTTCTGCTGTAGTGACCTAGAAGCTACCAGAACCAGAAGCCTGCAACCCTGTTCATGTCTCTGCCCCGACCACCGCCGTCAACGAGAAAATTCTCAAAAATTCTGACATCTTCCTGGGCCAACCCAGGAGATTTTGGCACTGGTTTCGTCAACAAAGGAGTTCGGGAGAGCCCGTGGCAGCACCGACAGTGACTGCCTATCCAGCTGTTCCTGAAACTGGCAGAACCGGGGAGCTCGGCAATTCGGCTTCTAGCTTAGTTTTTCCCCCACCCTGCCTGGCCGGCTGACCGCCCCTCCCTGCATGGAGGTATATTTTGGTTGTAATATAGTTCCCCACCCTTAGTCCAACACCTATGCGAGGGCGTAGTGCTTGTACTAGCAGGTCAGCGGCTGAAGCATCATTGGGGCGGCGTGCGGGTAGCCCACGCTTCCCCGCTCGCCCACGTCTCCGATCGGAGTCGGTTTCTTCAAACTGGCTAGGTAAACACTCGTCCCTTGCTCCCAATTGTGCTTGTTTGTTTAATATTCTCCAATTGCACCGTCGGTTAAGGGAGAGAGTGCCCGGTCCCAAGGCTCCACCGCCTTCGTTCGACCACCGTGGATGTGAGTGAGTGAACCCGCGTCCTTTGGCCATTGCCGACTCATTAAGTTGGGCATCCGTACCACAAGGGGAGGTTTACCTTGGACTCTGTTGGCCGTCTACCAGCAAGGGTGTTGTCCCACTTCCTCCACTCGGCATCCCCGAGTCACCCCCGGGTAGAGTATGCACCCCATATGAGTGTCCGCTTACGTAGGCTTCTTAGCCTTGTGGTTGTGCTTGCATACTTCGGTCCAAGGAGCATTAGCCTTGTAGCTATCAACCCAAGGTGGTGTCACATCAAGTGGTATCAGAGCAAGTTTACAACTTGTCTCTACCAAGTTGGTACTAGGGTGCATTTACATTTTGAGTCACCCAATACCTCTCCCTTGTCCTCTAGAATGGCCACCTCATACCCGTCACATCCTTCTTCTTCACCTTTCCCCAAGGATCCCAAACCCCATGGGATTCCCGCTGCCAACAAGGTTGACCGCATCAACTCCCTCATGAAGGCCATGTCCACCATTATTGGACGGCTTGATGACATCGATGCCCGACTCGGTCAACTTAAAAGAAATGGGCCTGCACCAAGAGTGAATGAGAGTGCCCCTCTAGAACACGTGGATAGTCCTCTTTTGAAACTCTTAAAACTCAAAACCCCCGCCTTTGACGGATGCCATGGTCCAAGCCATTATCTAGAGTGGGAAGCTTCGGTGGGCCAATTCTTTCAATGGTACACCATGACCGAGGAGAAGAAAGTGAACCTAGCCAAAATGCACCTTTCCAAGCGAGCCAGCGATCATTGGTCAACTATTGAATGTGTAAGGAGGCTCTGCGGGCAAGCCCCAATTGCCACTTGGGAAGAAATAAAGGCCAAACTTAGGGAAGCCTACGCTCCCCAACACTCCCCTTCCCACCCGGCTAGCTAAAGCCCGAGGAGCACTACCACTCCTCCACCCCCACCCGGCCAACCCAAGACCTCCCTTAGGGCCCAAATTCCACCACCCCTAATAAATCCAACCTCGATCAGCACCACCAACTCTCCCCAAATCCAAGGGCGACCCACTTACATCCCTCCACAACCGACCGATCCCAAGGGCAAGAGACCCCTAACCGACCCGGTTTCCCCCATGAGGGCCACCAACCCCCAACCCAAAGTCACTCACCCAACCCTCACCATTCAAACCCAAGTGGACCACGTACCCACCCTTCTACCTAGGCCCATGACGGCCACCACATCTCAACCTAAACCCCCTTCTCCAATCTACACTACTCAAACCTCTTTGCCCTCCGCTCTTCCATCTTCCCTCATAAGGGACACATCTCCCAAGACCAACCAAACCAAGCCTCCTCACCCAACCCATCTCCCACTCCCGACCCCAACTCTACCATGTCCTAGGCCTCCACTACTTCACCTCCCTATCCTAACCCAAGTCTCCCTTTACCCACCACCCCAGGTGCACCATGCACCAACCATCATCACCCCATCCCCAAAAGACCTTCCCATTCCCTTGGGAAAGGAGGTCACACCCACTCACATAGGAGTGGATGCTAGCCTGGACCCTCTCCCCACCCATGAGGAAACCCAAGTTCACACCAATGATGAGGAAGAGCCTTAAGCCTGCATCACTCCAAACAGTCTGGATCCTCAAGAACCACAAACCTTCACAAATGGCACCATAATCATAGATGAGCCCCTAGCTAGATGGCTAAATGAGAGACCGATCCTTCTCATCACATCTCATGCCTACCCTCCCATGGAGCTAGACCTCCCCATAGTACCCTTCTCCTCCTATCACACCACAATCCAATCATCCTACCAAGTGGAGACCTTAGGGGATCTTCTTAAGGGCTTCGCATGGCAAATCGAGTTCACGAGCATGTTGACCATGGTGACCAACCAATCTAGGAGCCTTGACCTCCTACACCTTTATGTCGGGTCTATCACCTTAATTTGCACCATTAGTTGCTACACTAGCGACCTTCTACTATTCCTCCCCACACCCGATGAGCCCGACCTTCTCCTCAATTTGGAGCTTCTTATCTCGGGTAGAAAGCCAAACCATCCCCTCATGGCCAACCCACCCACCAAAGACTGCGGCCCAATTACTTCATCAAAGGGGGAAGATCCATCACCTTTAGAGGACCCTTGGGACATAGAACTCTCCCTTAGTAACCCTTTCCATGATCCCTTTGATCCCTTCCAATAGGATCCAAGGAACCCATATGACCCAACCACCTTACCCACCACCCACCTTTCCCTACCCCAACCCACCATGATGGATCAAACCCACCCCTTCCTAGACTCGGGTTACACCATGAGAGCCATGACTTTTGGCAATATACACATAGGGATTAAGGAAGCGCCTCTCTCCATGATGTCCACTTTCCTAGATCCCTTCGATCCTTTCAAATGGAAGTTCAAAGGCCATCCTGCAACCCCACACATGGAAGTCATCTTTGGAGTAGGAATACAAATGTCTTGGCACCTCACACCACTTGGCATGAATAGTAAGTCGGGTCCTTTCATTCATGACACCTACATGTCAAGTCAGAAGCATGAGTGGTCTATATTTGGGTATAACGGCCCTCCCCCATTCGTCATCGGTCTTATGCATGATAGGATCATATTTAGATGCCCCGGTCCTCCAACCTTGAGTAGAGAACTTATGCATGATAGGGCCAAGTTTGGATGCCCTGGTCCCCCAGTCTTCACCTACCTCGATAGGAAGCATGAGCAAGCTAGATCCACTTTTGGATGCCCAGGACCTCCCACATCTCACAAGCCCGAAAAACACCTCATGCATTGTAGGTCCACTTCTGATTGTCTAGGTCCACCCATAACCACTAGAAGGTCAGCATTTACAAAATTACATGATAACCTTTGCAAGCACATCAACAAGAGCCATGAAATTTACAAAAGGCAGGCCGACTCACATCGGCGCCACCAAGTAATCCAAATGGGTGATTCCGGGATGGTGAGGAATGAGAGGCTCTCACATAGAGACAACTCAAAATTGAGGTTTTGTGGGATTAGTCCCTTCCAGGTTTTGAGGTGCATTAGTACCACTACTCATGAGTTAGGCCTCCTCGAGGGATACAGAGTTAGCTTCAGTTTCAATGTGGAAGGCCTTGTGCCACACAAGGGTCCCACGGTGGCACCTAGTGAGGATATCAAGCCCCCTTCCTCCCTTGAGAGAGCACTCACCCCTTCCCCCATGAGAGCACCATCAGCCCGGAGAGCCCGACGTAAGCAACTTGAGAGAATATTGGATGAATAGGTAATCATCACTCGGAGCAAGGTGTGCAGGTGCTACCTCGCTAGGTGGAAGGATCGGCTTCTTTCGGAAGACTTGTGGGCGGTACCACTTCTACACCCTCTAAGGAGGGATGGACTTTTACTCGACGGAGTCAAGTTCTCCGCACCCCGGGAGTATGATGGGGTAATCACCACCCGTTCCGGCACTCAAGGCCCTTCTCCTCACCCCGGAGGCATCCGACATGATCTAGTCATTTATTTTTGAGTCATATGTAATTTTATTTGAGTCATATCATTGTAATTTTCTTTTTATTTGAGTCAAGTACCTAGGTTAGTGAGTCATTTATCTAGGTAATGTGTCTAATGGGCCCAATTCAGTGGCCTAGGCCCGGGGGCGCCCTCTCTTGGACTGCTTTGGTCATTAGTTGTTTAGTCAGGGTCAATCTTGTCCTAGGAAAAGTATGGAGTTTATAAATAGCCCCCTCCCCTCTCTCATTTGTAACTTTTGATGATCAATGAAAATTTGAGTGAATTCCAAAAATTTGAGTGTTTCTTTGGAGTGAGAAGCTCCCCTCTCCCCCATTCTCTCTCCTCCCCCTTCCAAAATTCAAATTTCCCCCTCCTCTCTCCTCCATTCACTCTTCATTAATATCCCCCCTTCCCCATACACTCATTCAATTCCCCCCAACCCCAAGGTGGAACCCACCAATCTCCAAGCCACTCTCCAACCCCCAACCACCCACTACCCTTTCCCAAGCACCCTTCCATCTCCCCAAGGCTGAAGGTGCTCAAACCCTAGGCCAAATTTGAATTTCTCTCCACTTGCTAGCTGTTTCCCTCCCTTCCCCATCATTCCCTTACCATCTAGGTCGCACCCCCCTAGCCATCAACCTCCCTTTCCCATTCTCCCCTCTCTTACCCCCTCTCCTAACAAGGCACTGCTCTAGTTCACAGGTAGCAGAGGTACCAGCAGCTTGCAGAGACAACCACGTCAGCACCCCGAAGCTTCAGGTGGCGTACCATATACCGTTGGAATTTTTGTCTAGTCAACTTTCCAATGGAGGTGGTCTCGCCATCAACCGACTTCGGGGCTGCCCAGAGGAGCCGATCTCCTTAGACTACGTAGTTCCTCCCTGGCAGGCACCCAACCGTGGCTTGCAGAGGCTGCCCCGACCAGGCCCCTGAAGATCTTGGAGCGGTGCTTGGCTGAGAACTTCTACTACACGTCTCCTTCCAGTACCATGTAGCGGCTCTCCGTTTGGACCCCGGACCAGTGAGTTCCTAATTTTCTCCCTCAGGTGCGCTGATCAGTTCCCTATGGAACTGATCTGACACCCTGGCACTGTTCGGGTTCTCGCCATCTGCTCCGACCTCCTCCAGCATCCTCGTGGGTCTCTGTTCGAAGAGGGTTCAACCACAAATCCAACGCCTTTGGCCTCTCTTGAATCAGAGCTTGGGAGCATCCATGGTTGCCTCACCTTCCTGCTGCAGTGACCCAGAAGCTACCAGAACCAAAAGCCTGCAACCCTATTCACGCCTCTACCCCGACCACCACCATTAACGAGAAAATTCTCAAACATTCTGACGTCTTCCTGGGCCAACCCAAGAGATTTTTGCACTGGTTTCGTCAACAAAGGAGTTCGGCAGAGCCTGTGGAAGCACCGATAGTGACTGCTTATCCAGCTGTTCCTGAAGCTGGCAGAATTGGGGAGCTCGGCAATTCGGCTTCTAGCTTAGTTTTTCCCCCACCCCACCTAGCCGGCTGACGGCCCCTCCCTGTTTGGAGGTACATTTTGGTTGTAATATAGTTCCCCACCCTTAGTCCAACCCCTCTGCGAGGGCGTAGTGCTTGTACTAGCAGGTCAGTGGCTGAAGCGTCATTGGTGCGGCGTGCGGGTAGCCCACGCTTCCCCGCTGGTCCACGTCTCCGATCGGAGTCGGTTTTTTCAAATCGGCTAGGTAAACACTCATCCCTTACTCCCAATTGTGCTTGTTCATTTAATATTCTCCAATTGCACCGTCGATTAAGGGAGAGAGCGCCCGGTCCCAAGGCTCCACCGCCTTCGTGCGACCACCGTGGATGTGAGTGAGTGAACCCGCACCCTTTGGCCATTGCCGACTCATTGAGTTGGGCATCCGTAGCCCAAGGGGAGGTTTACCTTGGACTTTGCTGGCCCTCTACCAGCAAGGGTCTTGTCCCACTTCCTCGACTCGATATCCCCGAGTCACCCCCTGGTTGAGTGTGTGCGCCATACGAGTGTTCGCTTACGTAGGCTTCTTAGCCTTGTGGTTGTGCTTGCATACTTAGGTCCAAGGAGTATTGGCCTTGTGGCTATCACCCCAAGGTGGTGTCACATCAAATATTCTTCTCCCCCTTGAGCACACAACCAACATGCATTGAAGCCAACATGCATTGAGCACACAACACATTTTTATGAGCACACAACACATATTTCTCCCCCTTTTTGTCATCAACAAAAATAAATGGGATAATTTGACATGATATCAACATGTTAGGCTGGAAGAGATGATACCAATGTGAATACCAATTGTTGCAAAGATAGGGGGTTTTGTGACATGATACCAATTGGTGGAAGTGATAGCATTCAAAGATAACAATTGTTGGTAATGGTTGACCTCAAAGATATCAACCATTTGTAGAAGATTTATGCAACATGAGGTGTTCAAGATGATAGCATTCAAGGGTTAAAGCTCATATCAGATTTTCACAAGATACAAGAGCAAAGCAATGGCAAGAATGCAAATCAAATGAGTTTCTTTGATTTTCAAATTTTCTGATTTTTATATTTTCTGGAAATGCATAAAAACTCAATGCAAACATATGACGACACTATGAATGCATGCAATGCAACTAAACAGATATGCTTATGAAAACCAACTAAGTCAATGGTTGAACTTAAAAATAATGTTGAATATTTCCATGTAAGGGTCACAGATTTTTATTTTCATTGTTTTCAAATTTTTTTTTTAATTTTCTTTAGGAATGCATGAAGCTAAATGCATATAAATGATGAGATATGAAATACACCATGCAACCAAGCAGATATGTATATATTACATGTAACATAGCTCCCCCTTACTCATCTAAGAGAGGAATGGGTATAGGAAAAGTGCATAAGAGTCAAAACATCTAGGATGCTTATGTATAATACCTAGGGGATTGTGCAAGCACACAGAATAATTCTACAATAGTTAATGCAGTCAATCAATTTTTTGAATATATATTAAATCAAATTTTCATATGTGAAGGTGAATAACATGAAAATAGATTGTAGTCATATAGATATTGAGATTTTTAGATCAACACAATGAGAGATTATATAGATTGCATTTCATTTTATGAGAATAGCGTATTGGAGGCTACGCTCTGCCACAATGAGTTTTCACTAATTTTTTAACTCAACCAATATGATAGTCAGAATTTTTCAAGAGTGATCAGGTTCAAATGATTCATTTTTACGCGAGGAGACACATGGGGCTCATGCCATGCTCCCCGGTTACTCAGAATACTGAACCATTTCACCTCATTTTGAGTAGAGATACTAGTACAACACCTTTCTAAAGTGAACCACATCACGTCTCAAGTGACATGTGCCCAATTTACTCAGTGAGACTAAACATTGCTCTGCCCCTTTTATGCATGAAGTGTACGAATTTGATTCAGCATGTATACCAAAAATTTCATCAACACATAACAGTGCAGCTGCCCCTATCTAGATGCACTTATCAGAAGATTACTCCCCCTAAGTATACGACATGTAGCACTCTAGGGATGACTCAATTTGTAACGTTATTTAACAAGAAATATGAGGTCTTAGAAATTCCAAGGAAGGGTGTGATTAGCATATAGTAACATGCAAGCACATAACGGGAGTATATGCAATATGCAATATAAAATATAAAAAATATGCAATTCTTGTTGGTCCCGAAGACCTGAAACCAATGTTGAAAGTAAATGCACTACGTGAATGATATGTAGATATGATATGCAAATAGATATGATGTACAAATGTGCAATGATATGCAAATATGTAATATTATATATGGTCTAAATGCACTTTATGAATTTTTAAATGCATGCAGCTTATAGAAACATGAGAATGCAATGTAAGATGCAAAACCCATTTTTTTTATTTTAGAATCTCGTGACAGATTGCACAAGGATGCATACACATTCAAGTAATGAACAACAATCATTTTTCAAGACTTGGCCTTTTTGAACAAGAGTGCACAGATGATCAAGATTAAACAATGCAGCCCAATTGTTTTCAGAAATTATCAAAAATAGATTTTCAATGACATTTCAAAAGTGCAGAAAATTATCCACAAGCCAAGCAGATTTTCAAAGTTCCGGTACAAGGTGGAGGTGAAGGTCCGAAAATCCGACTCACACATAGTGAGAGCTTCTAGGTGAATATAATCCACCCTTCAACTACACACCATTTGATATACCAGAACCTCAATTAAGTTCAGATGCTCATGCATTTCAGATTGAAAGGTATTCAATAGGCAAGGACAACATGCTTATTCCTCAAGAATTTTCAAATTCATTCAACCAATGAGGCATGTTCATCATAGTAGAATACAAGAATAACAGATCAAGTTTTCAGAATCAATATATGTCAAATAGCAATTCTGTATTTCAGAAATTTTATCTTCTTCAAGCAAGAGAGAATTTCAGAATCAATTTGAATGCACATGGTATTTCAGAAATTCAAGACAAAATGATTTCCATCCAAGGACATTGTTTCCTCATAAGCTAAACAATTCAATTTCTGAATTTTGGTACAAGGCGGAGAGCTTTGATCCGAGGATCACCTCACGCATGATGTTAGCTTCCTGACAGACTTAATCTGTCATTTCACATAACAGCATTTGATATACCAAATATTCATTCAATGAGAGCATGAATGGCTTGCACAAAGTAATAGAAGAAAACATCAAGGATACCAATTTGACAAAGAAGAAGCAAAGTTGGGGTTTTACCATTTGAGTGTGTCTTGTTCCATTTTGTTGAAACCCCTTTCAATTTTCATTTACCTCAAGGCACACCTCCATCAAAACCAATTCAATTGACAGATTTTGGCACCCAAGCCAAGCCTTCTTGGGTCCTTGGAGATTAGAAGCATTTCTACCAAAATCTTTCTTCAACATTCTCATAGCCATCATGCCATCACTCTTCATGATCTTGCAATCCTCAATAACATGTCCATGGTTTTCACAATAAAGGCATTGAGGAGAAGTATTTTTACCAAAAGTTTTCCTTTTAGGAGCAAATGAATTTTCAAATTCATTCCATCTTCTATTTTCAAAAGGTCTAGATTTAACAAAATTAGACCTAGCATTCATTTTAGAAGTATGGAAATCATTAGTTTTCAAAAACCAATATTCTTTCATAACATGACCGTATTTCCCACAATGAAAGCAACAAGGTGATGTCGGTCTATGGAATGAGTTATCATTGTTTGCATGATTTTTTGTAAACCATTTTTTCTTATGAGATGTAAACTTTTGAGTATGAAAGACATGCTCATTTCTGAATTTTCTTTGAAAATCACGCTTAACATTCATGGCTTGAAAATCATCATTTTATTTCATAAAGTAATTATCCATCACATGCCCAAATTTGTGACAATAGAAGCATGAAACATTTTTCTTTCTTTTGAAAGCAGGTTTATTTTTACATGCTTTTTGATCATCCACTTTCATGACATTACACTTATTCATTTCATGGCCAAACATACCACAATAGAAACATTCAACATTCGACTTTGGTTTTTGAAATCTATTTGACATGAGAGGCCTTTTGTTGACATTTTTCTTTTTCACAAAATCATTTTCAGAAGTTTTATTTCGAAAAGTGGGAGGAGGAGCTTTGGAGGTGCTACGAATGTCGGATGCATGAACAAAAGAGGTTGTCATTTTGTGTTCAAAAGATTTTTTATTGACTGGGGTGTATCCAAGACCCTCTTTTTGAAAATTCACTGTCACACCTAGTATTTTGTCTAAGTTCTCATTCCCTTTGACAAATCTAAACAAGTCATTTTTCAAATCATTTATCTCTTTTTCACATGCAAAGATTTTCTCACAAAGCAAGCAATTCAGAGATTCCTAGTTTTCATTCTCTTTCAAGATTTCCTTATTTTCATCATTTATGACATGCAGTTTTTTAATTAAGTTTTCAAGAACTTTCTTAGTTTCAACAAACTTTGAAATCTTAACAAGTAAATGTTCAATCTCAGATTTCAACAAAGAATTTTATTTTTGAAGCTTGTCAAAACTCTTCAATTTACCTTCAAGCAACGAGATTTCAATCAACATAGTGTTGACACCCGTTTTTAGCCCACAAGTTGCGTCATTTCTCTTATTCATTATTTTTGATGTCCCGAATTATCCATTATTTTGGAGCCTTCCTTGGATAGATTTCGAGCCAATTTTCATTGTTCCATATCCTTTGAGTCTTAGAGATCATGATTTTCTAGAGCCCTGGAGCTTATTTTATCAATTCCAGCTTCCAAGTCAACTTACAGCCCATTTAGGCCGGCTTCCCTCAAGTAATAGACTCTCTCCCGCTATGCAGTCCTAAAAGTGGTCCTTTTTCATCTTTTTCTATCCCTCTATTCAAAAAGTTGTCTTCACCAAAGTTGTTCCTCTTTCAACGATCTACAATTTCTTCTTCTATGCCGTTGGCCAGTTCTTCCCCGTTTGTGAGCTATTCATATTTTTCTGGTGTGCTGTGCTATTCAAAATTCTCTCTCTCTCTTCTAGCACCATTTTCTCCCTCTTCCATTCACTTTTTCAACCTACTTTGTTCATAAAAGTTGTTCCTCTCTCAAGTATCTACAATTGTTTTTTCTACCACTTTCGCTAGTTCTACGCCGTTTGAGAGATACACTTCAATTTCCAAAGTCGCATGCAGTCTGCCCAGAATTTTCCTTCATCGGTGTGAAAGTCTATTGCAGGTGCGTCAGAGCACATGTGACAGTCTAGTATAGATGCGTCAGAGCACTGTGACGGTCCTACACTAGACCGTCACAGTCAAACTTGTCCGAAATCGTCCCGTTCGACCCCCAGAGCGTGACAGACCTACCCTAGGCCGTTATATAACTCTGACGGTCCTACGATAGACCATTACACACAGCAGAGAGTCCAATTTATGCTAGACTCTACCCCGAAAACTACGCGGCGGGCCTATCTTGCAGAGCCCATAACTTCTTCAATTCTTATCCAAATCGATCCCCATTTTTTCCTACTTCTATCCCTTTGTATTATCTTGAATTTGATTCATAGAAATCAAATTTTCATTAGCTATATCTCTCGGGATTTGGGTTGCAAGATCAGGATTTAAGCATCCTAGTACAACTAAAACTCTGATTTCCAGTACGACGGGGCTACCTTCCAAGAGCCATATCTTCTCGAATCCTCCTCCGAATTGATCCCCGTTTGTTCCTATCTCTTTTCCCTAGTATTATCTCGAGTTTGATCTAGAGAACTTGATTTATTTTCGAATATATCTCCAGGAATCGTGATAAGAAGATGGGGCTTTCTTGCAAAACTCTATAAAAACTGCCCAGTTCATTGTCGCGACGGGGGAGCTGTTTCTTGGTTCGGGGCGAAGCCATGCTGCAATTCCAACTCACAACTTCGAACCTAGCTTGAATAGAGAAGTATTAGCTTTCCATTGCATCCTTCTGGGCTTAATTTCATGATCTATACTCTTAGTTCTAGTCTCCTCAAAATCATAAATCATCATAATTTTCTGTACTTTTCTGCTACATATGCACTTTTCCCCCATTTTGCATTAACGTTTTCTCTCTATTCTCTCAATCAAATCTCGTGATTTCAAATCTCATGCATGCACAACACACACACCTATTATTTCCACCCTTCCACAGGGGTTAAAAACCTCCCCCGGTGAGTTTGTCCTAAATTTCTACCCCTATTTTATCACTTCGAGATTGATACTACACATGCATGTTCTAATGGGTTTTTTGTCCTTGTTTTGGCTTTATTTTGCAGGAGAGCATGAATACAATGTGAGGCCATCTTCCTCTAGCCGACTGTAAGGAGAGGAGGTTTGAATCCACAAGTTCCCCGCACCTCGTTTGTCAAGCGCGATCAAGTTTTCTTTCCAAGGTACACGGCACCGTTCTTTACACTTCTTCATCCTTTGGCGTTGTTAATCCTTGGTGGCGATCATGGTTAATATTTCCCATCCTTTCATCCCCCTTGCCTTTGATTCACATGTTTATGCATGTATATATTTAAAGGGGGAGGGATAGAAATCTAATTAAAACAAATCTATAGTTTTTTGGCGATCACGGTGGGACACCAATGCCCATCACGTTTGTTTTAATGCTCTTTTGTAAGTTGGGTGTGTGCATGTGCATGTTTAGGTGATATTTTATCCATTCTTCCATTGTTTGGGGCGTTTTAAGGGCTCAGGTAGTGTGACGGTCCTATAGTAGACCGCCACATGAATGTAACGGTCCTTTGGTAGACCGTTACAGATTTTGGCAGTCCTGCGCACATGCTCATAGGGTGGTGTTCGTATGGGCATAACTTTTGATCCCGATGTTCGATTGCGCTGATTTTTCTTTCGTTGGATAGCACTTTGTATTGTCTTTCCATCAATATATCATTTGCATCATCTGGTTAACATTTGCATATTCTAATATTGTCCAACTTTTTGAGTTTTGTGCATAAGTTCTGCAGGCAGGCTCAGGGACAAGTTCACAGGTACATCTTTACTTAGTGATTTGACTGCCTTCCCGGTGTCTGATTGCACTGATTTTTGATCCATTGGATAGTCCTTTGTATTATCTTTCCATCCATTAGCTTATTTGCATCATTTGAGTCTCATTTACTTAGTTAAAAATTGTCATCATTTTAGCATTTTGTCCATAAAATCTGCATGTGGTCTGCGTACAGGTTCACGGGGGCAACTTTGCTCAGTGATTTGATTGACCTCCCGAGGTCAGATTGATCTGTTCTTGGGCTCGTTGTGCAGACCTTTGTATTGTCTTTCCATCCATATACTATTTGTCATAGTTGGATTAAGTTTGCATAGTTTAATCTAGTCTTGAATTTCTAGTTTTAAGCTAGAATTTGCATGCACTCCGGTGCACATAGGGCCATACATTGCATATCATAATTGCATTTCCTACCTTGGTAAGTGATCCTCTCGCCTCCATATTCCATGGAGTCGACTAGGTGATCTTATCCAGGACCTCCATAAGTCCCCGTGAGCCATGGATTCCCACACGGACACCGGGCCGGTTGTACCTTTCCACCCCTTACGCTTGCATTTGAATAAGTGTGAGGGAGTTAACCTTAGTCAACCCAAAGTTTAGACCTTATTCCCATAGGATTCCTATCTTGAGGAAATTATTATTAATTCAAATCATTAAAATGTCTATTAAAATCTCTAAAATATTTCCCATCATATCAACTTATTTGACTTGGGTGAAAACTCTCACATTGCAATGTTTGTGTTGTTTGGGCTTGTCCAAGCCCATTAGTGGTGTTTTGTGTTGCATCCACATCTTTCATCATTATTAGGCCCACTTAGGTTACCCCATTTGGTATGTCTATTATCTAGTCCATTGTCCCGTGGTCTATTGTCCATTCGTCTTTGCATTAGTGGGTCAGCCCCCCTTGTTCTCAAGCCCATTAAGCCCTTGCTTCCCCACTTGCATTGTCCTTGATATCCTTGTATTAAGTCTCCATTTGACCTCATGGAGTATCATTCTAACCCCTTGTATCATTCTTTTTTCCAATCTTCTTCCCATTCCCGCGTGGAATCCTCTTCCCACGCGGGCCCATCTTCCCGTGGTCCCTCCGATCCCTCCGAGGAACAGACTAATCTCATGGCCCATCTTTCAAGCCTTGTTCGCCAAATGGACCCGGCCCAGGCCCAACGTCTTTTTGCATCTCATCTTCATGGGCCTTCTTCTCTTAATGGGCCTTCTTCTCTCTTTAATGGGCCTCATCATCATAATGGGCCCCATTCTCCTAATGGGCCTTATTTTTCTAATGGGACTCATTCTTCTTCTCCTTATGCTGCCAGCCCAATGGGTCCTTATGCTCATGCTTCTTCCAGGCCCACATATCCTTCCATTCCGGGAATGGGCCCTTCTTCTTCTCAGCTCGGATCCTCTTATCCGGCCCATTATCATCATACTGGTCCGAATTCACATCCTCTTGCTCAAGCTGACCCATATTCTTCTCGATCTCTCCCTACCCAAGAGATGATTGTTCAAACCCAACGCCAACTTGATGAGCTTCAACGTCGAATCGATCCTAAATCCTCTTTAAGTGTTCCATTCGCTTTCCAAGGTCTTCGGCTCCCACCTCCATCACAAATTCCCACATATCGCCGTTAGAGTGGAGTCGGTGACCCGTATGTGCACTTGAAGGAGTTTGTTTATGAGTCGGCCCAATTTTGGCATGACCAACGCTTGATGGCCTATCTATTTGGTCCGTCATTGGAAGGTCCGGCTCGGGATTGGTTCTTCTCTCTTCCGCAAGAGCAAGTTGTGAGTTTTCATGCCGTTCAAGAAAAGTTTATTCAACAGTATCAAGACCAGGTTGGGCCCAAGTACTCTATTGTGGATCTGGCCCATGAGATGATGAAGCCCGACGAGGGGTTCTGCACCTTTGCTGACCGTTGGCGTTGCCTTGCCGCGCAGGTCCCAGGGCACATTCCAGAGAGAGAGCAAATCAAGATGCTTATTTCAAATGCAATGCCCGAGTATCGGTTTATCTTAGCCCTCAACAACATCACCTCCTGGCAACAACTTTACAGTCGAGCCCGCTTCATTCGTTAACAAATCCAAGATTCCCTTGACCCCGAGTCTCCACCATCCACCTCCACATATCAACCTTCACCCTCCACGTGCCAACCCTACGCTCCCATGAGTCAGCCCGCCATGAGTCAGCCTTCCGCCACATATCCCTCCACTAGCCAACCCCCCGCCTCTACATACCTATACGCCTCCGCATATCAACCTTCATGAGTCAGCCTCTTGCGTTCGCATACCCGTCTCCGTTTCCACCCCCGGTCAAGGTCACACCACATCCCGAGCAGGTGGATGCCGTCTACATACCTTCCCACTCCGTTCCACATATGCCTTCACCAAATCCCTCCTCCGCCGGCCAAGCACTATTGCCTATGCAACATTCACTTCCGTCTCCACAACCTTCTCCACCACCTCATACCCCTCGGCATCCGGCTTGCCCGAAGCGGGCTTTTTGTCCTCCGTTGTTGGAGTGCTTTACCGACATTTTTAGGGCTTTGATGGCCGCTCACGCGTTGCCGCTCTCTCCGGTTGTGCCTTGCCAACCTGCGGTCGGGAATATGCTTCAATATTGTGATTTTCACCGCCAGCAAGGGCATTTGGTTGAGGATTGTCCCAAGTTTCGAGAGTATGTTTATGACCTGGAAGATAATAAAAGGATTGATTGGGCCGCCATGCGTAAAGTTGTTTTAGATCTCCGTAGCAAGCAGTAGCAACAAGAAGCACCGCCCAAGTAGCCGTCTCCATCTCTACAAGACCGGGGGCACCCCAGTGATTCTTCATCTAGTGTTAAACCCGCTCCATCACCTACTACCTCGCCTACTCTGTTACCTTCGCTATCTCTTATCCAATCTCCACAACCTCCACAAACCCAAGCCTCTGCTCAGGCTAGTGCCACCTCCCCTTCTTCTACTTCTTCCACCACTACTTCCACCTCCAATGTCGTTCGGCGCATTATGTCGATACGTCGACGGTGGGTGCCACAACCCCCTCCTTCACCCTTGCCATGTCCACTACCTCCATCGACCACATCACCATCTCCACCATCCTCTCCATCGCCTACACCATCTCCACCACCCTCACCATTGCCTAAACCTCCATCACCCCCGCCATCACCTTTGACCGAGCCTGAGCAAATTTCGCCTTTGCCGCCCTCGCCCGAGCAAGTCATACCTTCACCCTTACCTTTGCCTCCACCTAAACACACCATATCCGTTGAAACCCCCGCGTCTTCTGAACCTACTCCTATCCCTATTCTTCCACCTATTTCCACCCCACGGAGCGGGTGTGCATTACCCATGGTGCCCCTTGGGTCTAATCCCCAGGGAGACAATAAGCCAAGTCAAGATGATTTAGTGCCGGCCATGCATTTCAGGATTCAAGATTTTATTTGCCGATCCGCATCCTGGTCCCTGGTTATTTTGGGGATGTTGAGCCTACACTCCTAGTGAAGACGGTTGACAAGAAGAGTTCCCTTGAGTTGATGCCAGTTTCTTCTCGAGCAAGGCCGGTGGTAATCTCTTTGCTCGCCGGAGAGTTCACCGTTGATGCTATTATTTCTCCTCTCTCTATTGCCATTCAGATGACAGGCCAAGAAGGGTTCTCTACCCGTGTTGTGCTAACGCATACAGCCGCCAAGCAGATTATGGATTCTATGTTCAAGGGGTAATTGGCCATATCTTCTACACTTTCCGGGGATATTTTGTACTTGTTATGTAATCTTCCTTGGTTTATTAGCAAGCCAGCCATGTCAACACCGTGTATTACTCTCCCTCAGCTTCACCCGTCTCTTCTAGCAAGGGAGTTACGCTTCAATTCTGATTACCAAGTGGAGTTTCCGAATATCATGTTGCTTGTGCCGAAAGACAAAACTCCACGGTTTTTTGATATTCATCCTTCTAAGGAGTCACTTGCCCAAGAATGTCCGTATACTATTGCTAGCACCGGGTGTCTAGGGGCAACCACGCCGATGAAGCTGCATATTCATAGCCGGGTCAGGTCCTCTGCCAGATGGGCCCGTTATTTGAGGAGACACTGCAAAATAAGAGGCCTGAAGGTCCAACCCCGCGCCAAGCAGAAGCCAATTTCAGCTAAGAAGAGACGGCGATGCAGGTACAAGAGCCGTCAATTGTGCATTCAGGGGTCCGCCTCTTCCTCCCTTTCTTTTCATTCATCCTTCTTTATACACACTTCCCACCCTTGGGTTGTGTACCTTCCTCCATCTGATCCTATTTCCATCATTTTCTCCTCCTTCCGTAGGTCCGTGCGTCCCCATTCCTCTCCTTTTTCTCTGGATCCTCCAGATTTTCCCTCCTCTCACGATTCTAGGCCCCGGCCTATGTCATCCTTCCATCCCAATCTCGGGACATCACCTAATTCTTCTTCCCCGTGACTTCCGGGTGTTGCTTCTGATCCTTTTCTGGCCCTGCCGGATGACTACTACTCTCCTTCTCCGGTCACGTCGGATGATCATTCTCCTTCTTCCTCATCTTCACAACAATCCTCTCACTGTCTTTCTATTCTCTCCTCTTCTCCCTTTCGGGGTCTTCACCCTTTCTCTTACTGCTTTCGAGGCTTTAGTCCATCTTGATCTGAGCTAATCTGGTTTATTCTGTATCTGGTTCCTTGTTATCAGGGCCTTAATGCCTTAACGAGGGAGTTCTAGCCCTCGTCTCTCTTTCTTTTTCTCCCTTCTTCGTCCAATATGATGTCTGATACTCCCCTGTGTCGAGGAATCCAATCATTTGCTCTCCTTTCATCCTTTATCCTGACAAGCAAGGAATATAAAGCTACTCGCACTCCTCAAAGCTTGATGATCGAGATCGCTTCAGGATGCCGATTTCCACGCCATGGATTTACAAAGGTATCTTTATTTTGAGCAAAGAAACATACTTTCATTTCCATTATTTCTATTACTCCTGCACATGCTTATAATGCTATTCCTCAACCTGGTTAAGTGGCTTTTAGAAATTTACTTATTTTAATTAAACAAGTTCGCTTCTGCAGCATCCTTAGGCCGGTGATAGCTCCGCGCTGGGAGTCTAGTTCTTTTCCCGATCGTTGAGGGTGACCTTTGGGCATGGGTTTTTCACACACTTCACGGCGAGCCATAGCTGATTCCTTTGAGCAACACCGTTGCTGCTTTGGCCATACTTTGTGTATGCATAAAGGTCTTTTCTTTTCTCTGCTCGACCAAGTGTAGGGGCAAGAGAATGATGGATAAGATGACCAACCTAGGTGCTCCCTAATATGAGAGAGGTCTCAAATAGGGGCAGTCTTGACCTCTCAAAAAAATGAGCTTTCATGCTATATCTAACCAATAAGGGCTGTCAAATAAAAATCATATATGAAAATCAAAAGAAAATTACGAATCAAAAGCATAGCAAGAGTGGCAGTATAGTTCCCCGCGGGACGCTATGAGCCCGGTCGCATGCATGCCTGATAAATATGGGTCTCAAAATTAAAGACACAAAGCCCCGGTGCAACAGACCTACTCTTTGAGGGGTAGTGCCCTGGAAGGAATTCAAGTCCTGATGTCTCCCATCTTGTATAAGGCTTGTCTCTAATTTTCTTCTACTCCTCCCTCTTAGGCTGGGTTGTATCTTAGGTATGGCCTTAGTAGGGGCACCATTCTTTAGAGGCAGTTGTTTGTGGTAAGCCACCCTCACATGCATGCCCTACTCAAGGGAAATCTTTAATGAGAGGGGAGGGACGGCGATCCCTGGCCAGTAGTTCGAGCCTGTCTTTGGGTGCTGCGGATTACTATTATCAAAAATAAAAAAAAAGAGATATTATCAAAAATCAAAAAAATGAGATATTATGAAAAATCTATAAAAAATGAGATATTGTCAAAAATCTAAAAAAATGAGATATTGTCAAAAAATTCATAAAAATGAAATACTATTCAAAATCCAAAAAATCATAAAATTATAAAAAACCAAAAAAATGTGTCTTTTTGTTTTCTTTTTCATGCATTCGGATTTATTTTGAGAACAGATATGTAATCTATTTGCTAAGTGTGCAGGTTGCAGGTACTCAGGCATTCCTTGTTATATCTTTATGCTCTGTCTCTTGTCCACATCTTTGATCTGTTCTTCTCTTCTTCAATAATATCTCTCGATCTATTCTAAAGCTTGTGTCCTTCTCAACTTTTGTTTGCAATGATTATATCTATATGAGAGGGCTTTGCCTCACGATTATGAACCTGGCAGTTCTACTTCATTCTGATCTTGGGTTTTGATTGAAGGGCGTATTTGTTTGTGTCTTTTGTCCCGCCATGTCCTTGTCTCGCCCTGTCTATGTCCCACCGTGTTGTCCCACACATGTTATTTTGTTCTTCACCACGTGTTGTTAGTCGTCTTGCATATGTTGTTAGTCATCCTTCTATATCTCGTGTGTTGTCCCAACCGTGTGGTCATCCCTCATGTTCTTGTCCCAACTGTGTGTTGTCTCACTGCATTGTTGTCTTGTCCCCCACGTTCATCTTGCATACGTGTGGCTTGTTCATGTCATTGCATATGTGCTTGTTCGTCTTGTTGTGTTGTTTTCCATTCGTTTGATCGTTATGTTATGTTGTGTTGTCAGTCGTTCAGTTGAGCGTTATCTTATCATTGTTATGTTCATGTTTGTTTATCATGTTCATTCATATTGTTGTTGTCTTATTTGAAAAATCCATAAAAATCAGAAAATCAAATAAAAATGCCTCTTCGCTTGGCAGGTAAGTCAGGTATGGCTCTCTATCCTTTCTCATTGTTGCATTATTATATGGTATCTACATTATTATAGCCTCTCAAGGATCGGCTGGTTGTCCGTGTGTTCTAGGATCTGATGTTCCCCTTTAACAAAAGCGATGATGATCTAGGAGCATACAGTTAATCGTTGGATAGGCCGCTCGGTTGAGTCGTGTGGGGGACGATTGACTCTATCTCGCACGCCGTGATTGTAAGAAGACTCTTGACCCCATTTTGGCTCAGTCTAGCAATATTATCCTTGAGTACTTTCTATTTTATCTTTCTTTGCATTCGTTTTAATGATTTCTTTATTTTAGCCCAGCATGCATCATGTCATTTTTAGCATTCATGCCTCGTGATCCATTCAAGGATTTCTCCTCAGCAATGGTTAATTGCACTTCAGCTCTCTTGGATAAGAGATTCTTCATTCCACTCTGAATTTGAACGTTTTCTCTGATCTTGCCGCTCAGTCTGTTTAGCCAGCGTGATTCTTATCTGAATTTTATCTCTGTCTTATCTCTCCTTTTCCAGCTCTTATGCTGTGTTCCTTCTGACCCACTCATTGTCCGTGGATTATGTCCCCAATGAGGCTGGTCGTGTTTTCTTTCCTTTAGTTTAGTTCTCCAGACATGTCTCATCTGCGTCATCCATTCCTTGTGGTTAGTTCGGCGTTTTCAAAAAAATTCCTATCGCTTGTTGGTTGTGACGGGTGTCTTTTTGCCTTGATGCCCGCTTATCAGTTCTCTCCGTTTCATCTCCGCTTCATCTCCATTTCACGTCACTATCGCTTTTGCTCCATCTCCTTTCTATTTCACCTCCGTGCCGCTTTTGCTCGTTCCCTTGCAAAGCGGATATCAAGGAGGGACATCTATTGACACCCGTTTTTAGCCCACAAGTTGCGTCATTTCTCTTATTCATCATTTTTGATGTCCCAAATTACCAATTATTTTGGAGCCTTCCTTGGATGGATTTCGAGCCAATTTTTATTGTTTCATATCCTTTGAGTCTTGGAGATCATGATTTTCTAGAGCCTTGGAGCTTATTTTATCAATTCCGGCTTCCAAGTCAACTTACGGCCCATTTAGGCCGGCTTCCCTCAAGTAATCGACTCTCTCCCGCTGCGCAGTCCTGAAAGTGGTCCTTTTTCATCTCCTTCTATCCCTCTATTAAAAAAGTTATCTTCACCAAAGTTGTTCCTCTTTCAACAATCTACAATTTCTTCTTCTATGCCGTTGGCCAGTTCTTCCCCGTTTGTGAGCTATTCACATTTTTCTGGCGTGCTGTGCTATTCAAAATTCTTTCTCTCTCTTCTAGCACCATTTTCTCCCTCTTCCATTCATTTTCTCAACTTACTTTGTTCATAAACGTTGTTCCTCTCTCAGTTATCTACAATTGCTTCTTCTACCACTTTCGCTAGTTCTACCCCGTTTGAGAGATACACTTCAATTTCCAAAGTCACGCGTAGTCTACCCAGAATTTTCCTTCATCGGTGTGAAGGTCTAGTGTAGGTGCGTCAGAGCACATGTGACGGTCTAGTATAGATGCGTCAGAGCACTGTGACGGTCCTACACTAGACCGTCACAATCAAACTTGTCCGAAATCATCACTTCGGGATTGAGTATGAAAGACATGCTCATTTCTAAATTTTCTTTGAAAATCACGCTTAACATTCATGGCTTGAAAATCATCATTTTATTTCATAAAGTAATTATCCATCACATGCCCAAATTTGTGACAATAGAAGCATGAAACATTTTTCTTTCTTTTGAAAGCAGGTTTATTTTTACATACTTTTTGATCATCCACTTTCATGACATTACACTTATTCATTTCATGGCCAAACATACCACAATAGAAACATTCAACATTCGACTTTGGTTTTTGAAATCTATTTGACATGAGAGGCCTTTTGTTGACATTTTTCTTTTTCACAAAATCATTTTCAGAAGTTTTATTTCGAAAAGTGGGAGGAGGAGCTTTGGAGGTGCTAGGAATGTCGGATGCATGAACAAAAGAGGTTGTCATTTTGTGTTCAAAAGATTTTTTATTGACTGGGGTGTATCCAAGACCCTCTTTTTGAAAATTCACTGTCACACCTAATATTTTGTCTAAGTTCTCATTCCCTTTGACAAATCTAAACAAGTCATTTTTCAAATCATTTATCTCTTTTTCACATGCAAAGATTTTCTCACTAAGCAAGCAATTCAGAGATTCCTAGTTTTCATTCTCTTTCAAGATTTCTTTATTTTCATCATTTATGACATGCAGTTTTTCAATTAAGTTTTCAAGAACTTTCTTAGTTTCAACAAACTTTGAAATCTTAACAAGCAAATGTTCAATCTCAGATTTCAACAAAGAATTTTATTTTTGAAGCTTGTCAAAACTCTTCAATTTACCTTCAAGCAATGAGATTTAAATCAACATAGTGTTGACACCCGTTTTTAGCCCACAAGTTGCGTCATTTCTCTTATTCATTATTTTTGATGTCCCGAATTATCCATTATTTTGGAGCCTTCCTTGGATAGATTTCGAGCCAATTTTCATTGTTCCATATCCTTTGAGTCTTAGAGATCATGATTTTCTAGAGCCCTGGAGCTTATTTTATCAATTCCAGCTTCCAAGTCAACTTACGGCCCATTTAGGCCGGCTTCCCTCAAGTAATCGACTCTCTCCCGCTATGCAGTCCTAAAAGTGGTCCTTTTTCATCCTTTTCTATCCCTCTATTCAAAAAGTTGTCTTCACCAAAGTTGTTCCTCTTTCGACGATCTACAATTTCTTCTTCTATGCCGTTGGCCAGTTCTTCCCCATTTGTGAGCTATTCATATTTTTCTGGTGTGCTGTGCTATTCAAAATTCTTTCTCTCTCTTCTAGCACCATTTTCTCCCTCTTCCATTCACTTTTTCAACCTACTTTGTTCATAAAAGTTGTTCCTCTCTCAAGTATCTACAATTGTTTTTTCTACCACTTTCGCTAGTTCTACGCCGTTTGAGAGATACACTTCAATTTCCAAAGTCGCATGCAGTCTGCCCAGAATTTTCCTTCATCGGTGTGAAAGTCTATTGTAGGTGCGTCAGAGCACATGTGACAGTCTAGTATAGATGCGTCAGAGCACTGTGACGGTCCTACACTAGACCGTCACATTCAAACTTGTCCGAAATCGTCCCGTTCGACCCCCAGAGCGTGACAGACCTACCCTAGGCCGTTACATAACTTTGACGGTCCTACGATAGACCATTACACACAGCAGAGAGTCCAATTTATGCTAGACTCTGCCCCGAAAACTACGCGGCGGGCCTATCTTGCAGAGCCCATAACTTCTTCAATTCTTATTCAAATCGATCCTCATTTTTTCCTACTTCTATCCCTTTGTATTATCTTGAATTTGATTCATAGAAATCAAATTTTCATTGGCTATATCTCTCGGGATTTGGGTTGCAAGATCAGGATTTAAGCATCCTAGTACAACTAAAACTCTGATTTCCAGTACGACGGGGCTACCTTCCAAGAGCCATATCTTCTCGAATCCTCCTCCGAATTGATCCCCGTTTGTTCCTATCTCTTTTCCCTAGTATTATCTCGAGTTTGATCTAGAGAACTTGATTTATCTTCGAATATATCTCCAGGAATCGTGATAAGAAGATGGGGCTTTCTTGCAAAACTCTATAAAAACTGCCCAGTTCATAGTCGCGACGGGGGGGCTGTTTCTTGGTTCGGGGCAAAGCCATGCTGCAATTCCAACTCACAACTTCGAACCTAGCTTGAATAGAGAAGTATTAGCTTTCCATTGCATCCTTCTGGGCTTGATTTCATGATCTATACTCATAGTTCTAGTCTCCTCAAAATCATAAATCATCACAATTTTCTGCACTTTTCTGCTACATATGCACTTTTCCCCCATTTTACATTAACGTTTTCTCTCTATTCTCTCAATCAAATCTCGTGATTTCAAATCTCATGCATGCACAACACACACACCTATTATTTCCACCCTTCCACAGGGGTTAAAAACCTCCCCCGGTGAGTTTGTCCTAAATTTCTACCCCTATTTTATCACTTCGGGATTGATACTACACATGCATGTTCTAATGGGTTTTTTGTCCTTATTTTGGCTTTATTTTGCAGGAGAGCATGAATACAACGTGAGGCCATCTTCCTCTAGCCGGTTAGAAGGAGAGGAGGTTTGAATCCACAAGTTCGCCGCACCTCGTTTGTCAAGCGCGATCAAGTTTTCTTTCCAAGGTACACGGCGCCGTTCTTTACACTTCTTCATCCTTTGGCGTTGTTAATCCTTGGTGGCGATCACGGTTAGTATTTCTCATCATTTCATCCCTTTTGTCTTTAATTCACATGTTTATGTATGTATATATTTAAAGGGGGAGGGATAGGAATCTAATTAAAACAAATCTACACATAGCACCAATTTTCTTTTTAAGATTTTCATTTTCAGTCATAATGTTCTTACTATCAATCTTATAATCAAGTAATTTCTCAAACATTTTCTCATCATCAAAAAGAGAAGCTAACTTGCTTTTAAGGCATTCTTCATTTTTCTCAAGCAAGGAGATTTTCAACAACAAAGTTTCATTTTGCTCACGCAAATAATGACAATCATTTTCAGATGCAAGAGATATATTGGAATTTCTTGCCAATTCAAGATCTTAATTCATACAAGATGTTTCTTCTGAAAATAATTCAACTTTTGATTCAAGAGATTCATTTTGTTCTTGTAGGTGTTAAATTTTTGACTCTAAAGTTTTGCAATTCTCACAGGAGGAATTAGCATGCCCATTCTCATCATTTTTCCTCTTCAATCTCTTGATTTCAGATTTGTATTTTTTACATCTGTCATGCAAATCGGCACATGCTAATTGCCACTCTTCAATTGAGGGTTCTTCGGAATCAGAATTTACCTAACTTGAGCTTTCCTCACCATGAGCCATCAAGCATGTACGCAGTTGGGAATCTTCTGGGTTTCCTTCAAATATAGTCAGTTTATCCCATAGATCCCTGGCTGACCTGCAAGAAGAGATTTGGGAAAGAACATCAGACTCTATGCTATTCCTTAGGAAATTCAAAGTCTTAACATTAATATCATTTCTCTTTACATCATTATCATTCCATTCTCTTTTATCTGATGGGAGTTGATGTGGACCATTATATATTACTTTCTAGATTTCACGTTCTTTCATACCAAGATAGAAAGACATTTTATTTTTCGAAGAAATATAGTCGTGACCATCAAAATAGGGAGGAAGGGAAGACAAAAAACCATAAGACATGATGCTCAATGAGACTCGCCGAGTGATCACTCTAAAGGTCGTTAGACCCAAGAAATTAGAGCCCTTGCTCTAATACCAATTGTTGCTCCTGAGTAGACGAGTGGACAAGAAGGGGGGGTTGAATTGTCCCCTAATAAAAATGGTAAATTAAAAACTAACTAAGCGGAATTAAGACCTTTTAACAAGATTGACTGATTTAACTAAACAAGGTAACTAATTCTCTCAATCTCGCCGTTCACACACGATCACACAAATCGATATATCAATCAAACCATACAATCCCATAAAGTAAACCACAAGACAATGGGATTTTTAAGGTGGTTCGGGACAACGACGGGCTCCCTACGTCCACCCCTTACCAAATCGGTAAGGATCCACTCGTTGGATAAATCAGCATGGGGAAAACTCCCCCACACGGAGCAAGGCTCCAACACACACGGGGATAAATCCCCAACACGGAGGCGACGCTCCAAACACACGCACAGGATGACGCCTGCACACACACGGGGACGCGCCCCAACACACACACACACGAAGATGATGTCTCCAACACGATCCGACGACTGGATCACAACACTCACACACACACACTGCAACAAACGCAGCACAACGACACATACGATCGCACGTAGATGATCGAACACGACCGTATACACAGACGGTCACACACACAGAATATGCGTTCAGAAAATTAACACAAATATGCAACCATGCTCAACACTAGATAAAAATCATAAAGCATATCACAAACAACAGATAGAACATGTAGAAACGATCCCCCTTTATTTTCCAAGGCCGAATGAAGATGTTGTTGATGCTCGAGTCGGAGGTAAGCCGGATGCCGTCGATTTGAACGTCAACGCGTTCCTCTCGTCAATCCGCTTCACTTTCTCTTCATGCACGATCTCCAAATCCTCCATGATGTAGATGATATCTCCTCCACAATAGCTTCTCCTTCCTTTCTTCTTTTCTTCACCTGCAAGATAGAACCTATCAACACATTAGCATTTTTTCTAATGAAATTCGTAGCTCTCATATGTATACAAATAGGAGGCATCAAAAGACTAGTATAGCCCTTCTAGAATCCTCTAAAATGACCCCCAATGGGTCTCCCACCAACCCAAGGGCAAGGGACAATAGGTTAGGCACATGTTGACTAGGTTTGGATGAGTTTCGGAGCCACATTTTTTGACTTTCGCCGATGTCGGTCGACCTACACGGGTTGGGCGGTCGACCGAAATTTTACAGAGTGAAAACTTCCATCCCTGGGAATTTCGATCGACCGGAGCTACAGGGTCGGTCGACCGCCAGCTATAGTAAATTACAGACTAATACATTTTAGCCCCAAACTCCATTGCAACCCTTCCGAACTCTGTGGCATCAAACTCCTTTGATCTTGGGGAATATATACTGAGTGTTTTGACCTGCAAAATCATATAAAAGGATTGGAACTTTAGCCCAATACTCCATATGATAAATGTATGAAATACATACATGAAAGCCCATGAATTAGATGCATGTGAACTCTTGAGCCACAGATATTCTAAGTTGAGTTTCAAGAGATGTGAACTCTTGAGCCACAGATATTCTAAGTTGAGTTTCAAGAGATAAAAACTCAACCACCTCAAGCAAAATATTCTTCATGAAACACACTAATGGAATCTCAATACCAAGGAGGATAGAAACTCATTCACAAGTTAATCATCGACATCAAAAGATCAAGTTCAAATGATAATGAATTTACATACATGAATAATCATCGTGTAACCAACATTTCCATGATTGATGTGAGCATTGAAAAGTCACATTCGGCCATATTAATGTGAGAACACATATCAACCATATCCTACCAAGATTCACAAAGGCTATTTCATTTGCATTCAAGGCCACAATGCACAATGAGAATATACATGAACATATGCAAGTTGAATGAACATCATGAAGTCAAATATTCCAAGAGTGATATAAGCATTTAGTAACCAAATATCATAGATCATGAAAACATCATTCACTCATATATACCAAGATTCGCATGAGGGATTTAGTAACACTTTGGTAGCTCATTAAGCCTTGCAACTTAACATATTGAAAATGCATGAAACATAGTGGGAGTCGACATAATGCAATGAGAAAGGTAACTCCCTTTTTCATGAAGAACTTCATTGATGCACTCCTTTGAGTTCCAAAACATGAACCGACATTTTTATCATGTAAACCAATATATATAGCATGAGTTCATTAAACACTAAGGATTCATATGACTTTTAAGTGTGAACCTTGAAGTCATTTGTTAACTCATGAACCAAGGTGCATACATGTTGCTCAATAATTGCTCAATGAACCATACACAGGCATGCTCAATGAGGCATTCAGCCCAAGCACAATTATTTTGTTATCATTAAAACCAAACACCAAACAAGGCACAATTTTTTTATTATCATTCAAACCAAACACCAAACATCAACTAGGAGATGCAACAATCTCCTACAATAACAATGTGTCAAACTGCTGGCAATTGAAAAAGAGAAACAACTCTCTTGTTGACAATGGTAAATTCTTTTGTCACAAACAGAACTTCATCAATCTCATGCACAAGAAAAATGTGAAACATCATGTGTGTTGTTATTATTATGGTGAGGTTGGGCATGAGATGTGTGATTGTTTTTGGATGATGAATGACGATTTGAAATCAATGAAAAGATGGACTATGTCTATTGAAACTGGAACTAACCCACAAGGACCCAAGAAGGCTTGAGTACCTAAAAACAACAAATGAGGATGCTGCCTTGCAGGTGTGCCTTGAAAATAAAGAGCATGAAGCGATCACTAAATTAAGGAAGTCAAGGTACATGGGCTATGTTAGAAGGTGTGGTATACTTCGAGGGTAAAATAAAATAAAGAACTCCCATTGTCACGCTCTGAGATATGCAGCGGAAACTAAGTCGGGAACGTGAACAGCCGGCATGGTAAGCCTCATGCTAGCAAGACAATCAGAGCGCTAACATTCACACATAAGGAGAGTGAACACCATACAATGTACTCAAAAATCAACCTTTATTGAAATAATAGTCAAAGTACATTATATCCAACTCTTGGACATTTCAATTCACTAGACTCAATAAAAAGAAAATTACATAATTGACTCATGACTAATCATATGGACTCATGTCTATGTCTTCTCTCGATCCTTAATCACTCTCGGACTCATCGCTTGAGTAGTCCGAATCCCAACTAGAATTTCTTGAAAAGATTGAAAAGTAGGGAATGAGCACACTTGCCCAGTAGGTATCTTCGTATCAACATGAAGGCAAGTTTAAGTAATTAACAATTTAGCTCTGGAAGGTAAGATAAATGAAATACGACAAAACATGCGAATAAACCAGAATAACCACAAAACACAAGAATATGTATAGAGATATGAATGTTCACGTAGAATGAGAGCATGATCAAGTAAGAATATAAAGTAGCCTTTCATGTAACGAGAATGTAATGCATGTAATGAGAATGTACTTTTCATAACCTTTAATGGCCATGCACTAGAAAGTCATGTAACAAGAATGTATAATTTCATGATGAGCCTCGTGGTTTTCACTCATCTATAAAAAAAGTACTCCCGGCGCAATGCGACGTCAGTGTTCATCATACCCCATGGTTTACAGTATGTTTCCGGCCATCCGCCGAGGGGGCTAGTGTCGAGCCCTTGGATACTGTTCATGCCCACTCTTGCATCTTCAAGTTATAAATCAAGCTACTTCCATGAGTAATAATAATGTAGGCCGATAATATAAAGTTCAGACAATAGCTTTATGATAACAATATCAAGGTAAGAATGCACCAAATAAGAGTATGAGAGTTCAAGAATGAATTAATGACAAGGTCATGCTACGAAAGGAATCCGACAGCAAAATGGTACAATTTCATAGTTCCATAACTTATTAATGACTTATGAAACAAGATGTTGGGTTCCAAATAATCAAAGGACCATCTAGGAACAGAGTATAACCAACCCTTGGGTCAAACCTTGGGTTAGGGCACAAGATAAAAGAATGCGGTCATGGAAGAACCGCTATTATCAAATCGCGGTCAAGAAGGAACCGCTAATAGACTGAGTCGACGCTAGAGAGGGAAAGAGTCGATGCAGTGAATGCTGGATCAAGAACGCGGTCACGCCAGAACCGCTATCATGGAGTAGCGGTCTCAGTAAATCCTCGTCTAGGCCAGTTCACAGAAAATGCCAGAAAACTCAAGTGCTTTCTAATCCATTGGGTTTTTATGGTACAATCTGCTCGGCATCCTAGTGGGAATCCCAGACTCTAGGAGACTTACGGAGGCCTTGAAAGACGATCACGTAGTCCGGTGGAAGGAATATCCAATAGAGAGGATCACAAGTCCAAGAGATGTTCCAATCATGTGCAAGTGCAACTAGTAACATCGTACCGGGATACGTGTTATGTACTTAAGAAAGACTAGAGAGAAGGATGTGAATCATGTAACACAGCGATCAAACACCAATGAAACAAGTCCCATAAACCATATGAAATTAACTTTAATACAAACTATATGGTTTTGGCATGAAATTAGCATAGTATTAAAATAAGCTTATGAATTCATGAGGGCATGAAATCTATCACGATTGATGTACAATATAACCAAAATCATGAATATGAAGTCATTACCAGGGATAAAACCTAATTACCTAGGCTTATCATATTTAATAGGGCTGATCAACTTTTTGTTTAGAGTTAACAAGAAGTAGGTCACAGAAACATGAAAGCGGTCTAGTCGGAACCGCTACTAGACAGTTGCGGTCAGTCGGGAACCGCTACTTGACATTAGCGGTTCCTGTGAAACCGCCTTCTGCCTGCTATAGGTAGAAGCTAATTGGTGCATGCAAGGCCTATCCGAGGGCAAATAATACATGAAAAGCATGGATAATAGAAGGTTAATCATATGGAAACATGGTTAGAACATCGAGGTGCATGGGTTGCATGGATTAAGTCAAAGTTATCATTTTTTTATATTAAGGGCATGAATCACGTATGTAGAAATAATCTAACTACGCAGTGATAGTAAAACATGAAATATGACGTGTAGGAAGCATGAAATCTTGTGAAACTAGAAGGATTTTATTTCTAACACGTTATTTTAGCCATCCATGAGATAACCTACCTCTAGGAACGCTCCTAGAGTTTTCTGACTGGAAGATGGTGCTGGTTCCTACGCGTCCTGCGTAGAAGTAGCAACTTTTCACCCTTCTATCTCCTTAACCTCTTGACCTAAATTCGCGAGATTTGGAGGGTAGGTATAATATACAAAGGGGAATAGTAAACTCTAAAGGATGAACTTAAAAACACCTCGATTTGGGTCCCTAAACTCACGATCTTCACCAGCCAAACGCGCCCATTCCTACGCAGTCTGTGTAGAAATAGTGACTTCTAATCCTCCTAACTCTTTGGATGCTTGACCTCCTGTTGCGGGGGTTTTTGTGCCGATGACCGGGGTGAAGGTAGGAATACAAAGGGGAAGGATAATACGGGAGTTTGATGTATCTCGAGTATTTTCCTTTACGGTTGCATGCCTCTCACGGCGGTACTGGGCACTCTCCTTTTACGGAAAGTCAAAAAGGGTCTAATGGCATGGAAATATCGGGGTGTAGGTTAGCTGGACAGGGTGCAGGCGTGCCAGTCAATTTCTCGACAATCACCTATGGAACCAAGGGTTGACCGGGGAAGCGTCGCCAGGACGCAGCACGTGGGCTCGAGAGATCAAGCGACACGTGGATAGAAGGGGTTCCACGAGTGCGAGTGCACAGGCGATTGTGGGAATCGTGTACTTGACGTATTTCCCCACCGACTGCAAGCAATCGGTGTTTATTTACATCAGATTGAATTCGAACACCTTCGTTCTGTGCTTAAGAAAAGTCTGTATGTGTCTGAAGCCATGGGTAGAGGGCCGGGAGCATTCCGCAGCTGTGGGTGCACATTCGACTGGGATGTGTTTGTTGGGGTCAGGGATATTAGGCACACGTGCCGAGTGGTGCAGGTAGAAAATTGGGGCCCGCATACGGGCGCTTGCATTCAACTGGTTTGATGCTGTATGAGAGCCACACGGGCTTTACAAATAGGCCGAGGGGGTCGAAGTACAATGGGCGCAAGCCGCGGTATAATTTCGACCCGTGGCTCAGTCCCCGAGTCAATGTGTAATAAGGTAGATATCCGTGTGTTTTACAGAGGCTCTCCATGAGGAGATTGAGACAAGCCCGACTGCCTAGGTGGCAGGGGCGGTCGTTGGCAGGCGCCTTGTAGCACCCTGAGAATTTATTTAAACAAAATTTCTATTCATTGCGAAAATTTCTGATTTATTAAATTGGAAATCTCTTTTGGCTAAAATTTAACTAATTCACAAAAATCTGGAAAAATTATAATCAAGTAGAGGACAAAACATTTAGACTAATGGTCTTCTGAGGTAAATCCTAATTTAATTTTCAACCAAGCCGAATTCAGAATTTAAGGCTAAAAATTGGACCTTAGAGTATCCAGACCATAAATTGCCAAATTAGAGCCCAAATCGCAATCTTTTGAGCCCAAATCATGTCCATTAGCTCCGTCTTGACTGATAGCCCAATAACCCCTTATTTTCTCGTCGAAACCCTAACCCTAGAATTCGGATTTGAGGAGGATGGCGGCGTGACCGAGTCAATGCACGAATATCGCACGACCGGAATTCGTGGACTCTTCCAACCTTATCGACGCCTCTAGGGTTTAATCAATCTTATAAAACTGACCCTAGCCCGACCTAGTGTCGACGTTTGCTGCGGCTGCCGGTGAGGAGCAAGGTCGTGGGCATTTTTGGCAACGCGAGCGAGGTTCTCTTCATGCGGTTCGGGTGCTTGCGTCATCTTATTCCTTCGATTAATGTAGGCAATCATAGTCCAAACCCAAAATAAAATATACCATTGGAAGCGTCTAAAAGTCCTCTTTCGATCTATACTAAAAGCCCTAAATTTCATTCTGTGTAGAGGTCGTATTCTTGATTTTACTAGAAGCATGTTGAATTAGGGTTTCGTCCCCGGTAGCTTCCATTCATTGTTTAAATTTAGGTGGTATAGCAGGCTAAAGACAAATTAATCATGCCTACTTGTGTAGATTTTTACGCTCTTTCTATTGCTTCCATTTTGTTCAATTATCGTTTAGTGTATTGTTCGGATTTGGCGTCGTAAGTAGTGTCTATCAAAGATCGCCGGAGAGCGGGCTGTCGACCTGGTTGCGGTCGTAACAAGAACCGCTTGGGTCCCTAGCGGTCGAACGATAGACCGTTTCCCCTGTTACTGTTCTGGACTATGGGGCCTATCAAATGACCGTTTAAGACATCCAGCGGTCAATCGATGGACCATTTTTCCCCATATGCCAGTTTTTGTGAATCGTCACCCTAAGCGGTAGCCCGATAGACCACTAGCCTCTGTTGGCGGTCCTCCCTAGACCGTTTCGTGTCGTTGATTTCATTTGTTGTATCTTTTGACTATGTTGATTACCTCGGCTAGATTGCATGTGTAGGATGGAAACCCACACAGGAATTGGTAAATTATGGAATGCATATAAACTGATTTAATGTGCATGATTAATATCTCTCTTCCGTTCCACTTCTCACGTGATCTTGGTGAAAAATTTTAATTTGTCAGCATAATGTGAAAAAAAAATCTAGGATTGTTTGACAGTCACTCCACTCCAGTGGTATTGACTGACCGATCATCTACCACATTTCGATGTTTCATTAAAACCTTAAATCTTGTAATGGCTGGGACTCTCCGCCGGATATTCCTTCCATCGGACTAGGACCTCCATTATGAGACCTCCGTAAGACCCCGCGAGCCTGGGATTCCCACTAGGACGCCGGGCGGGTTGTACCTTCAAGACCTGCACCAATTACTCGATCAAATCATCCATTTTACAGCCCAGGATTCGGGTCCGTCTTGGCTTAAATGCGGCCCTGGGCTAGACCGTGTGGAGCTTAAAGCGGTCTAGTCATGGCCGTTTTCTCGCTGGCCATGAGCCAGGTTCTGCTGGTCGTCTTCCTTGTTCCATCAACCTAGCAATGTCTAAATTGACCAAATCGCGTCAGGCTCGACCTGAGAGGTGTGGGCTGGACCCTAGTTCAGTTCCATCATGTCTTGGGTGGGCTGGGAGCCCTTTAGGTCGACTAATTCAATCTTGCTGGGCCCAGATCGTTGCAGTTGTCATTGGACCATTTTCATCCTCCTAGCGACCGTCCAAGGACCGTTTCAGGATGGGGTGGCCCAGTGAGTGACTGTTGACCTTTGCTGTGGCCCAGGGACCTCCTCATGCTTGGCGGCCCCCTGTGGACCATTTTCAATTGGTAAATGGCCCATCTAGGACCGTTTTATTCTTAACTCTGGGCTTTATTCTTATGGCTCAGTATCGCCTGTAGCGGTCCATGTTAGACCATTTTTGTCCTGTTGCGGCCCAGGTATGACCGCAACTCAGCCTGAATGTTGTTTTACGTGTTTCTTGTGTGTTCTGGTAAGCTGAGCCAAGATGGGCTTAAGTTATAATAAATCCTGATTTGGTTCTTGTCCCTAACAAGCCACGAATCTTATGGATTTCCATTCTAGTACTGAAAACTTACTTAATCTTAGAGATTAAGTTACATAGCTTGACCTTGGAATTCTTGGCCGATTCCAATGAATGTCTAGATATTACTTGGGATGTTGGATCCACCAAATTAATGCCAACGCATCACAAGGGCCCGGTCTGGTCCTGGGAAGAGCGCCTGAAAAGTACTAGTGTCCCGGGGAGTTGTAATGACATGGTGAGGCATTGCACCGAGTGCATGACTAGCGTGTGTCTATGACATTCATCTCTTTTTCTCTATACATTTTATTAGATTCCTACATGGAATTTATCTCGATATAACTTGCTCACGTGTTTGATCGGCCATTTTCCTGGAACTTGATATATTTCGATTCAATTCATTCTATTACGTTCATTTCCATCAGTTCTTATGTAAACTTGTTTATTGTTCTTAGTTCGCATGCATGACAGTTATTTAACTTGGTTAACTACTTAAACTTGCCTGATATTACCTACTGAGCGTTCGCTCATCCAGTTTTCCCCCTTTTCAGGTAGTTTTGGCGATGAAACGCAAACGGATGGGGATGGGCAAGAGTAAAGACCGAAGTGAACCTTGGCAGGCGTGGACCTGAGTAGTGTTAGTTTATGTGGTCGTATAGTTATGTTGTCAATTGAACCAGTCGATTCGAGTTGTAATTTTCTCTTTATTGAGTCGTGACCTAAGAAAGTGTAGATGTGGAAACATTGTTATTTCTCCTATTTTTAAAGAAGTTGGTTTCTTTTGGGTTTATTCCTTTCTATTACTTTTATGTTCTTTAAATACCGTTATTGCTCTATTTATCATGAATGTATATAACTGCCGCGTTCTGATTTTCCGCGTCGGGGCGTGGCACGTTTTGTGGTATCAGAGCATAGGTTTCTAAGTTCCTAGGTTTATCTGTGATGTCGTAAGACCTGTAACCTTGTTAAAGTCTAAGGATCTAACCCGGTGAGATTGGGTAGAGACTTGGGGTTGAGTTAACTAATAAACTTTAAAATATTCTCACTAGATTGTTTTAATTAAAATTTTCCTGCGCATATGTAGGAGTATATTTCGATGGCGGCAGAACGTGCGCAATGGAGGGATATGCAGTGTACTGTGCAAGGCTTGACTCAAGGCCTCCAGCAGGTAGCCCAAGGAGGAGGAGCACATCATGGAGCCGGTGATCTCCACCGAAATTTTTGAGGCTTGAATCCCCCACGTTTTGGTGGATCGGCGGATCCCAATGAAGCCGAGAATTGGCTGAAGGAGATGGAGCGAGTTTTTAGAGTAATGCAGTGCAATGACCAGTATCGAGTTCTTTTGGCAACTTTCCAACCGAAACGTGATGCACGCGCTTGGTGGGAGGTTGTAGAAGTTACGCTCGAAAATAGGCGTGCAACGTGGGACGAATTCAAGGAACATTTTAATAGCAAATACTTCTCAGACCGAGTGCAAGAGAAGAAGGCGGTAGAGTTCACTGCTCTGAAACAGAGGAACCTGTCAGTTGCAGAATATGAAGCTCAGTTTGCCAGACTATCCCGCTATGCAACGCACTTGGTATCCACCGAGAAGATGAAGGCCAAGTGATTTATAAACGTGTTGAAGCTTTAGTATATTAACTAGTTGGCACCGATGGAGATATCTACCTATGCCGAGATTGTCAGGAAGGCTCAAGTTCTTGAAGATACATTAGAGATGACTGAGAGGATCCAAGGAAAGAACCCTAAGAAAGAGCAGACCACCAGTTCTGGGAATTTCAAACCCAACAATGGCAAGAAGAGGCCCAATGGTGGGTCAAGTTTCTCACAGGATAAGAAGTCAAGGAATGGAGATAAGAAGGCAGGTTCTGCTGCCCCATCTAAGACTATTTGCAAGTTTTGTGACTAGCTAGGTAACAAGATGTAGGAGTGTTGGCGCAAGCTAGGCGCCTGTTTACGCTGCGAAAGTCGGGATCACCGTATACCTGAGTGTCCCCTCTTGTCAGACCAAGCTACTCCGAACAAGCCGCAAGGAGGCCAGAAGCGACAGGGTAGGCTCCAAGCCTTACAGGAAACCGAGGCAGAGACCACCGAGGAGGGTGGATTGGTTGAAGGTACACTTATGGTCTCTGATAAGCCAACATTTGTGCCATTCGATACCGGAGCAGCGCATTCTTTTATTTCTAAGAGTTTTGCTAAATCCTTAACTGTGAAACCGATATTAATGAATTCTCTATTGGAAATTTTAACTCCTATTGGTTCGGGTTCAGTAATCAAATATTACTACCCTTCTAGTAAGATCTTGATTAGTGGGCAGAATATGCCAGCTGATTTGATTTGTATGGAAATGAAGGATAATGATGTAATCATAGGAGCTGATTGGTTGGCTAGAAATGAGGCCAATGTTCATTGTAGAACTAGCTCCGTATCTTTTTCTGGACACCCCGAGCTTTCTTTTGTTGGGGTTAGGCACTCCAGATCCGTGCCGCTCATTTTGGCTCTTCGAGCTGAAAAGTTGATGAAGAAAGGATGTCAGGATTTTCTAGCCTTGGTTTCTTTAACCAATAAGAAGGAATCTGAGATTAAGGATATCCCTATTGTCCAAGATTTTCCTAATGTCTTTCCTGAGGATTTGTCAAGACTTTCGTCTGAGAGAGAGATAGTCTTTTCTATTGATCTAATTCCTAGCGCGTCTCTTGTTTCTAAGGCTTCGTATCGTATGTCTCATGCGGAGTTGACAGAATTAAAAAGGTAATTAATGGAGTTGCTCGAAAAGGGGTTTATTCATCCGAGTACATCCCCGTGGGGAACCCCATGTTGTTCGTACAAAAGAAGGATGGTTCATTGAGACTGTGCATTGACTTCTGGCAATTGAACCAGCTTACTGTCAAGAACAAATATCCATTGCCGAGGATAGATGAACTGTTCGATAAGATAGCGGGAGCGTCATATTTCTATAAAATTGATCTTCGATCGGGTTACCACCAGCTGCAGATCAAGGATGATGATATCTTTAAAATAGCCTTCCGTAGCAGGTACAGGCATTTTGTATTTGTTGTAATGTCATTTGGACTGACGAATGCTCCTGCAGCTTTCATACAGTTGATGAATAGTATGTTTCGGCCCTACCTAGATCAGTGGGTCGTGGTGTTTATAGATGATATTTTGATATACTCTAAGAGCGAGGAGGAACATGCTGAGCACTTAAGGATGGCTTTGCAATTATTGAAAGATCACCAGTTGTATGCCAAGCTCAGTAAGTGTGACTTCTGGTGCATGAAGTGTCTTTTCTAGGACACATTATCACTAAGGAAGGAATTTCTGTTGACCCCTCGAAGGTGGAGGCAGTAAGAGATTGGGATAGACCTACGAATGTCACTGAAGTAAGAAGTTTTCTAGGCCTATCAGGTTACTATCGGAGATTCATTAAAGATTTCTCCAAGATTGCGGTACCCCTGACCAGATTGACCCGCAAGGAGAATCGGTTTGAGTGGTCGGAAGATTGCGAGCGGAGTTTCCAAACTCTGAAGGACTATTTGACCACTGCCCCTATTTTGGCTTTGCCTTCTAGAGAAGGAAGATTCGAGGTCTACACGGATGATTCGGGCAATGGCTGTGGTTGTGTGCTTATGCAGAATGGCAGGGTAATAGCTTATTCCTTGAGGCAATTGAGGAAGCATGAAGAGAATTATCCCATCCATGACTTGGAACTTGATGCAGTAGTGTTTGCCCTGAAAATTTGGAGGCACTATTTATACGGAGATGCTTTTACCGTATTCTCTGACCATAAGAGCCTTAAATACTTTTTTTTTCAATAGAAACCTAACCTAGGGGTCAATGGGAGAGTGCACCCCTTACCAGAGGTAAGGAGAAAGCCACTCCACCATCTAACCACTAGGAGGCAAATGATATTTTCATTGATTAAGAATAAAAATTTACATCAATCTGATACTAGGCATGCCTAGTGAGTCTAGCCGAGCAGCACCTTTTATAATGGAAGGGAGCTCACTGTAAGAATAAAAAGAATTACATTTGGTAGTGCAAGCTAATGAAGCAAGAAGGTCTGCTACTGTATTGCCTTCTCTATAGATATGAGAGATAGTGTCATGCTGAGAAATGATGCTCCAGATATCCCTGACATAGCTGAGAATGGACCAAGGACAGTGAATTTTCTTTTTGATAATCCTGACAAGGGTAAGGGAGTCACATTCTATAAATGCCGGCTTGGAATCCACAGTATGCAAATATTTTATGCCGTCAAGAAGGGCACGGGCTTCAGCAATTAAGCTATTAGATTGACCATAAAAATGAGAAAAAGCAAGGATGACCTTGCCTCTGGAGTCCCTGATAATGCCGCCTCCTCCAGAATCTCTAGATTGTTTGAAAGCACCATCAGTGTTTAATTTGAGAAAGGGCCAGGGAGGGCTAAGCCATTTCACAATTTTCAGCTGTTGTCTGTAGTGGGATTGGATTTTAATACCCAAATCTTCCAAAGTTTTCCTGTTTTTAGTCTTTGGCTCCTTAAGTGCAGCAATCGAACAAACCATCTTCACTTGGGATGTGATATGATGAATGATGTTGGATTTTGAGAAAGATTTATCATCATATCTCACCAAGTTTCTAGCTTTCCAAATTTCCCACATTCCAAGCCCAACAGATGCAAGGTTGAATAGAGCAAAGGCTGAACCTGACTGAGTATGGCTGAAGGAATTCAGAATGAGTTCCCTAGCAGTCCGGCCTTCAAGATGTAGACCGGTTGCTTTTATAGCAATCCAAACGTAACCTGCCAAATCACTGTTGAGGAAGAGATGGTTTAGGTCTTCCACATGGGGCACCGAGCAGCAAGAACATTTGGAACAGAAAACAACACCAACTCTCTGAATGTTATCATCAGTCGGTATGCAATTGTTCAGAATCTTCCATAAGTGGACAGAAATTTTAATTGGAATCCAATTGGACCACAGTCGGGTCCAAGGGATATCAGTCTGGAGTTGATCATGAGCCAAAGATTTATAGGTCGAGGCTACTGAACACAATCCAGATGAAGAGAGATTCCAAACTCCCAAATTCTTTTCCTGATTTAATTGCACAGTTCTGATAGCTTGCTGGATACTGTTGGGAATCAAATCTTCTATCAGTGCTGATTCTTCAGAAGAAGGGTGCAGAATAACATCTCTGACTGATGCTTTAGGATTAGGGATGAGGTCATCAGAAATATAAGTGTTTAAACAATGGTGGCCAAGCACTTATCATGCCAAAAGTTGGTATTGAGACCATCCCCAATTATAACCTGCTTATGTTGGAGAATATAGCCTTTATCCTTTAACCAGCTTCTTCTTGCAAATCCCTTCATGTTTTTGAAGTGAGCATCTCGAAGGTGACATTGATGCATGTACTTGGCTCTAAAATAAGAAGCCCATAAAGAATTGGTGTGGATAGCCTTCCACAACATTTTAACTCGAAGAGCAATTTCCATGTGCCTAAGAGACATGATGCCGAGGCCTCCCTTGGAAATAGGCCTACACAAAACCTGCCAAGACTTCCAATGTCTCTTTTTGCCAAGAGGAGAAGACCCCCAAAAGAAATTTGCAAAGGCCTGCTCAATAAGATTAATGAAATTATTGATCAGTCTATCAATAAGATTAATGAAATTATTGCTGAACCCAAATCTGAGCATAACTGTGTAGAGGAAGTCCCATTCTAATCTGTCATAAGCTTTAGCCATATCTAGTTTTAGCATAACATTCGAACCTCTGGTTTTTCTACCCAATTCTAGGGATAGTTCCTGAGCCAGTGCAATATTTTCAATAATCTGTCTCCCCTTCACAAAGGCAGACTGCTCAAGAGAAATGATCTTGGGAAGAATAAAGGCCAGTCTTTTATTAAGGAGAGAGGATATGATCTTGTAAAAGAAATTGCAAAGACTTATCGGCCTATAGTCTTTAATATCCACATCATTTTGCTTTTTAGGGATAAGAGCTATCAGAGTGGCTGTAACACTTCTGGGCAGAGGGTTCCTGGATGAGAAAGCTTCTTGCACAGCACTGATAACAAGGGGAGCAATGATGCTCCAACCCTTTTGAAAGAAAACTCCAGAAAATCCATCAGGTCCAGGGGCACTATCAGCTGACAAACTAAAGACTGCATCATGAATTTTAGCATCAGTAGGTATAGCACAAAGGCAGTCATTATCAACCTGGTTTACTAAGCTGGGAATGCAGTTTAAGAAATTGTTATCAATATGATGATCTTGAGTAGAGAAGGCATTCTGAAAGTGAGAAATAGCAATTCTTTTCATTTCCTCATGATCTGAGGACAGATTACCAGTAGGATTCCTCAATTGAAGTATTTTGTTTTTTCGTCTGTTGGCTAATGTAGACATGTGGAAAAATTTTGTATTTCTGTCCCCCTCAAGAAGCCACCTAATCCCAGATTTTTGTCTCCAAAAATATTCTTGTTGTAGAAGTCTATCAGATAGAATATTCTTAGCTTCTTCTAGAGAAATTAGGTTAGCATCAGTTGGTTGCAGGTCATAGGAAAGCTCAGCTTGAAGTATAGCATCTTCAGCAATAGTCAAATTTAAGTGAACATTGCCAAAAGTTTGTTTATTCCAAACCCGTAACATCCTTCTCAAGGCTTGGAGCTTAAGAGACAGGCAAGTCATAGGAGAAGAAGCAACAGGGCTAGATTGCTAGCATGCCCGGACATCCTCAAAAAATTTCTCATGCAAAGTCCACATTTTCTGAAAACAGAATCTGCTAATTCTTCGATCCTGGGAGAGAAATTTAACAAGAAGAGGAGCATGGTCAGATGCCTCCCTGGACAGATGCTCAATAGATACTGGGAGAAGATTAAACCAGGTTGCATTAAGGAGAACCCTATCTAGCCGAGCCCAAATACCTCTTCCACCAGTCTGATTATTATGCCAAGTATATTTAGAACCAGTATAGCTACCATCAACTAAATCACAATCAGAGATACAGTTATTGAAATCTGTCATAGCAGAAAGGTTGGGGAAGTTACCACCAAGTTTCTCATCCACATTAAGAATGCAATTGAAATCACCTGCTACAATCCAAGGGCCATTAAATTGAGAGTGGATATTAAGTAATGAAGCCCACAGGGTTTGCCTCTCAATAGCATTGCATTTAGCATATACAAAAGATGCTTGAAAATCTGGAAGAACATCATTAGATTGAAGAAGAGTGATCTGTTGATCATCCCTGCAAGTAACAGAAAATTTCAAAGGGTCTTTCCAAAGAATCCAGATGTGAGCCAGTCCATCAGTGTTTGTAGCAGCATTATCCATTCCCAATCTTCTGCAAATACTATTCAATCTGCTAATGTTTATTTTTGGTTCCAAAAGCACAATGCAGTCAATACTATGAGTCTTTATAAGGAATTTCACTCTGCCAACAGAGACATCATTCCCTATACCTCTGATATTCCAAATAATGAAATTCATGATGTATATTTGATGTCAGGAATATTCCCCATGGATCCTATCCTCAACATTGATCTGGTGGTGACACCTGCGCGCTCATTATGTGGAGACAGGACATTTTGACATTCTGCAAGCTTAGCAACATCTAATCTTCTAGCAATGGCCTCATCTGTTGGAGGAGCTTCATGATCAAGTAAGGTATTAATAGTTGCAATTACAGGAGCAGGCGCAATGGTGTCCTCCTGGACAATTGTTTGGATTGAAGGGAGTTCCAACGGGGAATGGACCAATGCTTCAGAGTTGGCAGCCACAGTTGTTTCCTGGTGACTATGCACAGAGGAAACATGAACCGAAGCAGAGGGTTCCGGGGGAAGTAAAAGTAGCTCGCATCCAGGAGCTTGTCCCACATTAGTAGTAGTTAAAGACTTCACAGGCTTATCCCCTCGCTGGCATTGAGAAGTGGGTATTGCAGGATCCCCTGGGTCTGGAGATGATAAATTCAATAAAGGAGTCCCATTCAATTCTGAAGACTGGTTAGAGCATTCACCATCAGTGGCCCGTGTGGCAGTAGTCAAATTTTCTACTGCTTGGACCTTCTGATTAATACCAGGTTGCCAAACAGCCTTACCTTTGATCTCTGGTCCAATTAAAGCCTGGGAAGGAGCAGTCTGCTTGGGCTTCACATTAATACCCGAGTACCTTGTACCTTTATAGTTCGCCACATTGTGACTAATGCGAGAGCAAGTAGTACAATAGGGAGGAAGATCCGGATATACAACAACCTGCCAGGCACCCCCTCCCGGGAAGCCAATCCAAACTCTTGATGGCCGAGGTTTTGAAATGTCAAGTTCAATACAAACACGAGCAGCATTTGTTTGGGATAGATTCAGAGTGGATTGATCAACTTTCAATACCCGACCAACATTACCAGCGATGGACCGAATCAAATGCTCAATGTAGAAGTTAACCGGGAGACCAGGGAAAGAAATCCATACCGGAAGAATTGGGGAATCAGCTGTTGGCGAAAAGTCCATAGTCCATTTAAAGAAATGGAAGAGCCGACCATGAACAAAGAGAGACTCCTTAAGCAGCAGAGAAAGATAGTCTTCATAGTTTCGGAACCTTAAAAGGAGATGTCTGTTGTTGAGGGCGCTGATCATATAATCGTCTGTGAATCGGCATCTACTTGACAGGTGAGCTCTGATATCAGAGAACGGAGGTCTACCCTGAGGTGTGCGAGCTACCAAAGAAAAAGTAAATGGTTTAAGAGAAGCTGAAATCTCCTCCAGAGAGAAGAAAACAGCAGGTTCCCCATTATCAGTCAGCGCCGGAGCATGGACGGAGCCCTGTACCACCGGCGGGTCCATTGTAGAGGAGAGGACTTCTGCAAAAGTTCTAGCGCCGAGAACAGCTTGGAGAGTCGATGGCCCCAGATGGGGACCAGGCACCAAGGGGGGCATGGGTGGCCCCCCTGGGTCAACCATCGGAGAAGACGACAATAGATGGGCACGACGCCAAGGAAGCTAGGTCAGGGCACTATTCATTTTAGAATTGCAAGTGCCGTTGGAGAGCCTTAAATACTTGTTTTCTCAAAAGGAACTTAACATGAGGCTAAGAAGGTGGCTCGAGTATTTGAAGGATTTTGATTTCTCCATCGAGTACCATCCTAGAAAGGGTAATGTGGTGGTTGATGCTTTAAGCCGCAAGCCGATTGCAAGATTATCAAGTCTCATGTTGCAAGAATGAAGACTGTTGGAACAGTTGGCTAGTTTAGATCTCAATATTAGCAAGGATCGGGTCATGGTTGCTCAGTTTCAGCTTCGTTCAAAATTATTGATGGAAATCATGTCCCTGCAAGGAAATGATCCGATGTTGGTAGAAATCAAGGAAAGTCTGAGAAATAGTCCCAATTTTATGTTAGCCGATGATGGTAGGTTATTGTTTCAAGGAAGAATGTGTGTTCCTGATGTGGCCAAAGTAAAAGGCAAGATCTTAGAAGAAGCTCATAGGTCTAGGTATACTATTCACCCTAGAGGTACTAAGATGTATCGGGATTTAAAAAGGACCTTTTGGTGGCCGAGCATGAAAAAGGAAGTGGCAGAATTCATGAATAGATGCTTGGTATGTCAGCAGGTAAATGCTGAACATTTCAGACCCATAGGGAAGTTAAATCCGCTCGATATACCACAATGGTAGTGGGAAAGTGTCGGCATGGATTTTATCATGGGTCTCCCTAGAACTCGTGGTAGATTTGATGCAATATGGGTCATTGTTGATAGATTGACTAAGTATGCTCATTTCTTATCCATTAAGTCAAAATGGATAGTTGATGTTTTGGCTGCCCTGTATATGAAGGAAGTTGTAAGACTGCATGGAGTTCCAGTAAGCATTGTGTCAGATAGAGACCGCCGATTTACTTGGCATTTTTGGAGAAGAATGCAAGAATCCTTGGGAACCCGTCTGAATTTCAGCACTGCCTTTCATCCTCAGACAGACGAGCAGACTAAAAGAACTAACCAAATCGTTGAAGATATGTTAAGGGCTTGCATGATTGATTTTGGAGGTAGTTGGCATGAACACTTGGCTTTGATTGAGGTTGCCTACAATAATAGTTACAAGTCTAGTATCCAGAAGGCTCCCTTCGAGACCCTTTATGGGAGAAGTTGTTGATCACCATTATGTTGGGATGAGATAGGAGAGAAGCAATGGCTGGGATCAGATCTCATTTCAAAATCATCCAAGAACATCCGTATTATCCGAGATCGTTTAACAGTGACACAATCGAGACCGAAAAGTTATGCTGATAGAAGAAGAAGAGCCTTGGAGTTTCAAGTAGGCAAGCATGTATTCTTGAAGGTTTCGCCTATGAGAGGAATTCAAAGGTTTGGCATTCGTGGCAAGTTAAGTCCGAGATACGTTGGCCCGTTTGAAATTTTAGAGAGAATTGGAGAAGTTACTTACAGATTAGCTTTACCACCTCAGTTATCTGGAGTACATAATATTTTTCACGTATCTATGTTGCGGAAATATGTTTATGACCCCACTCACATCATTCAACATGCGGATCTGGAATTGAAGGAAGATTTGACTTATGAGGAAAAGCCCATAAAGATTTTGGATCGGAAGGATCAACAACTCAGGAATCGTTCCATACATATGGTCAAAGTTCAATGGAGCCGATGAGGGACCGAAGAAGCTACTTGGGAGTCTGAAGATGCTATCCGAAAGCAATACCCTGATTTATTCTAAGGTCAGTTACCTTACTATCCCCATTTCAAAAAGTGCAGTGAATTTGGAGGATCAAATTCTTTAAAGTGGGGGAGGGTGTAGCACCTCGAAAATTTATTTAAACAAAATTTCTATTCATTGCGAAAATTTTTGATTTATTAAATTGGAAATCTCTTTTGGCTAAAATTCAACTAATTCACAAAAAACTGGAAAAATTATAATCAAGTAGAGGACGAAACATTTAGACTAATTGTCTTCTGGGGTAAACCCTAATTTAATTTTCAACCAAGCTGAATTAAGGATTTAAGGCTAAAAATCGGACCTTAGAGTATCCAGACCTTAAATTGCCAAATTAGAGCCCAAATCATGATCTTTTGAGTCCAAATCAAGCCCATTAGCTCCATCTTGACTGATAGCCCAATAACCCTCTCTTTCTTTCCGAAACTCTAACCCTAGAATTCGGATTTGAGGAGGATGGCGACGTGATGGGGTCAATGCGCGAATATCGCACGACCGGAGTTTGTGGACACTTCCAACCTTATCGACGCCTCTAGGGTTCAATCAATCCTATAAAACCGACCCTAGCTCGACCTAGTGTCGACGTTTGCTGCGATTGCCGACGAGGAGCAAGGTCGTAGGCATTTTTGGCGACGCGAGCGAGGTTATCTTCGTGCGATTCGGGTGCTTGCGTCATCTTCTTCCTTATATTAAGGTAGGCAATCGTAGTCCAAACCCAAAATAAAATATACCATTGGAAGCGTCTACAAGTCCTCTTTCGATCTATACTAAAAGCCCTAAATTTCATTCTGTGTAGAGGTCGTATTCCTGATTTTAGTAGAAGCATGTCGAATTAGGGTTCCGTCCCCGGTAGCTTCCATTCATTGTTTAAATTTAGGTGGTATAGCAGGGTAAAGACAAATTGATCATGCCTACTTGTGTAGATTTTTACGCTCTTTCTATTGCTTCCATTTTGTTCAATTATCGTTTAGTGTATTGTTCGGATTTGGCGTCGTAAGTAGTGTCTATCAAAGATCGCCGGAGAGCGGGCTGTCGACCTGGTTGCGGTCGTAACAAGAACCGCTTGGGTCCCTAGCGGTCGAACGATAGACCGTTTCCCCTGTTACTGTTCTGGACTATGGGGCCTATCAAATGACCGTTTAAGACATCCAGCGGTCAATCGATGGACCATTTTTCCCCATATGCCAGTTTTTGTGAATCGTCACCCTAAGCGGTAGCCCGATAGACCACTAGCCTCTGTTGGCGGTCCTCCCTAGACCGTTTCGTGTCGTTGATTTCATTTGTTGTATCTTTTGACTATGTTGATTACCTCGGCTAGATTGCATGTGTAGGATGGAAACCCACACAAGAATTGGTAAATTATGGAATACATATAAACTAATTTAATGTGCATGATTAATATCTCTCTTCCGCTCCACTTCCCACGTGATCTTGGTGAAAATTTTAAATTTGTCAGCATGTCACAATATCTATGGTGAAATAAATGTGAAAAAAAATTATCTAAGATTGTTTGACAGTCACTCCACTATGATGGTACTGACTGACCGATAATCTACCATTTTCTGATGTTCCATTAAAACCTTTAATCTTGTAATGGCCAGGACTCTCCGCCGGATATTCCTTCCGTTAGACTAGGACCTCCATTATAAGACCTCCGTAAGACCCCGCGAGCCTGGGATTCCCACTAGGATGCCTAGCAGGTTATACCTTCAAGACCTGCACCAATTACTCGATCAAATCGTCCGTTTTACAGCTCAAGATTCGGGTCCGTCTTGGCTTAAAGGCGGCCCTGGGCTAGACCATGTGGTGCTTTCAGTGGTCTAGTCATGACCATTTTCTCGTTGGCCATGAGCCAAGTTCTGCTGGTCATCTTCCTTGTTCCATCGACCTAGCAATGTCTAAATTGACCAAATCGCCTCTGGCTCGACCTGAGAGGTGTGGGCTGGACCCTGGTTCAGTTCCATCATGTCTTGGGCGGGCTGGGAGCCCTTTAGGTCTACTAATTCAATCTTGCTGGGCCCAAATCGTTGCGGTTGTCATTGGACAGTTTTCATCCTCCTAGCGGCCGTCCAAGGACGTTTCAGGATGGGGTAGCCCAGTGAGTGACTGTTTACCTTTGCTGTGACCCAGGGACCTCCTCATGCTTGGTGGCCCCCTGTGGACCGTGAAGTCCCGCAATCAATGACACTCAAGAGGGGTGTTGAATTGGGTGTTTATAAATTTTAAGAAACTTTTGGCTTTTTGAAATATGTGATAAACACGAATTAGGAAGTTGAAAATTGTTAAACAAATTCTCTCAATCTCTCCGTTCCCACACAAGCATGTAACGAAATATAACAAACAAACCACACACATGCATAACCCAAACCATAATGCACAGCGATTTTAAGGTTGTTCGGATGCAACGACGGCAATCCTACATCCACCCCTCACCAAACCCGGTGAGGCTTCACTCGGGGAAAATTCCCAAACGGGGATGACGTGTCACGCCCCGAGCCTTTATTACAGCGGAAGACTAACTCGGGGAGCGCGAACAGCCGACATGGTAAGCCTCTCGCAAGCAAGAATGATCAGAGCGCAAGATAATCACACACATAAATGCAATTGCACAGTATTTAATCAAACTCCAACTTTATTTCATAAATGATTAATAGTCAAATACAATTATTTTTCCATCATCTTCCACTCTACTAGACTCAAGAAATACGAAATTAAATTGACTCGATCTAAACAATGTAGACTTCCTAAGTCTTCGCTCATTCTTTATTCACTCTCGGATCCGCTACTTGAACCTTCCGAATCCGAACCCGACTCACTTCCGTTTCCTGAAAAAGATTGGAAATAGGTAATGAGCACACTTGCCTAGTAGGTATCTTCGCATCAACATGAAGGCACTATTAAAGTAATTAACATTTTTGCTCTAAAGAATAAGGCAAAATCATGCAATGCGATGATCACGCGATTAAACCAAAGTAACCCGATAATCATGTAAGATAGAATGAGAGCAAGTATGAACTAGCAAGAATGTGACAAGAACATGATATTGGCCTTTCATGAACAAGAATGTATCGAGAATGTACTAGCAAGCCACATAATCATCACTCCAGTATCTTTTGCTTATGAGCAAGTACTTCATAAATTTCTGTGGAATATCAAGCAAGAAAGTCATGTACAAGAATCAATCATGCTGCATCGTGTTGTGAATTTTCACTTCACGAGCCGTGGATAATTCACTTATTTATAAAGAAAGTACTCCCAGCGCAATGCGACGCCAGTAGCATCATACCACATGGTTTATAAAATAGTATGTTTTCGACAATCAGCCGAGGGGACTAGTATAGAGCCCTTGAATACAATCAGTGCTCGATCGCATCTTCAAGTATAAATCAAGATTTTTTCACGCATGACAATAAAGTATGGCCAAGAATATAAGTTCAAATAAATTCAAGATAATAAGAATCAATGAATGAACGCTTCAATTTGAATATGAGGAATCAAGAATGACATTAAACAATGTTATGCTCATAAAATAAATCGGTAGCATAACGGTATATTTCTTATTTTTCATTCATTATATTAAGTCTATTAAGCAATATGATATGTTCTAGATTATCAAGGGCCATCTAGAAACCTTGAAATATCAACCCTTGGGTCAACCTCAGGTTAAGTACTCAAGCAGTGTGACGGTCGTGTACTGGGCCGTTACATGATGTGACAGTCTAGTTCTGGACCGTTACATTAGTCTGAATCTGGAACTAATAAAATAGACTCAGTGAAGTGTGACGGTCGTATAGTGGGCCGTTAGGTGCTCCTGACGGTCCAGTATAGGTTCGTTACATAGCTAGAACCAGAAAACATCGATAGTGTAATCTAATCAAATGGGTTTTAATGGTACAACCAACTCGGCGTCCTAGTGGGAATCCCAGGCTCGCGGAGAATTACGGAGGCCTTGAAACAAGATTTCCTAGTCCATTGGAAGGAATATCCAATAGAGAGGTCCTCATGTCCAAGAATAGTGTTCCTATAGTGCAAAGTGAACTAATGGACAACATACCGGAATATGCGCCATGTACTTAAGGAAAATGACTCTATAGATAGAGGAAGAATATGTAACAACGTGAAACCAAGATAAGCTCCGTCAATACAACATTGGAAAATCATGTTTAATTACAAAACTATAAAGTTTTGGCACATAAAATTAACATAACTTCAAATAGTTGAAGATGCCTAGATCATGCAGATTTCAATATGAATTAGTAAGAAAACTTAAAATCATAATAACAAGTCAAAACTTAGCTAACTAGGCTTAATTATAGGTTAATTTAACTGGTTACTATTCTGTCATGGGCTGACAGAACACAGTCTAACGGTCTAAGAGGAGAGCATCACAGTGCTTGTGACGGTCTATCGAGGGATCGTTACAGTAATGTGACGCTCCTGTCCTGGTGCGTTAGAGACAACAGGGAAATAAAAACATAACAGAGTGTGTGATGGTCGGTCGTAAGGCCGTTATATCATGTGACGGTCCTACCCTGATCCGTTAGAGCCTCTGCTGACAGCAATAATTAACAATGACCTAAGTTCAACTTACATCATGTCTGAAAATCATACATATAATTTCCCACATGATAGAATGAAGGCTAAACGAATATCATGCATGGGTTCTCTGTGAATTTCACAAGGAAGTTTCTTTTTAATTTAGTTAGGGCTAAGAATATAGATATATGCATGTCTCTACTAAAACATGAAATTCATGAGCTAAAGTGCATGTAATCAAGCAAAATCAGAGGGCTTTTATCCCTAACATGTTATTTTTTCCGTTCATGAGATAACCTACCTCTTCTAAGACCTTTAAACTTCGAATTTGATGCTAGGTGCTGTAGACACGCCAAAATTGACGTTATTATGAGTACATCTCATATTACCTTGTAATGCCCCAATTTGACCCTCAAATTAGTTCTATTTGAGTGGTTTTTCTCACTTTTCTTGGGTTTCTTCCTTTTTTCACCCTTTCCTTATTTTTTCCTATTTTCTCCTATTTTTATGGATTTTTCTAGATTTTTTTGGGATTTTTCTGGATTTTCTGGGCATTTTTCCCTATTTTTATGAATTAACGACTTGGCTTGGGGCGTCTTTTAAATAACGACTTAGGCTTGGGCGTTTATAAAAAAATTAACGACATATTGTCAGGGCGTCATTTCTATCAAATTCCTATTTTTCTGGATTTTTCTGGGAATTTTTCGGAATTTTTCAGGAATTAACGACTTAGCATAAGGCGTTATTTTGAATAAAAAAAATTAAAAAAATGAATTCACGCCTCAAGTGGGGGCGTGTCTTTCAAATGTAATATTTTAATATTATTTTTCAACCCCTTCCAGAGGTGATTTGGTGGCCTTCCGGGTGTCAGAAAAATTCGCAAAAATAGTCGTTGGAATCAGGGCGACGAGATGCACCTTCACCTAAAAAATGAGAAAATAATATTGAGAAATGAAAAATAGCCCTATTTTGAATATTTTGAACTAACGTCTTTTGTTAGGGCGTTTTTTTTAATTAACGCCTTTGACTCAGACGTGTTTTACAACTTTTCAAATAAATTCCAAATTTTGATTTTTGAATTAACGCCCTTATATAAGTCGTGTTTTAATTAACGCCCTTTGGAGAGGTCGTCAATTCTTTAATTAACGCCCTTATCCAAGTTGTGTTTCACCTTTGTGCTCCGAACGGATGCAGCCTTTCCCAGAAAGACTCCTACTTCGTTTGGTCACCTTGCCCATTCTTATCTTTTCCTCCATTGGACTCTTTCCTTCTTATCTCTTCTTCTATCCTTAATAGAACTTCGGTAGCTCTGTTAAGGGGGGTTTTTATTCTCCTGCTTCGGCCCCGTTCGGCGGCTTGGATTTTTGTTTTTTTCTCTTCTTCCGCTTCTTCTTCTTCTTCTTCTGTGTTTTTGTTTCTTCTGTTCTCTTTTTCTCCCTCCCACGGTTTTTCTTCTTTCTCCTTCTGTCTTCTTTTTCTTCTTCTGTGCTGTTTCTTCTTCTTCTTTCTTCTTCTGTATTCTTCCGCCCCTTCTTCTTCTGTCTTCTCCTTTTTCTTCTGTTTGTTTTCTTTCTTTACAGGAACCGAAGGTGGCATCGGCTAAGGAGGCTTCTTCACATCAAGTCATCATCCCATCTTTTGAAGTTTCTCTCCATCGAACATTCAAGCCAAAGGGGCCACAAACAAGATTTTTATCTTATCTCCCCTTTATCCTTTATTTTTCATAGTTCATAAATCATGCATGCATCATTGTTTTATTGATCTTTTTCTCAACCATCACATTGAGATCTCCCCATAGTGCAACTCTTGCACACTTCCCTTATTTTTTATTTGCATGCATCATACATCTCCCACCCTCTTTGCATAGGGGTTTAAGGGCAATCCCCTTAAGGTGTGTATTTCATATGTTATCATGCTCACCTTTCTATTATGAATTTGATGCTACACACACATTATTTCTAATCCATATCTTTTGGTGTTGTTGTCTTTGTTTTGCAAGGGTAACCAAAGTTGAAAGACTCTCTTCATCGGCCGGCCGATTTTGAAGAGAAAAGGAGTACTCACATCCCCCGTATCTTTTGAGGTATTTTTCGCGATCACCCTCCCTATTTGTTATTGATTATCTTTTGAGGCCTCGCGTCTCTGGCGATCACAAACTCCCCTTGTGCACCTCGTGCATATTTTTCTCCACATTATTGATTATTGCTTATTCTTAATATTTTCCTTAAGTGGATTTTAATTAAGATCTACAAATTGGCGATCACGGTGGGACCCTTTCTTGTTTTTATTTTGATTACCCCCTTCCCTTTGGCACCCACGTGTGCCCTTTCCCATTGGTACCCTCGGTACCCTTTCCTTTGTGCCCCTCGGGCACCCTCCATTGTGCTTTGCACTCTCCCCTAAGTGATTTGTCAATTGAATAGATTTGTTTTAAAATTTCCACTTATTTAAAATTTTGATGGGCATGATTCTGTTGATTGCCCTGCTGCTGTGAGTGCTTCTGTCATTTCTGGCCGTGAAAGAGTTTCTGAAGGAAGCTAATTCACGCCCCTGTCAGAGGCGTCTCTTTCATGAGTAACGCCTTCTGACAGGGCGTTTTTATTCATATCTCCTACACTGAGAATTCACGCCCTAGAGCAGGGCGTTTCTTTGTTGCGTAGCGCCCCACATCAGGGTGCGTTTTATAATTTGACGCCCTACCCCAAGGGCGTCCTTTCCTTTGTAACGCCTCACCCCAGGGCGTTTCTTTGACTTGGTTGGCATCTAGTGCATTTTAACGTCCTCTCCAGAGGCGTTTCTTTTAGTTTTAGCGCCTTGATCCAGGGCGCGTTTTACCTTGCCTGTGGGCCCCCCACAGTGTTTCACGCCCTTCCCCAGGGCGTCTTTTTGATTAGTAGCGCCCTGCCCCAGGGCGTCTTCTTCCTGTGTTTTCGCCGTGCTTCCCCGTTTATTTTTTTCATATTTTATATTCTGTTATACATCTGTTGCATTTACACATATTTGCATTTGGGTTGGGAGCCCCCCACTCTTCATTAGGATCCACACACCCTCTTGGAATCGGGACGACCCTCCATTGAGCATTCCGTCTCTTTGGACCGGAAATCCCTTTTTCAAGCCTCCGTAAGTCCCCGCACCCGTGGATTCCCTCACGGACGCCGGGCAGGTTGTACCCTTTTGGAGTCCCGAGCTAGTTGGCCTATACGTGGTGAGAGAGTGTTCCTAGTTGGCATTGGAGTTAAATCATATTGAAACTAGGATCCTCCCTTGTGTGAATCATATCAATTTGCATAAAATTTATCAATTCACCAAGGTTTAAACACATCAAAATCACGGTAACCATTCCAACTTGTGTGCTTCTTTGCATATTATTGTGAAATTTTGATTATATAATGGCTTACCATGATAAGAAAAACATGTTCAATTCAATTCATGAGGATGCACAACCTAGCACTTCATATCCTCAATTTCAACATGTTAATCATCATCCTTCGCACCATTCTTTCAAAGGACCACGTCCTCATTCTTATGGTCATGCCCGACCCATGGGCAATGTCCATCCTCCTGGTCCCCCAACTCAATTTCGAGCCACTACTCCCTCGGGATCCTCTCGTCCCAATGATGAGAAAGTCTCCCAGATCATTCATGCATTAGATCATCTTACCCCTCAACAGATCCAAGCCCTTAAGGCCGCCGTTGAGGGTACATCTCATGCATCTCCCTCCAATTCTACACGGGTGGCCCATCACCCATTTCCCTCTTCCGTTCATATTCCTAATCGGGTGGCCCATCACCCACCTCCTTCCAATTCTATTCGGGTGGCCCATCACCCATCTCCTCCTTCTAATCCTGATCGGGTAGCCCATTACCCATCTCCTCCTGTTCATTCTACTCGGGTGGCCCATCACCCGCCTCCTTCTATTCCTCCTCCAACACGGCCCCGAGGCCCATTTATTTCTTGCAACTCGGCCCATTCAGGTTCTTCTACGGGTTATCCTATTAATTCCCCTCCACGGCCTCTTTATGCGGCCCCTCCTCCTTCAATGCCCTGCCAACCCGCTATTGTTCATGTTACTCCCCTCCAGCAAAATATCTTTGATAAGATTGCTTCCATGGAGGAACAATTAAAGAGGGTTACAAGTTCACGGCCCGCTCCTCCTACTCCGGTTAATCCTCTCCATGCCGCTTTGGATGACATTACAAGAATGGAGAGAGAATGGAAGGATAGGACGGACGACTACGGCGTTGACATTTCAAGCAATCAAGAGCCGGCATTTGAAGAATCTGAAGCGATGTACGATGATGAAGCTATGCAGGCACCCCTTCCGAGTTTCCTTAACTTTCCACTTCCCCCACTATCATTTGATGAACCCCCTGCTCAGGAGGAAACCATCCCTGATCCAACCCCCGTTTCCGAGACCTCTTGGTGTTACGATGATGGGTCGATACTCCAATCACCCACACCGGCGCATCTTGAGTCTCCTCCCACTCCTAACACCGCTCGCCCCGTCCGGCGTTTTCCCCGCACCAAACCTCCACCAATGACACCTCCACCCATTAAACCATTAACCTTCACACCATCGGCCTCCATTGAACCCACCATTAAACCTTCCCCAATTAACATCCCACCACTTCAACCCTCCATTACCCCTTTAACCTCAAAACCCTCCACTATGCCTATAACACCTACTCCACCACATAACCCTTCACCTTTACCCGTGGCTAATCCTGAGCAGGATTCACCCTTTTTTGTACTCGAGCCAATCCCAACTGCTTCCGAGCAAAGGGAGAAACTCGACGTGTTTATACCTCCGCCTCCACTTATCCTTTCTCCAACGCCTTTCATTACGCCCCCACCATTCATGGAGCCTTCCGCCTCTGCTTCACCTCCCTCTACTACTCGGAAGGGGAGTGCTTCTACAAACACTTGTGCCGAGGATGATCAAGAGCTGCGAAAGAAGAATTTGGCCATGGCCGCGCTATTCAAAATGCAAGAGTTCATTTGCCGGATGCCAATCCGGGTTATTGTGCCAGGCATGATTGAAGAGGCCAAGTCGCCGTCATGCCAAGCACTGATGCTGTGTAAGGGCTGGGCAGGGCACCCTCTGTTCCAACTTCCAAATCTTGAACCCCCGGGCAACATGATGCTTCTGAGCCCTACTTTCCAACTCCCTCACACCATTACTTTTCACCCTCCAAGGGAGTTGTCGTTTACTATTGAAGCTTCGTCATGGGCTTGTATTTCATCCATTAGGCCATTTGGCTGTATTCTTTCACTGCCGTGGAGGGGCAGTTATCTTGGTGCCGAAAGGCCTTCCGCTATTTCATCCACCTTCTTGTCTATCACATCTTTTCCATGGGCCATTCCCAGGGTTAGGAGGAGGATCTCGTCCTCTCGCCCTTCATATTCTCCATATTCTTTGCATCTCATTGCATTCGCGCATTATTGCATTCATCGCATCCATCCCATTGCATGCATTTGCACCTCCTGCTTCCCGGGTTTCCAAACCCGTATCTTCCCCGCCTTCCGGCACCGCCGGATATTCCGCATTTCCCATCTTATTCTTATTCATCCTTTTATCCACTCTCCTTGGGGCATCGCGTCCCCCTTCCTGCCATTTCCCTGGAACCTCCAGGAATTTTATCCCTCCTCTTTGGGCATCTCGCCCTTTCTGATTCTATTTCTCCGGAACCTCCGGACCTTTCTCTCGGGCACGACGCCCCTTTCCATCTTCTCCTTACTGATTTCATCCCTCCGGAACCTCCGGACTTTTCCCTCGGGCACGACGCCCCTTTCCACCTTCTCCTTCCTGATTTTATTCCTCCGGAACCTCCGGACCTTCCATATTTCCTTCAATTCATCTTTTTGCTCCTCCGGGACTCCATATCTCTTATTCTCTTCTTCCTTTTTCGTCATCTTTTTCATCATCTTTTTCCCTATTTCTCCCCAGGGCATCGCATCCCTTCTTTCGTTATCCCTCCGGAGCCTCCGGATGATTTCTCCTCTCACGATCCTCCTCTGCCTCCAGACCCTCCAGATCCACCTCTTTCTATCCACCAATTTCTTCTTCTGATTCCTCCTAATTCTGGGTCTGACCCAACTTCTTCCACATCCACTGCCTTGGGCATCTGCCCTTTCTCCCATTGCTTCCGAGGCTTTAGTCCTCACCCCTCTTCTTGATTTTCCGCTTCTTCTGTAGACTGTTCCATGTGATCAGGGTCTCCGCGCCTTAGTGAGGGAGTTCTAGCCCTCGCCTCTTTTCTTTTCTCCTTATTCGTCTGAGTCTGGTTTGAGCACCACTCATTCTTGTTAAGCCACTCACAAAATCCTTTGCTTCCAATCCTTTTGACTGCCAAAGAGGACAAATCCCACGATGATCAACCTCGCCTCTGACAACTGCTTCTACAAAGGTTGCAAGGTAACATATTGGCGTAAGTATGCATTTTGATGATATCATTTTCTCATTACTTCACGCATGATTTTCAAAATCAAGTGCTTCTTAACGAGATTAAGAGTGGTGTTTTAAACCTTTATCTTAAGCTTTTGTTTAATTGAAATCATTCTCAAAAGAGTCCTTTAGGTTTGTTTTTTGCAGCACCTCTGGTTAATAAAAACCCGTGCTGGGAATTCAATATTCTCTCCCCGCTTGTTAAGAGCAACCCTTAGCTGGGCACCGCACACACTTCACGGCGTCCTTAGCCGGCTCCTTGGTTAGACACCATTGCTACTTTGGCCATGCCATGAGTATTCCTGAAAGTCTTTTCTCTTCTTTACTCGGCCGCATGCAGGGGCAAGAGGTTGACGGATGAGATGACCAACCTAGGTAATCCCCAATACGAGAGGAGTCTCAAATAGGGGCAGTCTTGACCCAAAATTAATATGAGTTTTCATGATATACGTTTCGCCAAAAGGGCTATTATGAAAATCAAGTCAAAATTTCGATAAATTCAAAATTGTGAATTATGGCATGTCAAGAGTGGCAAAGTCCCCGCAGGGAAAACCCTGGTCGTATGCATGTCATGGGTCTAAAAATCAAAGGCATAAAGCCCCGGCGCAACAGACTACCTCTTTGAGGGTTAACACCTTGGAAGGAATTCAAGTCTTGATATCTCCCATCCTGCATAAAGCTTATCTCCAATTATTCTTCTCTTCTCCCTCCAAGACCGAATGTTTCTCGGGTATGGCCTTGGTAGGGGCACCGTTGATTAAAGGCGGTCGGTTATAGGGCGCCACCTTACAATGCACGCCCAGCTTTGGGCAGTTTTAAGCAAAAAGGGAAGGAACGAGGACCCCTAGCCAGTGGTTTAAAACACCCTTTGATGCTGCTTTAGCAATATCTAACCAAAATCAAACAAAAAAATTGAATATTTCTTGTCCAAAATCCATAAAAATTTGAATACCTTTCTCAAAACTTCATAAAAATTTGAATATTTTCCAAAACCCACAAAAATTTGCATATTGATCAAAACTCATAAAAATTTGAATATCTTTTTCAAAACTCATAAAAATTTGCATATTTCAAAACTCCAAAAATTTTGCATTGTATTTTCTGATGGTGCCTTTTGCAGGAACAACTTTGCAAGGACCAAGAGCACGGGATGAGTCCTATCTCCACTTATTGCTATCAATCTATTGATTCTCCCCGATATTTTTATAACATGCCACCCAGGGGCATCTTGATTGTCATCTCCCCCATATCTCCTGATTATCATTTATCTCCAAATCAACTCCTGCTAATCACTCCGCCAATGGGCCTTATCAGATCTTGATCTTTCAACTCCAAATCTTGATTAGCCAGATTGTCTCCTCATAACAAATAATGATGCTTTGCAATGTCATGCTATTCATGTTATCCATGCTTTACCCTACTATGTGTTATTCATGGCTATGTTTGCTATGCTTTGAGTCATGCCTTATTCATTGCTTGTTATATCTTTTATATCTTGGCTAATGAAATTTTGAGCGCAGGATAAGAAGCTCATGGTCCCGCCGACTGGGCATCATCATTATCCAAGCCCCACGGTGCTGACACCTCATTTCTCAGTTCCCCCATGTGCCCATTGCTATCACCATCTCTCCTTGTATACATTTTACTATATGTTAATACGCTGTTAGATTATATCAAGGACCTTATGGCTTTGGTAAATCTGGAATTTGAGTTCCCCTTCATCAAAAACAATGATGATTCCAGAGGCATCTTAGTCATACGGATAGGCCGTTGAGCCGTCCAAGACTGGGGACGATGGTTCCCTTTTGCGAGTTGGTGCGCGGATAAACGGGCTTCGGCTTAGTATCAGCTCGCAGAATCGGTTTCTTGACTCAGTCTTGGCAGTTTAACAATATTATCCTTGATTATTCTATATTTTTATTTGATTTATTTTTCCATTTAAACCCAGCATGCATTCATGTAGGAATTTGAAACAATTGTTGAAAAATCATTCTGATAAGCTTCTTTTGTGGGTTGAATTGATCTTAATCTTTGATATGAGATATTCCATGCCGAATTGAGTCCTCAGTTCGTTTCGACGCTATTTTGGGTCATTTTCTCGAAAGCTCCCTGTTTGGATTTTTATCATCTTATTTTATCTCCTTTCCTTTGATCCACCTTGGCTGCAGCACGTCCACTGGCTGGTAACCGCTCCCCAATGGTGAAACCTACAGGTTTGTGACCTGAGGTACTTCCACCGCGCTGGAAGTTGATCATTTTCTTTTATCTCCTTCGTGCACCGCGTGCACACCTCCCCCTTTGTCCAAACATTGTTGATTTCGTTGGATTTCCCGAGATTGCTTCATCTCGAGCTTTTGATTTCATTCTCATCAAGTGATGTCGATTGCGTGTCTCATCACACCTTGGCATCTACTTTTCAGTTTGCTCTGCTCCCTTGCAAAGCAGACGCCAAGGCGGGGCAGCTGTAGACACGCCAAAATTGACGTTATTATGAGTACATCTCATATTACCTTGTAATGCCCCAATTTGACCCTCAAATTAGTTCTATTTGAGTGGTTTTTCTCACTTTTCTTGGGTTTCTTCCTTTTTTCACCCTTTCCTTATTTTTTCCTATTTTCTCCTATTTTTATGGATTTTTCTAGATTTTTTTGGGATTTTTCTGGATTTTCTGGGCATTTTTCCCTATTTTTCTGAATTAACGACTTGGCTTGGGGCGTCTTTTAAATAACGACTTAGGCTTGGGCGTTTATAAAAAAATTAACGACATATTGTCAGGGCGTCATTTCTATCAAATTCCTATTTTTCTGGATTTTTCTGGGAATTTTTCGGAATTTTTCAGGAATTAACGACTTAGCATAAGGCGTTATTTTGAATAAAAAAAATTAAAAAAATGAATTCACGCCTCAAGTGGGGGCGTGTCTTTCAAATGTAATATTTTAATATTATTTTTCAACCCCTTCCAGAGGTGATTTGGTGGCCTTCCGGGTGTCAGAAAAATTCGCAAAAATAGTCGTTGGAATCAGGGCGACGAGATGCACCTTCACCTAAAAAATGAGAAAATAATATTGAGAAATGAAAAATAGCCCTATTTTGAATATTTTGAACTAACGTCTTTTGTTAGGGCGTTTTTTTAATTAACGCCTTTGACTCAGACGTGTTTTACAACTTTTCAAATAAATTCCAAAATTTGATTTTTGAATTAACGCCCTTATATAAGTCGTGTTTTAATTAACGCCCTTTGGAGAGGTCGTCAATTCTTTAATTAACGCCCTTATCCAAGTTGTGTTTCACCTTTGTGCTCCGAACGGATGCAGCCTTTCCCAGAAAGACTCCTACTTCGTTTGGTCACCTTGCCCATTCTTATCTTTTCCTCCATTGGACTCTTTCCTTCTTATCTCTTCTTCTATCCTTAATAGAACTTCGGTAGCTCTGTTAAGGGGGGTTTTTATTCTCCTGCTTCGGCCCCGTTCGGCGGCTTGGATTTTTGTTTTTTTCTCTTCTTCCGCTTCTTCTTCTTCTTCTTCTGTGTTTTTGTTTCTTCTGTTCTCTTTTTCTCCCTCCCACGGTTTTTCTTCTTTCTCCTTCTGTCTTCTTTTTCTTCTTCTGTGCTGTTTCTTCTTCTTCTTTCTTCTTCTGTATTCTTCCGCCCCTTCTTCTTCTGTCTTCTCCTTTTTCTTCTGTTTGTTTTCTTTCTTTACAGGAACCGAAGGTGGCATCGGCTAAGGAGGCTTCTTCACATCAAGTCATCATCCCATCTTTTGAAGTTTCTCTCCATCGAACATTCAAGCCAAAGGGGCCACAAACAAGATTTTTATCTTATCTCCCCTTTATCCTTTATTTTTCATAGTTCATAAATCATGCATGCATCATTGTTTTATTGATCTTTTTCTCAACCATCACATTGAGATCTCCCCATAGTGCAACTCTTGCACACTTCCCTTATTTTTTATTTGCATGCATCATACATCTCCCACCCTCTTTGCATAGGGGTTTAAGGGCAATCCCCTTAAGGTGTGTATTTCATATGTTATCATGCTCACCTTTCTATTATGAATTTGATGCTACACACACATTATTTCTAATCCATATCTTTTGGTGTTGTTGTCTTTGTTTTGCAAGGGTAACCAAAGTTGAAAGACTCTCTTCATCGGCCGGCCGATTTTGAAGAGAAAAGGAGTACTCACATCCCCCGTATCTTTTGAGGTATTTTTCGCGATCACCCTCCCTATTTGTTATTGATTATCTTTTGAGGCCTCGCGTCTCTGGCGATCACAAACTCCCCTTGTGCACCTCGTGCATATTTTTCTCCACATTATTGATTATTGCTTATTCTTAATATTTTCCTTAAGTGGATTTTAATTAAGATCTACAGGTGCTACCCTTTGATTCTTGCTCTGCTTGTGGTAAATTAGCAACTTGGGAAGCTTCAATCTCCTTGGTTGCTTGGTCTCCTAGCACGAATTTTGGAGGGCTATTAGTCTAAAGTATACTAAACAAAAGCTTCTAAAGAACTTACCCGAAATTATGACTCCTTACCTTGATTCTTCACGAGCCAAAAGTAAGGGTCGGTCAGTTCAGAACTAGGTTCTATTTATAGGGTTTTGGCTAGGGTTTGAAGATTAGATCGATTTTAGAGTCCTTGTTAAAGCTTAGATCAACTTCTAAGAGTCCTTAACACCTCTATTAGTCTTCCTATCTCGATCCCTAAGAGATAAGTTAGCAAAAATCTAATCTTTTGGCTTGTTTTTCACTTCACGGAACTGCAGGATGTAACGGTCGTCCATAGGTGCGTTACATGGCTGTGGCGGTCGCCCGATAGACCGTTACACTCAACGTGTATAGAGTTCAATATTAATCAAACTCTTTTGGTTAATTATCCATATAATTATTTTATAAAAATAATATTTATTCTTAAAATACGTGAATAAGCTAAGTACCCTTCTAGAACATGGGCCAAACTTAATGGGCTTGGTCCTTAAACCATTTGGATAATAATTATATAGACTAGGTTAATTATTTCAATCCAATTGGGCTTTATAAGGTCTTATTAATTCAATAATCCCTTTAAATATATTTAGGCCTTTATATAAAATCTAGAAAATTATTTTATAATTCAAAAATTATTTATATAAATTCTGGGGCACTACACGACGCTGCAACCACACACGAAGGATGACACCTGCCCACACACACGGGGACGCGCCCCAACACACACACACACACGGAGACGAGGTCTCCAACACGATCCAACAACCGAATCAACAACACACACACTTGCTGCGACAGATACAGCACTCACCACACACAAACACTATGACCTTAATAAAACCACACACACACGCAGATCTAGGAAGACCTACGCGCACACGAATGGAACACCACGACAACCACACACAAACACGGATCCAGAACGATCCAAACACACACAAGTTTTCATAGTTTATACAAAACACAAATATGAACTTGAAACACAATAAGACAGTTTAGAAATCCCCTGATTTAGCTTCCTTTTCAACGTATGTTGTTGATCCTGAATGTTGCCTTCCCTCTTGCTTGAATGACTTCAAGTGGATTGTGAAAACCTTGCTCTTTTCACCCTTGTACAACCTTCTTCTCAGATCTGTGCTTGCTTGTTTCTTCTTCTTTCTTCCTTGGGCAATCTTCCTTTGAATTCTTGCGTCCTTGCTTGCTTCTTTTCCTTGGAGGATGTTGGCTTCAAATCTACCTTCATTGGGTCGAGGATGGATGAAGTACACTTGTTGCACGAGATACTATTCACGGCTACAGTATTCTTCCTTCTCCCTTGGACAAATCTTTGTATCTACTTGATGCTTGTGAGCTTGTTCTCTTCCTTGAGATTGCTGGCTTCAAATGGAGCTAGAGTACCTTCAGATGGATGAAGAGGTTCCTTCTTCCTTGTAATAGCCTTCTTCTTCTTCCCTTGATAGACTCCTTGGTTGATGGGATCTCCTTCGATCTCTTCTGGTTGGATGCTTGCTTCTTTAGTTCATGGGAGGATGAAGGCTTCAAAATGGACCTTGGATCTTCAACTACTGGATGGAGCTTTGATTCACAGACTACTGTTCATGCTACAGTAGCACTCCTCTTCTATCTTGAGCCACCTTGATCTCCCTTTGTTCTCTTGGAGTCTCTCTTAGGGTTAATGACCTCAAAGAGAGGTTTTATAACCCTTGGAAGGTTAGGAGACAAGCTCAAGACCAGATCCACAATCTCTGGAATGATTTAGGGATGTTGGATTTGATTGGAAAGACTTTTGGTGCATGTGCACGGAAGTCCAAAATGATGGCTCAGCTTCGGACCTAAAAGGGTGGACCCTTGGGGTCGACCCTCGTGAAGGTTTTGGAGGGTTTAAAAGGGTTCTGGGCCGATGGGTCGACCCTTGGGGTCGACCCGCGAGGGTTGTCCGCACGGGTTGGAAATAAAGCTACCAGGGGTCGACCCTCGCGAGAATGGGTCGACCCTTGGGGTCGACCCTTATAGGTGTGGTGAAGGAACCCACCGGGTAAAAAAAAAAAACATGCTACCAGGGGTCGACCCTTGCGGCTGGGGGTCGACCCAATGGGTCGACCCTTTCAGTAACCAATTCTGTTTTGGGATAAAGAGCGTAGCGGTCGACCCAATGGGTCGACCCTTTCAGCTGGAGTTCAAAAACCCTTGTTTATATGAAGAACTAGGGGACCTAGGGGTCGACCCAATGGGTCGACCCTTGTTCCAGAACTTCTAAATGGTTGATTAAAAGGCCACTAAGTCTAAGAACAAGTCAAGGGGTTTCAAGTTAGGTTTTTAAAACAAGAGAGGGAATGACATAAACCCAATCCATTCAAGCTTAGATAAGTCCCAATAACCTCATGAAACACTCAATACCAAGGAGTGTATAACAGGGTAAGAGCCTTATCAATGGTTCTTGACAGTACATGACATATACCACCTGTTTTGGATTGTAGAGGAGCAGGGTGATTATCCATATATTTGGTTCACGAGGTGACTGCCATGAGTTTGACCATGCATGCAAGATAATCAGGGTTAATACCATGCTTGTTCACATTAAAGAGGCTATGAAACCTCTTGCCACTTGTAAAACCAATTCAATCAAGCAAGAATCAAGACCATGTACAAATGTCATTTGCCATCTCAATCATATTCAAACATGAATGTACACAGTCATCAAGAACATGTGCAATCAACCATATCATCACTCAATCACACATTAAGTTTAGTTATCATCACTCAATCACACATTAAATTTAGTTATCATCAAAACCATAACGCCAACAATCATCAAAACCGTAACTCAACAATCTCCCCCTTTTTGATGATGACAAACTTAGTGATGATTACAAACTTATTGATGATACAACAGAATGGCACATAAATTCTTCTCTCCCTGTCAAAAAAATAATCATCAATTTTTCTCCCCCTTTGACATAATCAAAAAGCGGGATAATGCAAATCTTTCTCCCCCTGTGACATGATCAACAATATCAACAATGCTGGAAGAAGCCAAACAAGGAAGAACAAGCTTATCTCCCTTTGAAAACAGTGATAGCCCATCTTATCAAATCAGAAGAAGCAAGGGCAAATCATGGACGAACAAATCAATATGATTCCAATCAGAGTAAACCAATTGGTGATTATTCTTAGAAATCAATATGATACCATCTAAAGCAAATACAGTCAAGCATGTATTGATATCAATTGAAGGTGGTGATTGGCCTCAAGGATATGAACCAGTGGAGAAAGATGTTCACAGGATGAGGTGTTCAGCATGATAGCATTCAAAAACTAGAACCCATGTCGGATATTCACAGCAAGCAAGAGCAGGAGGGCATATCAAAAGGATTTTCTTTGATTTGCAAATTTTCTGATTTTCATATTTTGGTTTGAAATGCATGAAATGCAACACATGCAAGTGATGCCATATGAGATGTACAATCAAAGAAATATGTATATGTACATGCAACACAGCTCCCCCGTACTTATTTTAGAGAGGATAGGTATAGGAAGGGTGCATGAGGGTCATGACAGTCGGAATGTACATGTGTAGCACAAGGAAGATTGTGCAAGCATATAAGAGATTCATGCAATTGCTAATGCAGTCAATCAACTTTTTGAATACATATTAAATCAAATTTCTAGATGTGTAAGTGAGTAACATGAAAAATGATAGTTATAATATGCATATTCGGATTTTTAGATTAACACAAGGAGACATTTTACAGACTGCACTTTAATTTTGAGAACAGCATATTGGAGGCTTCGCTCTACCTCAATAATTTTACACAGATGAACAGACTTTTTCTAAGAATGATCAGGTTCAAATAATTCTTTTTTACGCGAGTAGACATATGGAGCTCATGCCAGAATCTCCAATTACTCAGAATACTGAACCATTTCACCTCATTTTGAACAGAGGTACTTTAGTCAACACTTTTTAGAAATGAACCACATCACGTCTCAGGTGACATGTGCCCAATTTACTCAGTGAGACTTAGCATTGCTCTATCTTTCATTTTCATTCGAAATTTTTCAAAAAGGATAGGTAGGCAGCTTTTTCCTCAACTGTCTCTTCAACATGTATGTAGCAAGTTTAACATCTCGAGAGTGTTGAAAAGAAATTCATATATCCTTATCCTTAACACTCATTTTCAAATTTTGTGCATGAAGTGTGCGAATTTGATTCAGCATGTATAAGAAAATATCATGAATACACAATAGTGCAACTCCCCCTAAATAGATGCACTTATGAAATAAAAAATCCCCCAGAGTGTACGACATGAAACACTCCAATAATGACTCAAATGTAGCATTATTTATCAAGAAGACATAAGGCTATAGAAATGACAAGGATGAGGGTGGATAACATATAATTAGCAAGCAAGCATGCAGAGGGAATATATGCAACATGCAATGCAAATATACAACTGATACCAATCAAATGGATACCAAATGAAAGGACTGAATGCAGCTAATGCATGAGTTCTAATGCAATACAACCTTTGATCATATAATAATGAAATACAACATGCCAAGACAGAATGTAATGTGGTGCAAAACTTCTGATACCAAATTAATGAACTAACTTCAGCTAATGCATGAATTGTAATGCATGCAACCAATGCCTAGATGAACATGTGATGCAAGATGCAAATGCAGCATAGGAGGGCTTGATCTTCAAATCATGAGGTAAATTTCACATTGGAGCTTTCATATTATATTAATGTGTCAACAAATATTTTCAAGGCATGACCTTTATGAAATAAGGGTGTTTAAATGAGCAAATTTTAAGCAATGCAACCCAATTTTTAGAATTGTTCAAAAATACATTTTCAAAGGTCTTTCACAAGTTTTGAAATGAGAATTCATCCACAAACTAAATGTTTGAAATATTTAATCAAAATCACATTTTTAATTTAAAGAACTCAGCTCAAGGATTCATTCATAACTCAACCAATCCCAATTTTTAAGATCTGGTATGAGGTGGAGATTTTAATCCGAAGACCCAGCTCAACGTATAGGAAATACTTTCAAGTGGACATGATCCACTCTTCCACAGACGCCATTTGATATACTAGATATGCAATTCAATTCAAGTGTGATCATGCAATTCAAATTGAGAATATTCAATATGCAACCACTTCATGCACATCTTTCAAGGTTTTTAATTTGATTCAATCAATTAGGCACATTCATCACAACATGCTAGTAAATGACAATTCAAGTTTTTAGAATCAATACCTGTCATTTAAGAGCATTGCCAAGTAATCAACAAGGCCATTGCATGAATTTACAAGTTTGAGTTACCTTAGTTCAGACGATAAGATTGGAAGCCTTCATGCACTAAGATCACTAACCCCACGAAGGTTAGTACTTCATATTTTGGTTTTCATACCTTTGCCTTGAGAATCCATTTTCTTCCAAGCCTTCCACCTGCAATCCAAAGAAGAATGAAATTCAGTTTACTCATGAAGAGTATTTTAAAATCTTCTTGCACACTCCCTGTAAAATGTTCACAAAAGGTATTATTAGTAGCTCAGAAATGATATCATCCACATATGCTTGAACCACTAAAATGTCTTTTACCTGATTTACCTTGTGGGAGGTGTTTGATCAACCTTACCTATTGAACCCATTCTGAGTCAAACGAGATGTGCGCCTTTCATACCATGTCTTGGGTACTTGCTCCAGCACGTTCAAGACTTTTACCAGCCTGTACTTGAGTCGATCCTGGATGTTGCTCTACACAAAGTATCCCATCTTCTTGTAGCAACTTGAGAGGGTTCTCATCATTTTCATCCTTGCAAGGTATTCCTTTCATTGACTCAAGCTTGGCCTTGACTAGCTCATCATCATTTAGATTTTGGGAGTATAATCTGCATCCAAGGACAAGAGGACTTGAGTTGTCAATTTCGATTCAAATTTATTGACAATGGCATGATAAATTATTTTAACTACCAACATCCCCTAGACAGCTCCAGATGCAGTGCATGACTCATGTGTGAACCCAAATATTAAGTCCATATGATGAATGTGGTTGCTCCCCCTTAGTGTGTGCATGAATACAAGATGTTCAGTAACAATCCAATGCCATATGCAGCCTTTTAAGTAAATGACTCATAGTACCAGGCGGAGAACTTAGATCCGAAGATCATCTCACGCGTAGTGATAATTTTCAGACATGCTTAACCTGCCCTTCCACATGTCACCATTTGATATACTATGTAATCATGGATGACGAAGGCAGGAGGATTGTAATGCATTATAGCATGAATACACAATGTTCAACTTTTGCATGACAGAGTATGAAAGTGTATGTAAACTCAATATATGTAGTGAAATCATGATCTGAAGAATCTTCAAGCACTCCTATAATAAGATGCTATATGACAAGTGATATACACGCAGATATGTAAACAACTATAGATGGAATGCATGTACAGACATGTGCATTATCACAAGACTATTCAGCACAATATGAATCAAACCATGACACAATTTCTGAAGAGAGTGAGAGGGATATCACCTGAGTTTCCAAATTTTAGTTTTCGTTTTTCTTTTAACCTGACTTATGCTACTTGGCCCGTGTGCTTTACCTTCTTGACGAAGACAGATTTCATACTTTACACTCCTTGGCACATCTGTAAAATAGATTTCTCAATTTGCATTCTTAGGTATCCAAACCATTTTGGGTCCTTGTGGGTTAGAGGCAACATAGACATGTGATTTCCAATTTTTGATAGCATTCAAATCAACATTTTTCTTTAGAAGGTGATCATGCTTGACATTCCCAGATTTGCCAAAGTGATGGAGAGAAGCACCTGGCATCACATTTTTCTTTCTTATTAGTTCTACTGGTTTGTGTGGGTGAGCATGATGTGTTAAATGGGAGTTCTTTTTCTTCAACAGTAACCAACAATATGAAGTTGTATGACCCCTTTTACCACAGTGATTACAATGCACGGAAGGTTTTGTGGTGAATGCTTTCTTTGTATTTTTCAAAACAGCTTGGTTTGTACATGCTCTCAAATCATCATTCTTCATAATAAAATAATCATGCATGACATGTCCAGATTTACCACAATAAAAATATGAGAGTTTCTTTCTAGGTGGTTGTGTGTGTGTGGCAGAAGTATGTTTAACATGCATAGGTGTGCTAATAGTATTTTTGGATTTTTAAAGCAAGTTGATTTTCTTTGTGGAGGCATGTGTGTGTACAACATGATTTTTCTTTTTCAGATTTTCATTTGATGTGCTGGCTATGTTTTAACTGTGCACAAAAGATGTATAAACTTTGTTTTCAAACTTCTTTTTGTTCACAGGATTATAGCCCAGCCCTTCCCTTTGAAAATTCACTTTCATCCCCAATAATTTATCCAAGTTTTCTTGACCATTTACAAATCTAGACAGCGAGTCATTCAAGTCAAGAATTTCAGATTGAAGAGATGAAATTTGTAATTCAGAATTGGCAAGTTCTTCTTCACAAGTAGAAAGACTAACATTCAACATGGCATTGGTAGTCTTAAGGCATTCTACTTCTTGCCTAAGTTCATCCATATTTTCACATTCTCTAACAACCACAGATTTCCCTTTTTCAAGAATCAACAATCTTTCAGAAATGGCCTTGTTTAATTCCTTCAGTTTCTCATTTTCTTTAACAAGTTTTTCATCATGAATTAGTTCATTTATCAAGGTTTGATCATCGGCCATTGAATTCAATTTTACAGTCATCTCCTTGTTTTCATTTCTTAAGGAACATATTTGATCTTTGTGAAATTCAATGTCAAACACATGAGCCTCAATCATTTCCTCTAGATGCAAGCATTTTTTACAAGAGGAATTACACTTATTTTGTTCGGCATCCTTTTTCAATTTTTTGTTTTCAGATTTTAACTTCTTGTATTTTTCAGCAAGATCATCATATGCAATCAACAAATCTTCGTAGCTAACTTCATCTTTATTATCAGAATCAGAATTTACCTTTGAGCTTGATTCCATTTGCTGATCACTGCCTTGATCACTTGTGCCTGCCATAAGACATTCGTTTTCATGCTCTTCCCGGACTTTGGTTAATCCATCCAAAATGTCCTTCGCGGATATGCAGTGGGAGACAAAGGGAAAGTGATTAGAATTGACTGTAGCCATAAATAACTTCAAGACTAAACAATTTTGATCATGTTTAAGCTTTTGATTTTTAGTCCAGACATTTTTGTCCTTAGGCAACTCATAAGGACCATATGAAACAAGCTTCCATAGCTTAGGGTCATATGAGTTGACAAGACTGCACATTCTCCCTAACCATAAATCAAAATTGTAATCATCAAACACTGGTGGAGAATTCAAGGTGTACATATTGGTAGTCATTGTTCTGGATCACTCTAGATCGTTAGATCTATAAACAATCGAGCCCTGGCTCTGATACCAATTGAAGTCTCGCGATCAATGACACTCAAGAGGGGGGGTGAATTGGGTGTTTATAAATTATAAGGAAACTTTTGGCATTTTGAAATATATGATAAACACTAATTAGGAAGTTGAAAATTGTTAAACAAATTCTCTCAATCTCTCTGTTCCCACACAAGCATGTAACGAAATATAACAAACAAACCACACACATGCATAACCCAAACCACAATGCACAGCGATTTTAAGGTGGTTCGGATGCAACGACGGTAATCCTACGTCCACCCCTCACCAAACCCAGTGAGGCTTCACTCGGGGAAAATTCCCAAACGGAGACGACGCTCCAACCACACACGCAGGACGACACCTGCCCACACACACGGGGACACGCCCCAACACACACACACACGAAGACGAGGTCTCCAACACGATCCAACAACCGGATCAACAACACACACACTTGCTGCGACAGATGCAGCACTCACCACACACAAACACCATGATCTTATTAAAACCACATACACACGTAGATCTAGGAAGACCTACGTACACACGAATGGAACACCACGACAACCACACACAAACACGGATCCAGAATGATCCACACACACACAAGTTTTCACAGTTTATACAAAACACAAATATGAACTTGAAACACAATAAGGCACAATTTAGAAATCCCCTGATTTGGCTTCCTTTTCAACGTATGCTACTGATCCTAAATGTTGCCTTCCCCCTTGCTTGAATGACTTCAAGTGGATTGTGAAAACCTTGCTCTTTTCACCCTTGTACAACCTTCTTCTCAGATCCATGCTTGCTTGCTTCTTATTCTTTCTTCCTTGGGCAATCTTCCTTTGAATCCTTGTTTCCTTGCTTGCTTCTTTTCCTTGGATGATGTTAGCTTCAGATCTACCTTCAATGGGTCGAGGATGGATGAAGTACACTTACTGCACGAGATACTGTTCACGGCTACAGTACTCTTCCTTCTCCCTTGGACAAATCCTTGTATCTCCTTGATGCTTGTGAGCTTGTTCTCTTCCTTGAGATTGCTGGCTTCAAACGGAGCTAGAGTACCTTCAGATGGATGAAGAGGTTCCTTCTTCCTTGTTTTGGAGGGTTTAAAAGGGTTCTGAGCCAATGGGTCGACCCTCGGGGGTTGTCCGTACGGGTTGGTAATAAAGCTACCAGGGGTCGACCCTTGGGGTCAACCCTTGCAGGTGTGGTGAAGGAACTCGCCGGGTAAAAAAAAAACATGCTACCAGGGGTCGACCCTTGGGGTCGACCCTTGCGGCTGGGGGTCGACCCAATGGGTCGACCCTTTCAGTAACCAATTCTGTTTTGGGATAAAGAGCGTAGGGGTCGACCCAATGGATCGACCCTTTCAGCTGGAGTTCAAAAACCCTTGTTTATATGCAGAACCAGGGGACCTAGGGGTCGACCCAATGGGTCGACCCTTGTTCCAGAACTTCCAAATGGTTGATTAAAAGGCCACTAAGTCCAAGAACAAGTCAGCGGGTTTCAAGTTGGGTTTTTAAAACAAGAGAGGGAATGACATAAACCCAATCCATTCAAACTTAGATAAGTCCCAATAACCTCATGGAACACTCAATACCAAGGAGTGTATAACAGGGTAAGAGCCTTATCAATGGTTCTTGACAGTACATGACATATACCACCTGTTTTGGATTGTAGAGGAGCAGGGTGATTATCCATATATTTGGTTCACGAGGTGACTGCCATGAGTTTGACCATGCATGCAAGATAATCAGGGTTAATACCATGCTTGTTCACATTAAAGAGGTTATGAAACCTCTTACCGCTTGTAAAACCAATTCAATCAAGCAAGAATCAAGACCATGTACAAATGTCATTTGTCATCTCAATCATATTCAAACATGAATGTACACTGTCATCAAGAACATGTGCAATCAACCATATCATCACTCAATCACACATTAAGTTTAGTTATCATCAAAACCATAACGCCAAAAATCATCAAAACCATAACTCAACAGACAGTTTTCAATTGGTAAACGGCCCATCTAGGACCGTTTTATTCTTAACTCTGGGCTTTGTTCTTATGGCTCAGTATCGCCTGTAGCGGTCCATGTTAGACCATTTTTGTCCTGTTGCGGCCCAGGTACAATCATAACTCAGCCTAAATCTTGTTTTACGTGTTTCTTCTGTGTTCTGGTAAGCTGAGCCAAGATGGGCTTAAGTTATAATAAATCCTGATTTGGTTCTTATCCCTGACAAGCCACAAATCTTATGGATTTCTATTCTAGTACTAAAAACTTACTTAATCTTAGAGATTAAGTTACATAGCTTGACCTTGGAATTCTTGGCCGATTCCAATGAATGTCTATATATTACTTGGGATCTTGGATCCACCAAATCAATGCCAATGCATCATACGGGCCCGGTCTGGTCCTGGGAAGAGTGCCCAAAAAGTACTAGTGCCCCGAGGAGTTGTAATGACATGGTGAGGCATTGCACTAAGTGCATGACTAGCGTGTGTCTATGACATTCATCTCTTTTTCTCTATACATTTTATTAGATTCCTACATGGAATTCATATCGATATGACTTGCTAGCATGTTTGATCAGCCATTTTCCTGGAAATTGATATATATCGATTCAATTCATTCTATTAAGTTTGTTTCCATGAGTTCTTATGTTAACTTGTTTATCGTTCTTAGTTCGCATGCATGACAGTTATTTAACTTGGTTAACTACTTAAACTTGCCTGCTATTGCCTACTGAGCATTTGCTCATCCAGTTTCCCCCCTTTTCAAGTAGTTCTGGTGATGAAACGTAAACAGATGGGGATGGGCAAGAGTAAAGACCGGAGTGAACCCTGGCAAGCGTGGACCTGAGTAGTGTTAGTTTATGTGGTCGTATAGTTATGTTGTCAGTTCAACCAGTCGATTCGAGTTGTAATTTTCTCTTTATTGAGTCGTGACCTCAAAAAGTGTAGATGTGGAAACATTGTTATTTCTCCTATTTTTAAAGAAGTTGGTTTCTTTTGGGTTTATTCCTTTCTCTTACTTTTATGTTCTTTAAATACCATTATTACTCTGTTTATCATGAATGTATATAACTGTCGCGTTCCGATATTCCGCGTCGGGGTGTGACACGCCTAGCGGTGGTTAGACGTGGCTCAAGGTGAGCGGTCGGGTCCGGGCCTCGAAAGGTGAATGTCATCATACTGGTGAGTTGACGCTGGCCCCGAGAATATTACTATTGTGCCAGGGTTCAGCTAACTCGAGTCATCAGTCAGAGCGATCGGCGGTCAGCTCGGAGCGAGCGGTAGGCGCGAAGTTCCGTGTCAAAAGTAGGTGCGACATCATGGCGTATGCATAGCCACCGTGGGTTGTCATGCACGGGTGGACCCGGGATGCGGGTGTGTTCGCCGTTGTCATAACGCCTTATACGCGACGGGTATGGACATGTGTGCGATGGCTAGATGCCACGTGAGGGGAGTACGTGTGACATACCCTCTGCGTGTACAACCCGATCAACAAGCCAACCACACGCGCACTTATCTCCTCGCGTCCTCGACCCTTGATAGATGCCTGCGGAGGAACTCCGAGGGTGCAGCAGTTAGATCGTAGGTTCTTGCCTTCGCCTTGCTTGTTGCCGTGTGTATGCATGCATGCCCCTTGAGCTTCTAAGGGGTGGAATTTATAGGAAGTTGAAGGGGCAGAGAAGGGTTTAGGCGGACTAAGTTGAAGGCACAACTTGGTCCGGGTAAACCCTTGAAAAAAATATTTTTTTTTTGTTACGGAGTGGGGGAGGGTGGGTTTAGGCCGACCAGCCCAAGGGGCTGGTCTGGTCCACCTAAACCCCTCACGGAGGGGTTTTTTCATTAAAAGACCTTTTTTTATTCTCGGATGGGTTTGGGCGGACTAGCCTGGTGGGGCAGGCTGGTCCGCCTAAACCCATGGGGTTTAGGCGGAATGGGCATGGGGTTTTTTTATTCATAAAAAAGTTTTTTTTTGTTTTTCCAGGGGTTTAGGCGGACCAACCTGGGGGGGTAGGCTGGTCCGCCTAAACCCCCCCCCCCCCATGGGGTTTAGGCGGACCAGCCTGGAGGTCCAGGCTAGTCTGCCTAAACCCTTCCTCGGGGGGTTTAGGCGGGCTAGAGTGAGAGGAGAGGGGGGGCGGTACCCACTCTATAAAAATTGGGGGTTTTTTCCTTTTTTCTTCCTACTTTGACCAAGAAGAAAAGGACAAGGATATTGGGAGGATACATGGATGCTTGGGCGTGTGGCTGAGATGCTTGTGCGCGCTGACTGAGGGTTGACCCGCGTTCTTCCTCGTGAGCGTTCTTCGCGGCTCCTTTCACGTATGGGTACAGTGAAGGAATCCTTACACGAACCTTGCGCCAGACTAGAACCTTGCACTAAACTAGGACTGGGGAAAGCCGTGGGGCCTCTAGCTGGGAGGAGGGTTCGCTCCCCAAGGGAGGCCCGGGGTGAACTCTCCCCGGGTGAGCCGTGGCCCCTAGGGGTGGCCCTCGGGGGTCTTCTTTTGTTGTCTGGGAGTGTCCTTTGAAGGACAGAGGGCTTTGGGATGCTGGGATTAGCCCGTGGGGGCTATTGTAATCAAGTCGCAGCTGCCGCCCGCAAGGTGTTCGGGTAAATGGCCGACACACCTTGGGTTGTCGATCGGCTTAGGTGAATGATTGGCATGCCTTAGATTTGGCCCGGGGTTGAGGGTATAAGCTCGTGGGAGCTGGGAAAAGGCATCTTGGGTATGTGGGCATGGCCTCGTGGTGTGTGCGGCGTTGCACGGTGGGCTGGCAGAGTAGCCCCGGGTTGGCCCGGGAGCTAAAGGTAAGCGGCTCGTCACCGCATGTCTGAGGGTCAGGAGCGGTCCCGACTTATTGGAGGGTCGTTGTAGGACCCGACTGGTGTGCTGGAGTCATGGGTTGACCCACGGTTTGTTGTAGAAGGGTTGGGACATATGCACCCACAAGGTGTTCGGGGATATGCCCGACACATGCGTGTGAGTCGTATATAGGTGCTACGGGCCTCCAAAGCCTGTGGTTGACCTAGTTAGATCTCCCTTTGACCTTAGAGGGTTGGAAGAAGGTGTCTTGGGGCGTAGGCCCCATCCTTGTTGCTGGGTGCCACGTGGCACAACTTGTAGTCGGGGCACCCCCGGGTTGGCCCGGGTGGCAGTGTAGAATGTGGAAAACACCCGCTACCAAGTGATCGGGAGTAGCCCCAATCGGTTATTAATGTCACCGTATGTCACAGCTAGCTGGTCAAAACCTTTGGTTGGGCCGAGCAAATTGTAGGAGAGGCCGGGTAGCCCATGCCTTAAAGGTGTTCGGGGAAATTCGCGAACCCTTATCCTTTAATATTTTGTTAGGAAATTATCTGGGTACAACAAATGCCCCCCACGGGGTGTGCGTCGGAGGTGGAGACGAGAGCGTACGGCCCATGAGCCCCTCATTCTGGGTTGTTGTAGTTGTATTTTGACACTTTATATGCCTTTGTTTTGTTGCATTGTGTATATTGACTTTCTGGTGTGCTGACCATTTCTGTGTGCTTTGTCTTGCAGCGATGGCACGATTTGGCAGAGATGAGCAGGTCTCGATGCATGTGGCCCGAGAGGAGGATCACTAGGTGAGGAGGACTGAGAGGCCCATGCCTCCCTTGGGCCCGCAAGTCATCACTGTAGCTGGAGTGGACCAGCTCGACTCGGGGCACACGATGATAGCTGAGGGCCCCGTTGGCGAGCAGGCGAGCGGAGTTGGGGTTGTGGAGTTGGCCCAGATCTCAGAGGCGGGCGGGATCTACACCTACGACCACAGCATAGGCTGTCTGGAGGGGTTCCCACTGGACCACCATCTATTTGAGTTTGTCAGGAGCTATGTTCCATCTGGCATGGAGGAGGGAGACTCCCGAGTTGCCGGAGCATGCCGCCGACTAGAGCGGGCGATTTTAGTAGGTAGTCACAGCCTGCATGGGGTCGTTCTCTGTGGCTTCCTGAGTTTTTTCTAGAGACTACTGGAGGCAGTGTCAGTTTCCCAATGCTGAGTGCCTGGGTTTCTTCAGCAAGGCGGACCAGTTTGGGTTCCGTGTCGGGGTGATGGGTCCTTCCTACTGGGACCTGCACGGCCACCACCGGGCTGAGACAGAGGGCACTACAGGGTTGGCGTTGGAGCCATCAGGGCTGCAGCATGCTGGGGAAGGCTATGATGACCATCGCCTTCTAGCTGGGGTTGTGCGGCAAGGACTGCATCCTCAATAGTTGACAAGTTCAGATGGACATTACCAAAGGTTTCTTTATTCCAAACCCGAAGCATTCTTTTCAAAGATTTAAGCTTGAGGTACAAGCAATTTATGGGAGATGAAGCAATAGGGCTAGAATGCCAGCATGCCTGGACAACTTCAAAAAACTGCTCATGTAAAATCCACATTTTCTGAAAGCAAAATCTACTCATTCTACGATCTTGGGAGATCAATTTAACAAGAAGTGGAGCATGGTCAGATGCTTCCCTGGACAAATGTTCAATAGAAATTGGAAGAAGACTACGCCAGTCTGCATTCAGAAGCACTCTGTCTAGTCGGGCCTAAATTTCTCTGCCTCCAGCTTGATTATTGTGCCAGGTATATTTTGAACCAGTATAGCCACCATCAAGTAAGGCACAGTCAGAGATACAGTTATTAAAGTCTGTCAAAGCAGCTAGATTTGGGAAATTACCACCAAGCTTTTCGTCCACTTTAGTGATGTAATTGAAATCTCCTGCAACAATCCAAGGTCCATTTAATTGAGAGTGAACATTAGATAAAGAAGCCCACAGGTATTGCCTCTCAATAATATTGCATTTGGCATAAACAAAAGTTGAGTGAAAATCTGGTAAAACAGCATTTGAATGAAGAAGCGTGATCTGCTGATCATCCCTGCAGACAACTGAAAAATTCAGAGGGTCTTTCCAAAGGACCCAGATGTTAGCCATCCCATCAGCATTTGCAGCAGCCTTGTCCATACCCAATCTTTTGCAAATATTGTCCATTCTGCTAGTGTTAATTTTTGGTTCCAATATCACAATACTATCGATGTTGTGAGATCTAATTAGGAATTTCACTCTGCCAATAGAAACATCATTCCCTATGCCTCTGATATTCCAAATAATGAAATTCATGATAACTGTTTAGTATCAAGAATATTACCCGTGGATCATGTCCTTAACATAGATCTGGTTTTTACCCCTCATCGCTCATTATACAATGCCAGAGTATTTTGAGCTTCTGCAAGGTTAGCTATTTCCAGTCTTCTTGTAGAGGCCTCATCTATCGATGGGGGTTCATGCACTTGCAGGGCCTTTGACTGACCATTATTTTGGTTTGAAGGGAGCTCCAGAAGTGGGCGGACCAAAGCTTCGGAGTGAGTAGCTTGAGTAAATTCCTGGTGTCCAAGAACTGGAGGAACATGGACCAAATCAGGGGAACCCGAGTGAGGTAATGCTGGCTCGAAACTAGGATGTTGTTCTACATTAATAGTTGGAATAACTCCTTGCATGCATAAATTAGTAGAGTCAGCTGGATCCCCTGAGTCTATGACAGGAGGATTATTCAAGGCCGGATTCTGATTGGAGCTATTTCCCAGGGTTGAATTCCTTGCATTAATCAAGACAGGGTGATTAAGAGGGATGCAATCTTCAGTGGCTCGGGTGGCATTCAAATTTCCTTCAGCTGTTTCCTTCTGATTGGTAACAGGTTGCCAAATTACCTTGCCTTTGATTTCTGCAATAGTCTGTTTTGGCTTCACAGACTTAATTGAATTCCTTGGGCCTTTACAGTTTGTAACATTATGGCCAATACGAGAACAAGTATAACAATAAGATGGAAGCTCCGGGTATGTGACATCCTGCCAGGCACCACCTCCTGGGACTCCAATCCAAACTCTAGGAGGGCTAGGCTTGGATATATCCAGCTCAATGCAAACACGAGCAGCATTCGTTTGAGACAAATTCAAAGTGCATTGATCAACTTTCAGAACTCGACCAACATTACCAGCAATGGACCGAATCAAATGCGCTATGTAGAAGTTAACCGGGAGGCCAGGGAAAGAAATCCATACCGGGAGAATAGGCGAATCTGCTGAGGGGGAAAAGTCCATAGTCCATTTGAAGAAACGGAATAACCTACCATGTACAAAAAGTGTCTCCTTTAACAGCAGAGATAGATAATCTTCATAGTTACGGAATCTCAAGAGAAGGTGTTTGTTGTCCAGAGCGCTTATCATATAGTCATCAAAAAATCTGCATCTGTTGTTCAAGTGAGCTCTGATATCAGAGAAAGGAGGTCTTCCCTGAGGGGTGCGAGCTACCAAAGAGAAAGAAAAAGGGCCCAGGGACGCCGAGATCTCCTCCTGAGTGAAAAAAACGGCAGGTTCCCCATTATCCATGAGCGCCGGAGAGTGGACGGAGCCCGGGACGACCGGCGGGGCCATGGAAGATGACAAAACTTCAGCGAAGGTTCTCCCGCCAGTAGTCGAAGGGAAGCCCGAAGAAGGTTGGCCAGCCTGAAGAGGTGAAGGACACCGTTGATTGGAGGCCAGGGAGGGGCCAGGCGCCAAGGGGGCCACGGGTGGCCCCCCGGGGTCAACCATCGGAGAAGGCGACTCTAGGTCAAAAGACTACTCCTCCTCTCTCGACTTCAGCAGCTCTTCCCGTCTAGCTTTCAACTTGCCAGGTGTTCAAATGTTGTTGCTGATTTGCTAGCCTCTCTAGCTTGCACCAATAAATGTAACCTTTTCTTTTCCTCTCATGAGCTTCCCACGAAAATCAAGGGTGCTGCTCGATTGGATAAGCTAGGTATGCCTAGCGTCCGCATCATGTAATTTTTCTTTTTTTGTGATCTTATCAATAAAATTTTCCTCCTAGTGGTACTTTTGTTGTGTGCCCCTGAGAGGAGCACCTACCATCTATCCCTAGGCAGGGTTTTCCAAAAAAAAAAAAAAAGTCTATGTAAATTTTTTTATTTCTTGAGTCTAGTATGATGGAAGTTGAATTAGTGGTTGTATTTTGAATATTGGATTTGATTATTAATGAAAGTTGAAGTTGAGTAAATATTGTGCGATTGCATTCTTATGTGTGATTGCCTTGCGCTCTGATCGTTCTTTCTTGCAAGAGACTTACCATGCCGGCTGTTCGCGTTCCTCGAGCGAGTCTTCTGCTGTAATAAAGGCTCGGGGCGTTACATTGTTAATTAATGTGGTTCCAAACCACATGGGAGAAAAAGATTTAAACTCCCTCTTTTACCCCTCCCAATTCTAGGTCTAGGGTCATTTTGAGTCTTTTTACATTTCATACAAATAGGTTGTATTTCCATTTTATGTGAATTAATGAAGTGAAAAATTGGCATTTGCTCCAAGGAAGGGTGCGCCCCTCTCCCTCTCTCCATGGTTCTTCTTCCTCCTCCAACCTTCTAGGGTGTGAAGCCCATTCTCCTTAGCCCCTCTGAGTTCCATTTCTTCCGCCGCCGCCATCGCACCGCCGTCGCGCCGCCACCACCATCGCCGGATTCTATCTACATCAGGATAGAAGCTCATCTCCGGATTTTTATCTCTGATTCTTGTTGTCTGGTCGAGCCCTAATTTTGAGAGTTTGTTATGTCCATCTCCCCTAACCTCTAGTTCAAATTTCGTGTCATTTGGACTTCATTTGGTATTTTTCCCGCATTTATTTTTCTCCCCCTGTAATCTGTCATTCTGCAGATCTGCAGGACAGAGTCACATTCTTGTAATTTTCCCACCCACTTATAAATTTTAAAACAAATCACAACAATACCTCAGTGTTTCTCACATATACCCCCTTCCACAATAATTTTCATGGAGTCTAGAAAAATCATTTCCCCTTCAGTCAAAAGTCAGTCTCAGGAAAAACACAGTCTGCCCAGTTTGTCTGTCAGTCCAGGTCAGAAACAAAAATAGTGTTACAGTAATTCTCATCTTCAATCCGTTCGGTGGATGGAGCTGTGAAAAATATATGTTGTAGTTCCTTGTGTTCTCTTTCCAACGGTACCAGCCACGCCTCGATCGGCCTCCGGATCTGAGCAACATAATTCTTGCAGCCGAGATGTGCAGATCTGTTCTCTGTGCAGGTCTGAAATTGCAGTCCGGAAATAATTCGTGCAAAAATACCAAAAGTCAACTTCTGGAACCGCCACTTCAGGGAGTCGATCAGGGACATCCCGCCATCGTCCCGGCCAAGCGGCACCTTCAGAAGAGCTCAGGAGGGTGACGTTCCTTTGGAAACCGCGCCTTGCTGTCTAGCGAGTCAGAACCGAGTTGGCGCAATACCGAGTCGGCGCAGGACCGAGTCGGACTAGCAGGCCGAGTTCGTGCCGTACGTACCTCCAGATTGCTGCCCGTCAACCCAGGGTCGGTCCTCCCGGGCCCCACTTGTAGCCCTTTACCTTCCTGCATGGAGTGGATAATAAAATTCACTATTGTAATTAACTTTTACCGTTGTTACCGGGAGTTACCGTACTTGGCCAGGAACGTCTTCCCCACGCCCGGAGTGTGGAGGTACACTCACCACCCTCCTCGTAGGCATTGCTTTACTCGTATATTTTTATATATGCCGCTGCATGAGTGATAGATTATCTAGCTTGTTATCATTTTATCACCGCTGCGAGAGCGAGAGTTAGTGACCGTCCCGTGACTCGACCCGAGTTGACGCAGAAAGGCCGATACCCGAGAGTCACTACCGGTTTCTCAACCGCGCACGGTCCCACGTCTTCCCTCTCTCAGGGACGATCGCGAGCTAGAGTCCCAGGTCGCATGTCACTCCTGCATCACCCTTCCACCTACCTCACTGGGCCAAGCGGGGGCCCATCCCAAGCTGTGCCAACACAACATTGCGCCCTTCGGAGTGGGCGTCCGTTTCACAGAGTTTATCCTTCCTCTGGTGCGTCTGCATCCAACCCCCAAGTTCCCTTATCTACAGCCGAAGCAGAAGAAGTAGACCCCGTGCCAGGCACGAAATATGACCTATTACAGCACTTGGACCGGATGCCGGCCAAGATATCAGTTTTGGAGTTGATCAAAAGATCCACGCTACACCAGGACGCCCTCCGAGCTTTTCTACAGAAGGTTATGGTTAGCGAGGATGAGGCAGTAGACAGCTTGCCCTCAGTGTTGGCGACAATTACCCGGGGGCCTTCTATTTCATTTTTTGAGTCATAATTAGCACCCCCAGAGGCACGGTAGATGCCACTGTGCATTACCATTTCTTTGAACAAAGTGGCCATTGAGTCTGCCCTAGTGGACACGGGAGCATCGATAAATGTGTGTCCGCTGAGTACACTACGTGCCTGTAACATTTCAGAAGACATGCTTAAGCCAACACCGACCATAATTGCAGCCTATGACAACTCTAGGCGAGCGTGCCACGGGGTCGTGACAGTCCAGGCCGAGATAGGGCCTTTGGTTATGGATGTGGAGTTCTACGTGTTGGACATAGACCCAATGTTCAAAGCCATTCTAGGTCGTCCATGGATAGACAGTCTAAATGCTGTACCCTCAACTGCCCACCAGTGCCTGAAATTTCCATTCCAAGGCCGGGTGGTTAAGGTGAAAAGTATCTCCACAGTCCAGTCAGTCGATGCAATTACAGACAAGATTCTCCCTACTCTGTGGCCGAGTAATAGGCCAGTTCTTTCAGTTATGGACTTAAATTATTCATGGGCATATGTGTCACGCAAGCCCGCCACTGCGCCAATAAACGTGAAGATTAAGTCCAAGATTAGAGATTCGAAAGGGTGGCATATGATTTTGAAGTTGGGCTATCAGCCGGGCCTGGGCCTCGACATGCAATTGCAGGGGCGGACTAAGCCCGTCCCTAAAGGTAGAAAGATGGGCCACAGAGGCCTTGGTTATCGGGAGTCAGCATTGTCCATTCTGGGAGACTCCGGGCCACTGACGTGGGATTACCGTCAACATTTTGTAAAAGGCCCACAGCAGCCCAGCACTTTGAAGAAGCCACCGACATGTGCTGATGTGAAGATTGATGCCGCCTGTGATATTGCTAACCCACCGCCGCCACTAAAGGGGCTAGTGGGTGACATGGAAGACTTTTGTATCTGTTTTGAGAAGCTGTTTAGTGAAGAAGAAGACCGTCCGAAGAAGAAGGAGATGCAGCTGGTGAAGCATTCTCCAACTCAGCTAGTTCGCCGGAGGCCACGGGAAGTGGGGATCTCTATCACTACCTTTTCTTTATCCCCATCCCGTCTTGCCTCCTTGTTTCAACAATTGAGGTTTGTCCCCCGTTCCCCTCCGATTATGGTCGACCCGTACTTCACGGAGAGACCACCTGAAATTATGTTTGTGCCATGTGCATGTGGGCGCTGCCCACCCATTGATCTATCAACTCTATTTTCTCCTCCCTCCCCCAATGCCCAACTCCACGAAATGTGATTTCGATCTTCTGATCCATTCTTTGATTGCATCTTCCTCGATCTATTTCCATGCAACTCCCTCCTCCCCCATCTTCTTCTTCGTGTTGTGTGATCCCCTCCGACTTTCAAAAAAAATGCCAATTTTAAAACGGATGTTTCTATGGAAGATTACGTTGTTTTTAGTCCATCCTCTTCCCAGGGGCACGAGACCCCTGCTTTTTTCCCAGTTGATTTCTTATCTCCTTGTTAGATGTACAGTGTGCAGAATCTCCTAGGTTAGTTGAGTCAGTCGGGGTAGAGTCTAGTTCGAGTCTAGTCGGCCCATCCACGTCTGCGGCACGCTCGATGATGCATCATCCTAAATCCATTCCATATAGGTTTCTGCAAGACTTGGCCCAGAGATGCCATGCCCTTCTTAAGTGCCCGGAGTTTGTAGACACCGCAATTGGTTTAGAAGATGATGAGGAATTAGAAGGGGTGTGAGCAATGATGGATTAGGAGTATATGAAATTATAGATGAGAAGGGCCCAGCCGATGATGAGGAAAGTGATGTGGATGACACTATCGATTTGTACGCGCAAGGTTTGAAGAGGTTTGACGAACCGTCCTCGGCAGTGGATAAACCCACTAATGAAATTAATCTTGGAACATAAGAGGATCCCAGGCCCATACTCATTTCTGCTAATCTCCCCCCTCAAGTTGAAGAGGAGTTGATCAAGGTGTTGAGGGAGTACATCGATTCTTTTGCCTGGTCCTATGAGGACATGTCGGGTCTTGACCCTACGTTGGTTGAACATCGACTGATTCTTAAACCAGGGGCAACGCCCGTCAAACAAAAGGCAAGAAGATTCCACCCGCAAATGGCCTTAAGGATAAAGGAGGAAGTTGACAAATTGCATAAGGCTAGATTTATTAGAGTTGTTTTATATCCGCAATGGGTGGAAAACATAGTCCCAGTAATGAAGAAAGATGGGAAAATTTGGATTTGTATCGATTTCAGGGACTTAAACAAGGCGTGTCCGAAAGATGATTTCTCGCTTCCTCACATTGATGTACTGGTGGACAACACGGCTGGGTATGAGGCCCTCTCATTCATGGACGGATATTCTGGTTATAATCAAATCCGTCTTGCTCCTGAAGATCAAGAGAAGACCTCTTTCACAACGCCCTGGGGCACGTACTACTATGTTGTTATGCCGTTTGGGTTGAAGAATGCAGGTGCCACATATCAACGGGCAATGATGGCTATCTTCCACGACATGATGTATGTGTACTTAGAAGCTTACGTGGATGATATCTTGGTAAAGTCGAGGTCCAAGGAAGAGCACCCCGCCATTTTAGCCAAGGTGTTGCAAAGGGCTAGGGAGTACAAATTGAAAATGAATCCAAAGAAATGTGTGTTCGGAGTTGCATCAGGGAAATTGCTCGAGTTTATAGTTAGTAAACGGGGGATCCAGATTGATCCGAATAAAGCTAAGGCCGTTATGGAGATACCGCCGCCTAAGAACATCACGGAACTTAGAGGTTTGATTGGGCGTTTACAATTCATTAGGAGATTCATATCTCAACATTCGCAAAGATGCCGCCCATTCTATGAATTGTTAAAGGTGGGAGCTAAATTTGAATGGAACGAACAATGTCAGAAGTCCTACGAGGATCTTAAGATTTATCTTTCTAATCCCCCGGTTTTACAATCACCCGTCCCTGGGAAACCCCTGATCCTATACATTTCTGTGATTGAGGACTCCCTAGGAGCTGTCCTGGCTCAAGTGGATGATGAAGGAAGGGAAAGGGCAGCATACTACCTTTCGAGGTTGTTTAATCCGGCTGAATCCAAGTATACTGCCATGGAGAAGACCTGTACAGCGCTAGTATGGGTAGCTCAGAAACTCAAGCACTATTTTCTTGCCCATGAGGTTAAGCTGATCTCTAGAATGGACCCCATTCATTACCTGTTAGAAAAACCTGTCCTTTCTAGCCGATTAGCTCACTGGCAGAGCTTCCTTTCCCAGTTCGATATCACCTTCATTGTCCAGAAAGCGATCAAGGGATACGCCATTGCTTAGCATCTTGCTCATTCTCCTATCTCTCGCACTGATTCCATCCAGGACGAGTTTTCTGATGAACACTTGGATGTAATCACTCATCTTCCCTTTTGGTCTCTTCACTTCGACGGTGCTCTCAACTCTCAGGGCCGTGGAATCAGCGTCATTCTCCTCACTCCGGAAGGTGTGACCATCCATATTGCCTATCAACTCTCTTTTCCTGCCACAAATAATATAGCCGAGTACGAGGCTCTCCTTGCCGGTCTGAAGCACGCCTACCTCATGGGCGCGCGATACCTAAACATCATAGGACACTCTCAATTGGTGCTACGTCAAGTTTTGTCCACTTACCGCACCCGTGACCCTAAGCTCAAGCCCTATCAAGATTTGGTCACGCTCTTGGCTAGGCAATTCCGGAAGCTTATCTACATTCACACCCCTCGTTCTTAGAACATCCTGGCCGATGCACTTGCGTCACTCGCTTCTTCCCTTTCATTCCCCCTCAGTCGTGCCACTGAGACCATTGTGGTCCAGCGGTTAGATGCTCCTTCCCTTCAGGATCCCTGGTTCGACAACCTTAAGAAGTCTGTAGAAAGGAAGGCGGAGAGGGAAGATGTGAAAGAAGTTTCGTTAACTGAGCTCGAGGAGATCATCGAAGAAGAAGAATTGCCGTGGTATTATGAGATAGAGCAGTATTGCAGGGATGGTTCCTTCCCCGAGACGGTGAACGCCGAGCAGCGCAAGGCCATTAGAAGAGCCGCCTCCCGATACACAATTATTGCAGGAGAGTTATATAGGCGAGCTCTCAATGGAGTTCTAATGAGGTGCTTAGATGACGATTAGGCTTGGAAGGTAGTAGAAGCCGCTCACTCCAATGCGTGTGGAGGGCATGTTAATGGGCAGGCGTTGGCGAAGAAGATTCTTATGCAGGGCTATTACTGGCCAACCCTAGAAGAAGATTGCTCCACCTATGTCCGTAGGTGTCTTCAATGCCAACTTCATGCCAATAAAATCCACGCTCCGGCTTCCTTTCTTCATCCTCTTTCTGCTCCTTGGCTATTCTCAATGTGGGCTTTTGATATCGTTGGACCTCTCGGTGACCCGAATTCCGCAGTCAAGCAGAAATCCTTCATTCTGACAGCTACAGAATATTTCACCAAGTGGGCGGAAGCCAAAGCCTATGCGAAAATCAAAGCCGCCACAGTATGCCGCTTCATTCTGAAGAATATCATCTCGCGGTTTAGAGTGCCAAGTGATATCGTCACCGACAATGGGCCTCAATTTGTTTCACAAGAACTTCGGGACCTTCGTAAGAGATTTAATATTTCATCACATCATTCATCACCATACTACCCCCAAGGTAATGGCCAAGCTGAGGCCACGACCAAAACCCTTCTAAAAATCATCAAGAAAACATACGAGTCACACAAATTTGCCATTTGGGCCGATAAACTGGTAGAAGCTCTATGGACTTATCACACCTCTGTCCGTACTCCCACGGGGCAAACTCCTTTTGCTCTCACCTATGGGATGGAGGCGGTACTCCCGTACGAGATCTTGATCCCTTCCCTAAGAGTGCAGCTAGACAAGGAACTTAATCTCGACGAGCGTCGAGAGGCGTTGCTAGTCCAACTGGAACTCTTAGACGAGAAGAGACTTAACGCGGCCAATCACGTCTCGGTTTATCAAAAATGCGTCTCGCGATATTTTCAAAAGAAGGTTATTGAATGAAAATTTCAAATGGGTAACATAGTTTTGAAACGCAAATTTATCAGATCAGTAGGTCCCAAGTCTAAGCTGCAACCCAACTGGGAAGGGCCGTTTGTAGTTAAGGAAGTCTATCCTGGTAACGCATATCGTTTAGTTAACGCGGAGGGTGAAGAACTGCCAAATCTGTGGAATGGGTTATATTTAAAACGCTTTTATTCATAGAGTCGAGCCAGGGATAGCCCGACGGTGGGGTATGCCTTCACTTGAGCACGAAAGGAGAGCCCCGGTCCAACATTTCACACACTACACGACCCCCATGGTTCGGATCTCTTCTTTTGCGCAACACCGTCTCTCTCTTGGCCATGCTTTGGGGAAGTGAAAATCCTTATTTTTCTTCTCTCGACTGAAAATAGGGGCAAGTGGTGAATAAGGGGGTGAGAACTGATCTAGCCCTCCCCCCCCCCCCCCGATAAAAGAGGTCTCAAATAGGGGCAGTCCGCTATGACCTTATTCCGCAGGATAAAAGAGCAAGAAAAAGAAAAAGGAAAGAAATAGAGAAAAGGGGCAAAAATCAAAAATCAAAGCTAAAAGCTCGCAAGCTCGAAGCTTTCAAAAGTTTGAAAGTCCCCAAAATAATGAAACTAGGCATGGCAAGAGTGGCAGTACAGTTTCCCCGCGGGACATTATGAGCCCGGTCGTATGCGTGTCTAGAGCGGATGTAGGTTCGATGACGGACACAAAGTCCCGGCGCAACAGACCAAAATTCTTTGAAAAGGGGGTGTCGTGAGAAGAACTCAAGTCTTGAAAACCCCTATACCTATCGACAGCTTTTCTGCTAAATCTTATTTTATTTTCTAAGGAATGAATCCCACCTCGGGTATAGCCTCGGTAGAGGCACCGTTAAGCGAAATTGGCCCCGGCCACGGGCGGTCCCTTTTAGCACATGTTGGACCTGGGAGACCCCCAGTGAGATGGGAGGTTCCCCGCTGTTAGGTTTAAGCTGGTTTCAAAACTCAAAAAAATCAAATATTTCAAAACCCAAAAAAATCAAATATTTCAAAACTCAAAAAATCAAATAATTCAAAATCCAAAAAATCGAATATTTCAAAACCCCAAAAAATCAAATATTTCAAAGTCCAAAAAAATCAAATATTTCAAAACCCAAAAAAATCAAATATTTCAAAAATCCAAAAAATCAAATATTTCAAAACCCAAAAAAATAAATATTTCAAAACCCAAAAAAAATCAAATACTTTAAAATCTAAAAAAAATAAATATTTCGAAACTCAAAAAAATCAAACATTCCAAAATCCAAAAAAAAATAAATATCTTCAAAATTACAAAAAGAGGGTTTTTATGATTTGCATTCATAGCATCCATTGCATTCATTATCATTTTATTTGTCTATTTAATAAGGCTTACCCCCTTGACCAAAAATCAAGAACTGGTCATTCCCTAACTTGCTACAGGTAAGGGGTTAAGCCTAAAACAGATTTAATCTGTCTTTTTTATTTTTTGTGTGTGTGCAGGGACAGGTTGAAGCTCAAGGTTCAGCACTTCAGTCTTCACACGGCTATTTGTCAAACGTTCTATTAATTTCAACGGTCTTAGTCAGACCGTCCAACCATTCATACGGTTTTGTTTAGACCGTTCTAAGTCTTAAATCAACTCTGCTCAACTCCCTTCTATCAAACCCGCTGTAAATTTGATGCACGGCTCCAAGAGAGCTGTCCTAATCTCTGAGCGGTCTAAGTGTGACCGCGTAAATGCTGAAGTCATATCTCAACTCGCTCATTCACACCAGCAAAGCCCAAACTCAAACCAATCAAATCATCAGCTTTATTCATTCATATATCAAACATCTCTAAGCATACGTCTTTACATCAATATCATCATGAAAAGAAAGAAAATAAAATCACTCAGTCCTCCGCTGGGCATCCCCACGGGGACGTATCTCTCTCAGCTCTCTAACATAGGCATGGCGTGTCGCCGGAATCTCTGCAACCTCCGCTGGAAGGGTAAGCACCCTGCTCACTTCCCACATGATCAGGGCACTCCTGACCACCTGCTCATCCTCCTCTGTACCAATCCTCCTCGCCTGTAGTGCGGGAAGGTGGGGTAGTGCTGGTAGAACAGTCTGGGGTAGTCCAACCTATAGGTAGCACCGGTACGGGCTGTACATCGCCAGTGCGGTGTCGCTCACGAACCTCAGATCCAAGCCCTGCCTCCTGGGAACTCTGATAGTGGTGTCACGGAGGAAGTCTGGGTGCATCACGAACCAATCCAGGGGCAGCCTGTTGATGTGCAGTCGCCACTCGTCCCTGGTCTTCTTCTCTGCTGTCCTGCACTCTACCTGTGGAGAGAATCCGAATGCGCCGCCTATGAAGAAGAAGGGGTGGCTCCCGAAGATCCTGCTAGCTGAAGTGACATCCTCCTTGTAAATGAATTTCATCCTGACTCCCATCCAGCACTCTAAGAGTATCATAGAACCGAAGAGAGGACCTCTGATGTAAAACCGACCTTGGACCTATTTTGCAAGCATTCAAGTTTGAGCAGCGGACTCACACTAGTGAGCTCACCCGTATGGCACACACTAGGGCCCGAAGGCAACTAGGCGATGTTGGAGAGGGTCCGAGGTGGGACCATGAGGCTCCAAGGGTTGGCAAGCTTGGGGAGAACCCAAAATGGGCCTAGGATGCCCAAATCATGGGCGGCCAACACACCAAGGGTGTTGGTTAAGTAGATTCACTCTCAACTCGCCCGCGGTGGTCACTCAATTTGGTGGCAATGTAAAATCGGACACTCTCTTACCGCCGACGGAGTAACTATAGCAATACTAAGCTAAGCAAGTCCAATACAGCAATGAGGGATGTTCAGGAGCTCACCTAGCCGGCGTGAAGACGCCGACTCCGGCCGGAGACGGGGGTGAGCGGGGAGGCGAGGGTATGTACCCGCACGCCGCGTCGGTGTCGCTTCAACCTGAAAGTGTAAAGAGTACAACACTACGCCTCTCGCAGGAGGGATGATCATGGGGTGGTGATTAAGTTAATTACATCCAAAACTACCTCCATGCAGGGAGGGGCCTTCAGCCGGCCAAGCGGGTTGGGGATTACGCAATGAAACTTGACCTCCCGAGCTCCACCGGTTCTGCCCTGCTTCAGGTTCACTGGACAGACAGTCGGAGACGGTGCTGCCACGGGTTCCACGGAACTCGGATCTTGACGAGACCAGCGCCAAAAGTTTCCCAACTGACAGAGGATGAAGCTTGAATTTTTGGGGAAGCTTTGATACTCGGGGCTGACCACGCCGGTGACTGGAACAGGACAGCAGTGTCTGGTCTCTGGCGGGTACTGAACTGATGCAGCAGGTTGCAGAAGTCACTGTGGGCTCTCCCGGACTCCGATTGGAATGAAACTGGCGGTGATACGATCGTGGTTGGGGTAGCTTCGAGCCGGAGTTGACGGGGATGCGATCCGATGTCGTTGGAGAGAGGGGTAACCGGAGGAGTGAGGACTGGTCTAACCTGGGACCACAGGGGGCAGTCTGCCGTCTCCGACGAAGAAAATTGGAGCAGAGGGTTCCGGTGGCCGATTGAGTCCCTTCTTCTTGGAGGTGGCAGCTAGCTTGAAGTAGTTTCTTCCCTGCAAAAATGGCGCTCAGAGCCTTCACGAGCTGGCCGTGGCAGAGTCTGGGACCGGACTGATTGATTCTGCCTCTGTCTGGTGCAGATCAATGTGGCTGGTTACAAAGGGTGCCACGATCTCTAACGAGCTCTGATTGAGGCGAGACCTCAACCGTTGGAACCGTAGCCGAGTCTTCTTTCTGTCGGCATTGACGGAGACATCGGCAGATGTCGGAGAAGACCGGGACGATCAGATGAGTAGAGGGGTGTCGGTTCTGGCTCCTGTAAACTGACCTGACACACTTGGAGTAGAAAATTTGTAACTTGAGATGCCGATGTCCAAATGCAGCTCTGCTTCTTTAGGATGAAAGAGGACTTGATAGGGAAGAACTTTTCTGAAGAACACTTGATCTGAATCCCAAAAGGTTCGTCGTGGTCGGGCTTCCAATCTCGCTCTGGTTCTCTGCCTGGGGTCTTCTGCGCAGTCGTGGGAGATCAGCTCCTGCGGATAGCTCCGACCTCGGAAGCCGGCGAGACCACCACCGTTGGAAAGCTATCTCGATGACGATTACAGAAATGTAGGCCTTGCCACCTGAATCTTTGAGAGACGGTCGTGGCTGCCTCTGCAAGTTTCTGTAACTCTGCTGTCTGAAACAGAGGCTGAATGAGAAGAAGATGAGGGGGTGGGGAAGGGGATGGCCAAGAGAGTAAGAGGTGGAGGGTGAACTTGGCTGGTATGGGGAAGGGGGGCTGCGACTTTGGGTGGTTTGGGAGGTGGGGAGATGGAAGGGCACTGCCCTAGGGAGAGGGAAATTCGAATTTGGGCTTAGGGAAGAGCCCCTTCAACCTTGGGGAGAGGAAGGGGTGCTTAGGAAGTGGTGTTGGGTAGTTGGGGGTTGGGAGGTGGGGTGTGGATTGGAGGATGCCACCTTGGGTTGGGGGGGAGTTAAATGGGTGTACGGGGAAGGGGAGAGGTCTTAATGAGGGGTGAATGGGGAGGAGAGAGAAAATTCCGAAAATTGGGTGGAGGGAGAGAGAGAGAGAGATAAAGAGAGAGAGAGAGATAATGGGTGAGAGAGGGAAGAGAGATTTGGTAGAGAGGAGTAAGACTAGAGAATTTTTTCTATTCAAATGATTCTTCAAAAGTTGTTACATATGAGGAGTGGGGTGGCCTATTTATAGGCACATGACTTTTTTCACAAAGGACCCTAACAAAAGACACAATGACTAATAACCGAAGGGAAGGGGGGGCATCCATGGGCCTAGCCCAATGAGATGGGCCCAATAACCTATCAAACCAACATAATGACTCAATACTTAGGAAAATGACTCAACAACCTAGGTACATGACTCAAATAAAGGGAAAATTACATGATATTTACTCAAAGAAAATGTGAAGATTACATGACTAGACTCAAAAATACATGACTAACATAATGGCGCTTGCTGACGAACAATCCGAGTCCGGAGAAAATGTGGAGGGGCAAGGGATGCCCTCATCAACCTCCTCGGGCTGCTGATGTAAGACCCTCGTACAAGTAGGCAAGGATGGCATGGGAGATAGAAAGACCCTACCATAGGCCACTGATGGTACTAAGAAGGGGAGTCTCTAGCACATGGTCAACTGAGGGGAACAAGATAGCCCCGCACAAGCAAATGGACGTGGCTTTAGCTATAGCCTCATCCCACCCACACTGGTTCTTGCAATGCTCAACTACCCACTAGCTAAGAGGAAGAAGGTGGATCTGACGTGGACCTATGAAAGTGTGGACGTCCCTGTTGTTTGGTATGAACCCTCCCAAGATGAGCCTAGGGTCAATAGGGGCAACGGTGTGACACACTGAGTCTTCCTCTCCCACCTGGGACCTAGGGAAAGAGAAGTAGGTCTCTACCTCTTCTAGTAGGACGGTGGCCTCAAAGGCTGGGAATATGAATGTGTGGGTCTGAGGGTGCCAGATTTCTACTAAAGCCGAGATGTTGTGCCAGTCAAGAGAAAGCTTTGGGTAGTTCTGACCTAGTACTAGGAGAGATTGTAGGTGCCAAGATCTCAGGATGGATGTCACTCCTAGGGGCAATGCACGGACCATGGGAGCCATCCACTTCAAAGTGGAATAGCGCCTAGGGCTAGGGAGAAGCTGAGATGGAGAAAGAAGAGAAGAACATATAAGTAAATGAAAGATTTGAACTGAAGGAATTCATGATAACTTACCTCCCTCAGAGGGCTCAAGCTGAGATGTCGTGGGATTACGGTCAACCGTTGGAGCGCTTCCCGCTCCTTTCTGGCCGGTCTTGGCCCTTCAAGCGCCGCTCCCTCCATGGAACCCCCCTCCAAGGCCCTTTTCATAATGATTTGGTGATGAATAATAAAGGCTTCAAGGCTTAGAAGAGGGAGGATGTGTGAATCATGAATTTAGACTCCCCTCCTACTTATAGGGCTTGGTTAGAGGCCTACATTCCTTAGGAGAGAGGTTGGATAAGTTTAGGATGTGATAAGATAGCTTTGGATTGGGTTAAAGTGGTTTACCCTCGATTTAGGACTCTCCAGGAGAGTCTCATTCAAATTCGCAGGGCTTCCATTTGGACGGTCTGGCGATAGACCGCCTATCTCAATGAGCGGTCCGATGAGGACCGTTTAGCACCTTTTAGAGACCCCGAGTGCCGGAGTTTAAGCAGACTAAAGTTAACCACTTTACAATCACACGGTCATTTATAGACCGTTCTATCTTTTGAACGGTAAGATGAGGACCGGTTTTCGTCTTGCTTGTGCGGTCTATATTGGACCGGGCGTTTCTTGGGGCGGTCTATGTGGAGACCGTGCAAGCATCTGAAGCTTTGCTTTTAACCAGTTGTACCTGCACCATTCAACCTGTGGTCTCTCACTTTTCTCACTCATTTGGCGTCGCTCCTTTCACTCATTTGGTGTCGCTCTCCTCACTCATTTGGCGTCGCTCTTCTCACACATTTGGCGTCGCTCTCCTCACTCATTTGGCGTCACTCTTCTCACTCATTTGGCGTCACTTTTCTCATTCATTTGGCGTCACTTTCCTCACTCATTTGGCGTCGCCCTTCTCACTCTTTTGGCATCGCTCTTCTCACTCATTTGGCGTCTCTCTCCCTCGCTCTGAGTCGGCGTCTCTCTCTTTCACTCCAAGTCGGTGCCTCTAACTCGTAGTCATCTCACTCGTAGTCGCGTCGTCGAACCCGTAGTCGCATCTCACCCGCAGTCGTCTCTCACTCGCACGTGTCGTCTCACTCGTGTCGAGTCAGTAGTCATGGTTAGTATTTATTCATTTTCTCATACATTCATGCATAAAAATGAAGAAAGAAAAAATGCATATCACTATCATATCATATCATGTGTACAAAAGTAGAGTTGTAGTATAGAGTCAAGCTGGGCCCTCTCGCCGGCCCCCGTCGCTGTCACCTCCGCCCTCAGGCATCTTTGATGGTGGGGCCATCAGGGAAGTCACCTCGTCTCGTCTGCGCCGCCGCCGCTCCTCCTCCTCGTTCCTCCAGTGGCCGGAAGAACCCGTCAGGTAGGTCCTATAAGAGCCATGCGTCCCACTCGGAGTCCCGCTCCTCCCTGGTCACTGACTCACCTCTCGGAGAACCTCCACCATGCCCTCTAGCTTGGAAACCTGGAGCTGAGCCTGCTCCGCCTCGGTCCTATAGCGCTCCGCCTCGGTAGCGCTAGCTCGAAGCCGCTCGAGCTCCGCCCGCAGAAGCACCGTCTCGAGGGTGTCGGCCGGTCGGACCCGTGCGAACTCCCCTCGTAGTCGGGCGGTCTCCTCCCTCAAGTGCGCCGCCTCCTCCCGAGCCGCTGCCCGGCTCTGCTCCAGCTCTGATCTCAGCAGGGTCAGCTCCGTCGTCTGCATACACAACCGTTGTCAGTCAATTGCATTTCATACATTTCATAAGCATAAACAACAAGGGAAAGTGTCGTGACCCTCTCGGTGAGCGCCACCTTGGCCGCCTTGGCCCGCGCTACCATTCGAGTGAAGTCGGCCTCCCGCTCAGCCCGGTCTACGGGAGTCTGGGTCTGTGAAGAAGAAGGAGCATCGGCCCCCTGTCGCTGGGCCCCCTCGGCGCGCTGCATCCAAAGCTCCAGGTCAGTCACATGCATAATCATAAACATTTACATAATTTAAAGAGTTTAGGGTTTAGAAAACTCACCAGTAAAGCCAGGGCCTGCCGGGCCTCGTCCCGCTCCCTGATCGTGGAGTGCAGGAGCCCCTACAGCTCCGCAAGTCGTCCCTCAGGGTCAATCTGCATTTAGAGGTCCAAGTGTCAGTGCATCATCATACAGAAATCATAAGCATAATAAGTAGAGTTTGAGTCGTACCGGTCGGTGGGCACCCCGGAACACCTGGTCCCTGTAGTGTCTAGCGTACGCGGTGTAGTACGCTGAGTCGATGTCTGCTCGGGCGGTCACCACCCGCCCAAGCACTACCCAATCCGCTATCTGCGCGGCATTCCTCGTCGTCCAATCGAAGGTAGCTCCTAGACCGCGGGTCATCCGTGTGACGCACTCCCCGGACCCCTCTACTGCCGGAAACTCCACTGCCGACTGATGGACCCCAATGGTCCTCATCACCAGCCGAAAGTGCAACGGCTCCACCACGTTCACGCAATGGAGCCACACGTCTCGTCCCGAGAAGGTGAGGGCCCTTGCCACCCAGGGCTGACCCTCCTGTCCCTCCTCCGTGTATGGTGTCCACCGTACCTGCAAAAGTAAGGAATCGCATCAGCATCATCATTTAGAATTGCATTTAATTAAAAAGTCTAAGTTTAGAAGCATACCGAGGCAAACGGTAGAGCATCCAGGTCATCCTGCAACTCTCGGACCTGTCTCTTGAGAGCTGCGGTCTCTCGAGGTGCTGTCCACCTCCGGGCAATAGGCAGGAGCCCAGGACGGGTCTCCTTACCTCTGCCTAGCCCACGTAAGTGCACGTAGGCCCACACCTGCATCACAGCATCATGTCAGCATCTAGGAAACATGTAGAATTGTATAATTAAGTCTAGAGTAGGAGTCATACCTGGAGTAAGGGGGAGAAGCCCCCGAGCATGGTCCGATGGGCCGTCGAACTCAGCATGTCAAAGAGAAAGGCGAGGACCGCCGCTCCCCACGCGTAGTCGCCCACGTGGCTGAGCTCCTCGAGGAAGGGAAGGAAGCGGCAGCTCATCACATCTGCCTGAGTGGAGAAGAGAAGTCGCCCGAACAACAGCATCAAGAATCTCTGCAACACTATGTCTGCCTCTGCTCCTAGCTCCGCTGCTACTCTCGGTCTCGCCAGGTCCATCAGCCACTGTAGGTGCTGCTCCGGCTGCTCTCCGACCGCTATCCCCGCTCGTCGCAGTCGAAAGCTGTCCTGAAGACAAGACCGAGGTAAGAGGGTCGACTGCCTCTCGGGGCACTGCAACTCTAGGCCCAGCAGCTCCCGAGCCATCCCTCGATAGTCGGGAAAAGTGGTACCGCTAATCGGTGGCCCGTGCACCTGCAGGCCCGTGAGTCGGGCCACGTCCTCCAGCGTAGGGACCATATGCCCCCACGGGAAAAGGAACGTACGACTCACTGTGTCCCAGCGGTCGTGCAGGGTATAGAGCAGAGCTGTGTCGAATCGACACACCTCAATACTCAGGAATGGGGCGAACCCCATGGCAGCCAGCCGCTCCCGCTGGAAGTCCGGCAGTGCTAAATACACTGCGCAAACCTGTAGCCACGAGGTGCGGGTCCTGTGTTTTCCCTGCATGCATTCATTCATTTTGTGCATTTAATAATAGGTTCAAACTTTTTTATCCAACAAATAAATGAAAACAATAAAGGTTGCATTTCTGTCATAAGGGCGGTTCCCTATGGACCACTCTTCCTGATACGCGGTCCTAAATGGGCCGCGTGAGGTCTGAGTCCCCAAGGGTTTGAACGGCCAATGGAAGTTTGTTCTTATGTTATGCGGTGGATTCTCCACCGTTCACCTTCATGTTCAGCCCTATCGTTTCTAGGTTTTGGACGACAAATGCTAGGCCGCACGGGGTTGTTGACGGTCCTATATGGGCCGCATGAGTTTTGAGTCCCCAAAGTTCGGACGGCCCGTAATGGCCCGTTCTTGTGTTGTGCGGTGGACTTTCCACCGCTCATCCTTTTGTTCGACTCTCTCGTCTCCTGGTTTTGAACGGCCACCCCTAGGCCGCGTTTGTTTTGGGCGGCTCTATGTGGGCCGCATGTTTTTGGTTGTGCGGTTTTCTAAGAACCGCTCATCGATCGTCTTCCCCGACGACGGTGAGGGCCTCCCCACCGGCGGGAGCACCCCCATAGCCCCCAAACCAGTTCCTAAGCAATCTAATCCCCATAATCCCCTAAAAAAAACTAACGTGCAGTGATTAAAAATCAAAATGGGTGAGGTTTTGGGGCCCACCTCGGGGTCCCGTGAGGTTTTCCCCTTCGCCGCCGTGGGCACCGCCACCGGCTCACCGGCGAGTTCTGCAGCCACGGCCTCTCCTTCCTCCGCCGCAGCGGCCATGGGTGCGTCCTCCTCTTCGACGACGGGCGGCGGTGGGGCTCCTCCTTCGATGGCGGCAGGCACCGCCCTCTCTTCTTCCACGGCCGTCGGTGGCGGTGTCTCCTCGTCGGTCGCCCGGTCACGGGCGGCTTGGTGCTTCATCAGCATGTTTGAGGGTGTGAGGGAGAGAAGGGAGTGTGAGATTGAGAGAGGGGGAGGTGAGGGTGCTTCGGTTCCCTTCGTCCTCCCTCTCCCACCGGCGGTTACGGTGGGGAGGAGGGAGATGAAGGGGTTTTTTTGTTTCAAAACCCCAGGAGTTATACGGTCTAACGATAGACCGTTCACCATTTGTGCAGTTGATACTTGGCTATTCTTCTCTAACGGTATACTGCCTGAGCCCGGTTCAAATTTTGTGTTTTTAGACGGCCAATACCTAGCCGTTCTTCATTTTGGGCGGTTTATATTTGACCGTTCATGAGCTAGAGAAAATGGTTTCCCGCACTTGGTGTTCAATTGATGAACTTGGCTATTTGATGATATCCTTGCAAATCTTGCTAATGACATTCCTTGCAGCATCATCTTTCGCTTACCGCTTCGCCTGCACAGATAGGTCAGGTATGGCATTTTATCCCTACATCCCATATTGCATTACTATATGGTACTATGTTATATTATCTCGAGAACCAGTTGGTTATCTATGTGTTCCAGTGTAGCGACCCGGATTCTGGATACCCGGCATACCCGGTAGGACTACCGGATATGCGTGATATCGCATGGAACCCGTGAGGCCTCCCAAGAGCGGGAAAGCTCCGAAGGGAAAAAGCCACATGTAGAGTACATTGAAGCCATAGAGATAGTACAGTAAGTAATTAAATTTCATTAGATAGGTTTGCTAAAGAAGCAGAAATAAAATTACTTTTTAATTAACTGTTCAAATTAACAATTATATCCCAGAGTCAGTCCAAAGCTAAAGACAACAAGTCTAGCACAGTACAGTCGACAGAAAGGAAAGACGTACCAAGAAGTCAGGGGAAGCCCGACACAGGTACCAGCTGGCTGCAACGGCACGCAACGAGCACACACACTCCAGGAACCACGCGGAAGCAGAACGAACAACGCCACCCCACCTGAAAGAGCAGGGGTGAGCCACGTGTCACTGGCTCAGTAGGGGTCACGCGGATCCCCACTGAAAAATACGCAGTAACACGGAACAACAAACACAAAAAAACAGCAGGTGTAGCAAAGCAGGAAAAGCTACACTACAAAGCTGTAAAATTACGCTACAGGCAGTAGTAAGCAGATGGGAAGTAGGAGTAGGGAACAAGCAAGAAAGGGGGAGAACCCGCGCCAGACAAGCGGCGGCCGAACTAACCTCGGCACCCCAAACTACTCCAAGCAACAACAGAAGGGCGACTCTGATCAAGCAAAGTCAGAAGTTACCGATCTGTCGACCCGACACCAGGTCCAAGACGAAGACCTGCAAGGACGGATAAAACAACCACAACGGCCTACATGATTGGAACATCGTGTACGCAACCCCAGGCTCATCTTGGACACTGCCAAGAACAGACCACACAGCCAGGGAAGCAAATCTTGGGCAAGGCAAGACTAGCCGACACGGAAAGGAGAACACCGGCTCTGAGAAACGCGAGAGTCGCCGGTCAAGTGATAGAAGTACCCTCACACTAGAAGAACAGCCAGATGCGTCCACTAACATCTTACACTGCGCCACAAGTGTCACGTCTACCAGACCGTGTGCAGCACGGAGGAGACTATACACACCAAGAACCATGTCCAAGGAACAACGACGTTCCAAGGAAAAACGGCACCTCACGGACACAAGACCGCAGTACCACGCTGCGAGTGACTAGTCAGGGTCACGCCCGTCGACGCAAGTCCTCAGTCCCTGACCACGTGTGCACACACTGACCACTACCTAGGTCAGGCCTCTAGCTAGTATTCCCCTCGGTAGGATGCTACCGTTGGTCGGGGCCCACGGAACTAGCTTAAAAACCGTGTAACGGGAAACACCCCTCCACCACTCCCGGTGGGTCGGTACTCAAGACCTAGGGCTACGACTAGTGGAGGCTCACAAGGCACAACTCAGAAACACAGGTGCTAAAGCACAGACAGTCAAAGAAAGCCCTGTCTCGCGCATCACAAAGCACCCAGGCAGCTAACCAATTGCCGACAGACTCAGGACCAGGCAACTAGACCTACCAAGTAACGATCCCGAGTCGAGCGACACAAGGGCAAGATCGTCACAAACAGCGGAACAAGCTGCCAATCGGTCTAATCCTAAGCCACAAGAAACGACACTCCGCAGAAAATAACTCACGGAGACCTGAGGGAACACTAAAGACCCTCAGACACACTTGGATACGCAAACCAAGGTAACACAGCACCTCGAGGCATCCAGAACCAGTGTCTCGGACTGGACAAAACCACCAAGACACCTACACGCAAGGTCGCCCGTCAACCTCTGGGTCACCCCGGGTTGACCGGAACCCAACCAAAGACACAGACAAGAGTAGGATAGAGAATCCTACGACAAGCAGGAAGACTCCTGGCTATCTTACAACGTAGTCCTAGCCCTCATAGGATGTCAGGAGACATCCACGGGACAACGGGCAGACCACAAGGCCAAGCTAAGATAAGCAGAAATCGAAATCATGGAAATCGGAGCACAAGACATGTAACGCACCACCCTTAGACCGCTACATGAACCAACGGTCTAAGCCTAGGCCGTTACACCCAATGTGACGGTCGGGGAACAGCCGTCACACACACCGCCCTAACCAACTCTAGAAACGCAAAGGCATGTAACGGCCAGCACCGGGCGCGTTACACCAACCTAATGTGCCCGACCGGGGCCGTCAGGGCCAACAACCCTCAAACTCAAAACACACTCGGAGCATGTAACGCGCTAGACCAGGCGCGTTACAGCCACCTAACGTGCCAGGACAAGCGCGTCAGGGCCAACAAAACCCAGAATAACAACTGACTGAGAGGCATGTAACGGTCCCGACCGGACGTGTTACAACCGCCTAACGCACGGGGATGAGGCCGTTAGAGACAACGACGCAACCACCTCAACTCAGCCAAAACAGCATGTAACGGCCTGGGACAGGCGCGTTACACACACCTAATGCACGGGAGCACAGCCGTTAGGCGAACCGACTCACTCGGTCAAACAGAACGTAACGGCCTGGGGCAGGCGCGTTACGCACACCTGACGCGCTAGGGCAGGCGCGCCAGGGGAACCGCATCAAAAGGTCAACGCCAGTCAACCCAAATGTAACGGCCTGGGGCAGGCGCGTTACACTCACCTGACGCACAGGGGCAAGCGCGTCAGAGGAACCGACTTAACCCAAACACTAAATGACAAGATAGACGTAACGCGTCTCACGGGACGCGTCAGAGAGCTGTGACGCGCCACCCCTGGGCCGTCACACTCTCAAAACCCCGAAGAACTCGAATCAACCCATACGCTGTAACGGTCAGTCGTGGGGCCCTCTGGGCATGTAACGGTCCCTGGAACGACCGCCACACCAGTTACGGCGGGAAAACGGAGGGATGGCCAAATCGGCCCGATCGACGCCCCATTCACCCCGAAGCACAGAGGAAACAACCCTCGACGATGAAAAACAATATTAGAAGGCCAAAAAGCCCACATGCAAGCACAAAAACACAAGATCGGGGCGATTCCAACGAATCCACCCTAAATGAGTCAACGAGGTTCCAGGACTCCTACCGGCCTCGAATGACCACCGATCAACACGAAACTAGCATGGATGGGATCCTAACGTCCCAACGGTCAGTTCAACACTAACCGAGCTACAAATGGTTGCCGTTCTCCGGCGAACCCTACAAAACCCGAAAATCACGGTTTAGGCTAAACAAGCCCAAACTCGGCCGTTTCCGCGCCAAACGAAGTGCAAGGGCAGGGAAAACGAGCAGGAGGAAGTGAGGAACCATCACCCTACCTCCACCGAAGAAACCGTGCCCCGAAGGGACTAAACCGCGCCGAAAACCACGCCGAGAGCTCGAACACCGGCTTTGAATCCACCGTTCGGGATCGCGCCAAAACCATTCCGATCCTCGCTCCATCACGTACCCAGCCAGCTCCACAGCATCCCCAACACGTTCCTCTAGGTACCCCGTCTGCAGTCGGAGTCGAGAAGCCACAAGAGGAGAGAAAATGGGAGAGAGAGACGACGGCGACGAATGAGGAGAGATAAAGAGAAAAGAAAAAGAAAAAAGAAAAGAAATTAGGAAATTTTCCTAATTTTTGAAAATTCCAGAAATGCACCGAAAATGCACAAATTTAGAAAAATACGTAAAAATAGTCGAAACGACCGGCTCGAAGAGTACATCATCGCTGTAGCATCCGCGAGTCGATGAACTGACAAACAAACTCACCGTAGGGTTCCGTAACTAGTACGAGAGAAAAACCCACACGGCTCGTAAAGCTCAACTCGGAAGCCACAAAAGCGAACCGAAACTCACCGAAACCAATCCAAAAGATCCAATGAAGATCCAGCAAGACCTACCAAGGATCCAGGGCATTACATCCTCCCCTCCTTTAAGGAATTTTGCCCTCGAAATTAAGGACTAACAAAGGAGAAGCAGGGCAGAACAACCCAACAACACAAAACAACACAAATCTGGAGAGAACACAATTCAGAGGAACAATGTCAGACCACAATTACAGGCACACGCTCAGGATCTCAAAGCAACAATCCACAAAAGAGCACGGTACCCAAGTGAGCACAATTCTGACACCTCCGAAACAAGGCAACGTCGCTTACGTCTCACCCGAGAAGGAGACACGACTGCCACAACAACAAACAACCAACCGAGAAACACAACGACAGCACGGCGAGTATCAGCATAACCAAGGGAACACAATCTCCACAGCTGACAGCTCGACGACATCATCGGCTCCAGTGCCAAAGGCGACAGGGAACACCTGGCACACAGGACACCAACGACAACAACAGCACCGGACCACAAACACAATCAAGTCAGTCCTCACTTAGATATTACATCTGATCGAGTCGCAAGCTAACTCTAGGAAAAGAGCACAGCAAGGCTAACCGACAAGACTTGGTCCACACAGAGACACAAAATCATAGAGAAACAGCACTTACAGAAACAACACAACGGCAGCACCTGCAGGATTCCGGCTCCGCACAACACGCAGGGCCACAGAATACCACTGCAAGCAGGGTCACAACAAGGCACAAGAACAGCTGAGCACACGACCACAAGAAACGGGTCACGCATCAGACTGCTCACCAAGAGAAGACCCACAATAACAAGAAATGACAACAATCTCGGGGAACGCAACTCAAGGACCACGAACACGCCTCGAGAGCACAACACCCAAGAAAAGGAATGCAGAGCAAAGGGTACTCAATCAGCAGGAATGCCAACAAATTCCCCAATACTCGCAAATGCCAACACCAGAAAACCACCAACAATGGCATGGCAACAGACGACATCAAGGCACAAGAAGCCAAGATGAAGTCACATCGAGAAGAAACAGATCTCTCGACCAGTGGGTAGCCAACCCACACACTTCCGCTGCACTCTCAACAACGCGCACAGGTAACCGAACAACCTCAGTAGTCGCACCTCAGCACACACCAGCGCCATCGCAATCGACAAAGATCACAAATCACACGCCATGAGTACCGATCTCGCGAACAACCAATCACAAGGAGCCTAAGTGCAACAGGAGAAGAGCACCAGCTTCAGCACAAAGCACAAGGAAAGCATCAATCTCAGCTTACCTTCACGTCCTGAAAATGATAAATGAGCCTTCACGATACATCGTCCGCTGGACACGGCACGACAATACGGTACGCTACAGCTCTTAACACCATCATGGAGTCCAAAGCCAAGCAACCGTATAGCAGAGAGCAGATCAAGCTCAAAACAAAGCTATCTACACTTAAGCAGACACAGGACAAAGGTATCACTAAGACAGCAATTCCAAGGCAAACCTCGAAAAAGATTCCACCAGAAGGGATGAGAAGCAGGAAGCTCAACCACAAAAGCTCACCAGGGAGGAAAAATCCTAACTTGCCTGAGCAACTTCTCAAACACGGAATCTAATCGAGCACTTCAACAGAAGCGAAACACATCAGGAGCTGAACAGACTCAAGCCGGGACGACCAAGACAACGTGAGAACGTGTACGGTCATCAAACCAAGGCTAAAGGTCAACAGCAACCTGAACAACTTACAAGAAAATCCTCGAACAACGTATTGCAGATTCAAGCCTTCCGGCGAACACTGCCAAGTACAACATGATCGAGACAAACATAACGACAAAAAGAAACACCTCATCACAACCTAACGAGAGCAGGACCATCTCGTACAGTGCCAGGACAGCACGCACAAGACAACACACAGAAAACACAAAGCGACAAAGGATCGTAAACCGAAGCCAGCTGAAGACTGTACTGGACCTTCACGACTCTGGAAACTGTATATCTCAGATTCCCATGTACTTCACACGACAATGCTCTGATAGCTCAGAAAAGAACTCCGAACACCTCAGAACACTGCTCTGATACCAAGCTGTAGCGACCCGAATTCTGGATACCCGACATACCCGGTAGGACTACCGGATACGCGTGATATCGCATGGAACCCGCGAGGCCTCCCAAGAGCGGGAAAGCTCCGAAGGGAAAAAGGCACGTGTAGAGTACATTGAAGCCACAGAGATAGTACAGTAAGCAATTAAATTTCATTATATAGGTTTGCTAAAGAAGCAGAAATAAAATTACTTTTTAATTAACTGTTCAAATTAACAATTATATCCCAGAGTCAGTCCAAAGCTAAAGACAACAAGTCTAGCATAGTACAGTCGACAGAAAGGAAAGACGTACCAAGAAGTCGGGGGAAGCCTGACATAGGTACCAGTTGGATGCAACGGCACGCAACGAGCACGCACACTCCAGGAACCACGCGGAAGCAGAACGAACAACGCCACCCCACCTGAAAGAGCAGGGGTGAGCCACGTGTCACTGGCTCAGTAGGGGCCACGCGGATCCCCACTGAAAAACACGCAGTAACACGGAACAACAAACACAAAAAATAGCAGGTGTAGCAAAGCAGGAAAAGCTACACTACAAAGCTGTAAAACTACGCTACAGGCAGTAGTAAGCAGATGGGAAGTAGGAGTAGGGAACAAGCAAGAAAGGGGGAGAACCCGCGCCAGACAAGCGGCGGCCGAACTAACCTCGGCACCCCAAACTACTCCAAGCAACAACAGAAGGGCGACTCTGATCAAGCAAAGTCAGAAGTTACCGATCTGTCGACCCGACACCAGGTCCAAGACGAAGACCTGCAAAGATGGATAAAACAACCACAACGGCCTACATGATTGGAACATCATGTACGCAACCCCATGCTCATCTTGGACACAGCCAAGAACAGACCACACAGCCAGGGAAGCAAATCTTGGGCAAGGCCAAGACTAGCTGACACGGAAAGGAGAACACCGGCTCCGAGAAATGCGAGAGTCGCCGGTCAAGTGATAGGAGTACCCTCACACTAAAAGAACAGCCAGATGCGTCCACTAACGTCTTACACTGCGCCACAAGTGTCACGTCTACCAGACCGTGTGCAGCACGGAGGAGACTAGACACACCAAGAACCAGGTCCAAGGAACAACGACGTTCCAAGGAAAAACGACACTTCACGGACACAAGACCGCAGTACCACGCTGCGAGTGACTAGTCAGGGTCACGCCCGTCGACGCAAGTCCTCAGTCCCTGACCACGTGTGCACACACTGACCACTACCTAGGTCAGGCCTCTAGCTAGTATTCCCCTCGGTAGGACGCTACCGTTGACCGGGGCCCACGGAACTAGCTTAAAAACCGTGTAACGGGAAACACCCCTCCACCACTCCCGGTGGGTCGGTACTCAAGACCTAGGGCTACGACCAGTGGAGGCTCACAAGGCACAACTCAGAAACACAAGTGCTAAAGCACAGACAGTCAAAGAAAGCCCTGTCTCGCGCATCACAAAGCACCCAGGCAGCTAACCAACTGCCGACAGACTCAGGACCAGGCAACTAGACCTACCAAGTAACGATCCCGAGTCGAGTGACACTAGGGCAAGATCGTCACAAACAGCGGAACAAGCTGCCAATCGGTCTAATCCTAAGCCACAAGAAACGACACTCCGCAGAAAACAACTCACGGAGACCTGAGGGAACACTAAAGACCCTCAGACACACCTGGATACGCAAACCAAGGTAACACAGCACCTCGAGGCATCCAGAACCAGTGTCTCGGACTGGACAAAACCGCCAAGACACCCATACGCAAGGTCACCCATCAACCGCTGGGTCACCCCGGGTTGACCGGAACCCAACCAAAGACACAGACAAGAGTAGGATAGAGAATCCTACGACAAGCAAGAAGACTCCTGGCTACCTTACAACGTAGTCCTAGACCTCATAGGACGTTAGGAGACATCCACGGGACAACGGGCAGACCACAAGGCCAAGCTAAGATAAGCAGAAATCGAAATCATGGAAATCGGAGCACAAGACATGTAACGCACCACCCTTAGACCGCTACATGAACCAACGGTCTAAGCCTAGGCCGTTACACCCAATGTGACGGTCGGGGAACAGCCGTCACACACACCGCCCTAACCAACTCTAGAAACGCAAAGTCATGTAACGGCCAGCACCGGGCGCGTTACACCAACCTAATGTGCCCGACCGGGGCCGTCAGGGCCAACAACCCTCAAACTCAAAACACACTCGGAGCATGTAACACGCTAGACCAGGCGTGTTACAGCCACCTAACGCGCCAGGACAAGCGCATCAGGGCCAACAAAACCCAGAAAAACAACTGACTGAGAGGCATGTAACGGTCCCGACCGGACGCGTTACAACCGCCTAACGCACGGGGGCGAGGCCGTTAGAGACAATGACGCAACCACCCCAACTCAGCCAAAATAGCATGTAACGGCCTGGGACAGGCGCGTTACACACACCTAACGTACGGGAGAATGACCGTTAGGTGAACCGACGCACTCGGTCAAACAGAACGTGACGGCCTGGGGCAGGCGCGTTACGCACACTTGACGCGCTAGGGCAGGCGCGCCAGGGGAACCGCATCAAAAGGTCAACGCCAGTCAAGCCGAATGTAACGACCTAGGGCAAGTGCGTTACACTCACCTGACGCATAGGGGCAAGCGCGTCAGAGGAACCGACTTAACCCAAACACTAAACGATAAGATAGACGTAACGTGTCTCACGGGACGCGTCAGAGAGCAGTGACGCGCCACCCCTGGGCCGTCACACTCTTAAAACCCCGAAGAACTCGAATCAACCCAGACGCTATAACGGTAAGTCATGGGGCCGTCAGGGCATGTAACGGTCCCTGGAACGACCGCCACACCAGTTAAGGCGGGAAAACGGAGTGTTGGCCAAATCGGCCCGATCCACGCCCCATTAACGCCGAAGCGCAGGGGAAACAACCCTCGACGATGAAAAACAACATTAGAAGGCTAAAAAGCCCACATGCAAGCACAAAAACATAAGATCGGGGCGATTCCAACGAATCCACTCTAAATGAGTCAACGAGGTTCCCGGACTCCTACCGGTCTCGAATGACCACCGATCAACACGAAACTAGCATGGATGGGATCCTAACGTCCCAACGGTCAGTTCAACACTAACCGAGCTACAAATGGTTGCCGTTCTCCGGCGAACCCTACAAAACCCGAAAATCACGGTTTAGGCTAAACAAGCCCAAACTCGGCCGTTTCCGCGCCAAACGAAGTGCAAGGGCAGGGAAAACGAGCAGGAGGAAGGGAGGAACCATCACCCTACCTCCACCGAAGAAACCGTGCCCCGAAGGGACTAAACCGCGCCGAAAACCACGCCGCGAGCTTGAACACCGGCTTTGAATCCACCGTTCGGGATCGCGCCAAAACCATTCTGATCCTCGCTCCATCACGTACCCAGTCAGCTCCACAGCATCCCCAACACGTGCCTCTAGGTACCCCGTCTGGAGCCGGAGCCGAGAAGCCACAAGAGGAGAGAAAATGGGAGAGAGAGATGACGGCAGCGAATGAGGAGAGAGAAAGAGAAAAGGAAAAGTAAAAGAAAAGAAATTAGGAAATTTTCCTAATTTCTGAAAATTCCGGAAATGCGCCGAAAATGCACAAATTCAAAAAAATACGTAAAAATAGTCAAAACGACCGGCTCGAAAAGTACATCATCGCTGTAGTATCCGCGAGTCGATGAACTGACAAACAAACTCACCGTAGGGTTCTGTAACTAGTACGAGAGAAAAACTCACACGGCTCGTAAAGCTCAACTCGGAAGTCACAAAAGCGAACCGAAACTCACCGAAACCAATCCAAAAGATCCAATGAAGATCCAGCAAGACCTACCAAGGATCCACGGCATTACATCCAGGATCTGATGTTCCCCTTTAACAAAAATAATGATGGTCCAGGTTCACGTGTTTAATCTCCGGATAGGCCGTTGGGTTGGGAAAGCCCGGGGAGGATGGTTCTATCCTGCACACCGTGATTGCGGATAGTGTCTTGACTCTGATTCTCCCAGCCTAGCAATATTATTCTCAAGTATTTTATATTTCATCCTTTCTTCGCATTTGTTTTAATGTTTTCGTTTATTTTAGCCCAGCATGCATCATGCGCATCTTTTGAGCATTCATGACCTATGGTTTGCCTGCAAAATATCCCATCAGTGATGGATGGCTGTGCGTTCAGTGTTCGAGTAAGAGGAACAAATTTCACTCTGAGTTGGAAGGTTCTCTCTAATCGATTCACTTGGTTTGGTTGATTAAGAGGTCCCCGTCTGGAGTTTTAGTCCGCTTCTTTATTTTTCGCTGCTTATTCCGGTCTCCTCATTGGTCCGAGGGATTGTGTCCCCGTGAGGTTGATCGTGTGTTTCCTTTTAGTTCGTTAGTCCCTCTAGACTGGTGTCACTTTTGGTCTAATCGTTCCTCGTGAATGGTTCGGAGTTTTTCGAAAGATTCCTATCGCTCGTTGGCAGAACTGGTGTCTTTTACCTTAACGCCTACTTTTCAGTCCACTCCGCTTTATTTCCGCTTCACCTCCATGTTCCATGTCACTTTCGCTTCACCTCCGCTCACTTCCCTACAAAGCGGACGTTAAGGAGGGGCATCTGTTGACACCCGTTTTTTACCGATAAGTTGAGTTATTCCTCTTACTCCCATTTATTGATGTCTCGAGTTATCCGTTACTCGTTGGGCTATTTTCATGCAACATCTTTGGGCTTACTTTATGGGTAGCCTCCCTCCCTGGCTAGGTCTCCTTCAATTCAGGGCTTAATGAGCCTTGATTTTGGTTAATTAAGCATTTTTCTGAAATTCAAGTATCCCGAAACATGTACGGTTCATCCCCGGGCGCACAACCATTTGAGCGGTCGCATATGGCCGTCCACATATTTATGGGATATTTTGGTTGATTTTCTGAATTACCACCGATACACTTTCATACGGTCCCATATTAGCCATTCAAACTGATGGGCGGGCTAATAGTAGCCGTTCTACCTCCCATAGTCCTAAGCTCGGTTGGTTCTCAGATAATTATCCAATTATCTATTTATCACCAAAAAATCACAAACAATTGGTTCTCAGGCGGTCTTAAATTGGCCGTTCATCTATCAGAATCCAACGGCGAGATTCTCGGTTGGTTTAATGGATAAATTGATTGATATTTCGTTTATATTTGAATTTCCACCGACAATGATAAACAGTTTATATGTAGCCACTCAACCTGATGAGTGGTCTATCATATGACCGTTTAACGGCCCGCATCCTGAAGATTTAAGGGATTTTCTCTCTCCATGTCTGGATTTATCCTCAACTTCCTCCAACCATTTCTCCGCGAATATGGAGTCGATTTTGGTGTCATTTCTTCTGGTTGAAAGATAATTCAATTATCTTCAACTTTTCTTTCATTATCTCGACCTTAAAATGCATAGAAACCCTAATTTCAAGCTAAGACCGCAGGTGCTCTATAAATAGACCATGAGGCCCAGCTTTGAAAAGGGGAGAGATTTTGGTCGACGGCGAAGCCCTGCCGAATATTTGAGCGACCTAGCACCAGGGAGGGAGGCCTTCTACGTCCATACAGGCCTCCGGTTCAGGGAGTAGTTGTTCTTTGGGTCATTAGTACATTTAGTTCCGTCGTTCTTTCTTGTTTGCATGCATCACTTTCTACACGTTTCCTCCACGTTTTCCCCATTTTCATACATCATTCACACACCCTCCTATGCTGTTTGACGCCCCCAGGGGTTTAAAAATCCCCAGGTATCCCCCATTTCATTTAGTCATGTTCATTTCTGTCTGTTTGAGTATTTACTACACTTTCTAGTTCTAACTTGGGTTTTCCTTTGTGGTCTACACGTGATTTTGTAGGTCAGCATCACACTAACGCGAGGCCCATCCCTTCCGGCCGGCCAGAAAGGGTGGAGGTTGGACCTTTGCAACTCACGATGTGGCAGTCTTAGGCGGTTCCCAACTGGCCATTCATGAAGATGGGCGGTGGGTTCTGGACCGTGCTTCTTTTTCCTGCAGTTGTGTTAGAGCCGTTCATCTGCCGGTCATTCTTCATCCCGCGTTCCTCTTCAGCCCCTGCAGACGGCCTATCGTACGGCCGCTCATCTCTATAGGCGGTTCCTCCTGAGCCGCCCATCTTCGCAGGGCTGGTCCTAAGGCGAGTACCTCCCCCTCTTTCCAAGGTACGGCGTGTTCATCACATTCGGCATCTTGGTGGCGATCACATAGGTTTACACACTTCTATTCCCTCCTGCTTCTAAATCATTTAGCCGCCTCGCTGATTTAGTAGAAGGGATAGGAGAGATATTTCTTCAATCTATTGAAAGAAGGAAAATATGTCAACAATAGCAGCGGAACGCATTGCTCGGAACGTGCAGCGATACAGTCGTGTCAATCAGAGTAAACTATAATGGCCCCTTTGATAAATGAGTAGGATAGGGCTGGATGGGTTTTTAGCCCGTTTTGGCCAGTTTCACTACCTATTCTCCGGTTTCATCAACTTTTAAGTTTGGTGGGAGCAATTTTAACCAGGCAAACTATGACTTTTGAGGGCATTTATGAGATTTTATGAGAATGACTTGTTCTAGTGAGAGGAGTTGAACAAGTCATTTGCCTCGGATAAGAGGGGATGGCTTGTTCTCCCTTAGCCCATTCGTTTACCAAACTAACTATAAAGGAACAACTAGATAGACAAAAATATAATTTCATTAAAACTCCAAATATAAGTTCATTACACTTTTGATTCAGACTAACAGACTCAATTAAAAGAGAAATTACAATAGACTCTCAAGCTAACTAGACTCGACTCGAAGCAAGACTAGGGGGGACAACTAAATCGCCAGAGCTCTCTTCACTCTTGCCCTTCCCCGTCCAGATGAATGTCTTCTTTGTTATTGTTGTGCATCCTGTGTTTTGATGATGACAAGTTGTATCTCATTGTCTTTACCATGAGCGCACACCAAATGTTGCATTGAATTCAAGCTGACTATCAAATAAAGAGTCTCTATAGCGCTATAACTAATAGGTAACTTGGTTGATATCTCAATGTCTAAAGCAGGTACTTTTATGACTAGATGAACCAGCCAGACAAGAAGAATGGACCAAAAAGAATCCAGAAGGTCAGACTTCAATATCTCCAAAACAGGACAAAACATGTTCAAGGGGTGCTGAGAGTCGACCAAAAGGTGGCTGAGAGTCGACTCCTGGTTCACAACAGAAATTGGGTTTTGCTGGCAGGTGGTGAGAGTTGACCAAAAGAGGCTGTGAGTCGACCAACGCTGGAGATGCGAATTGTAAACCCTAAAACTAACCCAGCTTGCTCCAGATCCGATACCCAAGCCGTGGATCCTTTATGGCACATATATAGAGGGTCCAGATAAGCCAAGAAACATGGGTCTTTATCAGGTTTTGTTTCCTATCATAGACATGACTTGGTCTTCAACTTCCTAGCTGAAATATAGGAGATTTCCCATCGGCTTCTCTAACAAAACTGCAGATATTATGGAGTTATTCAAAAATTGAAAAAAGGGAGATGGCGGGAAGGCTGAAATAGAAGAGGAGCAGCGAACAAAAGAGATAGGGTTGTTGGAAAAAGAGTTGTGCTGCATCTAGAGAGAAGGGGGCGGCATCACGTGGGCAGAAAAGAGAGAAAGGGTTGTGCGACCTAGATCAAGAAGAAGAAGGAGAAGAAGAAAATAAGGGCAGCAGAAAGAGAAGTGCCAGCAGGAGAAGCGCCTGTAGCAGCACTAGATCAACTAGTTCTAGAATCAGAGAAGAGGCAGTTGCAACCAATCAAGGTGAAGATTCTCTCCAGGAAGAAGACCTGAAGAGATCCAGATCGTGGGAGCTGCAGATCCAGATCTGGAGGAGTTCTCTGAAAGTCAAGCGAACTTCATTTGCAGATCAAGTCATTCGGCCGTCAGAAGAATTCTACACTTGATCTGTATTTATGTTGTTATTCAATCTTTCATTTTACTTTTCTATTCTGTTAATCAAGCTGTTCGTCATAGGAATGTTCAGATCGAGCTGGGTTGCTCGGATCTAAGGTTGTTCAAGCTGTGAGTCAGCGGAGTGTTCAAGCTGTGAGTTAGCGGTGTATTCAAGCTGTGAGTCAGCGGAAGGAAGCCTCACTGGGTTTGGTGAGGGGTGGATGTAGTCAGACTGGGTGTCTGGCCGAACCACCTAAAAATCCATGTCTCCTTTTTTTGATTGCATGTATTTGCTTGAGATGTCCGCTAGATGCATGCCTAGGATCATCTATATTTTACTTCAAGTATTCACTTAGATTTCCGCATAAGCTGCATAGTTTAAATTGTTCACATAAGTCTGCAACCGTTTTTGAATTTGGGGGCGGATCTATTCACCTCCCCCTCTACACCGTCGTTCCACCTACACAACACGTGGTATCAGAGCAGGTGCTCAATTCAATTGGTCAAACGACCAAGAGCTTAATAGGGGAATGGCTACCTGGGGACAGGTTACTGAAGGTTATTCGGTGACTAGGCCACCATATTTTGATGGTTCTGACTATTATTATTGGAAAAATCGAATGCATGTTTTCCTCCGAGCACAAAATCATGAAATCTGGAGAGTGGTGAGCAAAGGCCCGTTTGAGCTTCCCGATGATGAAGACACATGGACAAAAGAGCAGATCAGGAAGTCCAATCTTAATTGGGGAGCAATGAATATGATGCAGTGCGCACTCCACCCTATAGAATTTTCCAAAATTTCATCTTGCGCTAGTGCCAAAGAGATGTGGGACAAACTTGAGGTAATTTATGAAGGCACATCTCAGGTAAGAGAAATAAAAGCAAATATGCTAATTTCATAATATGAACTTTTCAAAATGAAACCACATGAATCCATCTCAGATATGTATGCCAGGCTATCTCAGTTGACAAATAGTTTGAAGAGCCTAGGGAAAAGTTACTCAGATCAAGAACTTGCTAGAAAAGTTCTTAGGTCATTAACTCCATGGCATACTAAAGCTACAGTCATAGATGATTCCAAAGATTTTTCAATTTTGACTGTTGATGAATTGATAGGTTCTCTTATGGCTTATGAGCTTAATTTGCAAAGAATAGAAGAAGAAGAAGAGCAAAAGAAGAAGCCACTGGGACTGAAGGCTAATTTAGATAGCTCTGAATCTTCTGAGGACTGTGAGTCATCAAGCTCAGAGATAGATTCAGATGAAGTCTCCTCAATAACAAGAAAGTTCAGAAAATTCTTAAGGAAAGAAGGTAAGAATCCTACGAATTCCAAGACTCGGGTAAGAAAGTCATCGAAGTTCAAATCTGAATCATTTGGGAAAAATTCTAACAAACTTATTTGTTACAATTGCAGCAAGCCCGGACATATCAAAACTGAATGTCCACAAAATGAGAAGAAAATGCACTCCAAGAGGAAAGATAAGAAGAAAGCTATGATATGCACCTGGAGTGACGAAGAGGGAATTAAAGGGAAGAGTTCATCCAGTGAGACCAATGAAGACTTAGGTCTTATGGCAATAGGTCAGTATGAGGTATGTGAAAACTCCTCTCCATTTGAGCATTTCACTATAGATGATTGGCAAGAAGCATATGGTGAATTGGTTGATAAATGTGATATTGTTAGAAAGGAAACAAAGCCTTGAAAAATAAAATGAATGCCATGATTCATGATACAACCTCAACTGATAAGAATGCATGCTTGCAAATTGAAGTTTCAAATCTGAAGAAATAAATTCATGACTTAGAGATTTACAAATTTGAGCTAAGAGAACTGAAAGATGAAAATGAAAATCTGAGAGATGAAATTGATGAACTGAGAATGAGAATGCAAAAATCAGAAACAAATAAATTAAAAGAAGAAAATGAAAATCTGAAAAGCATCATTGATGGTTTGAACATGAAATTACAAGACTATGAAAAGGAAACTAGACTGACCAATGAAAAACACAATGCCATCAAGGAGGTTAACTGTCAACTTCAGAAGGAAATTGAATAGATTCAAGAAGAATTGAAAGGTAAACAAGAGACCTTGGAAAAAATGGTAAGAGGAGGAGAAAAGCTGAATGCTATTCTGGGATCAAGAGTAAACTACCAAAAAGAAAAGTTAGGGTACAATCCCACGGCCAAAAAGGAATTTCAGTTAAAAACAATCACTTTCACGGCTGAAGCAGACCCAAAAGGAATGAAACCCCTCATTGAAATGTATGAACCAGAGAAAATGAACAAGGCTGGTGGCTCTTCTGAACACCAACAAACAATGGGAACAATTGTTAAGAGTTTGGGTGAAAATCACATGAAACAAACTGGTTGCAGCAAAACTAATGAAAAGGATTCGAGGAAAAGTGAGGTTCATCAGGATAACCTACAAGAGTTGAAATCCAAAGCTCAAGTTTTTCAAAAGTTCTCAACAAAAAGGAACACACCACCAAACAGGATCATAAAGTCAACCACCCATCATCAAGTAAGAAAACCAGAGTTCTGGAAATTTAGGAGTCAACCTAGACCCCATCAGGAGTCGACCATGGGTAGATCCAGAAGGTCCTTTGAAATCTGGCAGAACAGGGGTCGACCAAGACCATGCTATGAGTCGACCAGAAGTGGAAACAGAAACCCAGATAAATTCTGGAATTACAGGAGTCGACCAAAACACCCCTCTGAGTCGACCGAGAAAGCTGACAGAAATAAATACCATGCTTTAATGAACAGAGAAAGAGAGTGGAGGTCAGGGAAGAAGTCATAGCCCATAAGATCCATCTGGGAGAACCAAGATCATTGGCTCTTGAGGCAGGAAAGTAAGAATTCTAAGAGAAGCTCAAAATTGGTGAATCAAAATAATGAATTGTTTGCTTTAAAGAGATTTTTCTGTAATAAATGTTGCAGCAATGACCAGGTCACCCAACTGAATGGTCAGTTCAAATCACCCTCTGCTTACTGGAAAGATAGAAACAAGAATTTTGTAAAGAAGCAAAAATTTGTGAACCATTCTAATGCTTTATCTCTATTGTTGAGAAATCTTCATGCAGGCATAATGAGAATCCAATGCGAGCAAGGCAACTGTGGATACCAAAAGGCAAGTTGTCATGTCTTGAAGAGTTAAACATTCAAAATTGAAACTTATATTCTGATGTATTGGACTGTTGGAAATTTTAATATTGCTGCTGAAAACTGCATTGTTGGAGAAGTTGTGATGCTGCTAAAATAGTTGATAAAATCTACATGATGAATTGCTTTGTGATATTTTGAAGACTGCTGCATTTGTCTATTGACAGATTCCATGATCTTGCTGCAACATTCTTGATTTTTAATTTCTTATTGTATGACACAGTGAGGGGGAGCTGCACATATGGTATAGGTACTCTGCATGAGTCATGCATCCATTTTCATATCTGAGTTTGCTTGTGCAGTAGTCATGCATTCATACCATGGACACTTGTGGTATATCAAATGGTGATTGGTGGAAGGGCAGGTTAAGCTTGTCTGAAAGCCATACTATGCGTAGAGGACTTACCTCCGCCAAGTACCAAATGTCCAAAATTCATGTAGGCAAGAGCTTTGGATAGGTCAATAAGTGCATTACATTTCATGAATGCATATAGAGTCACCTGATTTGATTGAGGGGGAGCTCAGACCATCATCCTTTACTGATTTTACATTGTTCTTAACTGAAAGTCGACTTATTGCTCAAAGCTCCATCCCCTATCTTCTTGTTCCTATTGGTCTGAACATTACTCATGCATTCGTTCTCATCATGTCAATAAGTCTTGAAAAATCTCCTTATTTCACCGTCAACAATTGGTATCATCATTCTTACATCTTTATTACAATATTTCCAACCCACCTGATTTCAACACAGGTTCATAATTTCAAGGGGAGCGATGGGCAAACACTCTTCTAGTTTCTTAGAGAGTTATTGAAATTGACCCATAGAAATAAGTTAATGGTTTGGGGTCTATAAACTTCTGAAATTTGAAATTAAACGCCTATGTGATGGGGACATCACCTCCCATGCCCACGTTCACAGCTCGTCTCCTCGCCCCGGTTGCATCCGGCATAGTCTAGTTATTTAATTTTGAGTCCTATATAATTTTTATTTGAGTCATTTGATGTATTTTCCCTTTTATTTGAGTCATCTTCCTAGGTCTTGTGTTTATTTCCCTAAGTTTGAGTGTCATTAGGTTGTCTAGTTAGCTATTGGGCCCAATTCATTGGACTTGGCCCAAGGGCTCCCCCTACCCGCTCGGTTATTTGTCATTGAGTCAATTGTGAGGGTCTTATTGTAAAATGTGGGTTGCCTATATATAGGGCCCCATTCCCCCCATTTCAGGTAATGAATCAATGAATGAAAAAACTTGTCATTTTGAGAGTTTACACTTCTTATCTAGTGGAGAGATTCCATTTTTGGGTGAGAAACCCTAGGGGAGAGATTCCCCACCCTTCCCTCTCTTAATCTCTCTTTTTCACTCCACTTTCTCTCTCCTCAACACCCAAATTCAAATTTTCTTCTCTCTCCTCCCTTCCCAACCACCTCCACTCCCCACCTACCCCATTTAAGCCTCTTCCCATTCCCCACAACCCTCATCAATACTCCACCCCTTCCCAAGACCCCCTCCACCAATCCTCTCCTCACCATCCAACCCCCAACTACCCCTCCCACTTTCCCAAGCACCCTTCCCACTACCCCAAGCACCCCTTCCCTTCCCCAACACAACCCCCCCATTCCCAAGATAAAAAAAAATTAACCCCACCCTTAAACCTATTTTCGAATATCCTTTCCCTCTCTCCATTCCAACCAAATTCGCAGCCCCCACTACCACCATCTATTGGACCCTCTTCTAGACCTTATTCTCCACCTCCCACACCTTAGAACACCCCTTCCAAGACCCCCTTACAATCAGGGGTCACTCCCACACTCATCTACCCCCTTCCCCTTCTTCTTTCTTGGTCATTGGAAGCTACTTCGAAGTTGCAGTTTGCTATCCAGAGGTTGCAGATGAACTAGAAACTTGCAGTGGCCACCACGACTTTCTCCGGATGAGTTTGAAGACCCAAGAGCCATCGTCGGAAGCGTCTACCAGTCTCATTCGCAACAGAAGTGGTTTCATCTTCTTCCGATCTCCGAACCGTCCAGGAGGTCCATTCTCCCACAACTACGCAGTTCTACCTCGGCTGAGGACCTGAGCCAGATTAGAAGCTCTGTCACGACGAACCCCGAAGGAATCAGTCCACGAGTTCTTCTTAAAAGTTCTTCATCGCCTAGTCTACTTCCAGAATCAAGAAACAGAACTTCATTCGGCATTCATGATCCAGAGTACTCATTTTTCTCCCTCAGCTACGCAGATCTGCTACTCATAGTCTGCACCGACCAGTCGCCATTGTTCTACATCCCCTAGTCTTCTCCGACATCGGTTGGCTTCCCCGTCAGTTTTTCTGCGAAGAGGATTCGTCTACGATTCCAACGACTTTGACGGTGCTTGACTCTGAGTTCGGGAGCTGCCGGTACATCCTCTGCAACCGGCTGTTACTGCACCGATCTGCCCCCTGCAGAGGTTCTGAGCCGGAGAAAAAGCTTCACCACGACGAAACCAGGAGGAACCAGGCCACGAGCTCTTCTACAAAGTTCTTATCCTTCCTGTCTAATTTCGGAATCAAGAAGTGGAATCCTGTTCGGCATCCGTTAGCAGAAGTTATCAATTTTATTCCTCGGCAGTACGACTCTACTTCCCCACAGTCTGCACCAACCTCCCCTCACTCTTCTGGATCCACTGTTCTTCTCCGGCATCTTTTGGCATCCCCGTTTGTTCTGCTGAAAAGAGGACCCGTCCACGGTTCCAACGGTTCTGGCAGCACCTGATTTGGAGTTCGGGAGCGGCCGGGGCAACCTCTTCTTCCTGCTGTTAGTAACCAGTTGCTGTCAGTCCGGGAATCAGCGACCCTGTTCGAGCTCCTGCCCAGGCCAGCAGCGACCCCAGAAGAATTCGGCAAAATTCAGAGGCACTCCAGTTCCAGTAACAAAGATTTCCTCACTGGTCTCGCCCTCGTAAAATTTCCTGATCAAGTTTTATAGCCACAGTACCGACTATCTATCCACAATTGCCGAGAGAAGGCAGATTCGGCATCCTCACTTCATCATCGTTTTAGCCCTAGTTTTCCCCACCCCGCTTGGCCGGCTGAAGGCCCCTCCCTGCGTGGAGGTAGTTTGATTGTAATCCATTAACCCCCACCCCAAGATCCCCCTCCTGCGAGAGGTGTAGTGTTGTAATTTGGTTTGATCAGGTCAAGCTACCCCGGCGCGGCGTGTGGGGAACCCACGCTTCCCCGCTCGCCCTCGTCTCCGAGCGGGACCGGTTTCTTCAAACCGGTCGAGTAAGTGCTCTATAACCTTGCTCTAATTCATGCTTGTTCTTTCAATATTAGTTCATAGTTCCGCTGGCCGTGAGAGTGAGAGCTCGATCCTCAAGCCCCGTTGCTTTGAGTGATCACCGTGGGAAGAGAGAGTAACCCGGTGCCTTTGGCACTTTGTCGGCCCCATTGAATTGGACATCCACAACCTTTGGGATTCAAATCTTAGGCCTTCCTGGCCCTCTACCAGCAAGGGCCCAGCCCACACAACCTCCACTTGGCATTGCCAAGTTACCCCGGGTCTTGGTGAGCATCGGGTGAGCGGTCGCCGACATCGGTCCGTTTGATTGCGATTGTGCTTGTTTGCTTAAGTCCTAGGTTGTGTCACATCAAATTGGTATCAGAGCCAGGTTCACAACTTGTCTCTCCACAAGTTGGTCCTAGGGCATGTTTATGCATTTAGAGTCCTCGGTTTCATCTCCCATGTCCACTAGAATGACCACTTCATACCCGTCATATCCCTCCCCATCAACTTTCCCAAGAAGCCCAAATCCTCATGGAAGCTCCATTGCCAACAAAGTGGGTAGCAACACCTCTATCATAGAAGCCCTACCTAATGTCCTTAATCGGCTTGAAGATATCATGTCTCGACTCGACCGACTTGAAGGAAATAGCAGTGCACCAAGAGTGAATGAGAGTGACCTTTGGGGAAATCTAGAAACCATATTTTTAGAACACTTGAAAATCAAAACCCCCGCCTTTGATGGATTCAACAGTCCAAGCCTTTACCTAGATTGGGAGATTTCCCTAGACCAATTCTTTAAAAGTTGCCCCTTGAACGAAGAAAGGAGAATGAGGCTAGCCAACGCACACCTCTCCAAACAAGCTAAAACTCATTGGTTAGTTGTGGAATGTTTAAGAAGGATCCGCAGGGAGGCCCCCATTAGCACTTGGGATGAGATGAAGGTGGAGCTTAGGAAAACCTACACTCTCCAACCCTCTCCCTCCTACTCAAATCACAAAAGCCCAAGGAGCATTTCAACTCCTTCATCCCCACCCGGTCAATCCAAGACCCCAATCACCCATTCCCTACCACTTCCCATCTCTCCTACCCCAACCACTATATTTACACCCCACCTCCAAGTCTACTCCACAACCATAGGTCCCCATACCCAATTGGGCCCCATGGCCAACTCTCCACCTAGGTCCGTGGTAACCCCCACCACTACCTCTCTATCACCCCCAAAAGGGGACACTCCTCCCAAAACCAATCAACCCAAACCCCTTCAACCCACCCATCTTCCTCTCCCTACCCCAATCCAACTCCCACCAAAGCCTCCACTACTACCCTTACCTATCCTAACCCAAGTTTCCCACTACCAACCACCCCGGATACACTATGCCCCAATGATCACCACACCCTCAAAAGCCCCTCTCACCTCCTTGGAAGAAGAACCCATACCCCACCCCATAATGGTGAACACTCCAAACCCACTCTCCACCTTGGAGGAAACCCAAGTCCAAGTTGAAGAAGAAACAACATGCGAGGGTCTTCACCTTACATCACCATCTTTAGTTGGAGTCAATCTCATCTTAGGGGAACCCCTTGTTAGTTGGCTAAAGGAGAGCCCAATAAGAGAGATCACGGCCCACGATTTCCCACCCATGAAGGAAAACTATCCCATAGTGCCCATCTCCTCTTATCACACCACAATCCAAGCATCTTATCAAGTAGAGACCTTAGAGGATTTTCTTAGAGGCTTAGCATGGTAAATTGAGTTCACTAGCATGTTGACCCCTATGGCCGAACAACCTAGGAGCCTTGGCCTCCTACACCCATGCATCAGGTCAATCACATCGGTCTACACCATTGGTTGCTACACTAGCGACCTCCTTTTGCTTCTCCCTATGGTAGAAGAACCCATCTTGATCCACTCCCCTACCATTGAGATCCCAAATACTTTGATCGGCCAACCCACTAGAAAACTTGGCCCAATTACCTTGGAGGAGGATGACTCACAATTTGGGAACCTTGAAGACATAGAGTGCCTCCCTCTAGGAAGACCTTTCCACGACCCCTTTGATCCCTTCTTATGGGAGTCTAGTTCCCCATGTGACCCAACCACCTTATCCACTACCCACCATTCCCTATCCCAACCCACCATGTTAGACCTAATGCACCCCATCCTAGATCCGGGTTGCACCATGGGAACCATGACCTTGGGCCACATACCCCTAGGTAATAAGGTTGTGCCCCACCCCATGATGACCACCTTCTTAGATCCATTCGATCCTTTCCAATGGGAGTTCAAAGGTTGTCCCACACCTATACACATGGAAGTCACCTTTGGGAAAAGCATGCATGTGTCTAGGCTTACCATACCCCTTGGCATGAACACTATGTTGGGTCCATTCATTCATATCACCCACATGTCAAGTAGAAAATATGAGTGGTCCATATTCGGATGTCATGGTCCACCTTCATTCATCATGGGTCTTAAGCATGTCAAAGGCATCTACGGATGTCCGGGTCCCCCAATATTTATCACCAATTTGCATGATAGGGCCACCTACGGGTGCCCCGGCCCACCTAGGCTAACCAAAGTCTACACTGCATCATTACACGATAGGTCTACTTTTGGTTGCCCAGGTCCACCCATCACCCCTAGAATATCTGCATTCACAACATTGCATAAAGAGATCCACAAGCACATTAGCAAGAAGAATGTGACTTATAAAAGGCGAGCCGACTCTCATCGACGTCACCAAGAATTCCATGAGGGTGACTTTATGATGGTAAGGACGGAGAGGCTCTCCCCGGGAGCCATCTCCAAATTGAGGCCACGTGGGGCTGGTCCCTTCCAGGTCCTGAGGCGCATTGGTGCTAATGCCGATGAGTTAGATCTCCCTAAGGAGTATGGAGTGAGTCCCACATTCAATGCAGCCGACCTAGTGCCATATAAGGGACCCACGGTGGTACCTAGTGAGGATATTGAGTCTATTCCCTCCGTTGAGATAGCACCCACCCGTGAGGAGAGTCCACCAGCCAAGAGAGCCCGGCGTGAGCGCATTGAACGAATATTGGATGAACATGCCACTATCACTAGGAGCAAGGTATACGAGCGCTATCTCGGCAGGTGGATGGATCGGTCTCGTTCGGAAGACTTGAGGGCAATACCACTTCTACACCCTCCAAGGAGGGAAGGACACTTACCCGACGGAGTCGAGTTCTCCGCACCCCAGGAGTATGATGGGGACATCACCTCCCATGCCCACGTTCACAGCTCGTCTCCTCGCCCCGGTTGCATCCGGCATAGTCTAGTTATTTAATTTTGAGTCCTATGTAATTTTTATTTGAGTCATTTGATGTATTTTCCCTTTTATTTGAGTCATGTTCCTAGTTCTTGTGTTTATTTCCCTAAGTTTGAGTGTCATTAGGTTGTCTAGTTAGCTATTGGGCCCAATTCATTGGGCTTGGCCCAAGGGCTCCCCCTACCCCCTCGGTTATTTGTCATTGAGTCAATTGTCAGGGTCTTATTGTAAAATGTGGGTTGCCTATATATAGGGCCCCATTCCCCCCATTTCAGGTAATGAATCAATGAATGAAAAAACTTGTCATTTTGAGAGTTTACACTTCTTATCTAGTGGAGAGATTCCATTTTTGGGTGAGAAACCCTAGGGGAGAGATTCCCCACCCTTCCCTCTCTTAATCTCTCTTTTTCACTCCATTTTCTCTCTCCTTAACACCCAAATTCGAATTTTCTTCTCTCTCCTCCCTTCCCAACCACCTCCACTCCCCACCTACCCCATTTAAGCCTCTTCCCATTCCCCACAACCCTCATCAATACTCCACCCCTTCCCAAGACCCCCTCCACTAATCCTCTCCTCACCATCCAACCCCCAACTACCCCTCCCACTTTCCCAAGCACCCTTCCCACTACCCCAAGCACCCCTTCCCTTCCCCAACACAACCCCCCAATTCCCAAGACAAAAAAAAATTAACCCCACCCTTAAACCTATTTTCGAATATCCTTTCCCTCTCTCCATTCCAACCAAATTCGCAGCCCCCACTACCACCATCTATTGGACCCTCTTCCAGACCTTATTCTCCACCTCCCACACCTTAGAACACCCCCTCCAAGACCCCCTTACAACCAGGGGTCACTCCCACACTCATCTACCCCCTTCCCCTTCTTCTTTCTTGGTCATTGGAAGCTACTTCGAAGTTGCAGTTTGCTGTCCAGAGGTTGCAGATGAACCAGCAACTTGCAGCGGCCACCACGACTTTCTCCAGATGAGTTTGAAGACCCAAGAGCCATCGTCGGAAGCGTCTACCAGTCTCCTTAGCAACAGAAGTGGTTTCATCTTCTTCCGATCTCCGAACCGTCCAGGAGGTCCATTCTCCCACAACTGCGCAGTTCTGCCTCGGCTGAGGACCTGAGCCAGATTAGAAGCTCTGTCACGACGAACCCCGAAGGAATCAGTCCACGAGTTCTTCTTCAAAGTTCTTCATCGCCCAATCTACTTCTAGAATCAAGAAACAGAACTTCATTCGACGTTCATGATCCAGAGTACTCATTTTTCTCCCTCAGCTACGCAGATCTGCTACTCATAGTCTGCACCGACCAGTCACCATTGTTCTGCATCCCCTAGTCTTCTCCGACATCGGTTGGCTTTCCCGTCAGTTTTGCTGCGAAGAGGATTCGTCCACGATTCCAACGACTTTGACAGTGCTTGATTCTGAGTTCGGGAGCTGCCGGTACATCCTCTGCAACCTGCTGTTACTATGCCGATCTGCCCCCTGCAGAGGTTCTGAGCCGGAGAAAAAGCTTCACCACGACGAACCCAGGAGGAATCAGGCCACGAGCTCTTCTACAAAGTTCTTATCCTTCCTGTCTACTTTCGGAATCAAGAAGCGGAATCCCGTTCGGCATCCGTTAGCAGATGTTATCAATTTTATTCCTCGGTAGTGCGACTCTACTTCCCCACAGTCTGCACTGACCTCCCCTCACTCTTCTGGATCCACTGTTCTTCTCCGGCATCTTTTGGCATCCCCGTTTGTTCTAATGCAAAGAGGACCCGTCCACGGTTCCAACGGTTCTGGCAGAACCTGATTTGGAGTTCGGGAACGGCCGGGGAAACTTCTTCTTCCTGCTGTTAGTAACCAGTTGCTGTCAGTCCGGGAATCAGCGACCCTGTTCGAGCTCCTGCCCAGGCCAGCAGCGACCCCAGAAGAATTCGGAAAAATTCAGAGGCACTCCAGTTCCAGTAATGAAGATTTCCTCACTGGTCTCGCCCTCAGAAAATTTCCTGATCAAGTTCTGTAGCCACAGTACCGACTGTCTATCCACAATTGCCGAGAGAAGGCAGATTCGGCATCTTCACTTCATCATCGTTTTAGCCCTAGTTTTCCCCACCCCGCTTGGCCGGCTGAAGGCCCCTCCCTGCGTGGAGGTAGTTTGATTGTAATCCATTAACCCCCACCCCAAGATCCCCCTCCTGCGAGAGGTGTAGTGTTGTAATTTGGTTTGATCATGTTAAGCTACCCCGGCGCGGCGTGTGGGGAACCCACGCTTCCCCGCTCGCCCTCGTCTCCGAGCGGGACCGGTTTCTTCAAACCGGTCAAGTAAGTGCTCTATAACCTTGCTCTAATTCATGCTTGTTCTTTCAATATTAGTTCATAGTTCCGCTGGCCATGAGAGTGAGAGCTCGATCCTCAAGCCCCGTTGCTTTGAGTGATCACCGTGGGAAGAGAGAGTAACCCGGTGCCTTTGGCACTTTGTCGGCCCCATTGAATTGGGCATCCACAACCTTTGGGATTCAAATCTTAGGCCTTGCTGGCCCTCTACCAGCAAGGGCCCAGCCCACACAACCTCCACTTGGCATTGCCAAGTTACCCCGGGTCTTGGTGAGCATCGGGTGAGCGGTCGCCGACATCGGTCCGTTTGATTGCGATTGTGCTTGTTTGCTTAAGTCCTAGGTTGTGTCACATCACTATGAAAATTTCCTCCTGTGTTCATATAATTATTTTAAATCAGCCTAAGAGAACTATGTCCTCACCTTCTCTTGAGATTGAATTTTTGATAATAGTGAGGCCACTCTAGTTGAAAGGTTTTAACTTAGTATTATTTTTAAACATGTATCTTGAAAAAGTCAAAAGGGAATACGCCATTAAATTTCTGCAAGATACTCTAAATGAAAAAAAAGGAGGGGAAAATGCAGAGCAATGGCATATTTCATTGAGAAACCAGATCCCTGCACCAATGAAGTGATGAGGACAGTGTCATGATATGGAATGCTAACTCTGTCCAAAAGGAGGAAAAATGGTCAGTTGTGCAAAGTAATCGGGGACTCTGGTGTCTCATAAACATGTTTCCTCGCACTGAAAAGCCCTGCTGAACTTGATTACTCATTAAAAAAAAGAAAAATTCTAAAAATGGTTGACCCAAGGCAAATATTAAAACTTATGCAGGTTTAACCTCAATACTAGTGAAAACCCTTCCTAGAGGTGACTAATGAAATCATCTTGACGATCAAAAGAGTTTGGATGGGAACTAGTTTGAAGAGGTTGCTTTAACACTGTTATATGTGCTAGAATGAAATTGCTCTTGGTTTTTATCTTCAGATTTGAGGCTTATATATCTTGAACCATTGGCAACAATAAGGTCATTTACCTTAGCCTTTAAGAAAATTGATGAGTGTTTCTCAATTTCAACCCTCAAGTGAAATCTCTCATGTGAACCATGTTGAACAACTTTGCTCATGCCAATGCTTCCTCACATCCCTAACAGCTTCATTCATTTCTTTTTCTCAATACCTGGCATTGATCTTGTCTCTCACTCTCTCAACTCCCCAGTCTTGTTTTGATGATGTCAAACGGGGAGAGAGTGTCTAGTCATTGTGAGAGAGTGTCAAATCACTGTATTGCATACATGGGGAAAGATTGATGTAAGGGAGAGATATGGAGAGGGAAAGAGTGTAAAGAGCATCAAGTTAGGAGAGATTGATTTAAGGGGGAGAGAGTGTCAAGTCATTGTGAGTAATGTAGTGTCAAATGACTTATTCATCATAATGACTTATCTATCATGAATTCTTTTCATTCATAGTTCACAATGATCTACAGTTGCCATCATCAAAAAGGGGGAGAATGTTGTGCATCCCGTGTTTTGATCATGACAAGTTGTATATCATTGTCTTTACCATGAGCACACACCAAATGTTGCATTGAATTCAAGTTGACTATCAAATAAAGAGGCTCTATAGCACTATAACTAATAGGTAACTTGGTTGATATCTCAATGTCTAAAGCAAGTACTTTTATGACTAGATGAACCAGCCAGACAAGAAGAATGGACCAAAAAGAATCCAGAAGGTCAGACTTCAATATCTCCAAAATAGGACAAAACATGTTCAAGGGGTGCTGAGAGTCGACCAAAAGGTGGCTGAGAGTCGACTCCTGGTTCACAACAGAAACTGGGTTTTGCTGGCAGGTGGTGAGAGTCGACCAAAAGAGGCTGTGAGTCGACCAACACCGGAGATGCGAATTGTAAACCCTAAAATGAACCCAGCTTGCTCCAGATCCGATACCCAAGCCGTGGATCCTTTATGGCACGTATATAGAGGGTCCAGATAAGCCAAGAAACATGGGTCTTTATCAGGTTTTGATTCCTATCATAGATATGACTTAGTCTTCAACTTCCTAGCTGAAATATAGGAGATTTCCCATCGGCTTCTCCAACAAAACTGCAGATATCGTGGAGTTATTCAAAAATTAAAAAAAGGGAGATGGCGGGAAGGCTGAAATAGAAGAGGAGCAGCGAACAAAAGAGATAGGGTTACTGGAAAAAGAGCTACGCTGCATCTAGAGAGAAGGGGGCTGCATCACGTGGGCAGAAAAGAGAGAAAGGGATGTGCGACCTAGATCAAGAAGAAGAAGGAGAAGAAGAAAACAAGGGCAGCAGCAAGAGAAGTGCCAACAGGAGAAGCGCCTGTAGCAGCACCAGCTCAACTAGGTCTAGAATCAGAGAAGAGGCAGCTGCAACCAATCAAGGTGAAGATTCTCTCCAGGAAGAAGACCTGGAGAGATCCAGATCGTGGGAGCTACAGATCCAGATCTGGAGGAGTTCTCTGAAAGTCAAGCGAACTCCATTTGCAGATCAAGTCATTCGGCCGTCAGGAGAATTCTACACTTGATCTATATTTATGTTGTTATTCAATCTTTCATTTTACTTTTCTATTCTGTTAATCAAGTTGTTCGTCAGCGGAATGTTAAGATCAAGCTGGGTTGCTCGGATCTGAGGTTGTTCAAGCTGTGAGTCAGCAGAGTGTTCAAGCTGTGAGTCAGCGGTGTATTCAAGCTGTGAGTCAGCGGAAGGAAAGCTCACCGGGTTTGGTGAGGGGTGGACGTAGGCAAACTGGGTGTCTATCCGAACCACCTAAAAATCCCTGTCTCCTTTTTGTGATTGCATGTATTTGCTTGAGATCTCCGCTAGATGCATGCCTAGGATCGTCTATATTTTGCTTCGAGTATTCACTTAGATTTTCGCATAAGTTGCATAGTTTAAATTGTTCACATAAGTCTGCAACAGTTTTTGAATTTGGGGGCAGATATATTCACCCCCCCTCTAGACCGCCGTTCCACCTACACAACAGTTATTACCTGAAAAATATGGAAAACACAAGGTGAGCGAACGCTCCGTAGGACTTAAATCTCTTGATCCAAGCTAGCTTTACATGATTAATGAATTACATGAATATGCATGCATGAGATAAGCAGATAAATAGCAAGAATTATAACTAGGCACGAAATAGAGTATAGATAGAACAACTTTCAAGGGGCATAAACCATAGGGACGAACATATGGAAGATGTATTGTGAACGAAATATCATGAGAACATATAACTCGACTATAGATTGGCTATTCAAGAATTTTCAATAACGAATGTTTCCCCTTTCCAGGCCAAGTCAAATATCATATCATATCAAGTCAAGAACATATCATGTCACATTCAAATTGGAATTGTCTAGATTAAATCTTGCTTATCATTGTTGCAATGTCACACCCGATCATTCATAGTACCGGTATATGTCTGGACTTTGCCTCGCCCCTGGGACCAGATCCAAGCCCCCACAAATAATCAACCTAGTATTTAGTGTCAAATTTGGACCCATTGCACCATATAAATTTTCTAGACAATATCCATATAATGGTCAAAAGAGTTCCAAAGGAATAAGCCATTGTAGGAACATTAAGGTGGATTCACGGAATAGAGAGTTCAAGGATAGAACTTTGTGTAAGGATGACATAGCGATAAATCTCACATGAAACCGGGACATCCATGAATCTGGGATAATTGGCGTCCACTTAGGCCGCCGCCAATTATAGAATCCGCGTCCACTGTTGTGGTCGCTAATTCTGTGAACGATACATGCACGAAAGAAATAGCGTCACCAGTACTGGACGCTATAATCTATTTTGGCGTCAACTGTCCTCGACGTCAATTCCAAGTAGTGACAGGACTCTTCACAGAACGTCAGAAATAGCGCTCTATGATGGCTAGGGCGTCATATATTTCTTCAGAGTGACATGACAAATAAGGTTTCCAGGGTTTTGAGGGTACAACCCGCTCAGCTGTCTTAAGGGATTCCAAGGCTAGCGGAGACTTACGGAGGCCTTAGAGAAAGACATTCCAATCCGATAGAAGGAATATCCGGCGGAGTGTCATTCAATCACCAAGAATGGAAGTGCAATCGTGAAACTCGTGAAACAGGGACTCCGTCTCGGCCATGAGACAGTAGTGCAAATAGACCCGCGGTATAGGTCAAAACACGGTAGAAACTGTGAGATAAGGAAATCGCGTCCATGCAAGCAGGCGTCAATTTAAAAATTAGCGTCACTTTAGAGAGGCGCCAATTCTAGCATTTCTTATAATTAAATAAAATTATATTAATTGGCGTCCGTATAAGGAGGCGCCAATTCTTAAAATAGTGTCCATGCAAACGGACATTAATTCTTTATTTATTATTATCATATTTTATTTTTAAGAAATTTTTGATAATACGTGTCTCTTTGAGAAGACGTCGTTTCATATCTTATTTCTATCTAATTTAATAATTCAAAAAATAACGTCTTTTTAAAAGAGCGCTTATTTTAGTTGGCGTCATAGGTAGGGAGACGCATTCTATATTTAAATATTATATATATATATTTGAAAGAATAAGGATAGAGATGAGGGTTGAATAAAGATGAAAAGGGAAAAACAAATAAGGGACAAGGTGTGTTATAGGGTTAAATAGAAAATCTCATAACTAATTGACGTAACACCGTTGACGATAAGTAAAAAAAATTTGAGCGAAGAGTGTCACTTTTTCTTTAGCGAGAATTTATCAAAACAAAATATATGACAAATAGGAGAAAAATATAAGGATTTTAACTATATGCATATCAAGATTTTATCTTGTCCGGTTTAATAGATATAAAATTTTAAAGTATGTACGGGATTTTAACCAAATAAATAAGGTCACTTTTTATTAAATAGGAATTTAGTGAAACAAAATATGTGATAAATAGGAGAAAAATATAAAGATTCTAACCATATGCATATCATGAATTTATTTTTCATGGTTTAATAGATATGAAATTTTTAAGATGTGTGCAATTATTAATTAACATCTAATTGACGTCAATACATATGACTGAATGAATGGTGCCACTTCTAAACTAAAAAGATTTTCATGGATCTGAAGACATGAAAATTAAGAGAAAATTATGAGGATCCTGAAAATATGCTCGTCATAAATTTTGTGTTCATGGTTCCATGGATATAGAATTTTAAAGGTGGGTGGATTTAATAATTAACGTGGAGCATCTACAGCTCTGTTCGGTATTTCTAAATCATGCATAAAACAATAAAAGCATCATACAGAACATGCAGAAAGCTTTCAGGAACGTGGAAGAATTGGATGAGGGATTATCATGTATTCTAGCATGAGAATTAATTTAGTTTTTGCTTGGGAGAATGCCTATCTTAAGGGAATTTAAAGGATGGAGAACGCAAAGAGCTTCCCACGAACTCCTCCTCACAAACACACACGATCGCACGAAGCCCCTTCCATAACAGTAAGGTTCTGCTGCATGCACGTAAGGGTCTTATTTATAGACTAATCCCAGGAAGAATCCTACTACCGTTCTTACTTCCTATTTGATAGAATCTTAAAACGGGTTAATATTTATCTAAATCTACCCTTACCCAAAGTATAGCCGGTAACCCTGCAGGAATCCTAACACACACCACGTAGGTTGACCCACTGTCCGATTAGCCATCGAACAGAACTGGACTTAACGTAAAAACTCATTAAACAAAGCCATTAATGTTACGTCTATCAATTTTAATGTTAATAGGAAACTCATTATTCATCTACGGGATGTTCTTTTCTGCAAAGCCCATTAGCCAATGGGAAGTCCATTATATAAACCCTCAAAGCCCATTATTCCCTACTACGAGATTTGCTAAAAGTCCATTTTAACTGTTGGGTTTCAGGGCCTTTAAGGTTTTAAAGTCAATAAATCTTTATGTGGGTTGGGCTTCTTGTTTAAGGGTTATTTGTGGTGGATTTCTCTTGGGTTGGGTTTAAGGCCAACATTAATTTGATTTTATATTTAATATTTATTTATAGTGGGTTTCAAAGCCCATAAATTAAATATCAAAGCCCATCATCTAATTTAGCTATTTCTATTTTACTTATCTCAAAACTGTATCTTCCATAATCGTTATATGACTAATACTATATATATATATATATATATTCTTTTTTTATTTCGGGTTGCTATAATTTTCTATTTTTAGTTTATTTTAAAATTTTCTTTTAGCCCAGTATGCATCATGTAGGAATTTGAGCTTAATGTTGAAAATTTCTCATATTAAGTCAGTAATGAGAGTCGCTATATAGCACCCCGTATAAAAATAATAAAATATAGACTTTTTCTCCAAGTAAATAAAAACTTTAGATAACTCTATGAGGAGACAACACTATAAGAGGATTAAATAAAAAGTTAGAATGCCCAATGAGGGTCATTATATAAATATACCACCATTGAAGTCATCATTAGTAATGGGGCTTCCTAAAAGACTATTCACCTGAAATAGTGACTCTATACAAGGTCGTCATTTTCCTTAGCCACAAGGCCACTGTATATGCTTAAATATAACTCTCCTAAGACCCCACCAACCGACCAATCATATGTATATACATAACGCAACTTAAACACCCCTCAACACCCGACATAGCACGCCAACCGAAAATCAACACCTAGAGATAATAGCGCCCCTGACCTAGGCGCTATTCACTGAAGGGCGCCCAGGACCCAGGCGCCATTTCCTTTCCCTGCAGTATAAAAAAATAATAATAATAAGCAGAGGAAATAGCACCCACATGCATGGGCGCTATTTACTTAAACAAAGACTGCATGTAAGGCGCCATTTCCCTGAGGGGAGAGGCTTCCGACATCTTTTAGAAAAGCTGAAACACTAACAGGTTATGTTCGCTGGCAATGGACCCTTCTCTGACCATGGACAGCAAGGTTTTTAGATCTGGTTCCCCATGGACTCTTAACGGTTTATTTCCTATAAACAACTCCCTCCATCCAACGTAGAAACCTTACTGTCCACCTGCCATTCCTCTGTCATTCTTGAAGAGAAGGTTATCTATGCCTTTTCTTTTCTCCACCTGCAGAAGAGAGATGTTAATTCTTTCTCTTCATGTGCAGGCTACGTATCACATCCTGCGGCAGGAAGCTTGGCAGCAGAGAATGTGGAAGGCTAGGATTCTTATTCTATTCTACGATTGTATCTAGTTAACTGCACCAACGGGTAGGTGTTCTCAAGATCTGGTTTAACTAGTAGTTAATATAGGTTAACATGCATGCTAGTTAAACCTTTCCACAATCTGGTCATTTAAGTCAAGGGTATATTAAAAGATTTAGTGGGAAGGTTAGGCTACGCCTATCTGAAACACTAAATCTTGCGTGAGTAGATTCTCTGTAATGCCCGAAAATTTTCTAAAAAAAAATTGGATTTAAAATATAATTATATTAATTATTTAATCATTTAATGGGCTATTAAATATATTATGGTGAATTAAATCTAATTAACTAGGCCCTACACTAATCCAAGAGGATTAGGTCCATATAATAAACCCAATAGGCCCAAAAAGATTGTTTTGAACTCTAGCCCATGTTCTAGAAGTTAGGAATAAACTTAACCACAGAATTAAGGAGATAATTACTCATTGGGATATAAATAGAAGGATAATATTGGGGATAATATCAAAAGAGTTTGATGTGTTTCAAATTCGGCGCTTGGGGTGAAAAACGGTCTATTGCGAAACGGCTAACTGGATGTAAACGGTCGTTCAATGACCGCTAACGATTGCAGATTCCGTGAGAGGGAAAATGTGAAAAGGTCAGATTTTTAGCGTCCAAATCATCTTGGATCAACTCTATCAGCTAATTAGATAGGTCTAGAAGGATTGTAGATCGAATTGAAAGTCTAATTGGGACTCTAAGTTCGTTCTAATCCTCAAACCCTAGTTAAAACCTATAAATAGATCCCAGTTTTGACATACGCGATCCTTACTTTTGGCACGCGTGGAACTCAGGTAAGAAGGATGAATTAGTGGTAGGTTTCTTCTAGGAATATGTTTACTTTAGTTAGAACTAACTACTCTCCAATTTTTGTGTTAGGAGATCAAGCCTACATGAAGTTAGAGTCTTCTAAAGTTGCTGATTCTATCTTAAGAACTCAGGAATTAGTACATCCGACCCAAAAAGATCAAGAAATTTGGAGCCCTAAATAAGGTATTTAGCAAAAGTGTCTTTAGAACTTTATGTTCCCCTTCATATCTTCTATTTATCCTCAAAATTTCACATCCATAGGTCAAGGGAATTAGGAGATAGAGGGACGTGAAATTGCTGATTTAGCACAAGAAAGTGCAGGAACTAGGGCTTGATTCTAATCAAGAAATCTGAAGTCTAGGAGCATTATTAAATGTAGGTTATCTCATGAAAGGCTCAAATTTTATGTCAGGAATAAAAGTCCTCTTGTTTCATTCGTTTTCATGCATTATATCTTGAGAATTTCATGTTTTACTTGGGACTATGCATCTAGTTTAGTCTTCATGCACAATACTTAGCCTAATGAAGAGAAAAATAGAATTTCTTGTTATTCATACAAACCTATGCATATAGTTGGCTTATATACGATCTATCATGATTATGGAAGTTTATACATGTTGATTTCCATGCATGATGTATCTTAGATTAGCATTTTATATTATTTTCATTGCACTCGGATTTACATAGGAAGAAACGGTCTTTCTGTAGATCGCTAAGAGAACTATGGCGGTCGTACGATAGACCGCTAGCCAAAGATTAACGGTCATGTATTTGACCGCTTTCTGTTTATGATTTTGTAATATCGGTAACCCGAACCTTAATGCAGAATTAACCATAGTTAATATATTTTAAGCCTAGTTAACTAAGTTTTAAGCTTGATTTAAGCACTGATTTTATATGCTTAGTTGATTTCATTGATTGGCATAATGGATTTCATGTTTTCATGTACATTTGGTATTATTTTAACTTATGTTAATTTGTGACCAAAATCATATATTCTTGTAATAAATATATGTTCAAAGGAAGTAGATGATTCATGATCACTGTTTTATCATGGTTTTACATGATTCTCTTTCTCATCTAAGAGTCATTTTCATATGTACATGGCACATATCCTGATATGTTATCATTAGTTACACTTTACACATTAGGAACATAATCTTGGACATGATGAGCTCTCCTTTGGATATTCCTTCTAATGGACTAGAAAATCTTATTTCAAGGCCTCCGTAATTCTCCGCGAGCCTGGGATTCCCACTAGGACGCCGAGTTGGTTGTACCATTAAAGCCCAATTGACTAGATAACACTTATACCGATGTTTTATATTTCTGGAATTAGCGGTCTTTTGGTTGACCGCCAATGACTGCTTGCAGGCCTACACTTGACCGCTAACGGATCCTAAACGGTACTCCGCTAGACCGCTAAATCTCGAGAGGTTTTGTTTTAAATATCGAATTATCTTATCATTAACGGTCATATACTTGACCGCCAGGGACAAGAGACGGTCTAGTAAATGACCTCTAGCATTCTGAGTTTGATTAACCCGGAGTTTGACTCAAGGGTTGATTTTCCTAAGTTCCTAGATGGTCCAATTGATTATCTAGAATCTGTCACATTATTCCAAAGATATCTAAGTAATTTTGAGAGATTAAAGAATGTACCGTTATGCTACCGATTTATTTTCATGACATAACTTAGTTATTAAATACGTTTATTGAAATCTCTTATTCTCAATAGAAGCATTCTTATTTTTGGTTACTTTATCATGGAACTATAGTTGAAATTTTACATTCTTGGCCATATTACTTTTATAATCGTGGAAGTAGCTTAATTTATACTTGAAGATGCAGTTCGAGCACTGATTGTATTCAAGGGCTCTATGTTAGTCCCCTCGGCAGATTGTCGAAAACATACTGTAAACCATGGGGTATGATGCTACTGGCGTCGCATTGCGCTGGGAGTACTTTCTCTATAAATAAGTGAAATATCTACGGTGATCCACATAAATTCACGAAGTACTTGTTACAAAGTGAAGAGTACATTCTTACTTGTTACATGACTTTCTAGTGCATAGCCTTCAAGGTTATGAAAAGTACATTCTTGTTACATTCTTGTTCATGAAAGGCCATAATTACATTCTTACTTGTTCATACTTGCTCAATCATATTCTCAATCTATCTTGTTACTTTGACTTTATTTGCATGTTTCATCATACTTGTATGATTTATCTTATTCTCTAGAGCTAAAATGCTAATCATTTAAATTTGCCTTCATGTTGATACGAAGATACCTACTGGGCAAGTGTGTTCATTACCTACTTTCTCAATGTTTCAAGAAATGCGGGTGAATCGGATTCGGATTACTCAAGTAGCAGGTCCGAGAGCGATTGAAAAGTCTTTGGATTCGAGAGAAGACTTAGAATGTCAAATATGTCTAGGTTGAGTCTTTACATGTAATTTTATTTTTATTGAGTCTAGAGAGAATTGAGTATTCATGTATTGGAATTTTGATTATATGAAATAAAGATGAAGGTTTGATTAAATAATTGTGTATTTACTTGTGTGATTGTTCTTGCGCTCTGATTAGATTGCTTGCTCGAGACGTACTAGCCGGCTGTTCACATTCCCGATTGTTTCCGCTGCATAATCTCGGGACGTGACAGTGAAAGTGGTATCAGAGCACTAGGACTAGAAGTCCTAGGGAAAAGTTATGTCATATGTAAAGTCCAAGGCTTAAGGACCCATACCTATGAAACTAGGAAAGAAATTTCCAACCTATGAGAGGAATTGGGTAGAACCCGGGATGAGATAGTCATTAGAAGTAATCCTAAGATTAACCTCACTCATTCCCTTAGAATTAACAAATTTGTTACTCTCCTCAAGTACCTTATTTTCATCATAATGGTTCATCGCATGGACTGAAATGGTATGCAAGAAACCGTTACTCAAGCATTACAAACCATGACGCAAGCTGGCGCAGGAGCAAGAGCGGGAGATTTACATCGCAATTTTTGGAGCTTAAATCCTCCTCAATTTTTGAGTTCTTCTAATCCCGACGAACCTGAAAATTGGATAGACGAGATGAACCGCATCTTTTAAGTAATGCAGTGTGCGGATCAAGAGAAGGTTCGTTTGGCAACATTTCAATTATATAAAGATGTCCGTACATAGTGGAAGTATGTGCCTGCACCACCAGCTGATGCACCTCATACATGGGAAGGTTTTCTTATGCTCTTCCGAGCCAAGTACTTTTCCGAGCATATTACGGAGAGGAAGGCTATAGAATTTGCCTCATTACGCCAGGGCATGATGTCAGTGGCAGAATATGAACTTCAGTTCTCCAGACTATCACCTTATGCTCCTCACTTGATTAGTACTGATTTATTAAAGGCTAATCGATTTATGGACGGTTTGAGACCCAGTTATATTCAACAACTGGTGACCCAGAATATACGTACTTACGCGGAGATGGTCCAATGGGCGCATCTATGTGAAAGGACCTTAGAGAAGGTCGAGAAATTAAAAGGCAAGGGCGAGGAACCGAGCCAAAGGTCAGATCGGCATAAGAAGAGAGAGAAGTTCAGTATCACGGAACCCTACAAATACCATGATAGCAAGAAAAGATTCTGAAATGGGAGTGGTAGTGGTAACCACAAAAATGAGAAAGTTAAGGAAGAAGATAAGCAAGTCGCCACGGCTTGCACTTTCTGTGAGAAATTCGGCCACTCAGCCGAAGAGTGCTGGAAGCGCCTTGGCGCTTGTTTACGCTGTGGCAGCCAGGAGCACCGCATGTCGGATTGCCCACTTATGAAGGAGCTATCTTCCGGGAATGGACATAAGCATCAGGTTCGTTTAAATGCTATTCTGGAAGAGGAAGAAGCACCCCCGAATGATGGGCTAATGGAAGGTACTATCCAAATCTATTCACATCCTACATTCGTACTATTTGATACTGGTGCTTCTCATTCCTTTATATCTACTTCTTTCGTGAAAACTTTACCTATTTCATCAGTTCATTTACCTTCGGACCTTGCTATTAGTACACCTTTAGGTCTCGGAACTAAACTTACAAACTATTATCCTGATAGTGAGGTAGTGGTAGAAGGTTACAATCTTCCTGCAAATCTCGTATGCCTTGACACAGAGGGCTACGATGCTATTCTGGGTGTGGATTGGCTAGTAGACCACGACGCCTACATCAATTGCCGCAACCGAATTATCTCTTTTTGGAAACCTGGTCTTCCAAGGTTTTCTTCCCTTGGTATCAAATATAGGAAGCATCCTGCCATTATTTCATCTCTTCACGCTTGCAAACTTATTTTGCAAGGATGTGTAGCTTTTCTTGCTTCAGTAATCCTCACCGAGTCCAAGGAAATCATCTTAGATAATATTCCTATTCTCAATAAGTTTTCCGATGTATTTCCATCGGATTTACCTGGTTTACCAACTGAAAGGGAAGTAAACTTCTTTATTGAACTCATTCCTGGAGCAGCACCTGTTTCAATAGCTCCCTACATGATGTCCCTCACAGAACTCAAAGAATTGAAGAAACAACTTCAAGAATTGCTAGATAAGGGTTTTATTCGACCTAGCACATCCCCTTGGGGTGTGTCAGTTCTATTTGTTAAAAAGAAGGATGGATCTCTCAGACTGTGTATCGATTACTGGCGACTGAATCAGCTTACTATCAAGAACAAGTATCCGTTGCTGCGTATCGATGAACTCTTTGATCAGCTTTCAGGAGCAGAATATTTTTTCAAAATAGACCTCAGGTCTGGTTACCATCAGCTCAGGATTAAAGATGAAGACATTTACAAAACTACTTTTCGGAGCAGATATGGCCACTATGAATTTGTGGTAATGTCATTCGGGTTAACCAATGCCCTGGTAGCTTTTATGCAACTTATGAATAATATCTTCAGGCCTTATCTTGACCAGTTTATTGCCGTCTTCATTGACGATATCCTTATTTATTCCAAGACTAAGGAAGAACATGAAGAGCACTTGAGGATAGCCTTGCAAATGCTAAGAGAGCACAAACTCTATGCAAATCTTAGTAAGTGCGAGTTCTGGCTCAAGGAGGTTTCTTTCCTTGGCCATATTATCTCAAAGGAAGGAATCACCGTGGATCCTTCTAAGATAGAAGCTGTTAAGAACTGGAGCCGGCAGACGACCGTGTCTGAAGTCAGAAGTTTTCTGGGTCTGGCTGGATACTATAGGCGATTTATTAAAGATTTCTCGAAGATCGCCGTTCCTTTGACTCGACTCACAAGAAAGGAGAATCCTTTTGTATGGTCGAAGGACTGCGAAGAGTGTTTTCAAACTCTTAAAGATCACCTTACTACAGCCCCTATTTTGACATTGCCCGTTGAGGGTGGTGGTTTTGAAGTCTATACGGATGCGTCTAGCATTGGCCTAGGATGCGTCCTTATGAAAAATGGAAAGGTGATCTGTTACTCATCAAGACAGCTGAAGCGTCATGAAGAAAATTACCCTGTGCATGATCTGGAATTAGCTGGGGTTATATTCGCATTGAAGATTTGGCGACATTATCTTTATGGGGAGAAATTCACTATATTTTCATATCATAAAATTCTGAAATATCTCTTTACCCATAAGGAGTTGAACATGCGACAACGCAGATGATTGGAGTATCTCAAGAACTTTGACTTCACTATTCAATATCATCCAGGGAAAGTAAATGTTGTAGCTGACGCTCTTAGTAGAAGACCGATGGCAATACTAGCAAGCCTCAGAGAAGGTATAACTTGCCTTATCAAAGATTTTTCTTGTTGAATACGTGTGCACCATGATTACTGTTATGGTTTTGATGATAGCAACTACTATAAGTCACACTGTGCTTGCATATGATGCCATTGTGTATCTGTTTAAGCAGTTAGTCATTTCATCGAACAGGTTGTGTGCCTGAGCAGTGCATGGTTTTGATAGCAAATACTAAGTCACACTGTGTTTGCATATGACGTCATTGTGCATCTGTTTAAACAGTTAGTCATTTCATCGAACAGGTTATGTGCATGAGCAATGCATCAGTGCATACCACTGTTCATATCTTGCATTGGTTCTTTCATATAGTCGGTGCATCTCTTATGCTGCTACACATAAAGTCTGTGCATTTCACTGTTTGCATCGGTGCATTGTTTGTTATTCGCATACATATCAAAGTCTATACATCCATTAACAAGTCTATACATTGGTTGCATAGCTTGCCATGCAAAGTCTATACATTCTCCATGCATCTTCATTAACAAGTCTATACATTGGTTGCATAGCTTGCCATGCAAAGTCTATACATCCTGCAACTCAAAGTCTGTACATCATCATGTTGTAGGCACATCAAGTGTATACATCCATCAGCTCAGTGCACAGTAAGTTTATACAGCAGCAAGTCTGTACATTCTTCAGCAGCAAGTTTGTACATTCTTCAGCAGCAAGTCTATACATCAGCAAGTCTATACAGCAGCAAGTCTGTACATTCTTCAGCAGCAAGTCTGTACATTCTTCAGCAGCAAGTCTATACAGCCAGCAAGTCTATACATCAGCAAGTCTATACAGCCAGCAAGTCTATACATCAGTAAGTCTATACAGCCAGCAAGTCTATTCAGCCAGCAAGTCTATACATCCTGCAACACGAAGTCCGTACGTTGACTGATTGCACAGACTCAAAGTCTGTACGTTGGCTGCTAGCACAAACTCAAAGTCTGTACGTTGGCTGCTAGCACAAACTCAAAGTCTATACATTGTCTGATTGAAGTCTGTACATTGGCTGGCTGCTTCAACACAAAGTCTATACGTTATCTGGTTGAAGTCTGTACAATGTATAGTTGCTCCAACACAAAGTCTGTGCATAGTCAGTGTATTCGGTTGATTCATGGCAAAGTGAAAGCCATATGATCGCGTCCAAGCCTTGATACAAATCTTTTCTACAAGGATGAAGTTACAGACTTGAACAGGCTGCTAATGGTCTCAAGCGACTGAGCTGGAGGGCTAACGAACCAACCCGGCTGAACTGGGGGTCTGCCCAGCTGGCGGTCGACCGCCAGCACAGGGGCGGTCGACCGCCCTAGCCAGGGAATCCCAGTTTAAAGTTGTTTCAGCTGGCGGTCGACCGCCAGCCAGTAGCGGTCGACCGAAAATCCCAGGGCTCACCAATCTACAGTATTTCTCAGTAGCGATCGACCGCCAGAAGCTGTAGGTCGACCGCCAGCCCCGAGCCATCAATTGTTGACTTTTGTTTCCACTTCGAAAAGGGCCATTCAACATGGATTTTTTTAATCCAAAAGTCACCTAATCACCCATGATTTGTGGATCTGGTCTGGGGCTTGTCTATAGACCATTCAAAGTCTATAAAACCAATACAAGAGGGTTAGAAACTCTAGTTGATGCAGTTGATGAAGTGAATCAAAGAGAGCTCAAGGGAGGCCATTTCGCAAGTACTGTAGCACCTGCGTGAACAGTATTTCGGGCTGGAGTTCTTCATCCTTCCAAGGTGATTCAAGCTCAGATCTGAAGCCAAGCAACCTCCAAGCAAGCAAGAAGCATTCAAGGCTCTCAAAGGTGATCAAAGCTACATCCAATATCGTCTCCATCAACTCAAAGGGATCAAAGGAAAATCAAAGCTCTTCATCAAATCCTCAAGAGATTCAAGTTCCAGCAAATCTCAGACAAGATCTTTTCTCTTAAGCATATTCTATATATTGTTGAGTGTTTTTCATAAGTTGTTCTTTTTCCATTTCTTTCAAACACTTGAAATTGAGAATTGTCCCGACCGGTGGTTAGTAGGAAGGCAATCGGAGGCTGTCCGATTTGCGGTGTTGACGTTCCTACCGGTGGTTAGTAAGAAGGCAATCGGGAGTTCTCCGATCTGCGGTGTAGCCGTCCCTGCCGGCTTTGTGTGTAGGAAGACAGAAAGAGGGTTTTCTCTGTTCTGTGGTTTGGGGCGTGTCCCCGATCAAGCTGTGAGTCAGCAAGGAAGCCTCACCGGGTTTTGGTGAGGGGTGGATGTAGGTTGCGGGGTTGCAACCGAACCACCTTAAAAATCCCTGTGTTATGGGTTATTCTTCGTGTGTGATTGCTCTATCTCTTCTACCCCCATTCACAGGTTCGTGTGCTTTCAAACCTAGTTATCTTATTTTATACACTCAAGCTCTCATAATTGCACCTTGGTTGATCACCACTACATTCACACACATATGCACTCTAAGTGATCAACATAGCATACACACACACACGCTTGTTACAAGGCTATTTCATCCGCTGTGCATTGTGCCTAAGTGGTTCATTCACTTTATAAGAGTGGTTTAAGCTTCCGCTAGCTAAGAGTTTTTAAATAGGCCAAAACTTGTGAAAGGATCTATTCAACCCCCCCTTCTAGATCCGTTTGCACCTCGTGGGACCCAACAAGTGGTATCAGAGCGAGGCTCTGTCATTCCCAGATCCAACGATCTGCAGGGAAAGATCCCGGTGTTTGTTATTTAGATGGCTTCATATGCTACACATGCTTCGATGGCTTCTCCGCCCATTTATGATGGTTCAGATTTTTCTACATGGGTTGGAAGAATGTTCATTTATGTTAGCTCCATAGATCCACAATTGTGGACTCTTATATACAATGGTCCTCATGAGCTGCCATCAAATTCAATTGATTGGTTAGCCGAACATGAGACCAAACACAATGATAATCGTCTTGCATATAACTTAATTACAGCTGCAGTTGATCTAAGACTAACTCATCTTGTGTCCTCTTGCAGCACAACCAAGCAAATATTGGACAAGTTGGTGAAAATCCATGAAGGGAAGGAACAAGAACAAGAATGCTTCATGGCCGACCGTACAGAACAGTCCAGCAATACATCCTCATCACAGGTAAACTCTGACTCCGAGGAATTCACTTTTGAAGAGCTTATGGAAGCCTATGATGAATTGATCACACAATACAAAAAGGTAAAAACAGAAAACAAAAATTTGAAAAATGATCTCAAGAAAATTAACCAAAATGAAAGCTCGATTTGTAAAAAGTGTTCTATTTTTAAAGAGCTTAACGACACTCTCTCAGTTGATCTAGATACGCATAAACAAAGCATTGCATGTCTAAGGGAAGAAAATGAAAATCTTCATGATGAAATCACTAGGTTGGAAGAAATTATAATAAAACTTCAAAACCAACCTAAGTCAATCTCTAATGATCAAACTATGGCCGATGGGCTAATCTATCATGAGAAGTTGATTGAAGGAAACAAAAATTCTATTTCATGCTCTGCTAATTTTGTATGTGAAAAATATTCATTCTTGAGAAACATAAATGTTGGTCTTCATGATGATCTTGAATGGCAACAAAAACTTATTGATTCTCTGAAAGAAGAGAATAGAGAGTTGTTGGAAAAGAAAATTGAACATGAAAAAGCTGAAGAATAATTGTATGAAAAATTGGTTGCACATGAAAAGGGCAAATCTGTCATTGATGATCACTCTGAAACATTGCATGCTCTCAAACAACAAAATCAAAATCTTAAAACAGCAAATGACATGCTCAATGAGCAATTGGCAACATGCGAAGAGGGCCTTGTTGAATCTAAACAGCACATTTCTTCACTTAAAAATGAAATTCAAGGTTTGAATGATCTCCTGTCAATGTTTGCCCAAATCCAAGATTCTGGCTCACCAAAAGCCACCACTTCCTGTGGTCACCAAAAAGGGCATACTGCTCGAAAGAAAAGCAAAACTCAGCATGCTCATCAAAACATACATCATAACATGTCCAATGCTAAATATCATGATTTCCACAAAATGAATGTCCATTGTTATTATTATGGTAAACATGGTCACACTGTGCATGATTGTTTTATCTTGAGAAATGATGAGCTTAGAGCAGGAGATCAAGTGAAAGAGCAAGGAAAGAAACAGGTCAATATTGGCAGAGGACCTACTCAGCAGATATCTGCACAGAATTACACGGGGAGTCAGAAGAGTCGACACTCCCATACAAGCAGGTCGACACTCTCCATGACTTTAAACAAAAACCTTCCTCCTTGCTGCTCTCATTGTGGTAAGTCTGGCCATACTATCCAAGAGTGCTGGCACTTGAAGGGAAAGCATCACCTTCATGCCATGAAAGGTAAATCCCATGCTTATCTACAAAAATAAAATGCATATGCACACGCACCTGAACATAAAAATAATGCTCAATCTTTTGTGCGCTGTTTTTATTATGGTAAAAATGGTCATGACATGTATGATTGTCATACAATGAGAAAGGATGATCTAATTTCCCTGAAACAGATGAGCTACATTGGTGAATATGATAAAGCTGCTAACCTATAAGGACCCAAGCAATCTTGGGTACCTAAAAATTCCAAATGAGAATTTTGGGTGCAGGATGCCTTGGAGCTGAACAAAGGATCATAAGGTAAATAAAAGCTCAAGGCACAGGTATGTACATAAACATTTAAGTTCAGTCATCTTGCATGTTTAGTCTTGACATGTAGATAGTGCATCATACGTCTGCCCAATGTCATGTTGATGTGATGATGAGTTGTTTGCTACCTAATATCAGCCACTTGAAATTCTTGGACTTTGGTTTTGATGATGCATGTCATGGCTGTATTTTCAACTCGTTATTCATGTTAGCATTATTCAAAAGGGGGAGTCTAGCAATTGACATCATCATGTTGCATTCAGTTCAAAATCAATTGTGAATGATTTGTGTTTGCATCATATTGTGATCACACATACCTTAATGCACATTATGCTTAGTAGACACAAAAATGCACAATTATTTTGCAGCATCTTCATTGCATTGTGTATTCACATAAGTCTTAGGCTGCATAATTCATTGCCAACCCATGCATGTATTTAGGGGGAGTCAACATCAATCTAGCTTGAATCATTTTACATCACTTCACTCTTGCACGACCATGATATATCAAATGTTAATGTATGGAAAGGCAGGCTATACTTGTCTCGAAGCACTCAATATGCGTGAGGACCAACCTCCGCCAAGTATCATGTGCCACTGTCGCATATAGGCCATATAGCTAGGGGGAGTTGTCTTCTTGAGGCATTCGTGCATATGTTTCATATTCATTATGTTGCATTTCATAAGTGTAAAATCATGTGTTGGTTCATGCATTTCATGTCTGCTAGATTCATGTTTGATCAGGTCAACCCCTGCATGGTTCAAGTAAACCTCTCCTTGACATTCGTCATTCTATTTGACTGCCTACATAACTCCTTGAGTGCATTCATTGCATATTCTTAGGGGGAGTCGTGTTGTTTTTCTTGGTTCATTCGTCCTTTTTGCATCTGAACCTCAATGGCCTCTAGTGTGATAATAAGTTCAAGAGACAGACATCACTACGGTGTAAGGGCTTTCTATTATATGAACTGATGATTGTCCATTCAATGAGAATGGTTAAGATTTAATGATTTCCTTGAAGTTCTGATATATCTTTTGAAATCATCTATATTCTGTGGTTTTAATAGACCTTAACTAGAGATTACATGTTGTGCCTTGGATAACTATCCCGAAATCTGAAAATCCAAACGTCTTGACAACCTTGGTGATACTCTAGAGCTTAGTATTGTTTCTAAACATCTTGATGAGCTGGAATTCTTGAAAAATCAATTTGACAGAGCAATGATATTGCTGCACGGAGAAATATGTCACGTCATCAAATCAAATGACGGATGATATGTCATGATGTGCCCCTGTTATCTCTGTCTTAATAATATTGGACTCTAGGCAGAGCACTGGCATAATTGCTGAGAAATATATCCTCTCATCAAAGAAATGAGATCGGATATGTCATGACGTGACTTTGCTATCTCTGTTTATTTTGAAGCATAACAGTCAGTCTTACCAAATACCTAGGAATACTGGTGTCTAAACAACGTGTATTCTTACGGTTAGGAGGCATGTACTAGACTAGACTGCTCGTAAAATATGAGTCTTGTGCCTTCAAATGCAAAAGATACTGAAAATCACATTTGCTGTGATCATAAAATTCCATGATCTAATCATGATTGTTTAGCTTCAATACTAGTTTTTGTGCTATTTCCTTTGTAGTTCTTGAATATGGATGTATAAGACAAGGGAAGGTTAAGCACTGTCATGATATGCGCTTCTGGTTCATTTCTATTAAACCATGGATGTCGATGCCTTTTGAACTCTATTGATGATCTTGGTTTTCATTAGCTTTGAACCATATATATTGCTCTCGACATGTTTCCAATTTCCATATAATGGCTTGCTCTTCCACTACCATTCCACTCTGATCTCTAGGACTTTTGTCAACCGCTGTACCGTATCCCTCCTTTTTGCTGTTGGCAAAGGGGGAGAATGTCTTGTTGTGAGTCCTTGCTGTGGACTTGGGAGAAAGGGAGAGATGTTGCCTAATATTGCCTTTGTGCGTTGTCAAAAGGGGAGAGTGCATTGTGGATATGGGAGAATCCAAGGGGGAGAGAACCTTCATTTATGATGAGGGTTTATGCATAGCATTCATACACTTTACTTCTCCATGCATACGTATATCCATGCATACATATCTGCATTCACATGCTTCACTATCATGGATCTTGAGCTGCACATGTTACATATGTCATAAACTTTGTCTTCTTGTCTATTTCTGCCATATAATGACTCACAGTGTTGCCATCATCAAAAAGGGGGAGAATGTTGAATACGTGTGCACCATGATTACTGTTATGGTTTTGATGATAGCAACTACTATAAGTCACACTGTGCTTGCATATGATGTCATTGTGTATCTGTTTAAGCAGTTAGTCATTTCATCGAACAGGTTGTGTGCATGAGCAGTGCATGGTTTTGATAGCAAATACTAAGTCACACTGTGTTTACATATGACGTCATTGTGCATCTGTTTAAACAGTTAGTCATTTCATCGAACAGGTTGTGTGCATGAGCAATGCATCAGTGCATACCACTGTTCATATCTTGCATTGGTTCATTCATATAGTTGGTGCATCTCTTATGCTGCTACACATAAAGTCTGTGCATTTCACTGTTTGCATCGGTGCATTGTTTGTCATTCGCATACATATCAAAGTCTATACATCCATTAACAAGTCTATACATTGGTTGCATAGCTTGCCATGCAAAGTCTATACATTCTCCATGCATCTTCATTAACAAGTCTATACATTGGTTGCATAGCTTGCCATGCAAAGTCTATACATCCTGCAACTCAAAGTCTGTACATCATCATGTTGTAGGCACATCAAGTCTATACATCCATCAGCTCAGTGCACAGCAAGTTTATACAGCAGCAAGTCTGTATATTCTTCAGCAGCAAGTCTGTACATTCTTCAGCAGCAAGTCTATACATCAGCAAGTCTATACATCCTGCAACACGAAGTTCGTACGTTGGCTGATTGCACAGACTCAAAGTCTGTACGTTGGCTGCTAGCACAAACTCAAAGTCTGTACGTTGGCTGCTAGCACAAACTCAAAGTCTATACATTGTCTGGTTGAAGTCTGTACATTGACTGGCTGCTTCAACACAAAGTCTATACATTGTCTGGTTGAAGTCTGTACAATGTATAGTTGCTCCAACACAAAGTCTGTGCATAGTCAGTGCATTCGGTTGATTCATGGCAAAGTGAAAGCCATATGATCGCGTCCAAGCCTTGATACAAATCTCTTCTATAAGGATGAAGTTACAGACTTGAACATGCTGCTAATGGTCTCAAGCGACTGAGCTGGAGGGCTAACGAACCAACTCGGCTGAACTGGGGGTCTGCCCAGCTGGCGGTCGACCGCCAGCACAGGGGCGGTCGACCGCCCTAGCCAGGGAATCCCAGTTTAAAGTTGTTTCAGCTGGCGGTCGATCGCCAGTCAGTAGCGGTCGACCGAAAATCCCATGGCTTACCAATCTACAGTATTTCTCAGTAGCGGTCGACCGCCAGAAGCTGTAGGTCGACCGCCAGCCCCGAGCCATCAATTGTTGACTTTTGTTTCCACTTCGAAAAGGGCCATTCAACATGGATTTTTTTAATCCAAAAGTCACCTAATCACCCATGATTTGTGGATCTGGTCTGGGGCTTGTCTATAGACCATTCAAAGTCTATAAAACCAATACAAGAGGGTTAGAAACCCTAGTTGATGCAGTTGATGAAGTGAATCAAAGAGAGCTCAAGGGAGGCCATTTCGCAAGTACTGTAGCACCTGCGTGAACAGTATTTCGGGCTGGAGTTCTTCATCCTTCCAAGGTGATTCAAGCTCAGATCTGAAGCCAAGCAACCTCCAAGCAAGCAAGAAGCATTCAAGGCTCTCAAAGGTGATCAAAGCTACATCCATACACCTCTTCATCAACTCAAGGAGATTCAAGAAAAGATCAAGCTACATCCAATATCGTCTCCATCAACTCAAAGGGATCAAAGGAAAATCAAAGCTCTTCATCAAATCCTCAAGAGATTCAAGCTCCAGCAAACCTCAGATAAGATCTTTTCTCTTAAGCATATTCTATATCTTATTGAGTGTTTTTCATAAGTTGTTCTTTTTCCATTTCTTTCAAACACTTGAAATTGAGAATCGTCCCGACCGGTGGTTAGTAGGAAGGCAATCGGAGGCTGTCCGATTTGCGGTGTTGACGTTCCTACCGGTGGTTAGTAGGAAGGCAATCGGGAGTTCTCCGATCTGCGGTGTAGCCATCCCTGCCGGCTTTGTGTGTAGGAAGACAGAAAGAGGGTTTTCTCTGTTCTGTGGTTTGGGGCGTGTCCCCGATCAAGCTGTGAGTCAGCAAGGAAGCCTCACCGGGTTTTGGTGAGGGGTGGATGTAGGTTGCGGGGTTGCAACCGAACCACCTTAAAAATCCCTGTGTTGTGGGTTATTCTTCGTGTGTGATTGCTCTATCTCTTCTACCCCCATTCACAGGTTCGTGTGCTTTCAAACCTAGTTATCTTATTTTATACACTCAAGCTCTCATAATTGCACCTTGGTTGATCACCACTACATTCACACACATATGCACTCTAAGTGATCAACATAGCATACACACACACACGCTTGTTACAAGGCTATTTCATCCGCTGTGCATTGTGCCTAAGTGGTTCATTCACTTTATAAGAGTGGTTTAAGCTTCCGCTAGCTAAGAGTTTTTAAATAGGCCAAAACTTGTGAAAGGATCTATTCAACCCCCCCTTCTAGATCCGTTTGCACCTCGTGGGACCCAACATTTCTCACTTAAATCTTGATATTGACAGGGAAAAAGATGGATGTATATTTGCCAATATAAGATCTCAACCTATATTAATTAAGGATATAGTCAAATTGCAAGTGAATGATCCTACATTGATGGAAATCAAGGATAACATTGATCAAAGACCGGGATTATCCATCTCACATGATAGACGATTGTTGTTTAAGGATAGAATTTGTGTGCCAAATCACAATGACACTAAGAAATTGATCATGGAGGAAGCACATAAATCAAGGTATGCTATTCATCCTTGTGCTACCAAGATGTATCAAGATTTGAAAAAAAAACTTTTGGTGGCCCAATATGAAAAGAGAAGTAGCGGAATTTGTATCCCGTTGTAATCACTTATCAGCAGGTAAAGGCAGAACATTTAAAACCCGCTGGGAAATTGTAACCCTTAAATATTCCCAAATAGAAATGGAAAAGTATAGGGATGGATTTCATCATGGGTTTACCTAGGACAAAAGAAGGACATGATGGTATATGGGTGATCATAAACCAATTGACTAAATCTGCACATTTTCTACCAATCAAAAGTCGATGGTCTGTGGGTGTACTGGTAGCACTATACATGAAGGATTGTCAAACTACATGGTGTCCCAGTCACCAACATATCTGACCGCGATCCTCGGTTTACATCACAATTCTAGAAGGGTCTACAACATTCTTTAGGGACCCGACTCAATTTTAGCACTGCATTCCATCCACAAACTGATGGTCAAACTGAAAGAACAAATCAAGTGGTGGAAGATATGCTCAGGGCTTGTGCTATAGATTTTGGAGGAAGTTAGCACGATCACTTGCCTTTAGTGGAATTTGCATACTACAATAGCTACCAAGCTAGCATACAAATGGCACCGTTTGAAGCTTTATATGGCAGAAGCTGTCGTTCGCCTATTTGTTGGAGTGAAGTAGGAGAAAGATAATTTCTCGGTCCCGACATCATTAGGGATACTACCGAGAAGATAAAGCTTATTCCGGAAAGACTTTGTATGGCCCAAGACAGACAGAAGTCATATGTTCATAATCGAAGGCGCGACCTGGAATTCCAAGTAGGAGACCATGTATTTCTTAAGGTTTCTCCGGGTCGAGATATTCAAAGATTTGGTATTAAGGGCAAGCTTACTCCAAGATTCATTGGCCCCTTTGAGATTCTTGAAAGGGTTGGTGAAGTTGCATATAGAATAGCTTTGCCACCGCAATTATCCGAAGTACATGATGTATTTCACGTTTCAATGCTCAAGAAGTATGTACCTGATCCATTCCATGTCATTACTTACGACAACTTGGAAATTAAGAAGAACTTGACATATGAGCAAAAGCCAATAAGGATCATTGAACGGGAGTTATGTCAACTACGGAATAAAACTAACCCTGTGGTCAAGATCCAGTGGACAAAAGCAGGAGAAACATGGGAAACGGAAGAAGCTATGCGCAAAAGATTTTCAGAACTATTTGAATGTAAGTACACTCTCCATAAATCCATGCATTGAATTTGGAGACAAATTCTTTTTAAGTGGGGGAGGGTGTAACGCCCGAGAATTTTCTAAAAAATTTTGGATTTAAAATATAATTATATTAATTATTTAAGTATTTAATGGACTATTAAATACATTAATTATGGTGAATTAAATCTAATTAACTAGGCCCTACACTAATCCAAGAGGATTAGGTCCATATAATAAACCCAATAGGCCCAAAAAGATTGTTTTGAACTTTAACCCATGTTCTAGAAGCTAGGAATAAGCTTAACCACAGAATTAAGGAGATAATTACTCCTTGGGATATAAATAGAAGGATAATATTGGGGATAATATCAAAAGAGTTTGATGTGTTTCAAATTCGACGCCTGGGGTGAAAAACGGTCTATCGCGAGACCGCTAACTGGATGTAAACGGTCGTTCAATGATCGTAACGACTGCAGATTCCGTGAGAGAGGGAAAACGTGAAAAGGTTGGATTTTTAGTGTCCAAATCATCTTGGATCAACTCTATCAGGTAATTAGATAGGTCTAAAAGGATTGTAGATCGAATTGAAAGTCTAATTGGGACTCTAAGTTCGTTCTAATCCTTAAACCCTAGTTAAAACCTATAAATAGATCCCAATTTTCACATACGCGATCCTTACTTTTGACACACGTGGAACTCAGGTAAGAAGGATGAATTAGTGGTAGGTTTCTTCTAGGAATATGTTTATTTTAGTTAGAACTAACTACTCTCCAATTGTCGTGATAGGAGATCAAGCCTACAGGAAGTTAGAGTCTTCTAAGTTGCTGATTCTACCTTAAGAACTCTGGAATTAGTGCATCCGACCTAAGAAAATCAAGGAATTCAGAGCCCTAAACAAGGTATTTAGCAAAAGTGTCTTTAGAACTTTATGTTCCCCTTCATATCTTCTATCTACTCTCAAAATTTCACGTCCATAGGTCAAGGGAATCAAGAGATAGAGGGACATGAAATTACTGATTTAGCACAAGAAAGTGCAGGAACTAGGGCTTGATTCTAATCAAGAAATTTGAAGTCTAGGAGCATTATTAAATGTAGGTTATCTCATGAAAGGCTCAAATTTTAAGTCAGCAATAAAAGTCCTCTTGTTTCATTCGTTTTCATGCATTATATCTTGAGAATTTCATGTTTTACTTGGGACTATGCATCTAGTTTAGTCTTCATGCACAATACTTAGCCTAGTGAAGAGAAAAATGGAATTTCTTGTTATTCATACAAACCTATGCATATAGTTGGCTTATATACGATCTATCATGATTATGGAAGTTTATACATGTTGATTTCCATGCATGATGTATCTTAGATTAGCATTTTATATTATTTTCATTGCACTCGGATTTACACAGGAAGAAACGGTCTTTCTGTAGACCGCTAAGAGAACTATCGCGGTCGTACGATAGACTGCTAGCCAAAGATTAACGGTCATATATTTGACCGTTTTCTGTTTGTGATTTTGTAATATTGGTAACCCGAACCATATTGTAGAATTAACCATAGTTAATATATTTTAAGCCTAGTTAACTAAGTTTTAAGCCTGATTTAAGCACTGGTTTTATATGCTTAGTTGATTTCATTGATTGGCATAATGGATTTCATGTTTTCATGTACATTTGGTATTATTTTAACTTATGTTAATTTGTGACCAAAATCGTATATTCTTGTAATAAATATATGTTCAAAGGAAGTAGATGATTCATGATCACTGTTTTATCATGGTTTTACATGATTCTCTTTCTCATCTAAGAGTCATTTTCATAAGTACATGGCACGTATCCCGGTATGTTGTCATTAGTTACACTTTACACATTAGGAACACAATCTTGGACATGATGAGCTCTCCATTGGATATTTCTTCCAATGGACTAGGAAATCTTGTTTCAAGGACTTCGTAATTCTTCGCGAGCCTGGGATTCCCACTAGGACGCCGAGTTGGTTGTACCATTAAAGCCCAATTGACTAGATAGCACTTATACCAATGTTTTATATTTCTGGAATTAGCGGCCTTCTGGTTGACCGCCAATGACTGCTAGCGGGCCTACACTTGACCGCTAACGGATCCTAAATGGTACTCCGCTAGACCGCTAAAGCTCCAGAGGTTCTGTTTTAAATATCGAATTATCTTATCATTAACGGTCCTATACTAGACCGCCAGGGACAAGAGACGGTCCAATAAATGACCACTAGCATTCTGAGTTTGATTAACTTGGAGTTTGACTCAAGGGTTGATTTTCCTAAGTTCCTAGATGGTCCAATTGATTATTTAGAACCTGTCACATTATTCCAAAGATATCTAAGTAATTTTGAGAGATTAAAGAATGTACCGTTATGTTGTCGATTTTTTTTCATGGCATAACCTAGTTATTAAACACGTTTATTGAAATCTCTTATTCTCAATAGAAGCATTCTTATTTTTGGTTACTTTATCATGGAACTATAGTTGAAATTTTATATTCTTGGCCATATTATTATTATAAACGTGGAAGTAGTTTGATTTATACTTGAAGATGCTGTTCGAGCACTGATTATGTTCAATGGCTCTATGTTAGTCCTCTCGGCTGATTGTCGGAAACATACTGTAAACCATGGGGTATGATGCTACTGGCGTCGCATTACGCTGGGAGTACTTTCTCTATAAATAAGTGAAATATCCACGGTGATCCACATAAATTCACGAAGTACTTGTTACAAAGTGAAGCGTACATTCTTGCTTGTTACATGACTTTCTAGTACATAGCCTTCAAGGTTATGAAAAGTACATTCTTGTTACATTCTTGTTCATGAAAGGCCATAATTACATTCTTGCTTGTTCATACTTGCTCAATCATATTCTCAACCTATCTTGTTACTTTGACTTTATTCGCATGTTTCATCATATTTGAATGATTTATCTTATTCTCTAGAGCTAAAATGCTAATCATTTAAATTTACCTTCATGTTGATACGAAGATACCTACTGGACAAGTGTGCTCATTACCTACTTTCTCAATGTTTCAAGAAATGCGAGTGAATCGGATTCGGATTACTCAAGTAGCAGGTCCGAGAGCGATTGAAAAGTCTATGGATTCGAGAGAAGACTTAGAATGTCAAATATGTCTAGATTGAGTCTTTACATGTAATTTTATTTTTATTGAGTCTAGAGAGAATTGAGTATTCATGTATTGGAATTTTGATTATATGAAATAAAGATGAAGGTTTGATTAAATAATTGTGTAATTACTTGTGTGATTGTTCTTGCGCTCTGATTAGATTGCTTGCTCGAGGCGTACTAGCCGGCTGTTCACATTCCCGATTGTTTCCGCTGCATAATCTCGGGACGTGACATTCTCTGTCAAGTACCCCATGTACGTACTGATTATATGGTTGTCATTACTCATAACCTGCCCCCAATTTCTTATAAATTGATCCATGTTTAAAAGTTAATATCTATGAAATTAAAATAAAAAATTGTCGAATGAGAATGACCTTGCAATCCTGCTATTTTTCCATGTCTATATATGTCTCTACTTCCTGATTCTGCGAACATGTTATAAATCATGAACAGTAAAGTTACGTGATTAGTAGCCACATGTTCAGGGATTTATATCTATTGAACCAAATCATGAAATTCTTGCATCAGCATGACTCTGGAATCCCCAGATTTTTCTCTATTTTATCATGTCTTCATTTCCGGATTTCGTGAAATTTCGCATGATGAACAGTGTTATGAGTCTAGTGGAGCACCCTGGTGAAGGGCGCCCCTGACCAGGGCACCATTCAATAAGGCGCCCCTGGCCAGGGGGCCATTTCACCTTGGGGCGCCCCTGGCCAGGGCGCCATTCTCCAGTGTGGATTAAAACCCCCCGATCCCGTGATTAGCCTGTTAAACCCTATCGATTAGCCCGTTAAACATGTTATCTATTAAACCCTGCTGATTAGCTTGTTAAACCTGTTAAACTTGTTACCTGTTCAACCTGTTATCTGTTAAACCCTGTTGCTTAGCCTGTTAAACCTGCTACCTATTAAACCATGGTGATTAGCCTGTTAAAACTGTTACCTGTTACAGCACGTGTAAACCTGTTATACTGTTAGAAACCTATGATTGTTAACCTTCTGAAATAGAGACCCTCCGGGAAGTCTCTATTTTCTGAAATAGAGACTCTCCGGGGAGACTCTATTTTAACCTTCTGAAATAGAGACCCTCCGGGAAGTCTCTATTTCTGAATCCTGTTAAACCTGTCACATGGTAAACTAGTTACATGTTAAACCTGATCCTGTTAAACCTGACACCTATTAACCTGGTAATTACTTACCTTGTTAAGCCTATTAGCTGTTAAACTTGTTAATTACAGAGCATGGTAATTACATATCCTGTCAAACCTTGTTAATTACATAGCCGTCGTTAAGCCCTGTTAATCCTATAGCATGTTAATCACATAGCCTATTAATCACATAGCCTGCTAAACCTGGTTACATAATGTGTAAACTTGTTATCCTGTTAAATACACAGTTATTGTTAACACTCTGAAATAGAGACTCCCCGAGAAGTCTCTATTCTCTTAAATAAAGACCCTCCGGGAAGACTCTATTTCAGCATTGAAATAGAGACCCTCTGGGAAGACTCCATTTACCGAAATAGAGACCCTCCGGAAAGACTATATTTCAGCATTGAAATTGAGACTCTCTGGGGAGACTCTATTTATTGAAATAGAGACCCTCTGCAAGGGCGCCATTTCCCTGTAAATGAGAATTTTTGGGCTTTTGTCCAGCCCTCACCCAATGATCCCAGGCCACCTCCTTAACCCTGATTGGCCTATGTGTCATGCATTTTAAGTAGCTTGGTCATAAATCATCATTTACATGTGATATGTCCTTGAACTCTATTCCTAAAAGATCTACCTGATATTCCTACAATGTGTAAACTTCTTGAAATTCTATATTGACTATATCAATGAGAGTGGATGTCTAAAAGTATACATGAAATACTGTGCATATAGGACCCGGTCTGGTCCTGGGAGGAGCACCCGAAGCTACTTGTGCCCATAAGAGTTTATTGACCACGGTGTTTGGCATTGTACCGAAGTACTTGCTTGCTTGACTTGACTTGAGACATTCCCACTCACTCTCACGTGACATGCTTGACTTGCTTGACATGAATTGCTTGGCCCGAAAAGGGGGCAATTACTTGCTTGAATGAAATGAATGAAATAGCCAATTCCATTACACTACTTGTTCTTGTATGAGCTTGAGATTACTCGCTTGATCATTGGTTATTACCTCCTTGAAAAGACTTGCTTGAATATTGATTATCATCTTCTTGGAAAGACTTGTGCAATTACTTGCTAGTTCCTTATTGATACATCTTATTGATGTTCATGTGATACTCTTTTGGTACAATTCTTGATATTCTTGCTCGATCCAACATGCATCATTATACTGTATAAACGTATAATTAACTTAAAGATTGTTAGAACTTGAGATATAAATCCTACTGAGCGATTCGCTCATGTCACGCCCCGAGAGCGGAAGATACCCGGAAACGCGTGACGAGTTTATATCAATCATGTCAATCAGAGTATTAGTGTATTCGACACCAAAATCAGAGATGCGCAAAAGTAAAGATAACCCAATCCTTTATTCCTTCATAAGAATATGTCTATTACAATCCCTTGAAGTACTAACTAAAATAAAGGAAAAATACAAGGTTGACTCAAGAAAACATGAAAAAGACTAGATAACACGGAAGAAGCTCTATCTCTTTCACTCTTGATTTTCCCCATCCGTTTGAGTTCCCTCATCGTCGGACTTACCTGAAAAGTAGGAAAACACTAGGTGAGCGAATGCTCAGTAGGAAATTATATCTCAAGAACTAGCAATGGGTTTAAGTAATTACATCTTTCATGAATGCACGATAGCTATGCATGCTCGCATAAAATGATAAGATAGAGAGAGTGTATAACAATAAGATAGCGACGAGAACTAGTCATGAACTTTCAAGAACTTATATCAAAAGATATCAAGATATTCAAGCAAGTGTATTCATCATGTCATGTTGGAATTTGGCTATCACGTTCAAGCACGCAAGTATGAAATTACCCTTTTTCGGGTCACGCAAGTCATGTAATATCAAGTCAAGTACAAGTATAAGATTTTGTGGAATGTTCAATCAAGTTAGTCATGCACTTCGGTATAATGCCAATACCGTGATCAATCAACTCCCATGGGCACAAGTACTTTCGGGTGCTCCTCCCAGGACCAGATCGGGCCCTATATGCGCAGGCATTAATCATGTATTTTAACATCCACTTTTGTGTATAGCCAATATGGAATTTCAAGAATAAAGCTTGTAGACATATAGGGTAAACTTGGATAGAGTGGAGTCCAAAAAATATGACACTTGACATAGAATGGCGATAATAACCGTACAATCACGATTATCGATAAAACTAGGTGGAATTGGTTCCCTAACTTGGGTACCATGACAAGCAAGTATGGACACTCTTTATATAGAATTGAGGTCCACATGAACAGCACATCAATGGCAAGACGTCCTCATTCTTAATATAGAATTGAGGTCCACAAGAACATCATGTTGAATATAGAATTGGGGTTTACAAGAACAGCATCAAATGGCATGATAACCTCATCCCATTAAGAGAATTCTCATGATACACACTTTGCATAACATGAGGGCTGGTATACCATGTTTCTATAGAGTGACATGGTAAAATAGTGTAATGGGTTTTTATGGTACAACCAGCTCAGTCGGCCTTGAGGGAATCCAAGGCTCGAGGAGTCTTATGGAGGTCTCTATGACTAACTCGCTAGTCCAAAGGAACGGAATGTCCAATGGAGAGCTTATATGTCAATGAGAGTTAAGGGGGTAACGTTAAAACATCATGAAACATGGGACTATATTCACGGACTGGAATATAGTGCCTATATATATATATATATATAACCCTTCGGTTGACAGTAATCAGTGTAAAACAGTAATACAGAAAATAGCAACTTAAACTAAGTCATTAATTATCCAATTAACGCCTTTCTCAGGGGCGTTTATTCACAATTTGACGACGTATACAGCAATCGTCCATTCTTTATTTCTATTTTACCAAAATTTCCAATATTATGGAATTTAACAAAAATGCGCCCTGGTCAGGGGCGTTACCTTTCAATTTGCACCCTGATCTGGGGCGTCGGTTCAATAAGAAACGCCTTTGTGCAGGTCGTTAATTCAATAATTTTTCTAAATTTCATATATTAAATTTTCAGGAAATAGGTACATGGTCAGGACCAGAAAAATAGCAGGATTCAATCAGGATGAACATGCATTAAATTAGGTTCATGGTTTCATAGATATAGAATTTTAAACATGGGTAATTATCAATTTATATGAAATTGACGACTCCTGGGTAGGGCGTCAAAACAAGAATTAGCGCCCTGGTGTGGGTCGCTTATTTTAAGTTAGCGCCCTGGTCAAGGGCGTTGCTTTGAAAATTGCATAGAAACAGTTGAAACCACAATAAAACTATATGCATGGAGGATCGATGATATTATTAAAGATATTAAGCTAGTTTGGGCTACGTTCTTGAGAAAACCTACCTGATGATTATCAACTGGTGATCTGTTGAAGTAACGTGAAGGACTTGATGGGAATCCGATGTTCTGTTTCTAATGCAGAAGCAGAGACGGCAACAGAGAAGAAACAGCCGTTGCAAAAATAGAGGAAAACTTCCTCCTTTCACGGGTGTTGGGCTGTAAGAGAGAAAAAAATGAGAAGAGGATTAATTAGCCTTTATAGTATACGGTTGATGTCAAAGGATGAAGAAGAACTTACCGGTTCTTCACGGTTGATAGGAAAACTCGACAGGTAATCTACCCACGAATGAAGAACCCTCGTTTTTTAAGGAAGACAGGAGCTCCTCAATCTGTGATAGAAGAAAACGAAGAAGCATTAGAATCCTCTTGCTCCTGTGGTTTGAAGGAACAATAAGAAGAACAAAACCTCTCCTTTCAGCAGAACGATAGCTCAAATCGCCAAATAGCGATCTGGGTCGATCAGGAGGGTATTTATAATATTTTGAGAATCCTAATAGGGTTAGAGTTGTATTGGGAGTAATACTTCCATGATAGAGTCCTTACAATACTCCACCTTCGACGTAGTTATCCATAACTTACCCTGGATAGACTCCTGGGTCGAACGAAACTCGAACTGAATTAACGTCTTAAGCGAGGGCGTCGAATTTAAATTGACGCCTTGTCGAGCGTCGTTACTTATGTAAACGCGCCCATGTAGAGGGCGTTTCATTCCCTTTCCTTAATTTTATTTTTCCCGTCGTTTGAAATTTGACGCCCTATTGTCCAGGCGTCCCTTTTAAATTAACGCCTTATACAGAGGCGTTTCCTTTTGAATCAGCGCCTTGATAAAAGGCGTTATTTTCCTCTTGATCAATGATTTACTCATTTAGGCTCTTTGTCATTTCTTTACTTATCTTTTATTTTAATTTGATTTATTTAAAAATCTTGTTTTTATCAGGGTTGCTACACCCTCCCCTACTTAAAAGAATTTGGTCCCCAAATTTAATCGCATATATAAGTGGAGAGTGTATAGTATATACCTTAAAATAATTCTGGAAATCGCTTCCTCATGGATTCCTCGGTCTCCCATGTAGCTTCATGTTCGGAGTTCTTATTCCATTGTACCTTAAGCATGGGAATAACCTTATTCCTTAGGGTACGTACTTCATGATCTAGTACCTTCATAGGCTTCTGTTCATATGTGAGATCCTTCTGGATCACTAAGTCTTCATGATCAATAATATGTGATGGATCGTGTACATACTTCTTCAACATAGATATGTGGAATACATTATGTACATCGGACAGTTGAGGAGGCAATGCGATGCGATAAGCAACCTCGCCAACTCGTTCCAGTATCTCGAAGGGTCCGATGAATCTTGGTGTAAGCTTGCCCTTAACACCAAATCTCCGTATGCCACGTCCTGACGATGTCTTGAGAAATACATGATCTCCAACTTGGAATTCAAGGTCTCTCCTTCTTGTATCGGCATAAGCCTTTTGCCTAGACTGAGCAACTCACAGTCTTTCTCTAATCAATTGTATCTTCTCAGTGGTATCCCTTACCATGTCTGGACATAATAGTTGTTTCTCTCCAACTTCGTCCCAGCATAAGGGTGATCGGCAACTCCTTCCGTATAAAGCTTCGAAAGGTGCCATTTGTATACTTGCCTGGTAGCTATTATTATATGCAAATTCCACCAACGGCAAGTGATCATGCCAGCTTCCATCGAAATCAATGATGCAAGCTCTGAGCATATCTTCAACCACCTGATTAGTTCTCTCGGTCTGACCATCCGTTTGAGGATGAAAAGCTGTACTAAAGTTAAGCCTTGTACCCAACGAATGTTGTAGTCCCTTCCAAAAATGAGAAGTAAAACGGGGATCTCTGTCAGACACGATTGAAACAGGAATACCATGTAATCTGACTATGTCCTTGATGTATAATGCAGCCAAAACATCAACTGACCATCGGCTCTTTATTGGCAAGAAATGCGCCGATTTAGTCAATCGGTCAATAATAACACATATTCCATCATGTCCTCCTTTTGATTTAGATAAACCCATAATGAAATACATGCTAATATTCTCCCACTTCCATTTGGGAATATCTAGAGGATGTAATTTTCCAGCAGGCTTTTGGTGTTCCGCCTTGACCTGTTGGCAAGTGAGACAGCGTGATACATAGTCTGCTATTTCCCTTTTCATGTTGGGCCACCAAAAATTCCTCTTCACATCTTGGTACATTTTGGTAGATCCAGGATGAATCGTGTACCTTGATCTATGAGCTTCATCTAATATCTTCTTCTTTAACTCGGGACAATCCGGTATGTAAGTTCTATTCCTGAATATTAATCTTCCCTCACAAGTTATTTGGAAATCAGATTGTCCTTCCAGTTTGCCTTTGATTTCCACTAATATTGGGTCATTATCCTGAAGTGCTTGTATTTCAGATAATAGGTCTGGATGAATGCTTATATGAGATAATATGACATATTGAAAGTCTGTGTCCATGCTTATATTGAGTTCAGAGAATTGCTCCAGCAACTTCCATTCTTGAATCATACAATTGGCTAACAGTGTTCTCGGCCTTCGACTAAGGGCATCAGCTACATGGTTACCCTTTCTGGGATGATATTGTATATTGAAGTCGAAGTCCTTGAGATATTCTAGCCAACGTCTTTGCCTCATATTTAGTTCCTTTTGAGAGAAAAGATACTTGAGACTCTTGTGATCAGAGTATACAGTAAACTGTACTCCATAAAGATAATGTCTCCATATTTTGAGTGCAAATACCACCGCGGCCAATTCTAAGTCATGGACGGGGTAGTTCTCTTCATGCTTCTTCAATTGACGAGAAGAATAAGCTATAACATTTCCTTGTTGCATTAGAACACATCCGAGGCCAATGCCAGAAGTATCAGTGTATACCTCGAATTTCTCTCCTTCCATTGGTAATGCTAAGACCGGAGCTGTAGTTAGATGATCCTTGAGATTTTGGAAGCTTCTTTCACATTCCTCACTCCATTCATAACGGATATCCTTGCGAGTTAGCCTAGTGAGTGGTACGGCTATCTTGGAGAAATCCTTGATGAATCGCCGATAGTAGCCCGCAAGACCTAAGAAACTTCGGATCTCGCTAGCATTGGTCGGTCTTTCCCAATTCTTCACAGCTTCAACTTTTGATGGATCTACTGATAAGCCATCCTTTGTTATAACATGTCCGAGAAAAGTCACTTCCTCAAGCCAGAACTCACACTTGCTGAGTTTGGCATATAATCGGTTTGTCCTTAATATTTGTAATGCAATCCTCAAATGCTCCTCATGCTCTTCCTTAGTCTTGGAATAAATTAATATATCATCGATGAAGACCACCACGAATTGATCTAAATAAGGCCTGAATATACTATTCATTAACTGCATAAAGGCAGCAGGGGCATTTGTTAGTCCAAAAGGCATAACCACAAATTCATAATGGCCGTACCTGCTTCTGAATGCAGTCTTATGAATGTCCTCATCCTTGATTCTTAACTGATGATATCCCGACCTAAGATCAATTTTGGAAAAGTACTTGGATCCTGATATTTGATCAAATAACTCATCGATTCTCGGTAGTGGATACTTGTTCTTGATAGTGAGATGATTCAACTGTCGATAGTCGATGCATAGTCTCATGGATCCATCCTTCTTCTTTACAAATAGCACAGGCGCTCCCCACGGGGAAGTACTTGGTCTAATGAATCCTTTCTTAAGAAGTTCCATTAATTACTCCTTTAACTCCTTGAGTTCAGCAGGGGACATTCTATAAGGTGTCTTAGAAACAGGTCCAGCACCAGGGACTAAGTCGATGGTGAAGGCCACTTCTCTTTGTGGGGTTAATCCAGGTAAATCTTCCGGAAACACATCCGGAAATTCTTGCACAACTGGGATATCTTCTATCTTAGTTTCCTGAGCCTCCTTAATCGTGATAAATGCAAGGAAAGATACACATCCTTTCCTTATTAGCTTGCTAGCTCGGAGAGCCGAAATAAGAGGTGACTCGCTCCAACTCTTAGGGCTAGAATAGACTAGTTCTGGAAAGTCCTTGAAAGTAACCTTGCTATTGCGGCAATCGACTGTTGCCTGGTATTTGGATAATCAATCTGCTCCTAGTATGACATCATACTCCTTTAGATCTAAACATATGAGATCGATAGGAAGATTTCTTCCTTTTACCAAGACTTCACAGTTTTGATAATGGTGAGTAATATCGGTTTCGTTTCCGAGAGGAGTAGATAAAATTATTTTCATCCATTCTGGTTCCATAGGTAGTGGGTTAGCAAACTTCTTGGAAATAAAAGAATGTGATGCACCCGTATCAAATAAGACATGTACATACTTGGAACAAACTTTCAGTGTACCTTCTACTAGTCCGCCTTCTTCTTCTTCTGTCTCCTTAATTGCGTGAAGATGAGCGTTTTTGGTTACCGGGCGCTTCCCGTCACCGGTTTGATCATTAAGTAATGGGCAATCGGGAATCCGATGCTCACGGCTCCCGCAACGAAGACATGCTCCAAGTTTCCTCCAGCACTCTTCGGCTTTATGACCAGCCTTGTCACAATGCTTGCATATTATATTCGAAGGTGTAGTAGTGATAGAGAAGGGCTTGGTCTTCTTAAATTTCTGGTCTTGAGAAGAAGTACCTCCAGTGCTAGGCCTTTTCTTGAAGTTGGGTTTAAAGGAACCCGAACTTGTGACTTGTTCTTTCTTATCCTTCCCACGGATTCTATCTGATAGCTCCGTGGCATCTTCTAACAATTGGGCTCGGCGTACTATCTCTGAGTAGACCTGAATATCCATTGGTGCCAGCTGGGTAATATATTGGGGCCTGAGCCCGTTTAAGAACCTCCTAGCTTTCATCTTCTCGGTGCTAACTAAGTGCTTAGTATACCGAGACAATCTAGAGAATTGTGCCTCGTACTCCGCCACCGATAATGACCGTTGCTTGAGTGCGGCAAATTCGGTAACTTTCTTTTCTTGGACTCGGTCTGAAAAATATTTATTTTTGAAATGTTCAACAAATTCCTCCCAAGTAATTTGGTCTTGATTTAAAGTAGCTTCTATTGATTCCCACCAGCATTGGGCATCCCTTTCTAACTGAAAGGTAGCTAATAAGACTTTATCTTGATCCGTGCACTGCATAACACGGAATATACGCTCCGTCTCCCTGATCCAGTGCTCTGCGTCATCCGGATCCGTAGAACCCATGAATTTGGGAGGGTTCATGTTCTTGAAGACTTGGTGGAGACTTCCGGCTCGTTGTGCACCTCCCTGTGCTACTTGTTGCAGCACTTGAGTCATGCCTTGAAGTGTACGCTGCATGTTGCGCCACTGAGCACGTTCGGCAGCCATCGTCCTGCAATTACAATAACTATATTAGTATATACTCGCGTTAAGGGCTTTTAAGTTAACTCAACCCTTGGTTCTACCCAATCTCACTGGTTAAAGGTTTGAATCTATCCTTGGACTTGGGTTTTCCTAGGAATTGAATACCCTAGGCTCTGATACCACAAAAACTGTCACGCCCCGAGAGCGGAAGATATCCGGAGACGCGTGACGAGTTTATATCAATCATGTCAATCAGAGTATTAGTGTATTCGACACCAAAATTAGAGATGCGCAAAAGTAAAGATAACACAATCTTTTATTCCTTCATAAGAATATGTCTATTACAAACCCTTGAAGTACTAACTAAAATAAAGGAAAAATATAAGGTTGACTCAAGAAAACATGAAAAAGACTAGATAACACGGAAGAAGCTCTATCTCTTTCACTCTTGATTTTCCCCATCCGTTTGAGTTCCCTCATCGTCGGACTTATCTGAAAAGTAGGGAAACACTAGGTGAGCGAACGCTCAGTAGGAAATTATATCTCAAGAACTAGCAATGGGTTTAAGTAATTACATCTTTCATGAATGCACTATAGCTATGCATGCTCGCATAAAACGATAAGATAGAGAGAGTGTATAACAATAAGATAGCGACGAGAACTAGTCATGAACTTTCAAGAACTTATATCAAAAGATATCAAGATATTCAAGCAAGTGTATTCATCATGTCATGTTGGAATTTGGCTATCACGTTCAAGCACGCAAGTATGAAATTACCCTTTTTCGGGTCACGCAAGTCATGTAATATCAAGTCAAGTACAAGTACAAGATTTTGTGGAATGTTCAATCAAGCTAGTCATGCACTTCGGTATAATGCCAATACCGTGATCAATCAACTCCCATGGGCACAAGTACTTTCGGGTGCTCCTCCCAGGACCAGATCGGGCCCTATATGCGCAGGCATTAATCATGTATTTTAACATCCACTTTTGTGTATAGCCAATATGGAATTTCAAGAATAAAGCTTGTAGACATGTAGGGTAAACTTGGATAGAGTGGAGTCCAAAAAATATGACACTTGACATAGAATGGCGATAATAACGGTGCAATCACGATTATCGATAAAACTAGGTGGAATTGGTTCCCTAACTTGGGTACCATGACAAGCAAGTATGGACACTCTTTATATAGAATTGAGGTCCACATGAACAGCACATCAATGGCAAGACGTCCTCATTCTTAATATAGAATTGAGGTCCACAAGAACATCATGTTGAATATGGAATTGGGGTTTACAAGAATAGCATCAAATGGCATGATAACCTCATCCCATTAAGAGAATTCTCATGATACACACTTTGCATAACATGAGGGCCGGTATACCATGTTTCTATAGAGTGACATGGCAAAATAGTGTAATGGGTTTTTATGGTACAACCAGCTCAGTCGGCCTTGAGGGAATCCAAGGCTCGAGGAGTCTTATGGAGGTCTCTATGACTAACTCGCTAGTCCGAAGGAACGGAATGTCCAATGGAGAGCTTATATGTCAATGAGAGTTAAGGGGGTAACGTTAAAACATCATGAAACATGGGACTATATTCACGGACTGGAATATAGTGCCGATATATATATATATATATATATATATATATATATATATAACCCTTCGGTTGACAGTAATCAGTGTAAAACAGTAATACAGAAAATAGCGACTTAAACTAAGTCATTAATTATCCAATTAACGCCTTTCTCAGGGGCGTTTATTCACAATTTAACGACGTATACAGCAGTCGTCCATTCTTTATTTCTATTTTACCAAAATTTCCAATATTATGGAATTTAACAAAAACGCGCCCTGGTCAGGGGCGTTACCTTTCAATTTGTGCCCTGATCTGGGGCGTCAGTTCAATAAGAAACGCCTTTGTGCAGGTCGTTAATTCAATAATTTTTCCAAATTTCAGATATTAAATTTTCAGGAAATAGGTACATGGTCAGGACCAGAAAAATAGCAGGATTCAATCAGGATGAACATGCATTAAATTAGGTTCATGGTTTCATAGATATAAAATTTTAAACATGGGTAATTATCAATTTATATGAAATTGACGACTCCTGGGTAGGGCGTCAAAACAAAAATTAGCGCCCTGGTGTGGGTCGCTTATTTTAAGTTAGCGCCCTGGTCAAGGGCGTTGCTTTGAAAATTGCATAGAAACAGTTGAAACCACAATAAAACTATATGCATGGAGGATCGATGATATTATTAAAGATATTAAGCTAGTTTGGGCTACGTTCTTGAGAAAACCTACCTGATGATTATCAACTGGTGATCTGTTGAAGTAACATGAAGGACTTGATGGGAATCCGATGCTCTGTTTCTAATGCAGAAGCAGAGACGGCAACAGAGAAGAAACAGCCGTTGCAAAAATAGAGGAAAACTTCCTCCTTTCACGGGTGTTGGGCTGTAAGAGAGAAAAAAATGAGAAGAGGATTAATTAGCCTTTATAGTATACGGTTGATGTCAAAGGATGAAGAAGAACTTACCGATTCTTCACGGTTGATAGGAAAACTCGACAGGTAATCTACCCACGAATGAAGAACCCTCATTTTTTAAGGAAGACAGGAGCTCCTCAATCTGTGATAGAAGAAAACGAAGAAGCATTAGAATCCTCTTGCTCCTGTGGTTTGAAGGAACAATAAGAAGAACAAAACCTCTCCTTTCAGTAGAACGATAGCTCAAATCGCCAAATAGCGATCTGGGTCGATCAGGAGGGTATTTATAGGATTTTGGGAATCCTAATAGGGTTAGAGTTGTATTGGGAGTAATACTTCCATGATAGAGTCCTTACCATACTCCACCTTCGACGTAGTTATCCATAACTTGTCTTGGATAGACTCCTGGGTCGAACGAAACTCGAACTGAATTAACGTCTTAAGCGAGGGCGTCGAATTTAAATTGACGCCTTGTCGAGCGTCGTTACTTATGTAAACGCGCCCATGTAGAGGGCGTTTCATTCCCTTTCCTTAATTTTATTTTTCCCGTCGTTTGAAATTTGACGCCCTATTGTCCAGGCGTCCCTTTTAAATTAACGCCTTATATAGAGGCGTTTCCTTTTGAATCAGCGCCTTGATAAAAGGCGTTATTTTCCTCTTGATCAACGATTTACTCATTTAGGCTCTTTGTCATTTCTTTACTTATCTTTTATTTTAATTTGATTTATTTAAAAATCTTGTTTTTATCAGGGTTGCTATAGCTCATCTAGTTTATTCTAACATTTTTCAAGAGATATGAATAGTGACCACCATCCAGATGGGAATGAGACCGAGTGATGAGTGCTAATGTCACCAATCGTCTATTGTCAGCTAGTCGTGCCTATTGATTTTCTTGAGTCCCCTTTTTGTATTTCCAAATTATATCAATATAGTTGATTGAAGCTTGTTAATGCTTGTAACCTGGTATTGGATTTGAATAAGGAATGTCATAGAGTAGAATTATTACCATTCGGTCAATTGGATAATTGTCATCTTGGACATTGGTATTATTTTGAGAATTTAATCTTATCTATGATTTAGATAAATTGCGCACTCTATCTTTTGTCAAAAAAAAAATTTATGTATACTGCTCTGATTGAATGGTTCTATATAAGCTGGCCACGACCTCGAGTATCTTCCGCGTTCAGGGCGTGACACGCTAGCTCTTGATTAAAGCTGACATGAGATATTCCATTCCAAATCAAGTACTATGTTCTCCTTGAAACTACTTACGTTGATTCCTTGAAAGTACCTTTGATTGGGTTCCTACCTTTGCTTCTTCCTTAAATCCACTTTGGTTGCAGCACGTCCACATTGGCTGATAATCGCTCTCCAATGGTGTAGTTTCCTTCCGTGCCCGCGTGCACATTTTCAGTTTGATTTTCACCCAGACAATCGCTACTTTATAGCAATCATCCCAGGTTGTTTCATTTAGAACCATGGAAAGATTTCAAACACTTAATGTTGAAGGCGTGTCACATCACACCTTGACATGTACTTTTCAGTCTGTTTCCACTTTATTCCGTTTCGTTACATCTTCAATTCGCTTTACTTGTTTGTCATTTCACATCAGTTCATTTCATCTCACTCCCCTACAAAGTAGACACCAAGGCGGGACAGCCGTATACACGCCAAAATTGGCACTAAAATGAGTAAATTTCATGTCACATCATAATGTCCCAAAGTGGACTTCATTATTGGTTCAATAAGATGGTTTTTCTATTTTTTTGAGCATTTTTGAAATTAATGTCCATCACCTGGCCACCAATTCCAGAATCTGCACCTTTGTAGAGGGGTGCTAATTTCTTCCTTCTCATTTTCTAGTTTTATTTGAATAAAGAATTAACATCCTGGGCCAAGTCGCAAATTCAAGATTCTGCACCTTCGTAGAGAGGCGCGTTGTCACGTCCCGAGCGCGGAAGCTTACCCATGGCGCGACAGTTTTATATAGAACCAAAGCGAGCTAGCTATTCGATGGAATTCTTCATTTTGATAGTTATTAGAGTGCGCAAATAACTAAGATTTAACTTGAAATTAATACAAATAATCCGAGATGACAATTGTTACCACTAATCAAATGACAATTACACACATTTCTCGAGTCCGACTACTAGGCTTCAAGCCCTTATTACAGTTCTAATAAATTAGACTAATACAACTGACATTTGACATAACTGGATACAAATGACATAATTACTACACCATAATTAACAAGACAACATGATAACTCCATTTCTACACTCATAACTCAGACTCATTCCCTTCCGAGTTCTGGCTGATATTCGCACTACCTGAAAAGGTTAGAAAACTACTAGATGAGCGAATCGCTCAGTAGGATTTACATCTCAAGTTCTAACATGCTTTAAGTGAATTACCCATTTATTTAATGTAGGTAAACTATGCATGCAGACAGATAGATATCAAAGAATCGTAAAATCGATAGGAGTAGAAAGTGAGAGTATATAGATTGCACAATTTCAAGCAGCAGTAGCAAGTGATAGCAAATGATATCAGGCCAATGATAACTGAGAAGTAATAACTGGAATAGCAACATGTTAATCAAGCTAGCAATAGTAAGCAAAGTAGTTTCAAACATGTATAACTGGAATTGGCTATTTATAATGCATTCAAGTAAACACGTTTACCCTTCTGCGGGTCTCAAGTCAATCAATCAAGTAACATCACGAGAATGAGTGGAATGCCTAAAGTCTAGCAAAGAAGTACTCCGGTGCAATGCCAAACACCGTGGTCAATAAACTCCCATGGGCACAAGTACCTTCGGGTGCTCCTCCCAGGACCAGACCGGGCCCTATATGCACAGCATTGGTCATGTTTGTCGACATCCACTCTAGTTTATAGCCAATATGGAATTTCAAGGGTTGACTCGGTAAGATGTATATAAGGTGAATTATAGAATAGAATCCAAGGCGTATCATTATGTAGGGGTGAACTAGGAGTAAAACCCGTAACGTTCGATACATGCTAATGATAATAGGAGTTTGAGACTAACTTGCTGGTGTTGACACAATTGTCGATATTAGTTATATATATATTATTTTTATCCAATATGTATATATATATATATATCCGATTATAGAATTCTGTCTAATATAATGGAGGTTATAGGTATGTATATCTTCTGTCCAATATACATATATGAATTAGCCAAAATGGTGATTTATTTTAATAATCAGAATTTAATTATGAAAATAAGTTTTTATGTTGAATATAGTTCTAACTTGCTAAAAATGATATTAACATGTTGAGAATGAGTTTCATATGTTACTTTACTGGTAAGATGATAAAAATAAGATTTTCATGCTGGATTTAATTTTTACATGCTGAAAATTAATTATTAACATGCTAAAAATCTATGCTTAACATGCTAAAATAATTAACTTACTGATAGGTTGATAAGATAAGGTTGCCATGCTGATTACAGAAATTTTTTGATAACAACATAATTTTATCATGCAAAAATTTATTTTTCTACATTTATTTGCTAATTATTTGATAGGAAAATAGAATTATCATGCTGAAAAATAGTTTTAATACACTGAAAATAACTATAACATGCCAAAAATAATTATAACATGCTGGAATAATTTTACCATACTGGAAGAAATGTTATCATGCTGGAAGTAATTTTCATGCATCAATTTACTACTTTATTTAATAGGAAAATAAGTTTTATATGCACAAAAATAGCTTTAAATAGATTTTAACATGCTGAAAATAATTTTTATATCTCAGTATGTATAAAATAATTCTATCATATTGGAAGTCACTTTTAACATGCCGGAAATAGTTTTAACATGTTGGAGATATTTTTTTAGTATGTATAAACTAATGTGGTGAAAATTAGATTTTTACAAAAAAAAATAATTTCATTCTACAAATATATATTCATACTCTGTAAGAATGAAGGTGTCTATTTTATATTATATTCTGTTCTCTATATATATTCGGTGAGAATGGAGGTGCAGACATTAGTTATATATACATATATATATTCATATATATATATAATGAAGGTGTTTTGTATATACAATTAATGGAAGTATATATATGAATTTATATACATATATAATGAAGGTGCTTGTATATATAATTAATGGGAGTATATATATATATATATATATATATATATATAATATATATATATAAGGGGTTTTATGTTATTTTTCATTAAGTTCACAGCATGTGTCGACACTAGTGTCGACACTTACTGTTCGTTTTTGGTCTCTGTTGTACAGTTAATCGAACAATGTTTTGTGTGTCGACACCTGTGTCGACACATGAGGTTCTCTGCGGGTAATAAGTTCACGTGTCGACACCTGTGTCAACACCGGTGTCAACACCGGTGTCGACACATGAGGTGCATATATGTTCGCGTATATATTGTGTGTCGACACCTGTGTCAACACTGGTGTCAACACCGGTGTCGACACTTGCTTATATGTTACTATGTGTCTGACACATGTGTCAACACCGGTGTCAACACCGGTGTCGACACCTGTGTCGACACATGAGTTGGAGTGTACTGTGTGTCGACACCTGTGTCAACACCGGTGTCAACACCGGTGTCGACACCTGTGTCGACACATGAGTTGCTTACAACATTTAACATGCTATTACATATGGAAGTGTCGACACATGTTAAACTATATAGGTGAGTGTCGACACGGACATTTAACATTAAACACATGTGTGAAGTGTCATGTGTCAGAAGTGTGAAGTGTCGACACGTGTGTGTCATGTGTCGACACATGTGTCATAAGTGTCGACACATGTGCATTTAACATGCTATATGCTATTAATAGAGTAGTTAATAAAATTGTTCCAGATTGATGGCTAACACATGCTGTATAAACACGAATTCATCGCATGGAGATGTGCCTAAGATTAACTGCCTAGACTAATCATCATAGATTATATACTAGTTTAGTTAAAAATTGAGAACACCTACCTCAGGTATAAGGGCAGCTTTCTTCTGCAACGTCGGAGGCTCCCCCTTCTCTGCAGCAACAGCAACCCTTTGGAAGAATGAAGGGAGTTTCGATATAGGGAGTATTATAGTGTTTTAGGATAGTCACGAGGGGATAAGATGCTACATAATTCGCATTCTCAGTGCGATGCCAGCTCAAACGGGCTGTTCATGTCTGAGAAGAAGACATATGCCAACGCAGGTTTGTTTGTGGTCATGTAAGCTAAATTATAGGGCCTTGTGGCCCTATGTCGGTGTAAGTATCCTATAGCATATTTATTTGGCACAAAACGTATAAAATGGTGGATGCTAGGATTTGAACCCTAGTCATTGGGTTTAAAGGTAAGTCACTTAACCAACTACACCAAGGATAGCAAACTCGGTTTCGGTCTCGGTTTCGCCCGGGTCCGAAACCGAGTTGACTCGGTTTCGGTTTCGGTTTCGGCCGAAACCGGCCGAAACCCATATAAAAGGTCAAAAAAATTAAATTAATTCTAAAAAATATGATAAAAAATCATAAAAAATATTAATAATCACTTAAAATCACAAAAATCATTACACATGCATTTGACTGAATAAGTTAGTGCAATAACTTTGAAGTAGACAACTACAAAAATTGAACTTCAAACATTGAACATGTGAAAGTTAAAGTAATATTCCATTGTACATTAATACAAGCAGTACAAAATTAGACAAAATAGATAAAATAATTGTTACAAAAATTCATTGATTCTTACCTAATATGGATAATAATTATTAGAAGAACCCTCTCCCTCATCGTCTGGCCCTTGATGTTGATACCCATAACCATGTTGCATGTATGGTCTATATTCACTATAACCAAACAATGAGGTAGCCAAGTCCTGCATCCCTCTTTGGATCCCTCTTGGAGTGTTTGGTTGGCTTGAGCCGAATCCAGTATCAGCATAAGAATCTTGAGGAAGAGAAGAGGAACTGGCCGGATGGAAGTTGAATGATGGTTCATAACCCCACGACCGATAAATCGCTGCCTCCTGTTGGCCACCTCCATAACCTGATGGATGCCCATATTGACTCTGTGACTCATGTCCTCCCTCACCCTGACTGTATCCTCTGCCTGTGTCTGCGTGGAAGGAGGAAGGACCACCAGTATCCCCACCGCCAGTAGTAGCACCTGTAGCACCTGGCACATACGAAAATATATAATTTATCTCCTACCAAAACCTTTTCTGATTCGAACTGATAATAAGAATTTAAGTTACTTTCCAAAATAAAAAATCAAAGGATCATGAAACCTGCAGTCTCCAGTCGCCTTTTGGCCTTTGGGGATGCTTTTTCCTGTGCCGGTGTGCTTTCTTCTTGCACCCTTGACATGAATCTTGTTCCCCTTGGCGTGTGCCTCAAATAAATCTGCTTTAACTGTTCAATTGCCGGGTCCTCTCGAGCAGCAATATTTGTTCTCTCAGTTTGCCCATGCACTGATGTACTTCTTCTTAAGGATGTAGGTGCCTTGCCCATTCTAGGAGTGACTGGCCTGCTATCTGAGTCGGAGTGTCTAGCTGGCTGAAAATCATGTTGCTCCTCAGTGTCCTCAACAACCCTAGACATGTGGGCATGAGTATCTCTGGCCCTCTTTGATTTTCTTCTTAATTCGGGATCCCTTTGCTCATCTTCATCTAGTATGCCCTCTGCCCATCTTCTATCATCATCATCAAAAACGGGCTCATCAACCTGCTCTCGTGTCTCCACCCAAGACTGTAACGGATTCTCATCATCAAATAAGGCATCCACATCAATTTCTGCGGCGGCATCCCCGGCGGCGCGTTTGTCTCGCAGCTGTTGTCTCAACCTCATATTCTTTATTCTCAACCTCATATTGTAGTGGCAGTACACTAATTTCTCTAACCGTTCAGCCTTTAGCCGATTGCGAACCTTTGAGTGTATAAGACTAAACGTGCTCCAATTTCTTTCACATTGACTTGCTGATGTTGTTTGACTGAGCACCCTAATTGCAATGAAAGCCAATGCATTGCTACCCATATCTCGGTTGTTAACCATTATCCACCAGTCAGCTGTTCCACCAACCATAAAAAAATGCATTTTAGTTGTAAAAATATATATTCATCAGGTTAAGAAATCCAAAAAATAAAATATACCTGGGCTCACTCTTCCCACAGCGTATTGCAATTGGGAGTCAGCATATGTCTCAGTCCTCATTCTGTAATGGTTCATCTACAAACATAAAGTAATAGATTAACATAACTACTTAAATAAATTCTATACATGTTATTGACAGTATCAAATAAAGGCGAACCTCTACTTCGGCCTCTAGTCTCTTTTCTGGATTCCTCGATAAACGACCAATGACTTTTAAAGTCCCTTGAAGCACCTCGCCATCAACATGTGCATCGGCACCGTACATAAATCGAGGGTTGAAGAAATAACCTGCATTTGTGTATAATTAACTAAATAAAATTTATAAAATAACATAAAGGCATTACCTCAATTTCAGTACAATTAATCACTCACCAGCTGCATGCAAGTCATGGTGTAATGTGTTGTCCCATCTCTGGTCAATAATTTTCCACCATTTTGCATAATGTCTGGGAAGGGAATGCTGCAACTCCAATTTGGCACGGTCCATGGCCTCGTATAGATAGCCCATATCATTCTTCTCATCGCCATCCACCATTCTTAGGACCTTCACGAGAGGTGTGACTACTTTCAAGTACCGTGACACCCTGTCCCAGAATTTGTTGTCGTCCACGACGTGGCAGACATCCAGATAATCCATCTGTGTATCAACATTGCCCTTGTCGATGTATTCCCGCAGGGCATTGTGGTACATGAAAGCTTTCAGCTCATTCTTGTACCTGTGCAGATAAATGAAAATTGAAGCTGCATCAACTGCTACATATCAGTAAGGATAAAGTATCAAGAATTGAGATCAATCTTATACCTGTGCAAAGACTCCAAAGAAATAAAATTGGAAGCAAATCTGGTTGGGCCTGCACGGATGATATCTCGCCCTCCACTGGCATGCGCTCTGAACATATTTAGTATCCTAGGATGGCCATAGATATACTGTGTGACTTTTTGTGCCTTGTCAATTGTCTTCTTCACATGCTTTTCCTTCCCTATGTCTTCAAGCATCAGATCAAGACAATGTGCTGCACATGGGAGCCAATATAAATGACTGCGCTTTTGCATCAATTTCTTCCCTGCAGCCTTGTAACTGGCTTCATTATCAGTCACCACCTGCACAACATTCTCCTCTCCAATTTGTTCTACCATGCCATCCATCAAATGAAACAAATAATTTGCATTCTTTTCATAATCTGATGCATCAACTGATTTCACAAACACTGTACCGCTGATGCAATACACCAAAAAGTTTATCATGGACTTTTTCGTGGTACCAGTCCAACCATCACACATGATGGTGCATCCTCTCTCCACCCATATATGCTTGAAGCTTTCAACCCAATCATGGAGCTCCTCAACCTCTCCCTCAAGGCCACGCCCGTATATGTCTCGACGTGAGGGGGCTTGCAAGCCAGGGCCAGCATCTGCTATGGCATCTATCATATGTTGGAAATATTCACTTGAAGCTGCATGTGCAGGGACACCTGCATGAAAAAACCATTTGCAAATAGATTTAAATGCATGCCCTGCAACTTCTGCTGATTTTTTGACCCCTCTCATTGCTTGCTTGATTTTAGGTTGTGTAGCTTGGGGCCTTCTGTGCAGATAGCTGTCCATGGGACCTGTTCCCTGCGTATGTGGAGCAGCACCAACGTCAAGACGTCGTGCAGCTGTACTCTCATAGGTCCCTGATCCCATGGCTCCCTTCCCTTTCCTTCGAGCGGCTTGTTCACGCTCCCTTGCTTCAGTCAGCTCTGGATCAGAATCCTCAGTGCCTTCCTCATCATCATCCCTTCTAACCCTTCTGCCAGAAATCTCCTCAGCAATTTCAGCCTCATCCTCAGCCCTTTGTTGCACCCTCTCCCTTTTCCCCAGAAGGCATTGGCGCATCTCTTCTCGCACCTCTCGGGGACAGTTGTCACATTGTCTGACCTCTCCTCTTACCCCTGCCAAATGTTGTTTTCCTCTGGTAATTCCGCCATACATTTCCTTACCACAGTAATTGCATTTCACCTTTCTTCTCTTAGCATCTATTAAAGACATGTGGGCCCACCCCGGATCCTCCTGCCCTTGCTGCTCCTGTGTTTGCTGACGTCTAGGCATGATGCTGCATTAAGACAGTGACACACAAAAAGGTATAAGTACAATTAAAAACTTAACCCTTAATTAGCAAGTAACCCTTAATCACCCTTGCAAAAAATCAATTACCAGTATGATCCCACCCCAAAATCTTCAATGTAGTTTAATTGAGCTTCAATTTAGCCTAAGCAAACTGACTTAGACAAAAGCCCCAAATTTTATATACTAATTAACCGTTAATTATCATTTACCCCTTAATCACCTTTTGAAAAAATCAATTGGCAGCATGATCCCACCCCAAAATCTTCAATGAAGCTTAATTGAACTTCAATTTAGCCTAAACAAACCGATTTAGACAAAAGCCCCAATTTTTATGAACTAATTAACCCTTAATTAGCAATTAACCCTTAATCACCCTTCGAATTAATTAACTACCAGCATGCTCCCGCTTCAAATTAGTCAATGAAACTTAATTGCGCCCTAATTGACCCTTACTAAACCTAATTAAAGAAAAGCCCCAAATATAAACTTCTAATTAGGGTTTAATTAGAAGTGTTAAAAATCTAATCATGGTTTTAAATTAACCTACAATACAACATTTAACCTACAACAAAAAAAAATTCAACAACTCAACCAAAAAAACACAAAACATAAAAAACCCTAAATTTACCTCCACAAAATTTACCTCCGCAGTAGCAGTCGGACGGTCGATGTGGACTTGTGGAGTGTGGACAGCCCCCTGCCCCCTAAAGGCCTAAACAAGCACAGCAGCAGCAGCCGGTAGCGCACAGCAGCTCCACACTCCACAGGCAGGGAGGCCCGGCAGCAGCAGCAACAGCCAGCAGCAACAGCCAGCAGCTTCAGCAGGCAGGGAGGCAGCAGCAGCACCGCAGCAGCTTGGTGCCTTGGTCGCAGGCCCACCTCGCAGGCAGCAGGCTCGCACGGGCCGCAGCCGGCCAGCCGCAGCCGCAGCAGGCAGGAGGCAGCAGCTGCAGCATAGCAGCAGCCGCAGCAGTGCAGCACGGCAGCAGCAGCAGAGCGGCGGCAGCAGCAGCACCCGGCAGCAGCACAGCACGGCGGGGGGGAGGGTTTCGGCCGAAACCGTTGCAGCAGCGGCGGAACTTCTGCGGAAGTGGGGTTTCGGGAGGGAGGCGAAAGGAATATCACAAGTTTCGGCCGAAACTAACAGGTTTCGGGCCGAAACCGACCGGGCTCGGGCGAAACCAGTATCGGTTTCGCCCGAAACCGATATCTCACTTACGTTTCGGGTTGCTACAGTTATTAGGCCCGTTTTCGTATCGGTTATGGCCAAAACCGATACGTTTCGGCCGAAACGTATCGGTTTCGGCCGAAACCGCCAACCATGAACTACACTAGGAAGTCACCTTGTTAAGGGAATAATCGTTAGATATGATAACTTCAAGGTGAAATTATTTAATTTTCTTTATATAATAAAAAAATTAAATTATTTATGATTGTTTAATTTTATAAATCTAAAAATTTAAATTATTTAATTTATAGAGTTGAAAAAAATTGACTTATAACTTACTAAATTCTAAATAATTAGAAATTTAACTTATTAAATTATGAAAAATTGATTTCTTTGACTTTATAATTTGTGAAAATATAATTAGATATCTTTTAAATATAATATTTAAGTTTTAAAATAGTTTTTTTTAACTATTAGGAAATAGCTTATAGCTTAAATGCTTAATAAATGTTATTAAATTTAGTTATTTCTATTTAAAATTAACAGGTGTTACACCCTCCCCTACTTAAAAGAATTTGGTCCCCAAATTCAACTGCATGAGGATAATTATGCCATGAAGGAGAAAAACAGAGCGTATATGATACTTACAGTCTAAAACAGCTCTGGGTATCTTTTCTTCATAGATTCCTCGGTCTCCCAAGTTGCTTCCTGCTCCGAGCAGCGATTCCATTGAAATTTCACCATAGGGATCGTCTTGCTCCTTAGAACTCGGACTTCTCGATCGAGAATTCGCATCGGCTTTTGCTCGTAGGTAAGATCCCTTTGAATCACCAAATTGGTGTGGTTGATGACATGAGAGGGATCGTGCACGTATTTCTTCAACATAGAAACATGAAATATGTTGTGCACTTCCGAGAGCTGAGGAGGTAGAGCAATACGGTAGGCTACCTCGCCCACTCTTTCCAACACCTCAAATGGGCCGATGAATCTTGGTTTAAGCTTACCTTTAACACCAAATCTTCGGATACCTCGGCTGGGAGATACCTTGAGGAATATATGATCGCCAACTTGAAATTCCAAGTCTCTCCTTCTGTTATCAGCATAAGATTTCTGCCTGTACTGAGCTACCTTGAGTCTTTCTCTGATAAGAAGAATCTTCTCAGTAGAATCTCTTACCATATCAGGACCTAGGAGTTGTCTTTCACCGACCTCCTCCCAGCATACCGGAGATCTACAGCTTCTACCATAAAGTGCCTCGAAAGGTGCCATTTGAATACTGGCTTGGTAGCTGTTATTGTAGGTAAATTCGGCTAGTGGTAAGTGGTCATGCCAACTCCCGCCGAAATCTATAATGCATGCTCGCAACATGTCTTCAACAACCTGATTAGTCTTTTCCGTCTGACCATCTGTCTGAGGATGAAAAGCAGTACTGAAATTAAGCTTCGTTCCCAGAGAGCATTGTAGACCCTTCCAGAAGTGAGATGTGAAGCGAGGGTCTCGGTCAGATACTATAGACACAGGAATTCCATGAAGTCTAGTGACTTCCTTAATATACAAAGCGGCAAGAATATCAATCGACCATCGACTCTTGATAGGCAAGAAATGAGCCGATTTAGTAAGGCGATCGACGATTACCCATATTCCATCATATCCACCCCTCGACTTGGGCAAACCCATGATGAAATCCATGCCGATATCCTCCCATTTCCACTTGGGAATATCCAGTGGATGCAGTCTCCCTGCGGGCTTCTGGTGTTCGGCCTTCACCTGCTGGCAAGTCAAACATCGAGACATGAAGTCCGCTATTTCCCTTTTCATGTTGGGCCACCAAAATGTCCTTTTTATATCTTGGTACATTTTAGTGGCTCCCGGGTGTATCGTGTATCTCGATCGATGGGCTTCTTCCAGAATCTCCTTCTTCAGCTCAGGACTGTCGGGCACACATGTCCTTTCATGGAATAAGATTCTGCCATTGGGTGCCAACTTGAAGTCGGTCTTCTCATCCAGTTTTTCTTTAATTTCCACCAACATCGGGTCTTCTTCTTGCAACCTCTTGATTTCAGTTAGCAAATCCGGATGTACACTTAAGTGGGATAGAGTGATACACCCATCATTCTCACTCATGTTGATGTCGAGTTCAGAAAATTTTTCTAGCAATTTCCATTCCTGAACCATACAGTTGGCTACTAGGACCCTCGGCTTCCGACTAAGGGCATCTGCCACAGAATTTCCTTTACCGGGATGGTATTGTATAGTAAAGTCGAAATCCTTGAGATACTCGAGCCAACGCCGTTGCCGCATGTTCAGCTCCTTCTGAGAGAATAAATATTTGAGGCTTTTATGATCAGAGTAGACTGTAAATTATTCTCCATAGAGATAGTGCCTCCAGATCTTCAAAGCCAATACTACAGCGGCTAGCTCCAGATCATGCACAGGATAATTCTCTTCATGTTTCTTCATTTGCCGGGACGAGTATGCAATAACTCTCCCATTCTGCATCAATACACATCCGAGGCCGATACCAGAAGCATCGGTATATATCTCGTATTTCTCCCCTTCAATCGGAAGAGATAAGACCGGTGCGGTGGTCAACAGATCCTTCAAAGTTAAGAAACTCTTTTCACAGTCTTCATTCCACTCATAAGGCACTTCCTTGCGAGTCAATTTGGTAAGAGGAACAGCAATCTTGGAGAAGTCCTTGATGAAACGCCGGTAATAACCAGCTAAGCCCAAGAAGCTACGAATCTCCGTTGCATTCGTCGGTCGTCCCCAGTTTTGCATGGCTTCGACCTTTGCAGGATCAACAGAAATTCCATTCTTGGAGATAACATGTCCTAAGAAGGACACTTCCTCCAGCCAGAACTGGCATTTGCTTAATTTTGCATATAACTTATTGTCCCGCAATACTTGTAATGCCTTCTTGAGATGTTCCTCATGATCTTCTTTAGTCTTTGAGTAGATCAATATATCATCAATGAAGACCACAATAAATTGGTCTAAATAAGGCCGATAAATACTGTTCATTAACTGCATGAAAGCTGCATGCGCATTTGTTAGTCCGAAAGGCATAACAGTAAATTCGTAATGCCCGTACCTACTTCGAAATGCAGTTTTGTAAATATCCTCCTCCTTGATCCTCAATTGGTGATAACCAGACCGAAGATCTATTTTGGAGAAATACTTTGCTCCTGATAATTGGTCGAATAGCTCATCAATTCTCGGCAGTGGGTACTTATTTTTGACTGTAAGATTTTTAACTACCGATAATCAATGCATAATCTCAATGTGCCATCCTTCTTTTTAACAAATAGCACGGGTGCTCCCCATGGGGAAGTACTCGGCCTAATAAACCCTTTCTCCAGTAAATCCATCAACTGCTCCTTCAGCTCTTTCAGTTCCGCAGGAGACATCCTGTAGGGTGCTTTAGAAACAGGACCGGCACCCGGAACAATATCAATTATGAATGACACTTCCCTCTCCGGGGGTAAACCAGGCAATTCGTCTGGAAAAACGTCGGAGAAGTCCTGAATCACTCGGATGTCTTCAATTTTCATCTTCTCAACTCCTGTGGTAGTTACAAAAGCCAGAAAAGCCATACATCCTTTCTTCACCAGTTTACTAGCTCGGAGAGCTGAGATAAGCAGGGTTTTATTCCGAGATTTGTTAAAAACTAACTCGGGATAATCCTCAAAAGCTATTTTGCCATGCCGACAATCTACCGTTGCTTGGTAGGTGGATAACCAGTCGGCTCCCAATATGACATCATAACATTCCATGTCAAGGCATATCAGGTCGACAGGTAGATTATTATTTTGAACCATCACCTCACAACTTGGGTAGTGATGCATGATATCCGATTTGTTTCCAAGAGGTGTAGATATAATTAAATCTATCCGTTCAGGTTCTTTGGAAAATGAAGCAGTAAACTTATTGGAAACAAATGAATGAGTTGCTCCAGTATCAAATAAAACTCTAGCAGGTTTAGAGCAAACAGTCAATGTACCTTCCACGATTCCTCCTTCCACAGATTCCGTCCCTTGAAGAGCTTGCAGACGGCCTTGCTTTTTAACTGGACGCTTCTCGTCCTTGTTGGCTTGCTCCTTCATCAACGGACAGTCGGGAATTCGGTGCTCCCGACTACCACATCGGAGACACGCTCCCAGTTTCCTCCAGCACTCCTCGGTCTTATGACCAACTTTATCACAATATTTGCAAATCTCCTTAGAAGGCGTAATATTGGAGAAGGGCTTGTTGCTGATAGTGAGGAACGGCTTGTGACTTTTCTGGGATCTCTTCTCCTTGGAAGACTCGCCTCCATTAAAGACTCGCTTCTTGACAAATGGAGGTTTGAAGCTTCCCGAACTTGTAACATGTTCCTTCTTGTCCTTGCCTCGAATCCTTTCAAAAAATTCGGTGGCGTCTTCCAGCAGCTGAGCACGCCGAACCATTTCCGAGTAGACTTGGATGTCCATCGGTGCAAGCTGGGTAATATACTGGGGCCGTAGCCCGTTGAGAAATCTCCTCGCCTTCATCTTTTCCGTACACACCAAGTGAGGTGCATAACGGGAGAGCCTTGAGAACTGGGCCTCATATTCAGCCACCTTCTGGGTCCATTGCTTTAATGTAGCAAATTCTGCAACCTTCTTCTCTTGCACACGGTCCGAGAAATACTTGCTGTTGAAGTGTTCGACAAATTCCGCCCATGTGACATGATTGTCGGGCAGTGTTGCTTCCACGGACTCCCACCAGCATCGAGCATCCCGTTCCAGTTGAAATGTGGCCAGTAAAACTTTTTCTTCATCCGTGCATTGCATTACACGGAAGATCCTCTCGGTCTCCTTCAGCTAATGCTCGGCGTCATCGGGGTCCACCGATCCCGCAAACTTTGGTGGGTTCATGTTGCGGAAATCCTGATGAAGGTCACCGGCTCCGCGGTGAGCACCGCCAGCACCGCCTTGTGCCACTTGCTGTAGCGCCTGCGTAAATCCTTGCACAGTGTGCAGCATCTCGCGCCATTGTGCTCTTTCAGCGGCCATAATCCTACAAAATTAAGGTGTAATAAATATTAGGTTTCGTTAGTATGGGGTCAATTGTCATTGTTAAACTTAACCCTTGGCTTTACCCATCTCACCAGGTAAGATCTAAACCTATCCATAGACAATTCTATTAGACATTTTATCTTTGGACTAAGGTTTTTTTTTTTTTACCTAGGAAATTACGATCCTAGGCTCTGATACCAAGAAAGCTGTCACGTCTCGAGCGCGGAAGCTTACCCGTGGCGCGACAGTTTTATATAGAATCAAAGCGAGCTAGCTATTCGATGGAATTCTTCATTTTGATAGTTATTAGAGTGCGTAAATAACTAAGATTTAACTTGAAATTAATACAAATAATCCGAGATGACAATTGTTACCACTAATCAAATGACAATTACACACATTTCTCGAGTCCGACTACTAGGCTTCAAGCCCTTATTACAGTTCTAATAAATTAGACTAATACAACTGACATCTGACATAACTGGATACAAATGACATAATTACTACACCATAATTAACAAGACAACATGATAACTCCATTTCTACACTCATCACTCAGACTCATTCCCTTCCGAGTTCTGGCTGATATTCGCACTACCTGAAAAGGTTAGAAAACTACTAGATGAGCGAATCGCTCAGTAGGATTTACATCTCAAGTTCTAACATGCTTTAAGTGAATTACCCATTTATTTAATGTAGGTAAACTATGCATGCAGACAGATAGATATCAAAGAATCGTAAAATCGATAGGAGTAGAAAGTGAGAGTATATAGATTGCACAATTTCAAGCAGCAGTAGCAAGTGATAGCAAATGATATCAGGCCAATGATAACTGAGAAGTAATAACTGGAATAGCAACATGTTAATCAAGCTAGCAATAGTAAGCAAAGTAGTTTCAAACATGTATAACTGGAATTGGCTATTTATAATGCATTCAAGTAAACACGTTTACCCTTCTGCGGGTCTCAAGTCAATCAATCAAGTAACATCACGAGAATGAGTGGAATGCCTAAAGTCTAGCAAAGAAGTACTCCGGTGCAATGCCAAACACCGTGGTCAATAAACTCCCATGGGCACAAGTACCTTCGGGTGCTCCTCCCAGGACCAGACCGGGCCCTATATGCACAGCATTGGTCATGTTTGTCGACATCCACTCTAGTTTATAGCCAATATGGAATTTCAAGGGTTGACTCGGTAAGATGTATATAAGGTGAATTATAGAATAGAATCCAAGGCGTATCATTATGTAGGGGTGAACTAGGAGTAAAACCCGTAACGTTCGATACATGCTAATGATAATAGGAGTTTGAGACTAACTTGCTGGTGTTGACACAATTGTCGATATTAGTTATATATATATTATTTTTATCCAATATGTATATATATATATATATCCGATTATAGAATTCTGTCTAATATAATGGAGGTTATAGGTATGTATATCTTCTGTCCAATATACATATATGAATTAGCCAAAATGGTGATTTATTTTAATAATCAGAATTTAATTATGAAAATAAGTTTTTATGTTGAATATAGTTCTAACTTGCTAAAAATGATATTAACATGTTGAGAATGAGTTTCATATGTTACTTTACTGGTAAGATGATAAAAATAAGATTTTCATGCTGGATTTAATTTTTACATGCTGAAAATTAATTATTAACATGCTAAAAATCTATGCTTAACATGCTAAAATAATTAACTTACTGATAGGTTGATAAGATAAGGTTGCCATGCTGATTACAGAAATTTTTTGATAACAACATAATTTTATCATGCAAAAATTTATTTTTCTACATTTATTTGCTAATTATTTGATAGGAAAATAGAATTATCATGCTGAAAAATAGTTTTAATACACTGAAAATAACTATAACATGCCAAAAATAATTATAACATGCTGGAATAATTTTACCATACTGGAAGAAATGTTATCATGCTGGAAGTAATTTTCATGCATCAATTTACTACTTTATTTAATAGGAAAATAAGTTTTATATGCACAAAAATAGCTTTAAATAGATTTTAACATGCTGAAAATAATTTTTATATCTCAGTATGTATAAAATAATTCTATCATATTGGAAGTCACTTTTAACATGCCGGAAATAGTTTTAACATGTTGGAGATATTTTTTTAGTATGTATAAACTAATGTGGTGAAAATTAGATTTTTACAAAAAAAAATAATTTCATTCTACAAATATATATTCATACTCTGTAAGAATGAAGGTGTCTATTTTATATTATATTCTGTTCTCTATATATATTCGGTGAGAATGGAGGTGCAGACATTAGTTATATATACATATATATATTCATATATATATATAATGAAGGTGTTTTGTATATACAATTAATGGAAGTATATATATGAATTTATATACATATATAATGAAGGTGCTTGTATATATAATTAATGGGAGTATATATATATATATATATATATATATATATATATATATATATATAAAAGGGGTTTTATGTTGTTTTTCATTAAGTTCACAGTATGTGTCGACACTAATGTCGACACTTACTGTTCGTTTTTGGTCTCTGTTGTACAGTTAATCGAACAATGTTTTGTGTGTCGACACCGGTGTCGACACCTGTGTCGACACATGAGGTTCTCTGCGGGTAATAAGTTCACGTGTCGACACCTGTGTCAACACCGGTGTCAACACCGGTGTCGACACATGAGGTGCATATATGTTCGCGTATATATTGTGTGTCGACACCTGTGTCAACACCGGTGTCAACACCGGTGTCGACACCTGTGTCGACACTTGCTTATATGTTACTATGTGTCTGACACATGTGTCAACACCGGTGTCAACACCGGTGTCGACACCTGTGTCGACACATGAGTTGAAGTGTACTGTGTGTCGACACCTGTGTCAACACCGGTGTCAACACCGGTGTCGACACCTGTGTCGACACATGAGTTGCTTACCACATTTAACATGCTATTACATATGGAAGTGTCGACACATGTTAAACTATATAGGTGAGTGTCGACACGGACATTTAACATTAAACACATGTGTGAAGTGTCATGTGTCAGAAGTGTTGGGTCCCTCGATCAATGACACCCAAGAGGGGGGTGAATTGGGTGAATACAAATTTTAAATAAAACTCTTGACCTTTTATCAAAGGCAATGAGATAACAATTAAAACACCCAAAACTGTTGATCTGGCAAGCTCGATAACAACAACACTATAAGACAAGACAAGTGCACACGGTGGAGTTAAAGACATATAACAGAATTAAGGAAGTTGATTAAGCCATTAAACCGATTCTCTCAAGTTCACCGATCCCACACGATCATATAGATGGATACACAAAATAAACCAAACCAGTGCGCAAAGTAAACCACAATACACAGGGATTTTAAGGTGGTTCGGGACCACGACGGGCTCCCTACGTCCACCCCTCACCAAACTAGGTGAGGCTTCACTCGAGAATAAATTCCCAACCGGAGACGACGCTCCAAACACACACACAGGATGACGCCTGCACACACACACGGGGACACGCCCCAAAGCACACACACACACACGGAGACGTAGTCTCCCACACAGTCCAACGACCGAAATAACAACACACACACGATCCGATGGCCGGATCACCAACACGAACACACGCTGCCACAAGTGCAGCAAACCACACACAAGATACAACACGGATCTAACTAGACACCCACACACACAAATGTAGATCTAGGAAGACCTACGTACACACACGAATAAATCACGACACACACACGACCACGGATCCAACAATGATCCACACACACACAAATATCTGAGATAAAGATTACAACATATGCTGAAGTTTAAACTCAAAGAATCAGAATGAAAGGAGTGAAGAGAGAATGAATTATCCTTGTAGAAGCTCCCCCTTTCTCTCTTCGGAATTTAATCGAACACTTGTGCAGCAGGAAGACGTTCTTGACGATCTTGAATCGGATGAGCTTGAATCTTGATTTCACTCACAGCCAGCAGTAGAGGGTTGATTGGAACTTCGAATCCTCCTTCTTCCCTTCACATTCACGCACAAACACAAGAGGAACAAGGGCTGGAGGTGGCTGCTGCGACCTGCACAAAGAATGGTTAGAAAGAAACCTGAAAACAGTGTATACGAAAATCCCTTAGGTTTTCCAATCTCTACAAGTGTTTATATAAGCCAAGGGTGGTCAATGGTCGACCAAGGGACAAGATCCACTTATTTAGGAGTGGATTACGGACAGCCAAACAAGTGTATTTGGACCATTGGGTCGAAACGCCAAAAGTCTACATTCACGGCGCCGCCCAGAACAGAAAGGGTCGACCCTTGGGGTCGACCCTCGTGCTGTGCAAGAGGTCTAGAAGTCATGGGTCGACCCCAGGAGTCGACCCTCTCAGAACCAGGTTCTGGTTCATCAAAAACAGCAAAATGATCTGTAGGGGTCGACCCTTGGGGTCGACCCTCGGGACATGGGTCGACCCTTGGGGTCGACCCTTGGCCATACAGAAGCCAAACAGAACAAGTTTTGTGTTCTGTTTTACAGGGGTCGACCCTTAGGGTCGACCCTTTCTTGAGGGGTCGACCCTAAGGGTCGACCCTTTCAGGCAGCTTCACAAAAATACAAAAAAAACAGCACTGCATGCTCCGGCCGCAGGAATTAATTCTCTTAGCTCCGAACTCCGATCGAAGCGAGACTGGAGGCGTTGGAAAGAGGACTTGCAGAGCTACAACATATAATTTTTATGGGGAGATCCAACGGTGGGATTGAAAATGGTAAAGACTGTAAGACAGTTTGAGTTTGAAAAATAACTAAAACCTCCATCAAACCAAAGGGAAATAATTGATTAAATGTTACCATAATCCCATGAAGATCAACAATGATTTTGCATCCTGAAAAACATGATAAACCAAGAGGTTAGATCAAGATCAAAATATATGGGTCATGCATTAACATATGAAGCTAGTTTTGAGACCAAGACCCAAATGACATGAAATATGATTACGACAGCATTATCATGAGGCATATAAGAATCCACATGAAAGATCTGTATGAAAGCACTTGAGAACCCATTTATCCAACTCAAGATTATTAGAGTATCACCTTGGATTCCAATGTAAATGCTTACCTTGAAACCATCACAATGTAGGAAACATTAACCTGCACTTTCTAGGAATTTAGAGGCAAGTTGATATTAAGCCAATGAATCTGAAGATGTTGTGAAATCCTCATGCATAGCCATTTAAGCCATATGATTAGAATGACTAGGAGCCATCACTCATGCATTCATGATATACAATAACCAGAGGAAATCCTCAACAGAGCATGTAATGAAATGGCTATGCATTTACACAACACAAGGCCATGCAATCAATTTCATATCCATAAGGACTCAACCATTTCACTGAGAAGCATAGTCTTCACATGAAACCTCCAAAGACTAATGTGCAGCATGCTTGATTCAATCATCAACCTACTTAGTAAAGCAACCTGCAAGATGAGATAGCCACATGTGAGTTCATTTATCATGAAGATGTTTTCCACTAATCAAGCACACAATATGTTGTGATTATCAAAACCACTATCATCACACATGAGGTTTGATTATCAAAACCACTATCATCACACATGATGTTTAGTTATCATCAAGGTCATAGCTCAACAATCTCCATCACACATGAAGTTTAGTTATCATCAAAACCATAGCTCAACAATCTCCCCCTTTTTGATGATGACAAACTTAGTGATGAATGATGACAATCTTAGTGAAGATGACAAACGAGTGGCAAGTTATTCTCCCCCAATCATGAAACCCCAATCATGAATCTAACAAGCATGAATCACATGAAATATTTCTCCCCCTTTGACATTATCAAAAAGCGGGGTAATGCCAATCATACTCCCTCCTGGAGAAGAAACAGTGGAGATGCACATTGTAGCATGATAAAAGTGCAAGGAACAGTAACCCACATTTGAAATTCTGATGAAGCAGGAGTAAGTTATAAATGAGTGGGTTCATGAAATGTATGGGAAACACCAAGTGTTGGCTAGAGAGGATACCAAATGTTGATTACTCGGTTGTGCCCAATCTTTTTCCCCATTAGCCAAGCAAGCACAAGAATTTATCGAGCAAGAAAATAGCGTGGGAAGTTCACTCAATTTTTTGTTTTCAGTATTTTCCAGATTTTGAATTTTTGATTTGTGGTTTGAAATGCATGAGATGCATGGCATGTGAGATGCATACACAAGCAAACAAAAAGATATATATATATACATGCAACACTGCTCCCCCGTACTTACTTAAGAAGGGATGGGTATAGGAAAGATGCAAGAGAGTCATGGCAATTAGAATACACATGTGTATCACATGGGAGATTTTTCAATCATATAGGAGATTAATGCAATTGCTAATGCAATCAATTAACTTTCTGAATACATATTAAATCAAATTCTCAGATGTGTAAGTGAGTAACATGAAAAGTGATAGTTTCAATATGGATATTCAGATTTTCAGATCAACACAGGGAGACATTTTACAGACTGCACTTCAATTTTGAGAGCAGCGTATTGGAGGCTTCGCTCTACCACAATGAGTTTTCACCATCATTTTTTTTTTTCAACTCAACCAGTACCACATGATAGTCAGAATTTTTCAAGAGTGATCAGGTCCAAAATGATTCCTTTTTACGCGAGTAGACGCATGGAGCTCATGCCAGAATCCCCGGTTACTCAGAATGCTGAACCATTTCACCTCATTTTGAACAGAGGTACTAGTCAACACTTTTCAGATATGAACCACATCACGTCTCAGGTGACATGTGCCCAGTTTACTCAGTGAGACCGAGCATTGCTCTGTCGTTCATTTTCATTGCAGATTTTTCAACAAAGATAGGTAGGCAGCTTTTTCCTCAACTGTCTCTTCAACATACATGCAGCAAGTTTAACATCTCGAGAGTGTTGAAAAGAAATTCACATATCCTTATCTTTAACACTCATTTTCATATTTTGTGCATGAATTGTGTGAATTTGATTCAGCATGTATACCGAAAATATCATGAATACATAACAATACAACTCCCCCCAAAGGGTACAACATGAAGCATACCAATAATGACTCAAGTGCAACATTATTTATCAAGAATGCATAAGGTCGTAGAAATTTCAAGGATGGGGGTGAATAGCATATAATAGCACACAAGCACACATTGGGAGTTTTTGTAAATGCATTATGACATGCATGCGAGCAATGTGATGTCAATTTGATACCAATTGAATGGATGCCAAATGAATGAACTAAGTGCGACGAATGCATGAGTGCTAATGCAATGCAGAAATTAACATGGGTGCAAGGTGTGTGTTTTTGGTTTTTCATTTGAGAGAACTAAATGCACCTAATGCATTGGATTCTGATGCATGCAGCCTATAACTTTACGAGAATGAAAGATAAGATGCAAAAAGAATATGAGAGCTTTCATTTCCAAGCTAGTGTGATAGAAATCTTATTGATTTCATCCACATTCAATCCATGAATCAGCAAACATTATTTATGATAAGACCTTTATGAATGAGGGTGCATAAATGATCAAAAGTAAGCAGTGCAACCCAACTTTCAGAATTGTTCAAAAAAAGATTTTGAAAGGTCTTTTACAAGTTTTGAAATGAGAGTTCATCCAAAAGTCAAATGTATGGATCATTTAATCACAAACATATTTTCAATTCACATAACTCATCTCAAGGATTCATTCAACAATTAATCAATCACAACCCAATCAAGATCTGGTACGAGGCGGAGATTTTAGTCTAAAGACCCAACTCAACGCATAGGAAATGCTTCCAAGTGGATAAAATCCACTCTTTCACAAATGCCATTTGATATACCAGATGTGTAAAATTCAATTCAAGTGTCATTCAATAATCAACCACTTCATGCACAACTCACAAGGTTTTCAATTTGTTAAATCAATTAAGTATGTTCATCTTATCCAACTTGATTCAACCAATATGACACAGCATGCTAGTAAATGACAACTCAAGTTTTTAGAAACAACACTTGTCATCTAAAGGTATCACCAAGTGACAGCAAGACCATTGCATGATTTAATAAGGTTGAATTACCTTGGTTCAGGAGACAAGATTGGAAGCCTTCAATCATTAAAATTGTCAACCTCACGGAGGTTGATATTTTAAAATTTGCTTTCTTACCTTTGCCTTGAGAATCCTTTTTCTTCCAAATCTTTCACCTATTGAACCATCCTTTGTTAATTGAGATGTGAACTTTTCATACCATGTCTTGGATACTATCAAGATCACTTCCTATCTCCTGGTGGTGGATTGAAGAAATTTTTATTATTTTCATCCTTGCAAGGTATTCCTCATTTGATTCAAACTTTTTCACGGCCAACCCATCAGCATTTGAATTTTGGGAGTGTAATCTGCATCCAAGAACAACAAGAATTGATTTGTCAATTTTGATTCAAATTGTTTAACAACGACATGATAAATTCATTTTAACAACCAACATCCCCTAGACAGCTCTAGATGCAATGCATGACTCATGTGTGAACCCAAACAATAATCTCATATGATGCATGTGGTTGCTCCCCCTTAGTGTGTGCAAGAATGCAAGATGTTTAATAACAATCCAATGCCATAAGCAGCCTTTGAGTAAATGACTCATAGTACTAGGCGGAGAACTTAGATCCAAAGATCACCTCACGCGTAGTGATAGTTTTCAGACAGGCTTGGCCTGCCCTTCCACATGTCACCATTTGATATACTATTGTAGTCATGGATGATGAAGGTAGGAGGATTACTGTGCATTATGACATGAATTTATAATGTTCAACTATAGTATGATAGAGTGTGAAATGGTGTATGCAAACATGAGGGTGTATGCAAACACAACAAATGTAGTGAATTTTATTGATGGTTTCGAAGCACAACTTCAATAAGATGTTATATGAGGATGCACAAGTGTATGCAACTATCTATGGATGGAATGCATGTCCAAACATGTGCATTAACACAAGACACTTCAGTACAATATGAATCAAACCATGACATAATTACAGAAGAGATTGAGAGGGATATCACCTGAGTTTCCAGATTTCAGTTTTTGATTTTTCTTCCAACCTAACTTATGCCACTTGACCCATGTGCCTTACCTTCTTGATGAGAACAGATTTCATGCTTTATATTCCCAAGGCACACCTGCAAAACAGATTTCTCATTTGCCAATCTTAGGTACCCAAATCATCTTGGGTCCTTGTGGGTTAGCAACATCTTTGGCACGTGGCTTCCATTTCTTAACAACATTCATATCATCAATTTTCTTCATAAAACAATCATGCATCATATGTCCAAATTTACCACAATAGTTGCAACATGACCTTGAGTTCTTAAAAACACGAGGATTCTTTGAAGCATGTGATGTCACATTCACTCTTCTCATTTGGTTTACCATTTTGTACATTTGAGCATGATGTGTTGAATGAAAACTCTTTTTCTTTGTTAGTAGCCAGCAGTGTGAAATTGTATGACCTCTTTTACCACAGTGATTGCAATGCATGTGAGATTTTGTGGTGAATGATTTCTTTGCATTTTTCAAATCAGCCTGATTTCTACAAGCTCTCAAATCATCATTCTTCATAATGAAACAATCATGCATCATGTGTCCAAGTTTTCCACAGTAAAGACAAGACATGTTTCTTTTGTTAGATGCATGTGATTTTATATGAATGTTTCTAGCATGCACATTCTGGACATTCGCACCCTTTGTCAGATTTGATTGAGTTCTTGACATTGTGTGTTCATGGGAGTGAGATGTGGAGGTGCTGGGTACACAAGAGGTGTGAACAAAAGAAGTGTGTAGCTTACTCTCAAATTTCTTTTTGTTTACAGGATTAAAACCTAGCCCTTCTCTTTGAAAGTTCACTCTCATGCCCAGCAATTTATCCAAGTTTTCTTGGCCATTCACAAATTTAGATAATGAAGCATTCAAGTCAGAAATTTCTTTTTCAAGAGATGAAATGTGTAATTCAGAATTGGCAAGTTCTTCTTCACAAGTGGAAAGATTAACATTTAACATGACATTGGTTTTCCTAAGACATTCAACTTCTTGCCTTATTTCATTCACATCTTCACACTCTTCCAAAGCCACATATTTTCCTTTTTCAAGTCTCCTATCATGAGCAAATTCAATTTGGCCAATGTCCATAAGACTAACTCTCTCTCTCAGCTCTTTGTTTTTATTTTTCAAGGTAGAGATTTGATCTTTGTGAATTTCAATGTCAAACATGTAACCATCAATCAATTCCTTAAGGTGTGAGCATTCTTTACAAGAGAAATCACTTCTATTTTGACCAACATTCTTTTTCAATTTTTTATTTTCAGATTTTAACTTCTTATATTTTTCAGCAAGCTCTTCATAGGCATTCAACAATTCTTCGTAGTTAAAATCATCTTCACAATCAGATTCAGAATTTACCCTTGAGCTTGATCCACTTGGTGAGCTTGATTCACTTGGCTGATCACTCCTTTGTTCACTCATCCCTGCCACAAGACATTGGTCTCCATGCTCTTCCCAAATCTTGGTTAGGCCATCCAAGATATCCTTCGCGGATCTGCAATGGGAGACAAAAGGAAAATGATTAGAATCAACTGCAGCAGTAAGTAACTTTAAAACTAAGCAATTTTGATCATGTTTAGACTTTTGATTTTCAGTCCAGATATTCTTGTCCTTGGGCAACTCATAAGGACCATATGAAATAAGTCTCCATAGCTTAGGGTCATATGAGTTGACAAGACTGCACATTCTTCCTAACCACAAATCAAACTTGGAACCATCAAACACCGGTGGAGAATTCAAGGTGTAAGTGTTGGTAGTCATTGATCCGGATCACTCTAGATCGTTAGATCTATGAAATAAGAGCCTTAGCTCTGATACCAATTGTTGGGTCCCTCGATCAATGACACCCAAGAGGGGGGTGAATTGGGTGAATACAAATTTTAAATAAAACTCTTGACCTTTTATCAAAGGCAATGAGATAACAATTAAAACACCCAAAACTGTTGATCTGGCAAACTCGATAACAACAACACTATAAGACAAGACAAGTGCACACGGTGGAGTTAAAGACATATAACAGAATTAAGGAAGTTGATTAAGCCATTAAACCGATTCTCTCAAGTTCACCGATCCCACACGATCATATAGATGGATACACAAAATAAACCAAACCAGTGCGCAAAGTAAACCACAATACACAGGGATTTTAAGGTGGTTCGGGACCACGACGGGCTCCCTACGTCCACCCCTCACCAAACTAGGTGAGGCTTCACTCGAGAATAAATTCCCAACCGGAGACGACGCTCCAAACACACACACAGGATGACGCCTGCACACACACACGGGGACACGCCCCAAAGCACACACACACACACGGAGACGTAGTCTCCCACACAGTCCAACGACCGAAATAACAACACACACACGATCCGATGGCCGGATCACCAACACGAACACACGCTGCCACAAGTGCAGCAAACCACACACAAGATACAACACGGATCTAACTAGACACCCACACACACAAATGTAGATCTAGGAAGACCTACGTACACACACGAATAAATCACGACACACACACGACCACGGATCCAACAATGATCCACACACACACAAATATCTGAGATAAAGATTACAACATATGCTGAAGTTTAAACTCAAAGAATTAGAATGAAAGGAGTGAAGAGAGAATGAATTATCCTTGTAGAAGCTCCCCCTTTCTCTCTTCGGAATTTAATCGAACACTTGTGCAGCAGGAAGACGTTCTTGACGATCTTGAATCGGATGAGCTTGAATCTTGATTTCACTCACAGCCAGCAGTAGAGGGTTGATTGGAACTTCGAATCCTCCTTCTTCCCTTCACATTCACGCACAAACACAAGAGGAACAAGGGCTGGAGGTGGCTGCTGCGACCTGCACAAAGAATGGTTAGAAAGAAACCTGAAAACAGTGTATACGAAAATCCCTTAGGTTTTCCAATCTCTACAAGTGTTTATATAAGCCAAGGGTGGTCAATGGTCGACCAAGGGACAAGATCCACTTATTTAGGAGTGGATTACGGACAGCCAAACAAGTGTATTTGGACCATTGGGTCGAAACGCCAAAAGTCTACATTCACGGCGCCGCCCAGAACAGAAAGGGTCGACCCTTGGGGTCGACCCTCGTGCTGTGCAAGAGGTCTAGAAGTCATGGGTCGACCCCAGGAGTCGACCCTCTCAGAACCAGGTTCTGGTTCATCAAAAACAGCAAAATGATCTGTAGGGGTCGACCCTTGGGGTCGACCCTCGGGACATGGGTCGACCCTTGGGGTCGACCCTTGGCCATACAGAAGCCAAACAGAACAAGTTTTGTGTTCTGTTTTACAGGGGTCGACCCTTAGGGTCGACCCTTTCTTGAGGGGTCGACCCTAAGGGTCGACCCTTTCAGGCAGCTTCACAAAAATACAAAAAAAACAGCACTGCATGCTCCGGCCGCAGGAATTAATTCTCTTAGCTCCGAACTCCGATCGAAGCGAGACTGGAGGCGTTGGAAAGAGGACTTGCAGAGCTACAACATATAATTTTTATGGGGAGATCCAACGGTGGGATTGAAAATGGTAAAGACTGTAAGATAGTTTGAGTTTGAAAAATAACTAAAACCTCCATCAAACCAAAGGGAAATAATTGATTAAATGTTACCATAATCCCATGAAGATCAACAATGATTTTGCATCCTGAAAAACATGATAAACCAAGAGGTTAGATCAAGATCAAAATATATGGGTCATGCATTAACATATGAAGCTAGTTTTGAGACCAAGACCCAAATGACATGAAATATGATTACGACAGCATTATCATGAGGCATATAAGAATCCACATGAAAGATCTGTATGAAAGCACTTGAGAACCCATTTATCCAACTCAAGATTATTAGAGTATCACCTTGGATTCCAATGTAAATGCTTACCTTGAAACCATCACAATGTAGGAAACATTAACCTGCACTTTCTAGGAATTTAGAGGCAAGTTGATATTAAGCCAATGAATCTGAAGATGTTGTGAAATCCTCATGCATAGCCATTTAAGCCATATGATTAGAATGACTAGGAGCCATCACTCATGCATTCATGATATACAATAACCAGAGGAAATCCTCAACAGAGCATGTAATGAAATGGCTATGCATTTACACAACACAAGGCCATGCAATCAATTTCATATCCATAAGGACTCAACCATTTCACTGAGAAGCATAGTCTTCACATGAAACCTCCAAAGACTAATGTGCAGCATGCTTGATTCAATCATCAACCTACTTAGTAAAGCAACCTGCAAGATGAGATAGCCACATGTGAGTTCATTTATCATGAAGATGTTTTCCACTAATCAAGCACACAATATGTTGTGATTATCAAAACCACTATCATCACACATGAGGTTTGATTATCAAAACCACTATCATCACACATGATGTTTAGTTATCATCAAGGTCATAGCTCAACAATCTCCATCACACATGAAGTTTAGTTATCATCAAAACCATAGCTCAACAAGAAGTGTGAAGTGTCGACACGTGTGTGTCATGTGTCGACACATGTGTCATAAGTGTCGACACATGTGCATTTAACGTGCTATATGCTATTAATAGAGTAGTTAATAAAATTGTTCCAGATTGATGGCTAACACATGCTGTATAAACACGAATTCATCGCATGGAGATGTGCCTAAGATTAACTGCCTAGACTAATCATCATAGATTATATACTAGTTTAGTTAAAAATTGAGAACACCTACCTCAGGTATAAGGGCAGCTTTCTTCTGCAACGTCGGAGGCTCCCCCTTCTCTGCAGCAACAGCAACCCTTTGGAAGAATGAAGGGAGTTTCGATATAGGGAGTATTATAGTGTTTTGGGATAGTCACGAGGGGATAAGATGCTACATAATTCGCATTCTCAGTGCGATGCCAGCTCAAACGGGCTGTTCATGTCTGAGAAGAAGACATATGCCAACGCAGGTTTGTTTGTGGTCATGTAAGCTAAATTATAGGGCCTTGTGGCCCTATGTCGGTGTAAGCTAAATCATTGGGTTTAAAGGTAAGTCACTTAACCAACTACACTAGGAAGTCACATTGTTAAGGGAATAATCGTTATATATGATAACTTCAAGGTGAAATTGTTTAATTTTCTTTATATAATAAAAAAATTAAATTATTTATGATTGTTTAATTTTATAAATCTAAAAATTTAAATTGTTTAATTTATAGAGTTGAAAAAAATTGACTTATAACTTACTAAATTCTAAATAATTAGAAATTTTACTTATTAAATTATGAAAAATTGATTTCTTTGATTTTATAATTTGTGAAAATATAATTAGATATTTTTTAAATATAATATTTAAGTTTTAAAATAGTTTTTTTTAACTATTAGGAAATAGCTTATAGCTTAAATGCTTAATAAATGTTATTAAATTTAGTTATTTCTATTTAAAATTAACAGGTGTTACACGCGTGTTAAATGCTAAGTCTACACACTGCCTCCTGAGTCGAGTCACATTGATTAACGTCCAAACACCTGACGCAAATTTCTTCTTTAGTTCAACTCAAATTCAGGGTTTCAGGGAATTTGCACCTCTTTACTGAGGCGCATATTAATTTAACGTCCATACCTTAGACGCCAATTCCCTTGCTATTTTGAATTTTTGATTGAATTTTAAATTCATATTTCAGAAGAATTTGTGCCTCTTATAGAAGGCGCTAATTAATTAACGACAAGGCCTTGGTCGCTAATTCCTTTTTATATTTTGGAAACCTTTTATTTCCATATTTATTTGCGACATCCGCACTAGGCGCTAATTCAAGTAGCGGTAGCTACGGTGGACGTTGATTCTGTTCCGTGTCCGTTTCGATCGCAAGTTCCCTCTGGGTTATTTTCCAAATAGGATTTGGATCTTTGGCCTTCGGAGGAAGGAGATCCATGTCGTGAACCTCTTTCCTTGTTCTAAAAAAACCCATCAGAACTAGTATTTGTGCTCTATAAATGGTCATTTGGAGCTCATGTTTGAAGGTTACGATGAATGTTTTACAGAGCTTTTGAAAGGCCGCCTTCAAGAGTTTACAGAGCTTAGCACAAAAGAATAGAGTGTTGTTGAAAGCCTTGAAGGAGGAGCTCGCAAGCTCTCTCTTTCTTTTCTTTCTCTGTTCCTACGTTAGAATAGGAGGCTGCTGCGTCTTCCTCCTCACTATAGGAAGAGGAGGCTGCTTCCTTCTTCCTACTACCCGGTTTTTGGAGGACCACCTTTGTTTCCTCACTCTCTCTTTCTTTCTCTCTATTTTGATCATTTTAGTTTAGTTTTGCATCATACACCCTTTCTTAGCACCCTTGCTAAGATCTTTTATTATCTTTGCATTGATCATCCTTTTCCCACCCTTAATCCTTTTAAGGGGTTTTAAAACCAAAACACATAAGGTGTGTTCATGATCATATTCCATCGTTTCATTCATATTGAGGATTGATAATACAGTTCATATTCTAATCCATTATTCTTTGTTTGTCTTTGTTTATTTTAAGGGTAATCAAAGTAAGAACCCTCTTCATCGGCCAACCGATTGAACGAGGAAGTGGAATCCACAAATCTCCCTGCTTCATAAGGTATTAACGATCACTCATTTCTATTTTATTTTTATGGTAACCCCTCTGGTGATCACACTCCTTATATAGCATCAACATGCTCCCTTCCCCACCAATTTTTACTTCATTTTATCCCCCATATTTAGGTAATAAATTAATCTTCTTTTCCTTTCTTTTTTTAATCTTCTTTGTGACATTCACAAGGGGTACTCCTACGATGATTGGGGAGGGGGAGTTGCAGAGGGTGGGGGTGGGTTCCGACTATGGGGGAGGGCACTCGTAGTAGAGGGCCAAACCCTTGCTCTGATATTCATCCCCTCTCCATCTCCTCCTCTCGATCTCTGGCAACTTTAGCATCTCTAGTCTCTCCGCATCTCCGGGGGCCCTCTCCGAATAGGGAGGAGGCCCAATTCCTCCACCAGGAAGCCGCATCCATGCGATCTCCGTCTGCACTTGTTATGCATACTTCATGGGGATTCGGAGGTAACAACCATGGCGATATCGTCTCCCCCAACATCGCCTTGTCACCGGTATTCGGTGCAGTGGTAAATGTTGTGTAACGACCCAAGATCCGAATACCGGGAAGAACCCGATACCATTCGAATCCTGGCCCACCGCCCACGAGCCGGGAGGACTCGGAAGGGCTAAAAGGAGTGTGGAGGTACAAAGAAATAGGAAATAAAGCAGGATAATTCAACAATTAACAGAAATAAATAAACAACTACAACAACAGAGTCCAGTCCAACAGAAAGTACAGTCTAAGGCAGGAAACGTACCCAACACCGAGTGAACACTTGGCCCGGCAAGTTGGCAACTAAGAACCTCCGAATAGCACCCTCGAACCTCAAGAAAGAACCGCCGCACCTGAAAAGCAGGGGTGAGCCTCCTGTCACTGGCTCAGTAGGGATCCCGCGGAACCCCAACCGAGAACAACGGCGGTAGCGGAAAGGAAAAATAGCTACAACTACAACAGGAACATCGAATCGGTGGCCGGTTAAAACTCGGCACTACAGCTACTCCTACTGTACCCGGAAAACACGCCTCGAACTCACAGTCGGGGGACTACCGAACTAACGGAAGAACCTCTAGCTACGCCGCCAGAAGAAACGGTTACTACCTCACAGTCGTGGACCTAACACCGTCCAGGGAAACCCTCGGTGATGCTCACCGAAAAAATCCCTAGACCTCTACCTCGGGAACACTCCCTGAAATTGTCGGGGGAACCACATCTCGCAGACGGGAAACGAAACACGAAAATAGGAGAGTCACGTCTCACGTGACAGGAGTACTTGCCCACCAGAAGCAAGGCCGGATGCGTCCACTGACGTCTTAGACCGTGCCTCAGGTGTCCCCCTAAACGCACCCTATCGGAACGGGGACCCGTACAAGTAACCACAAAACAAGAACTAGTTGGGGTCGCACTCGCCAGCGCGGGTCCAACTGCCCCCAACCACGTGTGCACACACAGACCATGCGTCTTAGGTCTGGCCTCTGACTGATTTTCCCATCAGTCGGACTCTGGCTGCAAGACGTGGGGCCCGACGGTAACCAGCCTAAAAACCGTCTCTATGGGACAGCCTTGCCACCACTCCATGGTGGGACCACTCCCATGTCGGAAGGCTACGACTAGTGGGGAGTCACTGATGTGACCACTCTCCGAAGAGAAACTCCTAGAACCACACACACACCCTGTGCGAAAGTCGAGAAGAACCAATTGACGCCGAGCCACTGGACTCTGGACAGTCCTCTAGACTCACTAAATCCAACGGTCATTGAGTCACAAGACTCGGGGTCAAGACCGTTGCACCGAACGGCTCCACGCCGTCAATCTGCCCTAACCCTAGGGTCAAAAACCTTGGCACGATATCTCACGAAGCCGCTCACAACTGCTGAGACCATTCCCTCGAAAAGGGAACTGAGCTAGGCTGGGTAACTGGACTCACAGTCCACAGGCCACACACATGGCCCACGCGAAAAACACAGAAGCACGATTCCCAAGGTAGCTCACAAGCCGCCACGCCGATTCCCCATCCCAGGGAAAAGAGGTAAACCTCCAGCCCCAGACTGGGTGACTGGACTCGCAGTCCAATGCCACACACTTGGCGCACTCGGGAACCATCTTTCGGAGAAACCCACGACATGCGGGGGAAGTCCCACCGCACTCATGCCGATACACGGCGACTCGATCTAGCGGAAACATGAAAGCCCGGAACACACGGGTCACCCGGACCCTCCAAACCCACGGGCACGTTAATCGAGGTAACACGGTACCTCCGGACACCCAAAAACACGGACACAGAATCCACGGGATGTCTGGGACATCCACAAGACCGATGGTCGACCCCTAGGTCACAACCGGGTCGACTGGGGGCCGACAAAACACAACCGGGACACAAGAGGGTCACCCTGACCCTTAAGCCCATGGGCACGATAATCAAGGGTAAACCGAACCTCCAGACACCCAAAAACACGCTCGCGGTACCCACGAGGTGTCCGGGACACTCACGGGGCCATAGGTCGATCATTGGGTCTCAACCGGACCTACCAGAACCAAAAATAGGCCAAAACTCTACATTTCGGTCGACCTACCCACAAGGGTCGGTCGACCTGGCCAGCTCGGTGGACCGCCCCAGATGGGTCGGTCGATCGAGCTGGGCAGAATGCCCAGTTCGAGCCGCGCCCGAACGGTCGACCGAGCCCCCCGCGGCGGTCGATCGGTTATGACGGAAAATCGGCCGAGCTCAACCCTAGAGCCCGGTTCCACGCCCCATTCAATCCCAATCGAAGGGGAAAACACAGGGGACCATCCCCTAGGCCAACAAACCCAAAAATGGAGGGACGAAAGAGGGGAAACCTCAATCGATCTGACGAAATCGTCGTACGCCCTAAAATCGTGATTTTAACCCCCAACGGCGATAAACCCACGCTCGGCTCACCACGGGCTACCAAACTCGCAGAAAAGGAAGTACCGGGGTTAAGGATCTATCCCCCTACCTCCACCAAAGATTTAACGCACCGTGGACGCCGTTCCGACGCGAAACGCCCACAAACCCCCCCCCCCCGGTTCACAAACTCGCGACCGCGCTTCGGCGCGCCACCGTCCCTAGATCCTCAACCCGTCCTCGCTCCTCACCCTCGCAGCATCTCCGCCTCACTTGCCATCGCCTCCGTTGGCCGCCCGGAGGAGAGGAGGAGAGAAAGAGAAGAGAGAGGGAGTGAAAGAGAGAATGGGGAGAGAGAGGGGGGTGAGTGGATTTATATAGAAATGAATTTGGGATTTATAAATCCAGAAAATACAAAAATAGGGAAAAATACTCCCCGCGATCCTCGGAAAATGCATAACGCAGTGGTAACATCCCAGAGTCAGAGAACACAACGGTTCGCCCTACACGGGGTTCCGAAGGTCCAATAGACGAAAACACACGTAAATCACAAAACGCGGTCCGGGACCAACAAAGGCGTTCTGAAAATTCCAGAAAAATACCGACAAGCTCCTCGTAATGCCACAGACCCAAGGAAATTCACGGGCACACCCCAATGGGTCCGACAATCCAGTATAAAAGGTTCGAAGCTCACTCGGACATGATCCAAAACCCACGGATCTTGATCCGATAAATATCCGAAAAACCCGGGGCATTACAGCCCTCCCCCCTTAAAGAAATTTCATCCTCGAAATTAAGGGAAAATGTGGGAACACAGGGGAAAAAATCCTTAACCAACTGACAACGCCGTCAGAGCCCCAGCACAAAAAACCTCGATTCTCACAAAAGACACCGTTCCTGAGGGACATCGCCAGACCTTAATCACAAGTAACACCTTGCTCCGCACGCCGCGCACACCGGCCATCAGAGTAGGCATAACGCAAAAGCACAAGTCTGGTATCACCTCACTCACAATGAGAACCCAAACATGGCACTGCTGCCACCATCTCGCTCACCGAGGAGACACAGTCCTCGTCATGAGAAACAACTACCGATCCATCCTATGGTCGGCGGATAAAACACACATCAGCTTCACAGCCAGCTGACATGTCCACACCCCTATTCAAGGGAACAACCAATACAGAGCCTCCACCGGCTCATACAGTCATCTCAACAGACTGCAACCAGAACATCGGCTCAGCGCCAAGAACCACCTCACACCTGGCAAGCTGAAAGCCAGACATATCACTGTGCCAACTCTGTCAGAAGACCAACTTCGACAAAGCCCAGATCCCATCCGGAAGGCACACCACAGAGACGATCACCAAAGGCCTCACTGATGCACGGCTCTCACCGTTCACGATGTACAACCAACAGCATCTTCTGTCTGTGAAAGGCCATACGCTGGTCACCAGCTGCTCATCAACGGGAAACCTCCATCGGCCCAACGAGCACGATCCAACTCACAACAGGCCATCCGCTGACTCACACAAAGACAATACCACACCTTGAGCTGAACTTCTCTCGGACACCGCATCCGATCTCGATCATCGCGCCAACTCTACCCTCACAGGGGAGCACGATGAAACCAACGACAAGACTCAGGAGTCTTCAGTCATCACCTCACTCGACTCAGACTTACAGGGAAATCCTCCCATGCTGGTAACCAGACCAGGGATAACTACTCCAACGCCAACGTCCCATCAAGGACCTCCAACCATAGGCGTCACTCTTATGTCCTGTCTCATCGAATCCTTCGTCTCAACTTAATCAAATCAAGTGGACACCTGCCAATCCCGATTCCACCCTCACCACAGAGCCACGGAACACCACCTGAACAATTCATGGCACACGTCTCTAGAGGAGGAAAGTGTCATCCAAATATTACGGCAACCTGGTCGACGACACCACGACCAACGCACACAGGTCTCTAACGACACAGATTCCATCACAGTTGGGTCCTGTCCGCCACAATCTGACACGACCATAACCTACAGATGCTGCTGAGGTCGATCACACTATTAGGCTCACTAGCCGCTCACAGCTACCAACAGGAACCCATAATCTGCCAGAGATCACTTCTCCAAAACATGATCTCATCCGAGAACACGACCTCCAATACAAGTCGGGCACCAAGCCACCGACTCTGACCAACACGTCCTCGACCTCCGTCAGGCGACGTCCTCAACAACCCCATTCGGGTCTAACGCCGACGCCTGACACGGCTTTCATCACATGAACATGGTACTCATGTGGCACACTTGCCAATATTTTTCCCCCAACACTCCGTCCTGCCAGTGCCAAGAACCATAATACCTCGAGTAACGGCACGACAACAACACAACCGTCTCGCATAGAGGAACCAATCCCAAAATGCTCAACGCTACCTCAGGAATCCGCCCGTAGCAACCGACGCTACGATCCTGAACCAGTGAGTCACGGGCCCACCAGGCTTCCGCTGCGCACTCTAATCCACGCGCACAGCCAACCCAGTAACTCGAGACTCGCCATCCCGACAACCCATAACTAAGCTGGTCAACTTCGGAAAATAGGGTGAGGAAAGCTCTATTACGTCGAACCCCGAGCACAGATTATCCCTCACAATATGCAAATCCTCTGTAACTCCGCAGGCTCCGATCCGCCACGCATCGGAAAGTTCCAGCACCAGCCAAGAATTCTCGCGAACACCGCCCAACCAGCACTCATCCTTCCGGAGCAGTGCCGGCGCACCCTCACGCAACCAGGGAATTAGGCACGATTTCTCACAGGCAACCACCTTGCCAAAACAGGGAACACGTCTCGCACGGACTTCATGGCACACAGAGACCAACCAATCCGGACACACAATGTAAGACAACGAACCTAAGCCAAACACAATCTCTCCAACCAAAGGAGAAACCAACACTCCTCCGACCAACGGAAAAACTCCACGCCTGACTTGATCTCGAATCTCGTGCACGCTGGGAACAGCACCTTCCAGCACCGAGAAACCTATCACTTCCATCAGGTTAGCGCCTCTGACACACTCAACAAGTGTCACGTCGGACCACGATCACAGCATCTCTCGATGCACCACCATTGCAATTCCTCGAACTGCAACACGCAACGCCAAGATCCGCACACGAGCCATAATCGACAACTGTCAACGCTCATCCTCGAGTCCCGAACTCGCCACGGAACCTTCATATCTCAAATCAAATCCAGGGCGAACACAATCCATTCACACGTAAGAGCGCAGGAGCAAGAACTTACTGGGACAACTCCGCCCAATCTTGCCTCGAAATATGTAAAATAATTCGGACCGACACGCCGTTCCTGACGCCACAGAGCATGACGAGGACATCAGGCTCGAAAATCAGCAACTTACCGAGAAGATCCTCCGCTCACCCCGAGCGCACCTCTCGATCAGAACACCCGCTCTGTCACCTTAAACCACAACCTTAACACATCAGGGGCTAGGTAAACCTCAAGCTGGAGTGGCCAGACTCAACAACAGCTCCCTCAGAGCACGCTCACGGTCACTTAACCACAAACAATCCTCGCCAGCCACCTGACCTCGCTGCAAAAACCTTGAAGGCAGCACCGCAAACCCGCGCCTACCGGCAACCTCTGCTCAACGCAGCACAACCAGGGCCACCACCGATGAGGGAGAAAGCTCTCGACCTCGATCCTTAGACCCCACACCGGCACGAAAGCCGCAAACAGCAACCACCTTAACAGTACCGCGCAGCGCACTCAAGCTCTCAAGCGAGAAACCAAGCGAAAAATAAACACAAAACCCTAAGCCAATTGCAGACTGTATTGGACCTTATGGACTCTGATCACTGTAATGTTTTGAATTCCTATGTATGGCCACAACCACCGCTCTGATACCAGCTGTAACGACCCAAGATCCGGATACCGGGAAGAACCCGATACCATTCGAATCTTGGCCCGCCGCCCACGAGCCGGGAGGGGTCGGAAGGGCTAAAAGGAGTGTGGAGGTACAAAGAAATAGGAAATAAAGTAGGACAATTCAACAATTAACAGAAATAAATAAACAACAACAACAATAGAGTCCAATCCAACAGAAAGTACAATCTAAGGCAGGAAACGTATCCAACACCGAGTGAACACTCGGCCCGGCAAGCTGGCAACTAAGAACCTCGGAACAGCACCCTCGAATCTCGAGGAAGAACCGCCACACCTGAAAAGCAGGGGTGAGCCTCCTGTCACTGGCTCAGTAGGGATCCCGCGGAACCCCAACCGAGAACAACGGCGGTAGCGGAAAGAAAAAATACCTACAACTACAGTAGGAACAGTGAACCGGTGGTCGGTCAAAACACGTCACTACAGCTACTCCTACTGTACCCGAAAAACAAGCCCCGACCTCACAGTCGGGGGACTACCGAACTAACAGAAAAACCTCTGGCTACGCCGCCAAAAGAAACGATCACGACCTCACAGTCGTGGACCTAACACCGTCCAGGGAAACCCTTGGTGACGCTCACCGGAAAAACCCCTAGACCTCTACCTCAGAAACACTCCCTGAAACTATCGGGGGAACCACGTCTCCCAGACGGGAAATGAAACCCGAAAACAAGAGAGTCACGTCTCACGTGATAGGAGTACCTGCCCACCAGAAGTAAGGTCGGATGCGTCCACTGATGTCTTAGACCGCGTCTCAGGTGTCCCCCTCAACGCACCCTGTCGGAACGGGGACTCGTACAAGTAACCACCAAATAAGAACTAGCTGGGGTCGCGCTCGTCAGCGCGGGTCCAACTGCCCCCAACCACGTGTGCACACACAGACCATGCGTCCTAGGTCTGGCCTCTGACTGATTTTCCCCTCAGCCGGACTCTGGTTGCAAGACGTAGGGTCCGACGGTAACCAGCCTAAAAATCGTCTCTCTGGGACAGCCTCGCCACCACTCCCTGGTGGGACCACTCGCGTGTCGGAAGGCTATGACTTGTGGGGAGTCACTGATGTGACCACTCTCTGAAGAGAAACTCCGAGAACCACACACGCACCCTACGTGAAAGTCGAGAAGAACCAAGTGACGCCGAGCCACTGAACTCTGGACAGTCCTCTAGACTCACTAAATCCAACGGTCCTTGAGTCACAAGACTCGGGGTCAAGACCGTTGCACCGAACGGCTCCACGCCATCAATATGCCCTAACCCTAGGGTTAGAAACCTCGGCACGATATCTCACGAAGCCGCTCACAATTGCTGAGACCATTCCCTCGAAAAGGGAACTAAGAAACCCTCCAACCCTAGGCTGGGTAACTGGACTCACAGTCCACAGGCCACACACACGGCCCACGAGGAAAACACAGAAGCACGATTCTCAAGGTAGCTCACAAGCCGCCACGCCGATTCCCCATCCCAGGGAAAAGCGGAAAACCTCCAGCCCCAGGCTGGGTGACTGGACTCGCAGTCCAATGCCACACACTTGGCCCACTCGGGAACCATCTTTCGGAGAAACCCACGACATGCGGGGGAAGTCCCACCGCACTCATGCCGATACGCGGCGACTCGATCTAGCGGAAACATGAAAGCCCGGAACACATGGGTCACCCGGACCCTCCAAACCCACGGGCACGTTAATCGAGGTAACACGGTACCTCTTGACACCCAAAAACACGGACACAGAATCCACGGGGTGTCTGGGACATCCACAAGACCGATGGTCGACCCCTAGGTCACAACCGGGTCGACTGGGGGCCGACAAAACACAACCGAGACACAAGAGGGTCGCCCTAACCCTTAAGCCCATGGGCACGATAATCAGGGGTAAACCGAACCTCCAGACACCCAAAAACACGCTCGCGGTACCCACGGGGTGTCCGGGACACTCACGGGGCCATAGGTCGATCATTGGGTCTCAACCGGACCGACCGGAACCAAAAATAGGCCAAAACTCTACATTTCGGTCGACCTACCCACAAGGGGTCGGTCGACCAGGCCAGCTCGGTCGACCGCCCCAGATGGGTCGGTCGACCGAACTGGGCAGAATGCCCAGTTCGAGCAGTGCCCGAACGGTCGACCGAGCCGCCCGCCGCGGTCGACCGGTTACGGCAGAAAATCGGCCGGGCTCAACCCTCGAGCCCGGTTCCACGCCCCGTTCGATTCCAATCGAAGGGGAAAACATAGGGGACCATCCCTTAGGCCAACAAACCCAAAAATGGAGGGAAGAAAGAGGGGAAACCTCAATCGATCCGACGAAACCGTCGTACGCCCTAAAAATGTGATTTTAACCCCCAACGGTGATAAACCCATGCTCGGCTCACCACGGGCTACCAAACTCGCGGAAAAGGAAGTATCGAGGTTAAGGATCCATCCCCCTACCTCCACCGAAGATTTCACGCGCCGTGGACGCCGTTCCGACGCGAAACGCCCACGAAACCCCCACCGATTCACGAACTCGCGACCGCGCTTCGGCGCGCCGCCGTCCCTCGATCCTCGACCCGTCCTCGCTCCTCACCCTCGCAGCATCTCCGCCTCGCCCGCCATCACCCCCGTCGGCCGCCCGGAGGAGAGGAGGAGAGAAAGAGAAGAGAGAGGAGAGAATGGGGAGAGAGAGGGGGGGTGAGTGGATTTATATAGAAATGAATTTGGGATTTATAAATTCGGAAAATATAAAAATAGGGAAAAATACTCTCCGCGATCCTCAGAAAACGCGCAACGCAGTGGTAACGTCCCGGAGTCGGAGAACACAACGGTTCGCCCTACACGGGGTTCCGAAGGTCCGACAGACGAAAACACACGTAAATCACAAAACGCGGTTCGGGACCGACAAAGGTGTTCCGAAAATTTCAGAAAAATACCGGCAAGCTCCTCGCAATGCCACGGACCCAAGGAAATTCACGGGCACATCTCAATGGGTCTGACAATCCGGTATAAAAGGTCCGAAGCTCACTCGGACACGATCCGAAACCTACGGATCTTGATCCGATAAATATCCGAAAAACCAGGGACGTTATATGTTGTTTCTTCCTAAAGTCTGCTGGGAAGTTGTCTTGCTCCCTCTTCTCATTGTATGGCTCCAGCCCTGTCGACTTGCCAGGCAGAGACCCCTGGGGGAGGGATCGTCGGTCTTTTTGGTCATCCACCTTTGGACGCGGGGATGGGGGTTGGAGGTTTTCCTACGGTTTTTAGGTGAGGAATCGTTCGTTAATGCCCCATGTTGCGTCTTCCATGGCGGGCGACACCCGTCCATACCTCCTTTAAATGTCTCTAGTGGTAGTCACCCAAAGCCAAGGGTTCGTCTGTTGGTCGGGAGCTACTCCATCGTTGACAAAGGGGGGTTCCAACCAGGGTAGCAGGGGGGAGAGGCAGTTCTACGAGTGCCGTGGAGGGGGGTGGGCAGGTTGGCCGATGGTGGTAGTAGGTGGGGGAGGGGAGTTCCGACCAAGGTAGCGAGAGGGGGGGGGGGGGGGTTCTACGAGCCCCATGGAGGGAGGGGTTGGTCGGCGATGGTAGTATATGGGGAGGGGGTTTCCGACTAGGGTAGCTTAGGGAGGAGACGTCGACATAGTGGCCTATGGCGCATCATGTTCAGAACATGAGTCAACAGATTCGGTGCAAAGTACGGTGGGGCAATGTTCCATTGTCACTTTTAAGATAATATATTTTATGGAATTTTTTTATGACAGTCGTTAATCATGTGGGTTTTTTTTATAAGAGTTAGAAAATTTTAGGGGCTAATACGCACGTCTCGGAAGCTCAAAGATTAATATATAATTAGTTAAGATTATAAAAAAATATTAATAAACATCTCTTTAATTAATCCGGAGATGCCTTTTTTTCACACGCCTTATCTATAGATATCCTTGTTTGCTAGAAAAGAAAGACTATATATATATATATATATATATATATATATTGGCTATAGGAAGGATGACCGATGGGGATACATATTGGCCGATCGATGAGGATTCTCTCCTAGATCCGCTCGGGCAAGAAAGCTAATAATAGATCGACGGCGATAGCTTTTTGATGCACGTTACGTCGGGGGTGAGCGCAGTGCTCCAGCCCCGAAACAATCCTGCGGAGGCACCCCGATCATGCATGCACCCACCAAGGCCACGGCATAAAAAAGTATGCCGTTATTTTCAGGTGATCTGGTTGCTGTCCGTCGGGGGTGATCGTTTCTAAATTAATTTGCAGGTTGTCTGGTTGCTGTCCGTCGAGGGGTCGAACGAATCAATCACCTGCATAAAAAATTCAGGTTATTTTCTTCGATCATATGATATGTTTCAACCATCGGATAAAAAACCCGGCATCCTCAGACCACTGGTTGGAACGCAGGGCCCAGAGCCATGCAGCGCGGCAATCGCCGACGAGTCGATCGGGATCCACACGTCCCCGCACGCGCGCCGCAGGTGGACTAGACAGATCATATCGACCCATGGAGGCCGCCCCACCCACCCAAGTTGGGGGCAACTTTGGATCGTGACGAGCACCCGTGCATGGACGCCCGCCGGGTTTTTGGTACGGCGGGTGGCGGTGACAGCGACCCCGAAAAATCAGGTCCACAAGCAGAGCAGCAGCGAAAGGAGAAGATCAGGAAATAGGGTTAGGATGGATCCGAGAGAGAGAGAGAGTGAGAACCGGGCGAAGCGGGGGAGAAAGCCAAGGAGAGCAGCACAAGAAGAAGAAGAAAAAGTAGTGGGAAGGAGGAGATCAGGTGGGGGGAAAGCAGAGGAGAGGGAGGAGCAATGGCGGGCCTTTTGAACTACCACTCACGAGGCACACTTGACGACGACCCCGTTTTCAAGCATAAAAGCTTCTTATTCACTTGTCACCGCCATCACCACTCCTGCACCTTCGCTTCGTCTCCCACCACCGTCACCATTGCTCCCTTGGCGCGCTTGGCTCACCTGCAGCAGAATCACAACTCCAAGAGGCAGCTCGAGCAGAAAGGCGGTGCCCCCACTCCTGCCCCCTCCCAGGAGTATGCATAAAGGGCGAAGAAGAAGAGAGTAGTCGAAAGAAGAAAGAGAGAGAGAGAGAGAGAGGGGCGCTCCTGGAAGAAGCACTGTAGTGGTACGAAAAGTGACTTGCAGGAGGGTGTGGGGGGGTAGGAATTAAGGAAGAAGGGGGACAAAGGCATTCGTGTTAAGATAGATAGATTGGTGGGCAGAGAGAGAGAGAGAGAGAGAGAGGTGTAGAGAGAGAACGAGAGCGTGATTATACGAGCAGTTGAGGATGAGGAACAAGATCCGGTTCGTCGCGCTGTCCCTAGAAGACCTGCTGTTCCTGCTGTCTCTCCTCGCTCCATCCTTCCTCCATTCGGCGGCGACGTCCTCCTCCGTCGGCGAGCCCGTTTGATCAGCTGCCAGTAGGAATAGGTTGTTGTTTTTTGTTCTTCTAGGATCTTCTTTCTACTCGTTCCTCTGTTCTGCGCCCCACATCCTCGTTTCTGGAGCATGCCGAGGCACCTGCTGTGCCTTGCCTTCCTCTTCCTCTGTTGTTCTTCACGTGAAAGACCGTCGTCGTAGGAAGAAAGTCAAGTCCGAAGAAAGTTCGATTTCTTCGCGTCCCGGCATCTTCTCTGCTCTTCATGCGCAAGAGCCATGGCGTAGAAAACTTTCGGCGCCTTCTTCTGCTTGGCTTCGGCCCCTCTTTGCAGACCCACTGCCGGTCCCCTGTTCTTCTTCATGTGCGTGGCCCCGTGCCATCGTAGGAAGCCCGACGAAGACGAGCACGATTCCCTTGAAGTGGGCGGTACCCTTCACTGCTAATTGCTTTCGCCACTTCCCTGCGGACTTCCCATCTCCCTCTGTTCTTCATGCGCAAGACAGACCGCACTTGTGGGTGAACCTCCGGCCAAATTTGATCCGTTCCTCTTGTTTGGTTAACCTAACACAAAACACACTCTCTCCCGGATTCGTTCTGGGTCCTCTTGCGTTTGAATCCCCCGGGGAAGCCAATTCTAGGTACTACTAGGTGGGGTTCCCGTTGCCTTGGGGCAGTTCATCATCGTCATCGTCATCGTCATCGTCATCGTCATCATATATATATATATATATATATATATATATATATATATATATATATATATATATATATATATATATATATATATATATGGCGTTTTTTCTCCGGGCCTTGCGGCTGGTGGGGAGGAAGAACAGGGCCGACACCAGCCCCATGTCGCCTCCTACCCCTCCACTGCCTTCGTCCTACCCTTCCTTGACGGCCAAGAGGAACCCGGAGCTTTCGTCGGAGATGGAGAACCTGGAGAAGAAGCGGTGGGACAGCATGGAGTCGTGGTCCATGCTGCTGGAGCCGGGGAACGCCGGCGAGGGGGGCGCCGCCGCAACAGGAGAGGGGGCGGAGGAGGAGTGGATGGCCGACCTGTCGCAGCTGTTCCTAGGGAACAAGTTCGCCTCCGGATCGCACAGCAGGATCTACCGGGGCATCTACAAGCAGCGCGCCGTGGCCGTGAAGATGGTGAGGATCCCCGAGCAGGACGAGGAGACCCGGGCCCTCCTCGAGAAGCAGTTCAAATCCGAGGTCTGCCTGCTCTCCCGCCTCTACCATCCCAACATCGTGCAGGTGAGCGCAGTGCAGCCATCCAGAAAAATACACATATAATTGTTGCCGTTGTTGTCGATGTTACAATTCTTTATTATTATTATTATTAAATAGTAAAAATCCATAAAAAATAAAAAAGAAGCATATATATATATATATAATTATTATGTATGGCAACTCTGTCGGATTGGGGGGCATTATTTACGAACGGGACACCGTCCTGTCCCTGCTTTTCATTTGGACCACCGCCTCCACCTTTTGAGGTCTGGAGCTGTGGATGCCATCTAGACAAAACTGGCATTCATGCCGATGTGATGTTTAAACGCCCATCCCTCTGAATGGGCCTTGTTTCAAAACAACTCAAGGAAGAATCAGTCAAAATTAAGCAGCGACCAGCGATTAATAAATAGGCAGTGGATCCTCAGATGAGATGGGATGGGATGGGATGCCACGCTGCTTCTCATTTGCTTCATGACATTTGGAGAAAGTAACACGCAGTGGAGAAAACAGATTAGATTCGTATCAACCCATGTTATATATTGGCCAACTGGGGACTGATCAATCCCAGTGCGGCTGCTTGAGGATTAAGCATCAGAAGCCACCATCTCCTCTCCGCTGGGAAGGGACAAAAACATGTAAGAAAGAGACAGTGAACAAGAACACAGGGGATTGGTTGTTGACTGGATCGCCTCTGATTGATCCTGATGCAAAGCAGATCAACGGATCATGTCTTCTTCTTCGCCGTGGAAGAGAGAAAAAAGAAAGGGAAAAAAAAAGAAGAGGAAGAAATAATGTGTACTCAAAACTTCTTGCTGTTGGTGTGTGTGTTGGGTGGGGGGGAGAGACCATTGATCTGTTCCCCATGATGATGAGGCAAGAAAGCTGAATAGTAAAGGAGTAGAGAGGCACAAATAAGAGTGTTTTACTCAGTACTCCAGTCTTTTTTGCCTGCTCGAAAGCATGCAGTATCCTGGGTATATCGGATGGATGAGCCGAGGGGACTTAATTTGAGCGCGATATTCGCACATTAACTTGCACAAATGTCATACATGTAACTGCATGCTTTTCAGTGTCAAAGGCTAATTTGATCACATGACAATGGTATCATTGCAAACTATTATAATTCAGTTAGAGGTCCAACATGATACGAAAGGAAATTGTATATAGTTCAAATGCAGGAGCAGCAGAGCTGTGGGAGCCTCAACTAAAAGTTGTAGCTCTGCTTTCAGACCATTCTCATGTTTTCCACGTAGATCCCATATATAGCTATATCTATTGCGTATCTTATAATTACATAGACAGATAACAAAGTATTCTTGCTATGATATATGATCATTTCTTTTATATATGATATTTCTAGTTTTTATAATTAATTAATTTGCTTGGCCTAAGAATTGGCTTTCAATGTTTTCTCTGGACCTTAATGGTATCTATCTATCACATGTTTGGATGGCAGTAATTCTACAATTGATCCATCTTTGTGTTGGTTGCTATGAAACCATATTCATCCTTATTTCTAGGAAGAAAATTTTGCATGCTGTCTCTCAATGGAAGGGGTTTCCATTCCTCCAACGGTTACGAGTGTCCTTATCTACAATGATGTTCCCCCATGGGCACTTTACTTTGTCACCCGCTTCTGTAGATCTAATAGATGCTTTGGTCGTCTAGGTTCTTCTCTAGCTCTGTGCCTTCCACCCTGCCTGCCTCCTCTAGTACTATCTCCACCTATATTTTAGATTCGAGGCCTTGGGCACATGTCAGAGCTCTATTATAGCTCTATCTTGTAGTCTAGAGCCCTAGGTTTTGTTTATTTTACCCAGTCTTCTGAATATCTGTGTTGCCGGTAGGCAAGACACGCCATCCCTTCCTCTCTCTTCACACAGATCTATACCTATAGGTCCTTTTACCTTAGATCTGAGGTTGGTTCTCTTACCTCCTATCATCAGATTTCATTCATACACTGACTTTGTTGATGACTTCCTTCAGATTTTTAATTGGGTATGTGTAATGCGCCACCATTGTGAGGTTTCTTGCATTTATCAATGATTCACTACTATGGTGTGGATCTAGTTTCATTGTTAAATGAAAGTTCTTTCTATTGAGTATTGATTATGTTCAGGAGTACATTTCCTCTTGGATGCATGTTCTCCTCTTTCTCATGGCACTCTTTAATAACAATTCCATCCTCTTACTCGAGTAGAATAGTATCATTGGGAGGAAACGTTGCCATATTCTTGAAATTGTTCCACACCCTCCCTTCTCATTTCTACTTCCATTCCTTGCTCCTTTTAGACCAAAGTTGTCCTCACATAGGACAACCTTTTTCTACATCTCTTCTTCCATTCTTTTGAGATATACCCTGTCGGAGTGTTTTTATTCCTTTATACATGATTATAACATCCTTCATGCCTTGATTGCACATGCTTGCTACTTATCCCTCACCATGAATGTGCTAAGGTTCCTCCTCAAGTTTTTACGAAGTGCATTGGTCTTAGGTATAACATTTAACATAATGGTTGGTGTTGGTATGTTCTCATCATTTAACACTTTTGATCTTCGATCATGTCTCATTCTTTGAGAAGTTTCCATTACATATCATCTTATGATTTTTACCCCCTTGCTTCATCTTCCTTATTCCTCCTGCTGATGCTCCTGGTCTTCTGATTCCCATATTTTGTTATTCCTTCAACACCTATGACATCTAGCTACTCATCCCTATGTACCCTTCCTGATTATGTAAGCCATCTCATTTTGCATGTTAAGCAGCCTTTTGTTCAACTTAATGCCTTCAGCTCTCTTTAGCCTACTCATGCTCCTCTTACCCATGTCTATTGTTGTGGCCCTCACCACCTATTTGGCACTTTCAAGGTTCAAATAAGATGCTGCTGCTCATTATGCTACTTCTCCACCCCCCTCTATTCCTACACTATTTGTGCATACCTAGCTCTATGCTATCCCCTTGGGATTATCATTCTTTTGATTGATCTTTTCCCTTGTTAACTTAGTCCAATGTTTCATCCAATTTTTGTAGCCTACTGCATGCACCAGAGACTCATACCTGACACTAGGTAGTTCAAACTTCGAAGTGGCAGCAGACATCTATGCCCACTTGAACCCCAAATATAAAAATTCAAGTCAAATAAATATGATCATATAACCAATCTAAAGCCGTTGTAGCATTGTTCTCCCAATTCGGGGTTTACTTAAAATGGTATGTAACATGTATGTGTGCACCGATTCCAGCCACGTGGCTCGGCCACTGCCTACTCCGGTTTCCCGCGTGGTTTCGAGATTTCAAAGGTGCCATTATGGCTTATTACTGTCAGTAGATCCACGCCCCTTTTCAATGTCATGAGTTGCTCCACATCCCGTAACCCCCGTTGCTCTGGCCGTTGCGCCGCTCTATATAGTCTTTTTAGGTACAAAAGTCTTATCGCCATAGGCGCTCCCCATTGGCCCCCGGCTATAAAAGGTCTCTGCGGCCTCCTTCAGGTATGCAATACAAGATAGCTCAACCTAAGCACAAGGGAGCCAAGGCTATGCCATTCCAGCCATACCAACTCTTCCTCTCTCCCCCAGCTAGGCTATTGTCGAGTGTCCTGTGCATCCGACTCTACAAAGAGCCTCCTTTCCTTCCTCCAACTCGTTTACTGACTTAAGCATAAGAGGATTCTCCCAGGGAACCCCCACCCCCATAAGAACGTTTTCTTGCAAGAGAAGCTCAGTAAGGCCCTCTCAAGACATCAACCATGGTTGGTAGGAGAAGCTCGACAAGGTCCTCTCACGACCACGGCCATCCATCGTGATGTAGCCAGCCAAGTTTCATTGGCAAGAAATCTCCAGCCAGTGACCGATAAGATTGCTTGGCCCTCCGCCTGCTCCTGGCCTTGCGTCCTCCAACTAGATGACTCTGGCACCAGGCCTTCGAGATTACATCTTTCGGCTCAGGTTCTTGGAGTTACACCGTTCGACCTCGACTCGGGATCCCCTGGAGGTCATCCAGAGAGATAGTGAGGTACCTAGCCCTACTCCTCGCTCTCTATTTTCTCATCCTTCAAAGGCGTTGCTAGACAATAAAGGCTAATCATGCGTGGGTGCCATGAAACTCGTCCAGAGAAGCCCTCGACCCCACGTGACACGGCTATCAACTTTGACGGCCCCAAAGCCCAAGAGAGCATGCTCGGGCACCCAAGCACCATCTTGGAAAGCAGTCACCCGGAAGCACCATATAGGGATGTCAACTACAGCTCGGTAGTTGCCTCGGTTGCGCGGCCCAGAAGCTTAGCTCACCAATGGAGGCCCGCTCTCCTCTTCCTAAGGCTTTGTATCCTTGCCTCGCTCTTCATTCTCAGGCTTTGTATCCTCGTCATTTCAAGCTTTGTAATTTGGTTTCTCCAATAATAAATTAAAGTGTTGTGTCACGGTTGAAGGTCACGCAACACTTTGGCTCCATCTGTGAGATACTAGTCCATATAGCCTAAGTCTACTTAGCAAGCCAGAGATAGCGCTTGCGCCCTCCCCGTGTAGTCGGATGATCCCATACCACTGTGCTTTTAGACTCCTCTCAGACAGGGGGCAACTTGATGCCTTAGTAGGATCGCCGCGAACCCCTTTTGACCTCTGAGGAGGGGGCCAAGCCTTGAAGGTAGCTCATGTCGCTGGCGACCCTCAGCTGCATTGTCTTGTATTGGTGGCCTTCATTTATAAAAGGCACTGCCCCTTCTCTCAGTCGAGAGCCGGGGCAGCATGCCTGCTCTCCTCGTATTTCCTTTTCCAGTCATGTATGTGAAAAAATCTTTATTATTAAAATTAGATGCTATTAGTCCAGCCAAGGCGATAGAGAGGCGACTCGTTGAGTCGATGCCTTAGTAGCCTTGCCATAGCTGTCAATCCGGTCAAGCCAACGGAGAGGCGACCCGTTGAGCCATTGCTCTGGTAAGCCCCGCCATATGCTTATAGTTCGGCCAAGCCAGTGGAGAGGCGGTACCCGTTGAGCCATTACCTTAGTAGCCCCACCATACGCTACTAGTCTAGTCAAGCCAACGGAGAGGCGACCCGTTGAGCCATTGTCCTAGTACCCCCGCCGTAGTTGCTACTCTAGCCTAGTCAATGGAGAGGCGACCTGTTGGGCTATTGCGCTGGTAAGCCCTACCATATACTGCTAGTCCGACCAAGCCAACAGAGAGGCAACTCGTTGAGTCATTGCCTTAGTAGCCCAGTCATAGTTGCCAGTCTAGCCAAGCTAACGGAGAGGCGACCCGTTGAGCCATTGCCCTAGTAATTCCCATCATATGATGTCAGTCTTGCCAAGCCAACAGAGAGGCAACACGTTGAATTGTTGCCCTAGTGACCTCGCCAAAGCGATTAGTCTGGTCGAGCAGACTGGTTGATCATCGGTTGTGCCATAGCCCTAGTTTCCCTCGGGCCCGCTCTTAAGCATTTGACTGTAGTTTTCTCGGGCCCTCTATTATGCACCCGAGTGTAGGTCTTTTGGGCTAGCGTCCTTGCACTTGGGTGTAGTTCTTTCACTCAGGTACGAACCTGAGTATAATTAGTTTCCCTCGAGCCCGCTCCTATGCACTTGAGCGTAATTTCTTTGGGCCCGCTACTATGCACTTGAGTGTAGTTCTTTCACTAAAGTACGAACTTGAGTATAATTAGTTTCCCTCCGGCCCCCTCCTACGCACCCGAATGTAATTTCCTCGGGCCTGCTACTATGCACCTGAGCGTAGTTCTTTCACTAAAATATGAACCTGAGTATAATTAGTTTCCCTCCGCCCCCTCCTACGCACCCGAATGTAATTTCCTCAGGCCCGCTTTTGTGCACCCGAACATAGTTCCCCTAGGCCAGCTCCCTTGCACCCGGGCGTAGTTCTTTCACTCAAGTTTCAGCCTGAATATAATTAGTTTCTCTCGGGCCAGCTCCTATTCACCCGAGTGTAGTTTCCTCAGGCCCGCTACCCGAGCGTAGATTCCCTGAGCTAAGTTCCCTTGCACCTGAGCGTAGTACTTTCACTCAGTTACGAACCTGAGTATAATTAGTTTCCTTTGAACCCACTCCTATGCATCCGAGTGTAGATTCTCTAGGGCCAGCTCCCTTGCACCCGGGCATAGTTTTTTCACTCAGGTACGAACTTGAGTATAATAAGTTTCCTCGAGCACGCTCCTATGCACCCAATCGTAGATCTCCCAGCTCCCTTGCACTTGAGCGTAGTTCTTTCACTCGAGTACGAACCTGAGTATAATTAGTTCTCTCAGGACCGCTATTAAGCATAGAACCCCCATGGCAGCTCCCTTGGGCCTACGCGTAGTTTCTGCACTCAATTACGAACCTACGTATGAATAATTTCCTCGGGCCCACCACTGTGCACCTATGTGTAGTTCCCCCGGGTCAGCTCCCTTGCACCCAGGCGTAGTTCTTTCACTCTAGTACGAACTTGAGGACAAGTAGTTTCGTTAGGGCCAACTCATTCTGTAACACCCCAGATTTTGAAACCCAAATTTCGTTGGATTTTTCCTTAATAGAAGCCAAATAGGTCAGCCATTTAGAAGTATCGTCTAAGATAGGAGAGGTTAGAAAAGGGGGGAAGTTTAGACGAAGGGAGATAGATGATGTTCCACTTATGTTGAAGGGAGATAAATGATGTTTCGTCTAAGTTGAAGGAATTAGACGATGTATCGTCTAAGTCGGAAGCATTAGACGAAGTGGTCTATTAGATGAATTACTTTTGTCGTCTTCCAGATAGACGATATATTGAAGGATTGGATGATATATTGAATAGATAAACAATATATTGAAGGATTAGACGATATATTGAATAGAAAGATGTTATATTGAAAGATTAGATGATATATTGGAGAGATGGATGTATATTACCAATAAATTGAAGAGATAGATGATATATTAAAGATAAATTAGAGAGATAGATGATATATTAACAATAAATTAGAGAAATGGACAATAAGAAGGATAACTAATAAAAACATAAATTAAAAATAAATAGTTTATATGGAGGAAATATAAATAATGGACCATCCAGAATCGAAAGGTAGATGATTAACAGTAGGCGTTGACAAACTGGACGATAGAAAGTAAATGGAAGATCATCTAAGTTGAGAGAATAGAAGGAAGAATTAGATGATAGTAAAAGTGGGGAAAGTAAACATAGATGGTACAGCAGTTCGATGGATTAGACGATGGAATAAACAATGGATTTAGATGGTGGGAAATTAAATAAAGAATTTAAAAACCTAAAAATGAACTCGTGTTACCTTACAAGGATTATAAATATCTAACAAAAATTAGAGTTATATGGTGGGGATTAGAAATGAGTGACAAGGGTTAACAATGTAAGGCATGCGTATATGTTAGGTGCTAACGGTTGCAACATGTGGAGAGCAATTTTATCCGGTGTTAAGAATAGTTACGATAGGTGGAAGACGTCCCGCTAACAGGTGGAGAGCTCTTGGGAGATTAATGGGAAGATATTATAAATAGAAGTGATTTAAAATTAAATAATTCTCTACTAACTAGTCTTGAGGACAGTCTATTTAAGCCTTCCCCTCATGCTACCTTTTTGTCTACTCTGAGCACAGGGAGGAGCCGTTAGAACAACAGAGAGGAAGAAGGGTAATAAGGTGATTTTTAAGTTGTTGAATAGGTTATCAAGGGGTAAAGCCTAACTAGACAAAGTTGTTCTATGGTGTTAGAAGTAAGATAATCATCCCCAATGCAAGAAGAACGGCTAGAAGTGGTTTTGAGACGACCAGTAAGGCTGGAAAGGGAAATCTACGGTGATTAAGGATCTCATGGTATAGGTAGGCATGTGTCCATGCTAACCTTTACGTATATTGTTTTGACAGTATTTTGACAATTAGAAGTTTGAGTCATGTATTAAAGAATGTGCATGCATTAAGCATATAGACAATGCCATCTTAAGGGAGAAGGATGAGTGCCCCGATTAGAAATGCTATACTATGGGGATTAAACCTAAGGTGCGTTGATTAGTAGTAATTGCCGCTGGAATTAGACCCTCAGGTGCCCCGACTAGTAATCCACGGGAATTAGACCCTGAGCATCCCTATTAGTAAGTGTCTGTTACGGGAATTAAACCCACAGTTCGAAGACAACGGGCCACTGTATGTGGCCGGTATTTGGCTGCTATTGCTATCCCTTATGTTGTGGTTATAACGCACGTCTGATATGTGCAACTAAGTTGGCATATGAAATCATATTCTGTTATGAAAGACTTGTTTATGTATGGTTGATCTATTCAGGTCATTTTAACAAGGTTTGATTTGCCATGCTCAGTCAATTATTCGTTTGCAATTACGATCATATGTGTAAGACCATCTTAAATGATGATCATCTCTGTGTTATCATATGATTTGCAAAACTTAATAAATGATATGCATGTTATCAGCTTTCATGCTTACTGAGTCTTAGGACTCACACCTGCGGTCTAACACTTATCAGGGAACTAGGAGGTGTGATTGTAAACTCGACAAGTAAGAGGTCAGAAGGAGATCTTGGGGGTCTTTCTACAGCCGTTGTGTAGAAGACTTTAAGGTTTTTAATTTCACGGTGTGTATAAATATACTTTTAGTCTAGTTCTCTCTGTATGAGAGATGTAAGTGTCCTTTTGTAATAAGAGGAATGAACAATGATGATCAATGATGTAATTACATTTTTAGTTTTAGTGGACTTTGGTATGGTGGGTTTTGTCTTGGATACAAATCGTATGCCCTTGAGCGCCTTGCAGGCAATCTGAACTCACAACGCATAGGAGTGAAAGGTGACACTTCCTGGATTGGACACTGAGTGTCCCGAGTAGGGGACGTCACACATTCACACTCAAGCGTAGATCCCTCGGTCCTGCTCCTACGCACCTGAACATAATTTCATCGGACCCACTCATTCACACCCGAATTACCCCAAGGCCACCACATCCTGGAGTCATGCCTCGCATTGCAAACTACGCTTGTAGAAATGATAGACTAGTCGATTATGTCGCTCGACTCTCGCTAGGCTCTTTTGCACTCCGATGCTACTAATATAAAGGGACATACAGACATTGAATAGCCATTAAAGTCTATTTCATTCAAATTACATTAAGGTTGAGGTTACATATGAGACCTACTCCCCTGATCATTGGGATACTGGAAATTTTCTAGCCTAGCCTCTGGATGCTTCGCCTAGATCCTCCCCAACAACATCATCCACACATTTTAGCAGACACGCCTCGAGGCTTGCACCATGTTTTGGTGGTACTCTGTTGACCTTTTGTATTTTGTGACATCCTCTTGGCTCATCTGCTCAAAGGCTCTAGCTGCATTCTCGTTCGCCGCCTCCAACAAGCACTCCAACCTCGTAACCTTCTACTGGTCCTGGAGTAGTCTCCTGCCTCACCTCAAGCACCTTCCTGCCGTTGTCAGCGACCTTCTCTGTGGCTGCATCCAAAGCTGGCGCAGTCCTCTCCTGTAGTCTCTTGTTCTCCTCTGCCTCTTCGGTGTAATGACAACCGAAGATAAGGACCTTCGCCACCACAGCAAGTAGCTCCTGCGTCGCCACCTCGGATAGCTCCTGCATCGGTGCACCCAGGCTTGCTCCACCTTGTTAGGCTATGCTATTTGGTCCACCAGCCTCCGGACCCTCTCCTCCGACCAGCCCTGGCTCCCAGGCTTTGCAGGGGTAGGCTCCTCCCTTTGGCGCGAAGAAAGCCTCGCGGGGACACCCAACGGAGTAGTGGCGGCAATCCTCCCCCTCTACACCTCTAAAGGCCTGGCGGCATTATGGTGCCCGACATCCAGGCAAGGCCTATACCATCGGGCTCTTTCCACCCCCGACGATAGCTCCAGCTGCCTCTTCTATGTGGATGGGCCCGCCATGTCCCATTCACCCTCCTTCGAAGTGCCGAGGATCTCTTTTAGACTAACCTCCATCATCGTTGCAAGGGCAGACAGGGATCCTCCTGTCTTTAAGATGCTTGCCTAAATGGATTCCCACACAGGATACACAATGTTAGAATAAATGCATATTTTTCAATGGATGCGTACTCCTCGAAACCTTAAGCAGTGCCTTGCGAACTATCATTCTTGACTCGATCTACATGTCGTGCATCGTGCTAATGGCTGGGGGGCAGGTAACGTTTATATGTGCACTGATTCCAGCCACGTGGCCTGGCTACCACCTATAACGGTTTCCCGTGTTGTTTTGAGATTTCAAAGGTGCCATTATAGTTGGCTACCATCAGCAGATCCGCGCCCCTTTTCGATGTCGTGATATGCTCTGCAACCTCTAAACCCCGTTGCTTCGTCCGTTATGCCACTCTATATGGTCTTTTCAGGTACACAAGCCTTATCGCCACAGACACTCTCCACCTGCTCCTGGCTATAAAAGGAGGTCTCCGCGGCCTCTTCCAGATATGCAATACAAGGCAACTCAACCCTAAGCACAAGGGAGACAAGGCTATGCCATTGTAGCCATACCAACTCTTCCTCTCCCCCGGCGAGGCTGCCGCCAAACGTCTTATGCGCCCTCCTCTATGGAGAGCCTCCTCTTCTTCCTCTTATTTGCTTATTGACTTAAGCATTAGAGGGTTCTCTCATCTCGATGAGAACTTTTTCTTGCTGGAGAAGTTTCTTGCTGGAGAAGTTCGGCAAGACCCTCTCGAGGCATCAACCACGACGTGTGCCATGGAGGAGAAGCTTGGCAAGGTCCTCTCATGACCACAACCATGCGTCGTGATGTATCTAGCCTAGTTTCGTCAACAAGAAAAATTCAGACACCGACTGAGAAGATGGCCTGGCCCTCCGCATACTCCCGGCCTCACGTCCTCCAACCCGGTGACTCTGATGCTAGGCCTTTAAGCCTGTGTCATCCAGCTTAGGTTCCAAAAGTTGCACCATCTGACCTCAGCTTGGGATCCCTCAGAGATCATCCAGAGAGATACTGAAGTGCCTAGCCCTACTCCTTTCTCTTTGTTTTCTCATTCTTTAGAGTGGTCTAGACAACGAAGGTCGATCATGCGTGGTCGCCATGAAGCTCGTCCAGCGAAGCCCTTACCATGTGACACGGCTATTAGCTTTGACGGCCCTGAAGCCCAAGAGAGCAGGTTCGGGCACCCAAGCGCCATCCCGACAAGCGGTCACTCGGAAACATCATCCAGGGCTGTCAACTATAGCTCGGTAGCCTCTTCGGTTACTTGGCCCAGAAGCTCAGCTCACCAACGGAGACCTGTTCTTCTCTTTCTCGGGCTTTATATCCTTGCCATTTCAGGCTTTGTAACTCGGTTTCTCCAATAATAAATTAAAGTGTTGTAGCACGGTTGTAGCTCATGCAACCATATGCAAAGTAGAGCTATCACTTCAATATCAAATCATCAAAACGTTGGAAAGCATTAAAACAGACAAGATTCTTCTGTCATGTCATATCAGGCTGTCCTTGATTTTCTTATAATCCATGGTTATTCTATTCCTGGTCTTAACCTTCCTTTTTCTTTTTCTATAACTAAATGCCAAAGAAATCTGACCACAAATCTTTATTTCATATCTGGTCCACGGTTAGATCATTCATTTTCTTCTTTCTTCTCATCATTCTTAGGCCAGTTGTACCTTTGTTCTTTTACCTGGTCGTTATTCGGCCAGTCATTTCTCCATAATGGTCCTTACAACATCTCATAGTCAATCATATGCGTATCCATCGTGGTCCTCTCTGTCTCATGAAGCAACAGGGATAAACATCCACCAGCAGTCATATCCATGCTGATCCGGTCGCCTCCTAACTTAATCTCTCAGCTTCCACCTATTTGCCCTAGGGAGTCTCCGGCCACTCTAATGGGTGAGACAGACAGGTCTTAGGCTGGCCTGCAAACATAGTCATCATTTGAATGGTTTATTATTTCCTAGTTTTCCTTTCACTTTTCCAATGATGAGGGATTGTGGTTAGCATATACAATGAGATGGAGGCAAAGCCCCAGGAGTAGAGAGAACCAGTGGGGGGGAGGGGGGACCTCGCATTTGCAAAATGTGGAGACAAACTATGCTACTTCCCAACTGCCGTACTTCATCTTTGATTTTATTATCATTTCTTATGTATTTTTTCTGTTGTTTACAAAAAAATTAGACAAAATTCCTGCGTGCATGATTGTTTTTCATTTGCTAATATATACACACATATTCAATATGCATATAAACATAAAAGGAAAACTTTTATTTTGACAAAGTGAAGATGATCAATTTTTTCTATGTGTGTATCTTGATGAAAGGCCCACAGTAACTGAATGACAACCTGAAGAAAAAACATATTTCATATCTACAGATAATGATTTTTCCTTGTTTTATATTTCATCTACTAATGTTTTGGCACAAATGTGTTTTTATTTTTTTGGGGGGGTGGGTGGGTGATTTGGTTTGACATATGGTATTCTCTTTCCTACTGTTTGTTATTTCCATTGTGGTATTTTTCTTTGGAATTATTTGTAGAATGAATGAACAATTATCTAGTGGATACATATAATATTTTTTTACAGTTCATTGCTGCCTGCAAAAAGCCTCCTGTGTACTGCATCATCACGGAATACATGTCTCAAGGAACTCTGAGGATGTATCTTCACAAGAAAGAACCATATTCATTGTCGACAGAAACAATTCTGAGGCTGGCACTTGACATATCTCGAGGAATGCAGTATCTCCATTCTCAGGGTGTAATACACAGAGATCTTAAGTCTGATAACTTACTTCTGAATGATGAAATGCGTGTTAAGGTTGCTGATTTTGGCACCTCATGTCTGGAGACACAAACTCGGGCATCTAAGGGTAACATGGGAACTTATCGTTGGATGGCTCCGGAAATGGTCAAGGAAAAAGCTTGTACTAGAAAAGTTGACGTATACAGTTTTGGAATTGTGCTTTGGGAACTGACAACAGCTTTGGTTCCATTTCAAGGAATGACCCCCGTGCAGGCTGCATATGCTGCCTGTGAAAAGGTAACTGCTTCAGCATGAATTGATTGCAGCTAGCTTTATTTCAGCAACTTCTTAACGCAACATTTGCAAGCTTGAGAAATTCAGTATCTTGTTGAGCTTATAGAATTTGATATGCCATCAATTTGTACAACTTGATAATGATAACCTTTTACTTTCCTTGTGATTAAGGTGATAACAATTTAACAGAACACATAAGAATAATTAGAAGAAAAGGATGGAGGTTTCAATCTATATACCAACTGCTTTTGTTCCGTTGCAGGCTTCAGATTAATTATCATTCTAGGCTGTTTTACTTTTTCAGTAAAGTGACCAAACCTTTTTGTCTTTTGAGAACTCTGATGTCAAGAATGTTTATTTATTTTTTTAATAAAAATCCATCTGATTTATAAAAACAAGCATACTTGCAATCTTTTTATGTCTGGATCACAGAAACAGCTTTGTTTGCTTACATTTTGTTAATGTTATGTCTGGATTTACGTGTTGTTATATTGGTAGTGAAAATGATCCATGTTTCAACTATTTCAGCGTAAATTAGTATCTGCTGAAGTTAAGGCTATGATCCTGTGAAGATGCTTTTATTGCGAAGGGTCTGTTTGCTTGTGTTAGCGGGCTGCTGGCCCATGGGCAATGCCCATCGGGCTGGCCCACCAGGCTCTTCCTCCCTTTTCTTCTCTTGAACATCTAGATATTCTCTCTTGGTCTTTTCTCTTAGTCTTCTTGTTAGTCTACACCACCAACCCAAGGGAAATTTCCCCCTAGTCTACACCACCAACCAAAGAGAAATTCCCCTGGCAATTTACTTGCCTTCAATCCCAAGCAACACCCTCTCTTGGCTTGGCTATAAATACCCCAAGGGCCTCTACGAGAGATCCCAAGATATACCCCCCCCCCAAGCTCGTCTTCTCATTGTTATGAGCGCTCTCTCTCTCTCTCTCCTCGATGTGAAGGGGTTGGGCACTTTCTCTCTTCATTGTGGTTGTGTGTTGTAAGTGAGGGCTTGGTGTAGGTGAGAGGAAGTGAGAAATAGGTTAGTATGTGCATGTGTAAGAGAGAGAAAGAGAAAGAACAAGGCACCGCTGAAGGCTGCCGTAGTACATTCTCTCTCTAGCTTCTCTCTCCCCATCTCTCTCCTCGTTCTCCCTCTTTGTGTCCGGAGAGCGAAAAGAGGGTAACACGACGACGAGCTTGTGCTCTTCATGGTGATCAGGAAACTATGTGTTTCCTTGATCATTTCAGGCTACAATTTCAGAGGATTGTCATCGTTGTCCTAGGAGTTGGAGGGTGGACGCTGGGGTAGACTCTAATAGCGTACCTCTGACTTCCCTCGACTCCGTGTATTCGATTGCTTCCACTATACGATACGCGCATTGTTTCTGTGGGTACACACGTAATCTTCGGCATCCGCTTGGACGTATGTTGTCTTTCAGTTTTCACTGTGCAGGTATGCCTCGAACACTTTAATTGTGTTTTATTATATACTTTGGGGTTATCAATATTGGTATCAGAGCCACTGGTTTGTTGTGGTTTTGTTTGTTTTATCATGGCGGGTTGATCAACGGTCTTAATGTCCTCTTGTCCTCGGATTAATGCGTAGGTAAACGTAACGCGGTGTCTACCCATTCGACTCTTAGTGCAAAAGGATGCTGCATGGGAAGTCAAGAATGATGACGATGGCGGACGGATAGTGTCCCTCGTTATAGGAGAATGGCTTTGTTCCGAACATTCGGACTACGGGTCCTATATGGGAGACCATGTACGAGAGTACTGAGACTAACTTCGCATGGTTCCCCATAGTAACTGGCCACCAGCGACAACTTCGGCCAGTACAAGAGCATTTAGGACAGGCAATTGGGCTCCCAATGTCGGTGTAATGCCAGACCTGGCCGTAGGGACAATGTGCGCGGCAAGCATCGGTGCGTTACCTCCACCTGTAACGATTGACCCCATTGTGACTATCAGATTTTGTGCAGTTAAGGTAGCGGCCAGTCGGGCGATTGGTAGGTCACCCGTAGGCCACCGTCGGCCAGCAAGCAGCACCACAGGCATGCCAAACCAGCGGCTACCTCCTGTGATTGTCCCAACCATCGTCTAACTCGTAAGCGGGATTCTATAGGTCACCACGGATGCGGCCAGGCAAGCCTGCGGCCTAGGCGACGTCATCGCCGGTAGTGAGTCCTACAAGCAATAGTAGCGGCGGCTTCTATAGTTTTCAGTTGACTGACAACGCAATAGCCACTGTAGTGGCCTGGGCACCCACCCTCCAATAGCAACGCCCATCACGCTGAGGGGTAGAGCTGTCGAGACAACCCGATCGGCACCTCGTGGACCATACTACAGATGGGTTCCACTGATTAGACATGAGTTCTGTGTGCCGCTTTGAGCAGCAGCCCGACTTTCGTGAGCCCATAGGTAGAGCACTTGGGTGCCTCCGCGTGTGTGGCACCATGGGACTCTGGGAGTCTAGCAGCCCCAGCGGCCTACTTAGGGGTCACACTTGAACCCGTGGTCCCCCCATGCACCACCTCAATGGCTTGCACTGATAACCCTCGAGGGGCAGGAGGTGGTGGTTCGAGGATATCTTTGTTTATATTGAGTTATTCATGACTAGAAAGACCATACTTAGGGTTTATTTTGGATCTTTGCTAATATGCCATTATGAGCATGTAGTCGAACTTTGATTCACAAATTTGGAATCTTTTAAATATTTTTCATGAGAATAACTATTTTCCTTATAATTCATATGATATCCCTCTATTTAATTTTATGTAAATTTGTTTTTGCGTACATAAAATGATATGTAGACAAGCATGTTTGGGAAATATAATCTACATCAGCGCCATAGGGTTGAGTGCTTAGCGCCAAGTGGTTGAGTGATGATGCGATTGCATGAATGCGATTGCACATAAATGTAGTTGGTTGATGAGAGATGTTTGTTCCTCTCGTAACATTCGTGGGAGGCATATGTTCCTCTCACATGAGAAAATTTGCTTGAGATCGCTCAAATTTTGTTGAATAATAATATATAAGTAGGAGATGATTGTAGTTGTTTGGCTCTACTTTTGATGTCACTGTATAATGGAGTTTAATGTGATTAGTTCAGACTTTTGATAGCAAATTAGAGCGATGTGTAAAATTGATGTCTAAAAATCTCTATTTGATATATAGTGATTTAACGTGATAGCCACCAATAACGCGATTGTTGATTTCACCAAGGGTGATAAGTTAAACGTGACTAACTATGACATGCGGCACCATAAGCTCCAATACATGTTAAATGAGCATGGGTTGCTCAACCATCTTACCACTACCATGTCACCACACGTAGAGGGTGACACTGCACAATAGCACCGGAACCAAGAGGCCTAGTGTTCCTGGTTCAATAGAGAGTGTAGCACGTGCTTAGTATGCTAAGTAGCACACATGACGATCTCATAGGCAAGTTTGGGAAGTTTGCCACTGCCAAGGATTTGTGAGACCCGTAGAAGTTCTTCTTTAGGGGAACATCCCTTATCCGGTTAAGAGCTCTTGTTTTGACATTTGAGACCTACCGAAGGGATTCACGTTACACGATGACTGAGCATCTAAGGGTGATGCTCAATATGATTTGTGACTTGAAGGTAGCAAGAAATGATCTCAAAGATGAGCGATAGGTGCAATATATCTGATTAGGTCTATGCTCGATTCATGGACCCAAAATTAGATAGATTTGAACCCACAACGAGAATATTATGACTTGAAGGTAGCAAGAAATGATCTCAAAGATGAGCAGTAGGTGCAATATATCTGATTAGGTCTATGCTCGATTCATGGACCCAAAATGAGATAGATTTGAACCCACAACGAGAATATTATGAATTTCTCAGATATTTCTTGACATGTGGAGTGATTGCACCATTGCCAATGTCTCCCAGGGGGCAGATAGTTTGGCAGGATAGGGCCACAAAAGTAACGAAAGGGGCAAGACAGTAAGCTATGCACCACAACAGAGAAGGCATTCCAATGTTGTCGTGACAAGTGCGGCCGGGAATACATACAAAAGTAAGTTGAAATGTTTCAATTGTGGAAAGCAAGGTTATTTCGCTTGTGATTGCACTGAGTCGGAAAAGGTCTCTCGTGTCCCTAGCTCTGCATATGCTTGTACACATGTTTTGGTTGCTCGTCCTTATCTTGAATGGATTGTGGACTCAGGAGCAACGTGGCACATAACAAGGGATTGAGTAAGATTTGTAGATTATTGTCAGATGAGTCCAACATAATTTGAGTTTCCACTAGGCTTTTCTTTGATGTTTGCTTACAGTCATGAGATCATTGTCTTAGACAATGTTACCTATGGTTATAGTGATAGTAAATGGTCTCTTGGATCTAATTGTAGATAGAGTCCTTATTCTTATTCTGCAACATGTGTGTCGCGAAATAAAAACCTAGATTTTGCTACATGGCATATAAACAATGACAATGTCACACCGATCATTCACGCTCCCATAGGCACTAGTACTTTCGGACGCTCCTCCCAGGACCAGATCGGGCCCTATTACATAGACATTGGGGTCGTTGGATCCAAGATCTCATATAAATTTCTAGATAATTCTATATAACAATGGCCAAGCGAATTCCAAAGATTAAGCTCATGTAAACAAGGTATAGAACTTTAGTATGATTTTATGATTTGTGAAGGAATCCAAGGAAAAAAATCATGCGTAGAAAATTCTGTTTCTACAGAGAAAAAGTTATGACTTCTAGAGATGGTAACAATCGGATTTTGCAAAAAACCACGCAAAACAGGGTCAACTCGTGTCTCCACAGTCAGACACGAAACATAGGATATCTCCATGAATGCGTCGCATTGGGCTGTCGCGTTCATGACAACTCAGACACAACGCGGTCAATAATAGGGTCACGTTTAGAAGAAACCGGGTGGAATGCAGTCGGTCTAGTGTCCATGTTCATAAAAAATTGTTAAGAACGTGATCTATCGCGGTGCCGCGTTCGAAAGACAGTGAGATGAACGCGGTCTCTAGTAGTGCCGCATTTAGAACAGACTTAACAGAACCGTGTCCCAGACAGGGAACACATTTCCAAAGGCCGGTTAAATCACCTCTTAACAGTAAGACGAGATTTAGAAGTGTCTTTAGGGTTTTTGTGGTACAACAGGCTCTGCATCCATGTGGTAATCTATGGCTCACAGAGACTTACGAAGTCTGTAGTGAAGAAGTTCCAGTCCGACAGGAGGAATATCTAGCGGAGGATCCTAACTGCAAGAAAGAGTTTTTTGCGAGAAACCAAACCATAACGTAATCAGTAGAATTGTGTCACCAGGGTGACGTGATCTCAAGCTAAACATCAATCTAAAATCATCGTGTGTCCAAAATGCCAATCATAACAAGTGGAATAATTTAAAAGTAGAGGCTAATTACCAGTAACAAGGCTAAAATTATATGTTTAAGATCTAAACTTTTAGGCATGAAAAGATCAATTCATAAGAGGAAATCAAGGCATGATGTGGTGATAGGGGCATCAAGAGGGAATCAATCATGTAGAGGGTTCATGAAGATCAAAATATAGCTTTTAAGGAATCAAACATGATTTCAAGTATCAATTATCTAGTCAACTTTTTATTTTAAATGGCATGGTTAAGAAAAGACATGATTTTGAAAACAAAATTAACAAGTTAAAATGTTGTTTTAAGAACTAGATTAACTCATAAATCGGATCAGGTCGTGGTCGTCTCAGATGCCGTGTTCTTGACGAAGAACAGAAGAATGCGGTCTCTTTGGGATCCGCGATCTGATTGAAGGACAAGCGGACGCGGTCTATTGTAGAGTTGCGGTCAGAACGCGGACTCTACATAGGACGTGTTCTCAGTCCGAAAAGCAGAAACTTGTTCTTACGGAAAGGAAAAGGAAAAACTTTGATATCTCATGCTTGAACCATCAAATTGACGATAGAATCAGGAGTATAAAGAGGGAAACATGCATATAAACGAAGTAAACATGCATCTAAAGATGCATATGGGTTTAATTAGATTTAGCCTGAGAGAAAACCTAAGTATTCGAAGATCAAAAGAAGAATAAGAACATGAAGAACTCGCTGATCTCCCCCTCTAGCACATGACCTAGCCTCGATCCACATCAGTAATTGCCTTCCACGAAGCAATAGGGTTGGCTGGGAGGGATTCTAATCCTATTTATTGATCAAAACCCTACGTAGAGTCCTAATTATTGAGAATGTAAGGGGATTATCTCAAACACTCCGAAATTCCAATTTTTCCCCAAATAATCCATGATGACTCTTCCAAAAATGTATCTAACTCACTCAAAACCCTAATTAGACGAGGATAAACCTAACAACGTCGAATTTATCCTTATTTATCTACTTAATTCTAGGGTTTAGCCCACCAATAGTCCATTAACCTAATTAAATTTAGGATTCATATATGGTTAACTAAATTAGGGTTTCAACTCCCTTAAAGCCCCGTAAAGGTTTTATCTTTAGCCCAATTTGATTTACTCTTAGTTAATTCAAAGCTTATGCCAATCATTGTAAATATAAATTTGGTCAAAATGGTATTTTAATTTATTTTTATATTATTTTATTGCAGCAAATTCAATTATAATTATATTATTCTATATACGCCACACATATAATATATATAAATATTGAATTCTATTTAATTTAATTAATTGGCTTAATACATTGGCCGCCTAGTTTGACTTGCTCCAGGCGTGAGGTTGTGGCGGATCAACGAGATAGCCTTTCATTATGATGAGGCCCTCCCAGATCAGCTTTTCCACCTCGCTTTTGAAGACGTAGCAATCTTCAATAGGATGATCCAGTATGCGGTGATACACGCAGTAGTTGGACTCGCATGCTTTCTTGGTGTCCGCTGGCCTTTTTGGTTCTGGCAGCTCGTTGAACTTTTGCGCCAAGCAGAGCTCGAAGAGCTTCTTTGTGTGCTCCCTTTTGAAGGAGTACGACATCTTCATTAGCTCGGACAATGAGAGTGCAGGTAGCTTACTTTCCAACTTCTTGCTTGAACCGCTTGTGTCTGCTCCCTTGTTGCCTCCATTATTTGGAGCGAAGTCGATAGTGTTTATCTCTTTGCTGGCTTGGCACTCCCTTGGCAGTTTATCCTTGGTTGGAGTGTAACCAGGGTTGTTGACAAAAAACATTTCGATTTTGGTGACGGTCAAGTTGAGCTGGTCGAAGCCTTTAATGTTTGTGTTGAGGAGCTTTTTACTGACTTAGGTTGCCACTGTAAGGATTTGGTCAGCCCGGTTCGGGCAATACAACGGATAATAAAATTTTTAACCCGAACCCAGGCTTTGTGGAATGCTAGAACCGTGCTCTAATCGATGTAATAAAATTACCCAACCCCTGACTGCGGGTTGTAGATTTTTACCTTGCGCGGAACGACGTTGTCCGCAACGCCCGATGCCGATTTCCGCGAACATAGAGCTGCACAGATGTACGGCCTCTGGAGTTGATCCACACGGATCCTCGCGCGGTGACGGTATCCTCCCATCCTTCCTCCGCGCACACAAGCCACGGATCCTCCTAAATCTCTTCTTCTTCCCTATGCTTTGCTCCCTTGAGAGAGAGAGAGAGAGAGCAAGAGGGAGGAGTGGGGAGGAGAGAAGCTTTTCTTCTTTCTTTATAATGCTTGACTAAAGAAGAGGAGAGTAGAGGTTCCTACGTAGGATGCATACTTATAATGGTTGGGCTCTTTTTAAAAGAGCCCCTAAGAACCAATATTGCATATGTATCCTCTCATATTATTGTATATATATATTAAGCCCTTTTTATATTCCTTTCCAAAAAGAATTGAAGGCTTTTAATATATACTTCTGTACAATAATATCCCGTCACCCGAGAACCTATTGTGTGTGATTCTGTAGGCCTATAGTCACTCTAGTTTAAGGTTCATTGACTTCTAATTCCCAATTAGAAATAAATTAAACTCATTATTCGCTCCTACTAGAGTCGAATAATAGTTTAATTTATTCCGAATCTTTGATCATGTTGGGTCAAGCAAATTTGCGTGATCTTAGAGGACGCCGGGTTCAAACCACCCTGTTTGGTACCTATAAGTCTACAGTTGCCGCATCGCTATAATCCCTCGCTCCTTTCTATGAGTCTGGTTCGATCGAGGGTATGGTATCTGTCAAAACCCCATGATCGTGCCATTCGACTATGACCTCCTTAAAGTGTATGACGTCCGTTCTAAACGAACTCACACGACCCTGGCCAGGGATTTAACGAAGCATCAATGTCATGACCCATTAACTGTCTGATATATACTTGACAGTGAGCGATCCCTTCTTGACCATTGATGATCTTCACACGTATCATGAAATGGTTAATGACTTGGCAATTCATGACTTGTGGTTAAAGTCACTTATCCAACTCATCAAACCATTCTAGTCCTCGAGTAAGATCCAATCAATGTCAAAGGTCAAGGGACCAACGATGTTACTGAGACAATTGGATCTTCAGTTGACACTAGGTATAATCAACCATCTGAAGATCCAATAGCGGATCAGTTCAGTGTACATCCTCCCAGAACATACACCTACACATATGTATCGGTGTCCCGCACCAGTGACCATGAGACTGCTCACCCATACATCATGTGTACTGGTTTAATAGGTAATCAAATGCTCGAGTGATTACCCTCCAACCAGGAACAGTTTAAGGTATGTGTCCATGTAAAGTCAGACTTATGATCAAGATCCCATCTCGAGTTGACTTTACAACCACATATCCTAGGGACATCGTAGAGTAATGTACAATTATAAATTTACGCTCGAATATCACTTTATTAATGATGAATAAGATTGTACAACTATCGGGCCTACCCGACCCGAAATTGGCCTGTAGCACACCCAATACTAACAGCCAGACCCTTTGGGCATATAGTGATGGTGTCCTCCTGTGTTGGAGGGTTGATACACCTCGTGATGAGGTCCTGCCAATGCTTGATGAAGTCGAGAGTTGTCTCCCCCTTCCTTTGTTAAAGAGAGCATAGCTCTGCCAGCGATATTTTGCGTTCGATCCGCGTGTGAGGCCGCACGATGGTGGTGCATGACATGATGGGTTACTGGGAGTCCCGAGTTGGGCTCCGGCTTGGTGTAGAGTGGCTGGAGCATACGCGCCCACCGGGTGCTCGGGGAAATTCCCGACACGCGTGCGTGGACCGTATGCGGGTGCTGTGAGCTCCTGAAGCTTGTGGTTGGCCCAGATGGGTCTTCCTTTGACTTCAGAGGGCTGGAGGGAGGCAACTCGAGGGTAGACCCCGGCCTCGTTGCTGGGTGCCACATGGCGTGGGTCGTAGTCGGGGCGCCCCCGGGTCGGCCCGGGTAGCTGAGTTGAACGCGGGTAAACCCACAAACTGAGTGATCGGGGGTGGGCCCGATCGATTGTCGATGTTGCCATGGGTCACGGCTAGCTGGTTAGGACCCTTGGTTGGGCCCGGTGACTGGGGCGTCGACATGATGATGTCGTTTGTCTGGCGGTCGGGGTGACCCTCGCTCCTTGGCGAAGAGTCGTATGAAGCGACATGCTGTTCTGAGTCCCGAGTTAACCCGATTGTTGAAGCGTCGGTGGTGTGACACCGTATGCAGGGTGTTCGGGGGAAACCCCGAATCTTCACAGAGTGCCGTAAGGTACGGCAGGTTGTCCCGAATCCCGAAAATGACCCGGTTGTCGAGAAACTGGCTGGCATAGTGCCATTTGCTCGGGGCCGATCCCCGGTTGTTATGTTGTGTCGCTTGACCTGGCGAAGTGTCTCGATTTTCGAGCTCAACTCGACTGATAGAGCAGCTTTGGCGATACGTCGTTTTGCTCTATTTAAGGAGTATTTCCCTATGCTTAATCCTCAATTAATTCGAGAAAATAAGCCGGTGTCAACAGCCACTAAGACCCTTTGCTCAGAAGGGTGATAGAAATAATATCCAAAAGTCTTCTGTAGATATCTCACAAACTTACACTTATCGGTTCTAGATTCAAGTTTATCACAATCGTTCCTCTTCACATGGGCAGGACACCCCCAAATTTTAATGTGATTAAAATTTGGTTTCCTGCCTTTCCATATCTCATATGATATAGAAGGAACAGATTTACTTGAGATCATATTCAGTAAATAGGCTGCAGTCTCTAAGGCATAGCTCCAGAGAGACAAAGGTAGTCCTGACACGGACATCATGAATCGGACCATGTCTAACAAGGTCTTGTTTCTCCTCTCGGATACACCATTGTGCTGTGGTGCATACGGTGGAGTCCACTGAGAAACAATTCCATTGTCCTTAAGATAAGAAGTGAATTCATGGCTAAGGTATTCTCCTCCTCGATCTGATCGAAGAGCCTTAATACTCTTGCCAGTCTATTTCTCTACTTCATTCTTGTATTCCTTAAACTTCTCAAAGGCTTGTGATTTATGCCTCATTAAATACACATAGCCATATCTCGTGAAGTCATCAATAAAAGAGATGAAATAGAGGTGACCCCCTTTTGCTTCTATGGATATGGATCCACACACATCCGAGTGTATGAGCTCGAGAAGGTCAGCAGCCCTCTCACCATGTCCACTAAATGGAGCCTTGGTCATCTTCCCCATGGGACAAGATTCACAGGTATCAAATGGCTTGTATTCGAATGAATTCAAATATCCATTTGAGTGTAGGTGAGAGACTCTCTTTTCACCTACGTGACCAAGCTTGCAATGCCATAGGTATGTAGAATTCACTTCATTAGTATTGGAAACCTGCATAACATTAGAGCATGTATCTAATACATAAAGATCATTGACTAATGAACCATTGGCTATCACCAAATCATTATTCATTATAGAGCACCCAATGCTATTAAAAGTCAATGTATATCCAATGTTATACAAGCTAGAGATTGAAATAATGTTCTTAATGATATTAGGAACATAATAATAGTCATTCAGCTCCAGAATGACCCCTGAAGGTAATCTGAGGCGTGTATTCCCGACAGCTTTGGCAGCAACTAAAGCTTCATTGCCCACCCTCAGCTCAATCTCCTTTTTGTCCAGCCGCCTTCTATTTGTCAGCACCTGTAAAGAGTTACAAATATGAGATGCACATCCAGTATCCAATACCCATGATGTGGATTCCATATATGACAAATTAAGATCTATGACAAAGGAATCTTCCTAGGTTATGCATTAAATTCTAGAGCTTACAGATTATTTAATAAAATGACTTTGGTTGTTGAAGAAAGTCCTCATGTTATTTTTGATGAATCTGAATTAAAACTGACCAATCAATCTATTCCAATCTTGGATGCAGATGAAGCTCCTATAAATCCAACTGATGCTGGACCATCTAAAGCTAAGGATGAACCAACAGAAGGAACTTCCAGCAAGGATGAAAATAATGAAGATCCTTCAATTGAAACTCTTCAAGAACAACCATTGCAACACCCTGACCTGCCTAGAGCTTCAACGTACTTGAAAGATCACCCCGCTGAAAATATCATCGGTAATGTTGAAGATGGAGTAAGAACTAGATCTTCATTAAGGCAAGTGGAAGAAGAGGATTTAGTGGCTTTGATCTCTCAAGAGGAGCCTAAGGATGTACTGGAAGCTCTACAAAATGAATCCTGGATCCAGGCTATGCATGAAGAGCTGCATCAGTTCGAAAGAAACGAGGTGTGGACTCTTGTGCCACGTCCTAAGAATAAACCCGTAATAGGAACCCGTTGGGTATTTAGAAAAAAGTTGAATGACACGGGATTGGTTGTTAGGAACAAGGCCCGGCTTGTAGCCAAAGGGTATAGCCAGGAAATGGGTATTGATTTTGATGAGTTCTTTGCACCGGTTACTAGATTAGAAGCAGTCCGGATTTTATTGTCCTATGCTTGCTCTCTTAACTTCAGATTATTTCAGATGGATGTTAAATCTGTCTTTCTTAACGGGTACATCAAAGAGGATGTCTTTGTAGAACAACCTCCAAGTTTTGAAGACCCAAAACATCCACAACATGTGTACAAGTTGCAGAAGGCCTTGTACGGATTAAAACAAGCACCAAGGGCTTGGTACGAAAGGCTCACTTCATTCCTAATTGAAAATGATTTCAAAAGAGGTAAGGTTGACCAAACACTCTTTACGAGAAAATCAGGTAAAGACATATTAGTAGTTCAAGTGTATGTTGATGATATAATTTTTGGAGCTACTAACAATGCGTTATGTGATGAATTTGCAAAAATAATGCAGGGTGAATTTGAGATGAGCTTAATCGGTGAACTTATATTCTTTCTTGGATTGCAGGTTAAACAAACACCCGAAGGAATCTTCATAAACCAAGCTAAATACACCATGGAGCTTTTGAGGAAATACGGCATGAAAGATGCATAGCCAATGTCAACTCCGATGGCCACAACCACGAAGTTAGACAAAGATGAAAAGGGTAAAACAGTAGATCCTACACTGTTTTGAGGTATGATCGGATCACTACTGTATCTCACAGCATACCGTCCTGACATTCAATACAGCGTATGCCTATGTGCTCGTTTTCAGTCATGTCTTAAAGAATCTCATTTATTGGCTGTTAAACGGATTTTTAGATACTTAATTGGCACAGTAGACTTTGGCTTGTGGTTTCCCATCGGTAGTTCATTTAATTTGATTGCATATATCGATGCGGATTATGCTGGATGTATTGTTGATTGTAAAAGTACTAGTGGGTACTGTCAGTTTCTTGGCGGGTGCTTAGTTTCATGGGCCTCAAAGAAACAACATTCAGTAGCTCTCTCAACGGCCGAGGCTGAATATGTAGCCGCCGGAAGTTGTGGAGCTCAAGTACTTTGGATCAAAAATCAATTACTTGATTTGGATGTTGAAATGAATTGTGTTTCAATCTTGTGTTACAATACAAGTGCAATCAGCTTGTCAAAAAATCCTATACAACATTCTAGGTCAAAGCATATTGATATTCGACATCATTTTTTGAGAGATCATGTAGGAAAAATGGTCTTTGAATTGAATTTCATTGACACACGCAATCAGTTAGCTGACATCTTCACAAAACCCTTAAACCAGGAACAATTCAGCAAAATAAGAAGAGAACTTGGCATGTGCAAAGGTCAGAGCATACATACCTAGGTTTGCACTTAGGTTAAAGGTTGCACATGTAGAAAACATATTTGCATAAAGGGTAGATTGTCGTGCATACTTTGTGTGATTATTACCAATAACTTGTGTGTATATATACTCTTGCATGCTTGAATATAATTATACATACAGCTCTCCTTGAAACTTTTCTAAGGCCGAATATTCCTTGATTAAATAAGTGTGGATCCAGTGACTTCGGGATCTGAAGCACCTTCTGAGGGGGAGAGTCAGAGGATTTTCTCAATACCCCATCACCTCTCTTTTTAAGTCATTCCCTCTCATTACTCTAAGGTGCTGGTTCAATCAAGAAGGAAGGTTGATGGAGATTTATAAATTAAAAAAAGGGGTTGAAGGAGTTATAATAAAAAGAAGGGAAATTAGGGCTAGGTCGACCATTTAGGTCAACCGCCGCCCCGTGTCCGGTCGACCGTTTCTGGCGAACCGGACTGGCCGAACCAACAACCGAACCCTTTTATAAGGGGTCTTCTCACCCCATTTCTTCATTCCATCGCCCCCATTCTCTCTCCAACCTTCTTCCCTAACCCTAGAACACTAAAACTTCACCTCTCAACCCCAAAAACCTCCTCATTCTTCCACCCGCACAAGAGTCGGTCTGTTCGTCACGATTTCGGGACGAAACCTCTACAACGGTTTGTGCGACCTTGAAGTTATTCCCTAGGTTCCAGATTGTGGAGAAGATCTTTTCAAGCCTTTGGTGTGTCTATTGGTCCATCTTCATCCCGAGGGACGAGATCAATCTTTTTCAAGGGTTTCCACAGCGGGTTTTCTAGTGTAGGATGCCGCCTAGAAGTTCTCGGCGTTCTACCCAAGGGGAACCCAGTGCTCGGTGACGTGAGGCCCTGGCTCCTCCACCACAGCGGGCTCCTGCACCTCCTCGTGCACTGCGATTGCCTCCACGGCCCATAATCGACCCTCGACTAGTCGATTTCAATGAGGTAAATGACATTCTTCCCGATCTATGTGCAGTATTTGAGATTCAAGAGGGTTGGGTTGATTTTGTCACAAGATATCCTCGATACTACGCCAACCTAGTCTAGCAATTTTATGGCAATTTGATCGAGAGAAATGAACGTTTATATACGGTTGTTCAAGGCGTTGAGATTACTATTACTCCGACCCTTTTTGAACAAGCCTTAGGAGTTTCAGCCAGGGGTGTAGACATGGTTTTTGGTCATGGTGCCGTTGAGGACACCTTTCTTGCTATGACCGGCTGTGAATATGTACATGGTGTCAGTGACTTGATCACATTGAATGCCAACTATTTTCCACCACTGCAGCGAATCCTGTACCACATGTTTACTGCATTCATCTATCCCAAGAGTGGAAGCCGAAATGAAGTGACAGACGTTCATAAATTCTTGTTTTACTATGTTATGAATGGGATATTAGTCAACATTGATGCGGGACGGACACGGGAACCTGGGACTCTAGCTCGCAACTCGTCCCTAAGCGAGGGAAACGCGGGATCGTGCGCGGTTGAGGAACCGGCAATGAGTCAAGGGTACTAAGCGAGGGAAACGCGGGATCGTGCGCGGTTGAGGAACTAGCAATGAGTCAAGGGTACTAAGCGAGGGAAACGCGGGATCGTGTGCGGTTGAGGAGCCAGCAATGAGTCAAGGGTACTCGGCTCTTCCGCGTGTACTCAGATTGAGTCACGGGACGGGTCACACTCACTCTCTCGCAGCGGTGATAAAATTGATATAACGAGCTAATAATTCTATCACATACAACGGCATTCAAAAATATACGAGATAAGCAAATGCCTACGAGGAGGGTGGCGAGTGTACCTCCACGCTCCGAGCGTGGGGAAGACGACCCCGGCCAAGTACGGTAACTCTCGGTAAAAATATTACAATAATTACAGAAATGAATTTACTGCCCACTCCACGCAGGGAGGTAAAGGGCTACAATGTGGGGCCGGGAGTAGCGAACTCGGGTTGACGGGCATCAATTTGGGCCGGAGACGGGCTGCTGGTCCGACTCGGTGCCGACTTGGTACTGTTCCAACTCGGTACAGCACGGGAACTCAGCAACTGGGACGGCGGCTTCCGGTCGACTCCTTGCTGCGGAGGCTTGCTGGGACGCTTCTGATAGGTTGCCGATCGACCTCCGGGAGCGGCGGTCGCCGAGGGTGAGCCGGCGTATTTTCCGAGGAGTTAAATCTCGGACTGAGTTGTGCTGGCTGGACTCGGATCTACTCTGCGCGCCTCCACGAGAAGAATTTCTGCGGTCAGATCCGATGTCGGATCGACGCAAAAGAGGTACCGATGGAAAGAGGACTCAGAGGGCTACAACATATAATTTTCACCGATCCATAAAGTGAGTGGATTAAAAATTAAAACGACAGTGCCACAAATATTTTTGATGGCTCGGACTGACAGACACACAGGACAGACTGAGTTGACCCTAAAAATGAATTTTGACCGAAGGGAAAATGAAATATCTAGACTCCATAAAAATTATGGTGAAAGGGGGGGTACGTGAGGAACACTTGGTAATTTTTGGGGAATTTCTGGAGAGGGCTAAGGGGGTGGGAAAAATACCACAACAGGACAATGTCCCGCAGATCTGCGAACTGACATATTACTGGGGGAAATAACAAAAATACGGGAAAAATACCAAACGGTGGCGGAATGACACAAAAATTAAACTGGAGATTGGGGATAACAAGATGAACAAACCCTTAAAATTTGGGATCGATCAGACAACAGGAGAAAATATAAAATTACGGCTTTGAGGTTCTGTCCTGATTTGGACAGAACTCCGGCGATGGCGGTGGCGGTGGCGGTGCGATGGCGGCACGATGGCGGCGGTGGCGGTGGAGCTGAGCGTCTCACTCAGAGAAGGGGAGATGGGGGAGGCTTCACACCTCTAGAATTGGCAGAAATTCATCTGCAAGGGGGAGAGAGGAGAGAGGACAGAGGAGAGAGGAGAGAGGAGGAGGGCCCTTGGCTTCCTCTTGGCACAAAATGCAATAACCTTTCATTAATTCTTCATTAAATCTACAAATGACACTATACATCTTCTTATATAGACCATGGCAAGGGGTGGGGGGTATGAATTTCGTGGGAGAGAGGGGATGGACCAAGGGGGGGACAAGGAAGCTTCCTTTCTTTGAATTTTCAAAGGAAGTCCAAGTTTGGTAGGTTGCCTACCTTGGACTAAGAAAGGGGTGAGAATATGGATTTTTTCCTCCCTTTGTCCCCTTGAATGGTCAAACTTTCTAGAAGCCCACCTTGGACATTTGACCAGCCCCACATGGGCCCTAGAGCCTAGGTGGACCAATGGGGAAGAAGGTGGGGGCCCCTTGCTGGACCTACTGGACTTTTACAAATAAACCCACTAAAACCTAAAGACTCACATTTTGGTTTATACTTGCCATACAATTGCGTACCCAATTACACAAGGGTATAAATGCAAATAAAAAGTACACAAATGTAAAATAAAATGTACATGCTCGGAGTTGATTCCCATCAATTCTCCCCGGGTGGGAAGAACTCGATCCCGTCGAGTAAGGGGTGCGGCTACTCGTGTGACTCTTGCGGATCCGTCACCGAACCTGGAAGCGCGGAGTACGCTCCACTCCAAGTAATCGACACCTACTCATCCCGTATAGATTTGATATACTCACGCTGCTGGGGAATGAGGCTAGAGGTGGACACTCCGGGGTGGGGTCACTCTCAAAGAAGGGGATGGCTCAATGACTCACTAGGAATCACCGCTGGGTCCCTTTATGTGACTAGATCCGATATGTTGAGGTAGAGCCGATCCCAAATTCCGGCAAGTCTACAACGTACGCATTAGATCCGACTTGCCTCGCACTCGAAAGGGACTGACAACGCAAGCGTACAAAAGACCGACTCGACTCGATGTATGCATATGCACTCGACAGACAAACTATACGAAACAAAGACTCATACATGACCCTAAACAAACCTACTGTTAGTCCGACCTATGCACATGCAATGGTGGACCAGGACATCCGAATGTGTGCCATGCATACACTAGATGTAATCAATGGTTGACAGAATGGGGGACTCCTAGACATCCTACGATGCACCAGCCATGTACATTGGATTTGGATGCGGGAGGGCTAGAAGAACCAAAATCACCTTGCCAATGAACGGGCTTGATGGGTGTATATGGATCGGCCCGTGGGGAAGGGGTGTGATGGTGGACTCCCTTGAAGAAGGGGAGTAGATATGGTGGGTCACATGGTTCCCTAGGGAAGGGATCGAAGGGATCAAAGAAACTATGACCTCTTGAGACGGGTTCCCACATGACACGGTCCCAAGTGTGAAGTTCTTGAAGGTGTAAACGATCACCCTCATGCATTGTGGTAGGTGGGACGGTGGTCATATGTAAGAAATATGGTTCCTCCCTCGGGATAAAAGGAATGAAATCAGGCTCGGCCGGCAAGGGAAGGAGTAGAAGAACCTCCGTGGTGACATGACCCACGGTGTACACGGAGGTAATGGACCCCAAAGCGGGATGGGTGAAGCTACGACCTGTGGGTCGGTCGAAGCCTGGGGCCAACAAGTGCGTCAACGTTAACTGCCGGTCTAATTCTTTAAGAAGGTCATCCAATGTATCCATATAGTGACTAGACCGGAAAGTGGTGTGAAATGAGTTGATTGGCACTAAAGGTAGTGCGGGGTCCATGGATGGATAGCATGATGCTCTATGGACTAAGCCTATCTTGAGCCAACTAAGTAGTGGCTCGGCGATGAAAAGCGTTCCCGTTAGAAACACGGGTGGCTCGGGCTGAGGTGGCTCCAAATGAATTGGCTCCGGATGAGGATCGGAAATGGGTGGCAAAGGAGCACTCATGGGTGGGGAAGGCATGTCCTCCTCGAGGGGAAGAGGTCCTTGGGGTGGCACCGGGTTCAGGGACTCGGGCAGGAATCTGTCAATTTGAGTACACATATCATCCAACCGATCCGAAATGGTTTTGAAAAGTTCGGCAATGGTCGGGTTTGGAGTAGGGGTATCGGGATGGACTCGCCCATAATCACTCGGCCCAGGATTGGACTTAGGCTCGTCTACATGTGGGGCTCTTTGCCTCCGACTATGACCCACTTGGTTGGAAGAGATTGGGTGGGGTCGGTTGGAGGTGACTGGGCCGTGTAGGTAGACCTTCCTAAGTTCGCCCTTCATCTCTTGCCACGACTCTATAGGCCTTTGCCTCCTAAGTTCCCTCAAATATTTTATGTCCCTCCATGTTTTGGCGGCTTCGTAGAAAAGTCGCCTTGAGGCAAGGTCGACTTGCATGGCATTAGACATAATGTAACACTCAAAATATGTGTCCATAGCGGCTTCCCACTCTAGGTAGTCGCTCGGGACGTCACTCGGGACGTTGGAGCCATAGAAGTCCCGGGTTGCGGGCTTACGGGGGTGGTGGGGTTGGTTTTCCCATCTTTGGGCGTATCGCCACCAGGCATAAGATGCGGGCGATTGGGAATCCATGGGACACGGGGAGCTATAAGATGGACATGCCGACAGTTGGTGACAAGACACTAGACACGACCCTAAAACGACAATGCAAGTTGGAATACCGACTCGACTACGAACCTAGACTCAACCAATAGACGGTACGTGGCGAAGTTACGGGATCCGAAGATCCTCTCTCGCAAATGTGCGACCTTCCCGATAGGCGTAACCTAATGTTCGGGCAACACCTTTTGATATACCGAATAATGGTATGTAAATACGACACCTAGACAAGACTACTCTAGACTCAACCTTTCGCTCTGATACCAATTTGATGCGGGACGGACACGCGAACTTAGGACTCTAGCTCGCAACTCGTCCCTAAGCGAGGGAAACGCGGGATCGTCCGCGGTTGAGGAACCGGCAATGAGTCAAGGGTACTCGGCTCTTCCGCGTGTACTTGGATTGAGTCACGGGACGGGTCACGCTCACTCTCTCGCAGCGGTGATAAAATTGATATAACGAGCTAATAATCTTATCACATGCAGCGGCATTTAAAAATTATACGAGATAAGCAAATGCCTACGAGGAGGGTGGCGAGTGTACCTCCACGCTCTGGGCGTGGGGAAGACCACCCTGGCCAAGTACGGTAACTCCCGGTAAAAATATTACAATAATTATAGAAATGAATTTACTGTCCACTCTACGCAGGGAGGTAAAGGGCTACAATGTGGGCCCGGGAGTAGCGAACTAGGGTTGACGGGCAGCAATTTGGGCCGGAGACGGGCTGCTGGTCCAACTCGGTACTGTTCCAACTCGGTATAGCACGAGAACTCAGTAACTGGGACGGCGGCTTCCAGTCGACTCCTTGCTGCGGCGACTTGCTGAGACGCTTCTGATAGGTTGCCGATCGACCTCCGGGAGCGGCGGTCGCCGAGGGTGAGCCGACGTATTTTCCGAGGAATTAAATCTCGGACTGAGTTGTGCTGGCTGGACTCGGATCTGCTCTGCGCGCCTCCACAAGAAGAATTTCTGCGGTCAGATCCGATGTCGGATCGACGCAAAAGAGGTATCGATGGAAATAGGACTCAGAGGGTTACACCATATAATTTTCACCGATCCATCAAGTGAGTGGATTGAAAATTAAAACGACTGTGCCACAAATATTTTTGCTGGCTCGGACTGACAGACACACAGGACAGACTGAGTTGACCCTAAAAATGAATTTTGATCGAAGGGAAAATGAAATATCTAGACTCCATAAAAATTATGGTGGAAGGGGGGATACGTGAGGAACACTTGGTAATTTTTGGGGAATTTCTGGAGAGGGCTAAGGGGGTGGGAAAAATACCACAACATGACACTCTCCCGCAGATCTGCGTACTGGCAGATTACTGGGGGGTAGAACAAAAAGACGGGAAAAATACCAAACGGTGGCGGAATGACACAAAAATTAAACTGGAGATTGGAGATAACAAGATGAATAAACCCTCAAAGTTTGGGGTTGATCAGACAACAGGAGAAAAATATAAAATTACGGTTTTGAGGTTCTGTCCTGATTTGGACAGAACTCCGGCGATGGCGGTGGCGGTGCGATGGCGGCACGATGACGGCGGCGGCGGCGGAGCTGAGCGTCTCACTCAGAGAAGGGGAGATGGGGGAGGCTTCACACCTCTATAATTGGCAGAAATCCATCTGCAAGGGGGGGAGAGGAGAGAGGAGGAGGGCCCTTGGCTTCCTCTTGGCACAAAATGCAATAACCTTTCATTCATTCTTCATTAAATCTACAAATGACATTATACATCTTCTTATATAGAGCATGGCAAGGGGTGGGGGGTGGGAATTTCGTGGGAGAGAGGGGAGGGACCAAGGGGGAGACAAGGAAGCTTCCTTCCTTTGAATTTTCAAAGGAAGGAAGTCTAAGTTTGGTAGGTTGCCTACCTTGGATTAAGAAAGGGGAGAGAATATGTACTTTTTCCTCTCTTTGTCCCCTTGAATGGTCGAACTTTCTAGAAGCCCACCTTGGATATTTGACCAGCCCCACATGGGCCCTAGAGCCTAGGTGGACCAATGGGGAAGAAGGTGGGGGTCCCTTGCTGGACCTACTGGACTTTTACAAATAAACCCACTAAAACCTAAAGACTCATATTTTGACTTATACTTGCCATACAATTGCGTACCCAATTACACAAGGGTATAAATGTAAATAAAAAGGACACAAATGTAAAATAAAATGTACATGCTCGGAGTTGATTCCCATCAAACATGGGTTGGCTCATGACAGATTTGATCGGGACATGTCGTACCCAACTGCGGAGATCCTTGTCGTATGCTTCACAGCTGACGGGAGTGTTCAGTTATGTTGGAATTAATCTGGCCGATGAACTGTTTATTCGAGTCCGGAAGGATGATGTGTATAACAAACACAAGATCTTTACAGACTTTGGATACTATTGGGGTCCCGACGGTCAGTTATGCAGAAATGTGCTGGTTTATGGGGAAGAATCTGAAGAAGAAGAGGAAGAATAGCAACAACGACAGTAGGGTCAAGGGGAAGCCCCCCTCCAGTTTAGGCGGAGGACCAACCTCCTCCACCTTCACCTCCACATATAGATCTGGAGATGTCTCCTCCACCACAGTTCTTTCATGGAGAGTCCTCCACTCAGGGAGTCGGACGGCCTTCTTGGGTAGATTCTGAGACTTTTGATAGGCGTCTTATTGACCACCCTCACCGCCAGCCATGAAGACTCCCGCCAGGCTTTTCACACCATGAACCACGTTCTTCTTGACATGCAGCGCCGTGACCTGGCTCGTGATAGCACCATTGCTAATGTTCAGTGCCGCCTTTAGTTTCAAGACCACACTCTTGAGGATATCCGACGCCGCCTTGGCTATCAACCGTCTCCCGAAGACCAGCCTCCTACAGATGGCAACTGAGGATCTTTTGTCTCCTACCTTTAGTATTTTGCCCTTGGGTGTTGTATCTCATTGGGTCTTCTTTTCTTCCATCCCATCCTCTCCTTTACTGATGCCAAAGGGGGAGAAGTAGTTAGTAGTACAGGTCTATATAGATTATGCATGTGTATCCTTATGTTTGTATGAATGTTCGTTTGTGAGGTTCATTAGTCATTGCATTTTGTTTGAGTCTGCATTTGCATTTACTTTTGCCATATGTCTTGCATCAATGTACTTTGTACTGAACTAATGAAATGAATGTTTTTGGTATTGGACATTACATGTTGGCTCTTGTCTCTCATTTCCTCTCTATTTGGCAAACATGTTTGAATGGCTTGCGTTGCTTTGGTTTAATGAGATGATTCCATGGATTGATCGCCTTGCGGATTGTTGGTTTTGCCTATCCTCCAATGGATTCTATGTATATCAAATGGTGTCGGATGAAAGACAGGCCATCCCGTCTGCAATCCTTTACCATGTGTGAGGGTAAACTCCACCTCGTACTAGAATCATGTGGGACTTTGCACGGATACAATGCGTTGTTTTCAAGCTCCAAATTTGCTTAATGGCATGCCAATACACTTAATAATCTAGAGTTTTGTCATCATCAAAAAGGGGGAGATTGTTGAGTCTCTCCGGGTGATTTTGATGATAACAAAATCCCATATGGCAAACAGTTTGATAGCATTCATTAGTACAGAAGTAAGAACTCATGAAGGCTCACAGTCATTTTTATCACAAGCTAATGCTTAAATTTATTTTTCTTCAAAATGCCCAGATTAAGTCAAACTAAACTCAAATTGAATGGATCAAATGTGGACACAAAGTCCTTTGTATAGGGATATGTTTTATGGGCTAACAATGTTATTTTTGCAGATTTTTCAGAGTCCGGCCGACCTATCCAGTTGGTGCGGTCGACCTAACTCTCCAGCTCTCAGAACTCTGTAAATTTACAGAGTTCGGTCGACCGCCGGCCCAGGATCGGTCGACCGACTCTCCCAGCGCTGAAAGTTGCAGATTCTGTCACAGTTAGGTCGACCGCCCTACCTGCCTCGGTCGATCGAACCCCTCGAAGCCCCTATTTTTGACTTTGTTTTCTTCACGAGGGAAAATCATCTTTTAAGGATTTTTTAATCTCAAAAGTCTCTAGACATGCCTGAATTTGTGGATCTGTGTCTTGGCATGTCCCTTGACCATTCAAGTGTTATAAAAACATCTCTTTGGGGTAAGAAACCCTAATCACTCAAGGGAGATCAAGGAGGCTATCAAGGAGAGAAAGAAGGCTACTGCAACACCTCCGTGAACAGTGTTCCGTCCAGAGATTCTTCATCTAACTCCAAGCTTTTCAAGATCAATCTGAAGCCAATCAACCCCAAATCAAGAAGAGATACACGTTTCATCCAAAATCTGCATCATTTACTTAGGGGGAGCTTAAATTAGAGTTTTTATTTTGTGTTCTTCTTCTAAATTCCTCGAGCTTCAAGTGTCTTGTGTTTGTAATCTCTAAACATCTGAGTGTGTGTGGATCTACCCAGATCCGTGTGTGTGTGTGTGGCTTTCCTTCACATTTCTGTGTGATTCGGTGCTTGTGCACCTTCGTGGGAGTTCCGAACTCTTCACGTGTGTGTGTGTGTGTGTGTTTTGTTCTTGTAATCCTTTACAAGATTGTGTGTGAATCCTCACAGTTAGTGAGGGGTGGACGTAGGTTGCCGTCGTTGCATCCGAACCACCTAAAAATTGTTGTCCTTTCTGTAGTTTGATCCCTTTCTCTTACCCCCATTCTGTGCTAGCACACACTATATCACTCTCTTGCATTTTCCGTTCAGATCTAGCATAACTTGTCATTTCTACATTAGATCTTTGGTATATCAAAAGGTAGGTTCGGATTGACAAGGCCATTCTTGTCAGGAAGATAATACCTTGCGTGAGCAGAATCTTCAGATTTATTTCTCCGCCATAGTACCAAGGATCTGCTGTGTGTGATAGGTTTTAATAGATCTATTTCTTATTTCATCAGATCTAAGTTGTTTCATCATATCTGTTTAATTCTGTTAAAAGTTTTGTAAAATTTATAATCACCCAATTCACCCCCCCCCTCTTGGGTGTCATTGATCGCGGGACTTCATAATTCAAATAGACATAAATGGCATTTAAGCATAATTTTTTTGTAAGTTTTTGACAAAAAGAAGTGATAGGATTATAAATAAATATGACATTTTTGCACAATTCAGATGTACACAGGGATATGCTTGCTAATATATTTGTAGGAATAGCTTTTTTGCAAATTTCCATTTAACAATTGTTTTCATGAAAAAACCCTAGATATAAATCTGTTGAACCTATTTATTTTCTCAAATTAATCAAGGAAAATAAAAAAAATCAGCAAATCACCAAAAAAACCAAGGAACCTCATAAAAAATGGGGTTTATATAGGTGGCGGATCCCCCTCTCCCTCATCCGGCCTAGGGAGACCCGATAGGTCCCCTCCAGGACCTTTCCGGTCCGGGTAGGTCCCCGGAGTGCCTATCTAGTTCGCATAGGCCCCAGAGGACCTATCCTATCCCGGTTGGCCCTCCGTGGCCTATTCTGACCCAAGGGCCCCCCTTTGAGGACCTATCCTGTCTCGGTTGGCCTCCGGAGGGAACCTATTCGGTCTCAGTTGGCTCTCCGCGGCCTATCCGGACTTAAGGGCCCCCCCTTTGGGGACCTATCCGGTTCGGGTTGGCCTCTCGAGAGAGCCTATCTGGTCCCAGTTGGCCCTCCGTGGCCTATTCGAATCCAAGGGCCCCCCTTTGGGGGCCTATTCGGTCTTGGTTGGCTTCCAGAGGAAATCTATCCAGTCCCGATTGGCCCTCAGTGGCCTATCCGGACCTAAGGGCTCCCCTTTGGGGGGCCTATCCTATTCCGGTTGGCCTCTTGAGGGAACCTATCCGGTCTCAAAAGGCCCTCTGTGGCCTATTCGGACCCAAGGCCCCCCTTTGGGGACTTATCCAATCCTGGTTGGCCTCCTGAGGGAGCCTATTCGCTTCGGGTAGGTCCTAAAATGAGTAACCATCCCCTAATGCCTATAAATAGACCGTGGCCCCCATTTTAACAGATACAGAGGGGATCGAAGCCCAAGGAGGATGGAAGCCTAAGGAGAAGCAATTTCTCTGGCATTTTGTGCTTTGTGTGCCTCCACCAAGGAGGGTGTGCGCCTAACAAGGGTTGCACAGGTGCCCTTGGAGTTTGCAAATATGCCTTTGTGGTTGTCTTATGTAATTCCTTGGTTTGCATAGGTCCTCGTGATGTGGTTAAGCCTCTTGTGCCATTTCTTGGAGAGGTCGATCCGCGGCGGTGCGTTGACAGACGTATGGAGATGGACCGCAGACTAGGGTAGCTCAAGAAGGAGAAACAATCTTCTAAGTGTTTTTGCCTTGTGTGTCTCCACCGAGAAGAGATTTGTGCCTTATGCCTAAAAATTACACAAATACCCTTGTGCTATTCATAAATTATCAAAATACTTCGAAACCTTTCAAAAATTACCAAAATACCCTTGAAGTTTAAAAATTATCAAACTATCCTCTTGAACTTTCCATAAATGACCAAAATGCCTCTAGAGTTCAAAAATTATCAAGATACCCTTGGAGTTCATAAATTATCAAAATACCCTTGAGCTTCCCAGAAATTGCAAACAAACCCTGGCCTATCCAGAAATTGCATAAAAATCCTGAACTTTGCAGAAATCGCACAAAGCTCCTGCTCTGCCCTGAAGTTCTCAAAATACCCTTGTCTAGGATTACACCTTCTGCTCAACTCAGTGGAGCGAGATCATGCCACTAACTTGAAGTGGTGTACTCTCTCTTGAACTTTATTTAAGGCTGACCTGGAACTGTCAAACCCAAGAACCCTGATGCTCAAGAAATTCATGGGAATACTCATGCTGGCGGGAAATTACAAATAAACCCTAGAAAATCAAGAAATGGCAAATAAGTCTTTGAAAATCTTGAAATTGCAAATAAACTCTAGAAAGTCAAGAAATGGCAGATAAGCTTAGAGAAATCCAGAAATTACAAATAAGCCTTGGATAGCCAAGAAATAATAAGAATGTCTAGGAAATCTAGGAAAATTGTAAAGGTACTTTGGGAAGTCAACAAATGACAGAAATGTCCAGAAATGTCAACAAATGACAAAAAGATCCAGGGAAGTCAGAAAAATTATAGACATACCCTCAGAAGTCAAGAAATGACAGAGAAATCTAGGAGAGCCGGGAAACTACAATTGTGTCTCGAAAAGTCAATGTTGGACCCATTTGTTTTCTTTCAAATTAATCGGGGAAAATAAAAGTCAGATTAATCCTGTGACAGTCACAAAAGATGCAAAGTCCGTGCCGTCATGATGTCAGGTCAATTACAAGTTCTAGCAAATTTTCGACGGGTATTTGGAACTTCCAAAATACCCATGTTTTGCCAAATACGAGTCTCGACAAATTTTCATAGGGTATTCAGAATAATCAAAATACCCACATAACAAGCAAATCTTACGAGGAACAACTCGCAACCTATAGAGTGTACTGGACCGACTGGGAAGAAATCTTACAAATTCGGAACCGACTCTCTACAATCTATTAGGTGTACATGACCGACCGGGAAGAAATCCCACATACTCGGAGTCACCCCACGTGGCAAGCAACGGATTACACTAAGTCACAAGGCACAAGGAGGAGGCTTCCTCTCCTCTACACGTGTCACAATGCAAAAAATTCAAGGAAAAAATCCCAAATAAATCTTCATTTATAGGCCCGGCCTCCTCTTCTTCCCTCGTAAGGGTTAGGGGGATCGGATAGGCCCCATTGGGGACATACCCGGTCAAGGTAGGCTCCCAAAGGGACCCTACCCAGACCGGATAGGTCCGTATAGGAACGTGGTCAACCCAGGGACCGCGTTCTGATCGTAGTACTCTCAGAGGCCATGTTCCCGTGGGGACCTATCCGGTCTGAGTATGTCCCCAAAGGAACCTATCCGGTTTAGGTACCCTTGTTTTAGACCTTTCTGGTCCCAAACCACTCCCAAAGGGACCTATCCGGTTCGAGTACTCTCCTCTTGGATCTATCCGGTCCCAACCACTCCCAACGGGACCTATCCGGTCCGAGTACTCTCCTCTTGGATCTATCCGGTCCCAAACCACTCCTAAAACGGACCTATTCGGTCTCGGTACCCCCTTTGCAGATTTGTCAGAACGCGGTCAACTAAGAGACCGCATTCTGATTGAGGTATTCTCAGAGACCGCATTCTCAGATAGGCCCCCTTTGGGACCTGTTCGGTCCAGGTAGGTCCCTAAAGGGACCTATCCATTCTTTGTACCCCTCCAGTGGGAAATGGGAATCTATCCGGTCCAGGTGCCTGGGCCTCTATAAATAGGTCCCGTTGGCCCCATTTTTCAAGGACGTTAATACAAGGCCCCAAACTGCCCTAACCACCCCTGGAGTGAGGGTATATTGCATATATGCCCCCACTCTTACATATGTATCCCTGGGCTTGTGTGTTTAATATATTTCCGTAAATTTTGCAAAACAAGTGATGTAATTTTCATAATTAATCAGGAATTACGAAAAGACCCTGCAAATTCTCTGTAATGGTTTGTGATTACAAAAATGTCTTGTAATCCTCAGTAATTGTAGATATGTCCTGCATTTTTGCAGAAAAGTCTTGTAAGTTTACAATTTGCTGAAAGGTCATGTATTTTATAGTTGAATCTTACAAAGTCCCGTAACTAGAAAAATATTTTTTTATGTACATGTTCAAGGGTTACAATAATACCCTGCATCTTTGAATTTGTGCAAGAGTCCAATCAGGGATTTGAGTTATACCCAAAATGTGTTCTCGCTCTGTCCGAGAGTCGAAAGACTATACATCCACATATATCTCCTAGGGTTGTTGGGTGTTGTTAGTACGAGTATATATCTCCTAGGTCTTGTAGGCAGAAACTCTGTTAAATTCGTTTCTTGATAGTCCGCAGTAAAGATGGTATTTTGCCCTGGCATTCAAGGAAGTATTGTTCTTATCAATACTGGTTCATTCATCTTTGGAAGTAGTAATGATACGATCACCCTCTTCAACTATCATCCATAGATCGTAGTTCTGACTTTTTAAGAAAAACTTCATTCGAGTTTTCCAATAAGCGTAGTCTGAACCATCGAACAGTGGAGGGCGGTTGACGGATTACCCTTCTGCCATCTTAGCCATATAGGTCTTTTGCTCTCAGATCGTTAGATCCTTTTACTAGAGAACTTGGGCTCTGATATCACTTGTTGCCCATTATATGGTTATGACCCAGAGGGGGGGTGAATGGGTAATAAAACTTTAATTAACTTATATAGGTAACTATAAAATGCAGATGAACTATTTAGAAATAATGCGATAGAAATTTAAATCAAAAGGCAATCACACAATAGAACACAACATAATTTATACTGGTTCGGTCGTGACTTCCAGTCACACCTACGTTCAGTTCCTCAGAATAACACCTGAGGTGCTACTAGTCTTTCCAAGATAAACTATAATGGGCTGTTTTCTCAAGTGTTCAGCCACACCTCGAGTACTCCCTCAATCAGAGTCTCAACTGAATTTTCAGGTATCAGCCAAACCTTACAGAATACAGTCCTTCTGCAGAACACCCTTGCCTGTAAGCAAGTACCACTCCCGTATAAGGAGATAGAAGCTATATTCAAGAAGAGTACACGAATGGTTCCTCTAAGTAGGTTTATAGTGTACAATGTAACATAGTAAGTTCAAGATAAAATATCATAACAGAAATTTGCATTCTTGAACTATAAGAAGTCTTCTAAAGAATTAAATCAGAATAATACAGAAGGCTTGAAGAAATCAGCAGAGAAAGAAGATCAGAAAGACTACAGTGGCTGATTCTATTCTCGTAAAGGCTCGAGTAGAAAGAAGAGTTGCAGGCGATTGACTTGCTTTTCTAGCTATAGATTACTCAAAAAAGTTCATGTCTAGATCTTCCTATGACTTGCTTATGTATAGTCTGCTCAAACATACTGCTGTTAGACTTATTCTTGAAGCCGTTAGACATAGAATAGTTAACGTTAGACTCTATAATATATTCGTTAGATAAAACATATGATCGTTAGTCACAAAGAGCAGTGGACGTTAGGCTTCGAGTATTTTTCGTTAGAAACACGCGTCTTGAAGCTTCTATTTCTTCAGCCGATCTCCTTCTTCCTTATAAGTCAGTTAAACTGTAGAGAGATCTCTTTCTATTGTGATATCCTGAAGTCAGAGTACCTCTCTGAGGTATGTCTATTTTTCTGGCTATTACTTCTGCAGAAGGCAATTTCATTATTTGAATATACATAACAGAATAAATAATTCAAATAGAATGTATTTCTTTCTTTGATTAGGCTTTGAAACGTGTCTGTACAATCTCTGTGTCGACGTCCTTCTTTCTGTTTGCTTTTACCTGAAATAGCGTAAAGAGAAACTCGGCCTTTCTAGGTCGTCAGATGGACATGATACGAGAAGGAAAGTCTTTGCATGACCAGTAATAAATGTAGAGAAGTTTTTGCATGTCCTGCAATAAATGTCTGTACGTGTATATTAAATGCTTTCGAAATTCAAATCTTGTTAAGATAGTCGATGGTAAAATTTAAGATAGTCGATGTGTACGTGACTATGTACTGCACAGTCAATTTGACTATGAGGCATCGACTAGGTTAACAGACAGTCATAGACAATTGTTGGGATAGTCGAATAAATGATTGATTAGATAGTTGAATGATGTATAGATTATGTGAATGTTTCTCGATAAAAGTTATCCGATAGTCGAATGATATTATCGACTATGTGAATGTTTCTTGATATTTGTTTTACTGATCGGCTAAGTTTCCAGATAGTCGAGTGTGCCGACTAAGTGAACGTTTCTATATAGTCGTTGATTTGATCAGCTAAGTTCCCAGATAGTCGAATGTATCGACTATGTGAGCATTTCAAGATAGTCGTTGATTTGATCAGCTAAGTTCCTAGATAGTCGAATGTATCGACTATGTGAGCATTTCAAGATAGTCGTTGATTTGATCAGCTAAGTCCCTAGTTATTCGAATGTATCGACTATGTGAACGTTTCAAGATAGTCGTTAATTTGATTAGCTAAGTTCCCAGATAGTCGAATGTATCGACTATTTGAACTTCGCTTGATAGTTTTGTTTGAAGATTGGATAAGTTCCCATATAACTAAATGTATCGACTATGTGAACTTCGCACAATTAAGTTACTCTTGGCTTTATATCTACTATATCTGAAAATAGTTTCAATTTTTTAAAAGACTAAATCAAACAAAATCTATAGACGATTTATAACTAAGTTTTTTATGCAGTGATTTAAGTAAACTCAGTGTCTATGCTATCTTGTCTGAATAACAACTATATTTTTCTTTGATTCAAGTTTATCTATTTTGGTGCAAATTGTTGATTAATTTTATTCTTTGTTTTGTTATCATCAAAATTAATTAATTTTCAATGGATGCTTATGATTAAAAAAGCTGTCAGCCTATCACATAACAAATACAACGAAGAGCAATGAGAGTAATCATCAATAAATGCAATAAAATATCTGTAGCCATTCAAGAAAGGAACATGGGAAGGCCCCCAAACATCATAATGAACAAGCTCAAAAGGAATGGTTCTTTTATTTATAGGAGAAAATGTAGTTCTATAATGCCTTGCCAACTAACAAGTTTGGCATAATAGGGATGACATATCAACTAACATAAATTGAGAAGGAAACATGACTCTCAATGAACTAAAAGATAGATGTTCAAATCTAGAGTGCCATGAGGTAATCTCCAGAGTGAGTTTGTCTATATGTGATGATGCAAAGGATTGGAATCTCCAGAGTGAGTTTGTCTATATGTGATGATGCAAAGGATTGGAAGGCAATTGTATCCCCCGACACAAAGAAGTAAAGTCCATCTACTTATCGCCAATCCCAATCGTTTGCTTGTTTTCAAATCCTGAAACACACAGTACATAGGAAAAAAGGTCACAGAATAGTTAAACTATTTAGTAAGACTACTTACTAAAAGTAAATTAGTGAAAAGAGGTGGCACATGAAGTGTAGAAGAGAGGGTCAAGTGATCTAAGAGCCAAATTGAGAATATGCCGATGGTAGTAGTATAGGTACCATAAGTAATAGTGACTTTGTCTTGACCCGAAGACGAGGAATAAGAATGAAAATAAGTAGATATGCCATTCATGTGGTCAGTAGTGCCAGAGTTGATCACCTAGGAATGTCCAGGGGATCAAGTAGTAGCGCATAAGATGACACCATGTATACCTGACATAATAAAGTGGAGAATGCTGGGGTAGTGCTTTGAAGCTATGCAAGAAGACGCTGAAGTGTGACAATATTTTAAAAGGCGCGACTGAAGTAGAAGTCCCATATGAAGCAAAGGCACCAAGGACAACAAAAGAATGAGTTATAGCGACATTGCCCTGCGGTTTTGGTCACTTTTTCTTTGTTCAAAATTTTGCAGGCATCTTGTCAGGATACTTCCACCACAAAATTCAACTAATGGTTTGTACAGCCATAGTGAGTACATTTCTTGTCACTCCACTTCTTATCGTGAGTGGGAGGAAGCTTATTAGTATCACTAGCAAGTGCAGAGTATTCATGAACATCTGAGTGTGTAGGATTAGCAAGCTTGCCACTCATGACCTGTTGCCATTGTTCTTCACTAAGAACTTTAAAGTAAGTCTCTTCCAATGAAGGGGCTGGGTCCATGTTAAGGATCTATTCTCTTAATGCATCATGGTCTGAGTTCAGCCCACTCAAGAACTTCACAATTCTGTCATCTTCTTGAAGAGTCACATAAGTTTGTTGATCAGCAAGCGATGTCCACTTAACTTTATAGTAGACATCTAACTCATTCTACAGTGAAGTAAGATTATTGAAATACACTGTGACAGTAAGATAGCTCTGCTTTAACTCATGTATGTTGTGACTCAACTGATACAGGTGAACCTTACTCTTCTTGTGAGCATAAAGACCAGCTAATGTTTTCCACATCTACGGTAGTAGACTTGTGCAGGATGGTCGGTCAAATCTTAGGGTTGACAGAGTTGAGAAGCCATGACATAACCATGTTGTTATCCTACCTCGAAGCAGGGAAGAGAGGGTCTAAAGGATCTGGCATTTTATGATCACCGATCAGAAAACCCAATTTTCATAACCAGTGAGATAGAGTCCAGCAGTGACAACCCATGATGGAAAATTATGCTCTGTCAATTTCTCTGATGTGATCTGTAATGTAGTTTGGCCGGTAGACACCATTGACACCTGTGGAGAAAAGATACCCCTCCACACTTGATTGTAACTGCTGGTTGTAGGACTGCTAGCCGTAACAAAGAGCAGCAAAAGCAAGAGATGCTCTTGGCCTAAACAAGAACAGTAGATGTAGTAGATCATGCAGTTGGAGGTTCTGGCCTGTGTAGGAAGGCTTCTCGGCCTGAATAAGAGTAGCATAGATAGCAGGCTCTGCAGATCCATGGTTCGCTGACTCGAGGATGTGACTCATATCTGATTACTGCAGATCTTGTACGAGTCCGCCCAACTTGAGCTTGACTCAGACTGACTCGATCGAGTCACATGTTTGAGATCTTTTTTTATATAAAATTAAAACTTTATGCAATGTTTGGATTGTTTACCCTATATTTTAAGTTATAGAAATACTATTTCATCAATCTAAAGTGTGTTTGCATTATTTAGTCTATTTTTCATTTTAACTAAGTTTTAATGTTATATCATTATTAGATAATCAATAAATTAACTTGACAATAGAGTTCAATGTTCCACATTTATAAAATGCAAGATCTATGACTGATGTTATATCATTATATGATTACTGTAGATGCGAGATGAACCTTTTTGGTGCATGGTTGGCAGTATCGGCCGAAACCGATACGTTTTGGCCGAAACGTATCGGTTTCGGCCGGTACCGATCCGAAACCAGGCCAAATCACTGTAGCATGTCCGAAACCATTAAGGGTTTCGACCGAAATCGGACGGTTTCGGTCGAAACCATCCATTTTCATTATTTTTTTTTAGTTTTTTAAATGGTTTCAATCGGTTTTGTCCGAAACCGAAACCAATACCGAAACCGGTACGTATCGGTTTCGGAACCGACCGAAACCGGTACCGAAATCGATACTGTCTTCCTTATTTTGGTGCCCCCAAGAGGTATTGTCCCCGTCACGCCGGAGGACGGCTAGGGTTTTGTCCTTATAAAAGGGCCCTCTTGGGATAGGAGGTGAAGACCTGCCTTATAAGCACTCGGTTGTTTTCTCAACATCCGATGTGGGACTAATCCCGTGACCCTAGGTCCGCTACACAAGCCCCCCCCCTTGAGAAGGCAAGCGAGTGCGCGAGAACTCAGGGTTCCCACAAACGGTGCCACTTTGTAGATGCGAGATGAATCTTTTTGGTGCCCCCAAGAGGTATTGTCCCCGCCACGCCGGAGGGCGGCTAGGGTTTTGCCCTTGTAAAAGGGCCCTCTTGGGGTAGGAGGTGAAGACCTGCCTTATAAGCACTCGGTTGCTTTCTCAACATCCGATGTGGGATTAATCCCGTGACCCTAGGTCAGCTACAATTATTATATTTTTTATTTTTAAAAAAATTAGATTAATTTTTAGATATTATATTATAATTTATATAATTTATAGTGACTCTTATGATTCTAAGTGGATCACGTATTGAGTTCGTCTGGATACAATCCGAGTCCCCCGAGTCGGGACGAGTCAGATTGGGTTAGCGAACAATGAGTGGATCAAGCTGCTAGAGGTTCTGGCCTATGCAGGAGGGTTTCTAAACATGACCAAGAGCATGCTGGAGACTCCGGCCTGGGCAGATGATGAATAGCTTGCTGGAGGCATCGGCCTGGGTAGGAGGGCCTCTCTGAGGCTTCGGAGAAGCTTCCGCAACGTTGAAGGCTTTGGAGGAAATTCTACGAACAAGAAGGGATCGTGAGCAAGTCCCTGCACCGGCCACCCTGTCCAGTGTTTTGGTCTTTGGTGGAGGTGAAAGGAAAGAGAAAGGAAGGGAGTGCCCTTGCGCTAGTGGGGAAAACCCCTGTGAAAGGGTGCGGCCCAAGAAAGGATGGGCTCCAAGGGGATCCCATGGTTGTTTGCTCTGATACCATGATAAAATAGAGGCAAGGGAGACCGATGGGAAGAGAAGAGAAAGGAGAGGCCGTGCAACCGCCTCCTTGGGTAGTTCGCCCTTCTTTATATATTAAAAAATATATATATATAATTACAACTCAGCCATCCTATAAGAGGGTGACCAGAAAGAAAGAAAATTATAAGAAAACCTAAGAAACCAACTATATTAAAAATATATTCCTGTTAATTTACAGAAATACCCATCTTCCTACATATTTGATGTATCTCGACGTTCAATCCATAATCCTTAGGTGTTCTGTTATTGAGCCATGAGTGATTATTGGTTACGTGGGTGACAAATGGAGAAATTTGCCCATCCATCTCTGATATACCCCTTTGGAATTCCTGACTCACTCAAACCATGATTAGCTTCTTTAGGAGTACATGCTGGTCTACAACCTGGCTTCTTTGTTCCTTAAATAAATTTAAGACATACTTGTGCCAACATATGTGGATGCCTAGCTCGGATCTTGATACCTTGATACCAAGAAAGTACTTTAACTAGGTGACCAAGATCATTAATTTGAAATTATCTTTCCCGATTGTTGTTTAACACCTGAACTCCTCCTCATGGTCCCCAGTAATAAGCATGTAATTTGCATACATACAAAGGATAATGACCTACCCATCTTTGCACTTGGTGAATGGTGTGTGATCTACATTCCCTTGAGTGTAACTGAACCAAATTATACAAGTCTACTCCTAGCAATGATGCCCTTAAAGGTTGTTTAGTCCTAGAGAGCTTGCTTTAGCATACAGACCTCTTTTGCCTAAATACCTGGAGAGGGATGCATATACTCTTCTTACAAGTCATCATTCAAGAAAGCGCTAGTTCAAATCAATCTTCAACAACTTCTAGGAGAATTGGACAGGTATAACTTTGACAAGCTTGAACTTTTGCTATGAGTGCAAATGCTACTGGATAGTCAACCCCATGGGTTTATCTGAACCCCATAGCTATTAGTGTTGCTTTATACATTGCTTTTGCACTAATTTGAATTATTTTTTTACTGTGCTTCCTTGGGGGGTTTACAAGTTCCAGGCACTAGTATCTAAAAGAGCTCCCATCTCTTCCTCCATTGCTTTCATCCATTTGGGATCCTTCTTGGCTTTAAATTTGTAAAAGAAGACAAAGTAGGCAAGAAAAAATAATATACGGGTGAGGGGTGGTAGTAACAATCATATTTAGAGATGGGATGTCTAGTGCATTCCATTGTTCCCTTTTTAATAGGAAAAATTATGTTAGGATCTGGATTTGGCTCACAAAAGAGCATAAGAAGGAAACGTCAAATTGTTGTTGTGAGTGTTTGAACTTGAATGTTCAGTACCTTATTGCAATTGATCTGTCACGGGCCTTTTCATTGATCCTCATGCCTGAATGTAATAACCCAATTTTTGGATCCACGTAGCATCAACCTACTCCTCGCAAGTGCAGACATTTGATGTGAACTAGGGGTACGACTAGCACCAAGAATGTGTAGGACAATAATGACAAGATTATTTGTTAACTTATTTGAATTTTGAAGGTCGACTATGAAGGATTTCTTAGGTTAAAGTTATCTCTTCCTAGAGGGGAATCCAAGTAAGACTCTGGCTCAAAGAATCTTACATCATTAATAACAGACTTTTTCCCTGTCCTAGGGATTAAGATGCTTGTAACCTTTTAAGGTGGGAGAATAGCCAAGAAATAAATTTTTTTGTGACTCTTAAATCATGCTTTTAACCTTGGGATTAACCAATGGGTAAGAGAAACTAAAGTCAGGGAAAAAGAATGTGATAGATCTATTTCTAAGATTTCTGGATGGCATCTTCTTGATGATTAACTCACAGTTAGTGCAAGTCAGCCCAAAACCCTTTGTGTGGATGAGTAGATCATGTTGGCATGAGTTGAAATGGTAGAGCATGAGAGGTCTCCAATTTGTGTCTATTCTTTCTCTCTACCTTTCCATTATCTTATGGAATGTATGTCCAATAAAACTTGTTATAGTACATTCATCTTTCATAGGTTATTAAAATTCCTTTTGAAATACTATTGTCAGATTTGAACACTTGTTTTTCCAAGCTGGTTATTATCGTCCTACAAAGGATTTAGATGATCGGGAGTTTCTCCCTAGATTTCATGAGGCAGATTTATGTGCAATGAGCTTATAAAATCTCTGTGGCCATGTTTGGGGCAGAACAGGATAAGGCCCCATGCATCAAAACACAATTTTGGATGGAACATAACTTTTACCTTTTGAAAATTGGAATAGGGTCTACATTGTTCAACAAGATGCGAAGTTTGAATTTGAAGAGACTTAACATCAACAAGATGAAATAGGAATATGAAGAAGGTTCTTAAAAACCTAAAAGACAAATGTCCTAGGAAGGAGCACCATAAATAGATCTCTCTTATTCATAGGTGTTAAATGGCCCAAACTTAAACCCAAAACCTAGGCCTTGAGTTGAGGGAATCCTTTACAGATAAAGAGGGAAAGCACCCACATATTATCTCATGTGGGACTTGTAAAGGGGATTTTTCTCACTCCAAATACAGTCCACTGGTGTAGGCAAGAGTCTAGGCCCATCAGGGCAAAGGAGGCCCAATAAGGTCGTCCAACTCTTTTAAGAGCATTTCAGGCCCAGTAAAATGTTGTCAAAGCCTTGTACGAATGTGTCCCATGTTGGCCCCTTCACTAGGTGTTAGGCCAGAACGAAAGCCATTGAGCAATGGACGTGGCACCCTAAGATTCAACTCGAGGGATTCCGATGGTAACTCGCTCTTGAGTTCTCCTAGGAGGCTTAGAGAGCCGATTTGATAAGAGGCCCAGAGCATTAACTTGGCCCCAACATCATAGGAAAAGGGTACTAACTCGAATCCCGCAAGGGCCTTAGCCCACTCATCGGCAAAAGAGCCTTAGCTTGATCGCAAGGGCCTTAGCTCGCTCACCATTGAAAGAGCCTTAGCTCGACTACAAGGGCCTTAGCCCACTCACAGAGCCTTAGCTCGACTACAAGGGCCTTAGCCCACTCACAGGTAGAAGAGCCTTAGCTTGATCGTAAGGGCCTTAGTCTGCCCACCGGTGGAAAAGTCTTAACTCGATCTTAAGGGCCTTAGCCCACTCACCGGTGGAAAATGTTTAGCTCGATCGCAACGACCTTACCCCACTCACCGGTAGAAGAGCCTTAACTCGATTCTAAGGGCCTTAGCCCACTCACCGGTGGAAGAGAAGAGCCTTAGCTCGATCCTAAGGGCCTTATCCCACTCACCGGTGGAAGAGCCTTAGCTCGATCGCAAGGGCCTTAGCCCACTCACCGGTGGAAGAGTCTTGGCTCGAGGTCTTAGCCCGATCGATGGCAAAAGAGCTTTACCTTGATAAAAGCCGACGTGAGAACTATCTCAGAAGAACAAAACATATGAAGAACAGTTAGGGGCTTGGGTGGCTACCCTGGAGCATTCTGTCAAGTTCCATCACCTCCTGACAATATTGCATTAAAGGTACAGGAGAGAATCAATAAGTAACCCCTGCGAAGCACGACTGCCTCCCTGCCCAGTAATAAACACAACTTGAGAAGTGGGCGTTACCCCCCCAAATATGTCACAACAGTGCCACAATCTCAAGAGGAATGCCATCGGGCAGATGAAGAGTCACCAGTTTCCAAGGGGTCAAAGTGTCAGGTCCAGTAGATATTCGCGCCTCTACGATGCCGCAATATGTATGGTTTTATTTAAGTATAGACCCCTAGAAGAATTCTTTAGATCCGCTATCATCACAACCAAGAAGGCCTATATAAGGAGATCTCAACGATCTCCTCCAGGTATGAAAAAATAGGAGGGTAAAAGAGAATAATCTTATCATTTTCCATTTAGAGTTCAAAAAAGCGAAGGAACCGCAAAAGTGGTCTTAGTTTTCGTTTCTCCTTCATCCCCATGAATCTACCTGCCAGCCATGACACTTTGAGGGAAATCCCCTCGTTCTCTACCTCCTTATCTTTCGTCATTACAATAGACATATTTAGCCCCACTTTCAGAGAGTCCATCCCTCTTCCCATACAACGCGTGTTCACTTGAGTGTCGGAGGGTTCTCTCAGGGAACATCTACCCCGGTGAGAACATCACTTGTAGGAAAGGAGTTCGATGAGATCTTCTCAAGGCAGCGGTCATCTCTGGTGGTCCGGTGGGAGAAGCTCAATGAGGTCTTTTCACCACCTCATCAACTGAAGTCGGCACTTGAGGCATCTCCGCCTCCGGTCATCGCTTCAATTGCCCGATCTGCTGTAGAAATCCCACCTCCTCCCCCCATCCGGGATGTCAACAGGGGAGCGCCGTGCTCAATCCACAATTGTGGGGTTGTAACCGCATGTTCCTAAGGCAGGTCCTGTTCCTGCATCCCCCCTCGTCCTCCCCTACTATCTCGTCTCCCACTAGATCTGTCTTCAAGAAGACCTGGAGCACATGGAAGTCATGAAATTCTTAATTTGGGGATAAGGAAGCTTCCTCCACGGACAATAAAAGACAGTCCTCCTCCTGCCTCATATCCATGTTGCTAGGAGCAAGTGGTTGATGCCTTCAACATATTTAGGCAGCCGACTCCTGTAGAGTGCATCTCTCCTTTAGGGAGATTTGCCCACCATCCCGCCACTATGCTCCCTGGTTCCATGAAAGCTCACCTCCGGGGCATCAAGGGAAGATTGTGGCGGCTAATCCGCTTCGTTGGACTGTTCATATGTACGCCAATCAAAATGCCTTTGTAGGGATTTTCACTCAAGCTTCAATCTAACTCAGGGCTTTCCTCCATCTTTCGTTCCCTTCGACCATGGCTCAACTATGTCAACCACTCCAGGAAGACCTAGGTGATGAGGTATATAACCCGGCGCAAGATCAGTAGCACAAGTTCTAGGTCATTGGGCTAACTCAGATTAGACTAATGCCCTTCCAAAATTTACGCTCCATCTCCCTCCTTGGTCGTAGATCCCTCCTTTCTCTCAAGCTCTATATATGAGCCCTCCCCCCTTTTATCAGGCTCTGTGTGCCTATCAACCCGGTTTTGTTTCATTTCACTAAAAAAAAAACATTCATGATCCTAAGGTCTTCTCCAATTTTACCTTTTACTTTCCCTATTTTTAATGTATGCTTTGGCCATCCTCTACTAATATGAGATGTGATCCATTCCCATTAGCGAAGTCTCTGAGTCATCCAACAGTCCAAAGAAGCTGCGAGATTTACACCTCCACAGGACTAAACCTCAACACCCCTTATATCGCTGAACCCGAATGGTTACGTTATAAGTGATGTTATTGAATGGGTGGAGCAGCCCAAATAGGTAAGCCCAGCTCTGATACCATGTTAAAGGCCTGAACTCGAACCTAAATCTTAGGCATTAAGCAAAAGGAATCATGTACAGATAAAGAGGGAAGGCGCTTACACATTATCTAATGTAGGACTAAATCTCAACAATAGGTTTATGCCAAGACTGGTTCAAGACTGAAAGGAAATACTTCTCGTGGGCTCAAGATTGTAGAGGCCTCTCACTTTATGACCATTCCTAATCTGTTGCCTTGTTGTCAAACCCTAGGAGATGTGTTGGTCAAGAATGAAGGTCACAAAATAGTTTAAGACTTTTATGTTGCTCACTGAAATAAGACAATTTTATTTGGTTGTTTGGGTGGGTGGGGGTGGGGGTTCAGGAGAGGTGATCGAAGACCACAATAGATTTGAGAGAAATGGAACACGAAGAGCTATGGATAGGATCTGAAGAGGCAAGATCTCGTGCCAAGTCATGAGCCGTCCGATCTAGGGTGTTCGCGGGGCGCAGCCACTTCAGGACAAGATTCTGCAAAAAGAGAACCGAGTGATCAGGGGCCCGGGGTTGTAAACCCGGGGAAAACCCTCCAATGCTTAAGTCAGCGATGGGTATGAGCGAGGTGCGAAAATGAGGCAGGAGAGGCGAGGGGCACGAGATAGCTCTCCACCAGTTGAAGTGGCTAAGAATTGGCTTACCTTTCTGGAGGGGTTCCCTGTGTTTATATAGTTGTCGGCTCCTTTCCCTGGGTAGAGGAAGCGTGAGGGCCTAGGGGACGCTACATCCGCAAGAGGGACTTTTACCGTTCATGGACTCTCGTCCTCCCCTTATCCCCTTGAGCTTCCCACTCCCAAGTAACAGCGTAATATCTGCTTGGATAGGCTCACGGTCGCGAAGACTTCGCCTTGGCTTACCGTGGAGTCCTGATGACGGGCTTGTCTATTAAAGATAAGGGGTATCCCTTGCCTACACCGGGGGGGGGGGGGGGGCGAGATTTTGGGCATTCCTAAAAGAGCATTTCTTTGCCTTATGGTCTCTCAGCTGATCGCCTGTAGGCTTTTCCCGAGCCTAAGGGAGGCATGTCGATCGGGCGATCGAGTCAAGGCTCGATGGGTGTTGACACCTGCTTATTTTTTCGAATTAATCGAGGATTAACCATAGAGAAATATTCCCTAAACAAAGCAAAACGGCATAACGCCAAAGGTGCTCTACCAGTCGAGTTGAACTCGAAAATCGAGACATTTCGCTGGGTCAAACGGCATAACATAACAAGTGGGGATCATCCCTGAGCAAAGGGCACTACACCAACCACTTTTCCGACAACCGAGTTAGATCCAAGGTTCGGGACAACCTACCGTACCAAACGGCACTCTGAAAAGATTCGGGATTACCCTTGGATACCCTGCATATGGTATCACACCGCCGGCACCTCAACAACCGGGTTAACTCGGGGCTCAGAACAGCCTACCGTACCATACGACTCTTCGCCAAGAAGCGAGGGCCACCCCGACTCCCAAACAAACGGCATCATCATGTCGACACCCCAGTTATCGGGCCAACCCGAGACTCCCAGCAACCCATCGCGTCATGCGGTGCATGACGGAAAAGCAGGGAACAACTCCCGACACACCTTCTGCGAGCGGCTTGACATCGGCGACTCCATCAGTTACATCACACCTGGGTTCACCGCGTTCAAGATGGAGCTCAGACAAACACCGAGTTCGGCCGATCCGGGTCCAGATTCAAGTAAGCTATTTCTTCACTCAGTCCACCTAACCTTCGTAAGCCCTAGCTCACCTAGCTAACCCAAACCCCTGAACCCAGCCAATCAGCTCAACCCACCTAAATCCTGGACTCACTCAGCCATGGCCCATTCAAACCCTTTACTCCATCCAGTCTTAACCCTCAGCAGGACCTACATGACCTTTCCCTCTCCTTCAGGTCAAACCTAACCATTCCGGCCCATCCGAACCCCCTAGGGGCAGAGGTTTACCCGGACCAGGAAGCCCCCAACCACTTTAGCCCGCATGGACCCCCTTTACGCGGACCTGCCCGCTCGTTCATGAACGCGGTCACCTTCACGACCGCGTCCAGAGGGGGGGTTTATGCGGACTTGCTCGCCCCCCCCCCCCTCGAGCAAGTCCACATAAACCCCTGGCCCACACGTCAGGGCAGAACGCGACCGCATTCAAAAACCCCCCAGTCAAGTCTGTGTAAACCCCCCCTTTACGCGGACTTGCACCCCCCCTCCCGAGCAAGTCCGCGTAAACCTCCCTCCAAACTCTATAAAACCCCCCATGGGGTGGCCAAGGGTCATAAGATGCATAGAGCTCATCCATGGGACTACAAACGGCGCGTGAAGGACTTGGTTGGCTGGTTTTGTGTTGCTAGGCTCACGCCGAGGGCATGTCGCATGATTGTACCTCATACGGCGTTTAGCCAAAACACAAACCTTCTCAAAGGCGGCCCCTGCTTTGATGAACGCACCTTATCTAGATGTTGTTTGATGATCGCATGTTGCTCGATGAAAGCATCTTGCCTGGGCCCTGACTCGATATTCGTGCACGACTCTAGATGTTGCTTGATGAACGCACTCTGCCCAGGCTCTGTCTCGATGTTCGTGCATGACCCTGATGTTGCTTTTATCAAAGCACCCTGCCCCATCTCTGCCTCGATAGTCGTGCATTATCCGAAAGCACCCTTCTCGATCTCTGCCTCGATGTTCGTGCACGACCCAGATACTACTTGATGAAAGCACCTTGCCCAATTCCTATCTCGATAATCGCGCACCGCCAGATGTTGCTTGATGAGAGCACCCCGTCCGATCCCTGCCTCGATAATCGTGCTTGATGAGTCACAACGGTGCCCGCGGCACTCGACTGCTAAGTCCAGACGGCGTTGGGTTACTCTAGCCTTAACGGCGCTCAACAACTTCAGTCACAACGGTGCCCTCGGCACCCGACTGCCTAGCTACTCCAGTCACATCGGGGCCTGCGACACCTAACCGCTCAAGCACTCGAGTCACAACGGTGCCCCAGGCACCCAACTATCGAGTCCAGACGATGCCGGGCTACTCTAGCCCCAACGACGATCAACAACTCCAGTCACATCGGGACCCGCGGCATTCGACCGCCCAGCTACTCTGGTCACTACGGTGCCTACGGCACCCGAATGTCCAGCTAATCCAGCTACAACGGTGCCCACGGCACCCGACTGCCCAGTCCCGGCGATGCCCGGCTACTTCAGCTCCAGCGGCGCTCAGGCTCTCCAATCTCAGCGGTGTTCATGGCACCTGATCATTCTAGCGACAATATCCAGGGTACCCAACTCCCAGTTTCAACGACGCCTGGTCGCCCCAATCACAGCGGTGCTTAGGGCACTCGACTACTCCAATCATTACCATGCTAATGGCACCCAACTACTCCAGTCAAAGTGATGTCTACGGCCTCAACTGCTCCAGTCACAACGGTGCCCACGACACTCGACAATTCCAAGCTCAACGGCTTTTGGTCGCTCCAGTCAAGGCGATACTCACGCCGTCCGACCGCTCCAGTCTCAACAGCACTCGGCCGCCCCTATCTCAACAGTGCCCGGCCGCTCCAGTCACAAGTGGTGCCCGCCCCATTCGGTCGCCTCAGTATTAGCGACGCCCAATTGCTCCAGCATAGCGGTGCCCACAGCACCCCAACTTCCACGATCTCGACACTGTCTCATGTCGGGAATACATTGTGATGTCCCTCAGGCGGCATCCTGCCGAGTCATAAGTCCTTTGACGGACACTATGTACAAATGCGGAAATATCCGCACAATAACGCAATGACTCGGGGACCGTCACGAATGACGGAATTGTTCTGTGGCTTGCGCGCATTTGTAATTGGGCTTTCATGCCCCCATATAAATACCTTTCATGGCATATAATTATGTAATCCAGTCAGGGAACTGATCCCCATCCTCGCTAGCTACCAGTCTCAAGGCTACCCAGTAAATTGCCATCTGTCTCCCAGCTCGGTCCTAACTCCTCTAGCCGGATAGCTTGCCCGAGCCACAACGTGCCTGCTCCCTACCGAGCCAGTTTCCGCTGCTCCGCTGTCCGAGATCGTTCTCATAAACCCAGAGTTCATACCCTTTCCAGTGTCCACACTGGAACCAGTCTCTCTGCCCCCAGTTATCCCTGCCGTGTTGCTGTTGCCCTGTCACTATTGCATGGACTAAGCCCTCCCGACGTCGCGACTCCCAGGGTCCCTGACTCTTCTCTTCGACAGTAGAAACAAAGGTGTTCAGGCTCGGCCCGATGTAAAATAAACACCAATTGCTTGCGATCGGTGGGGAAGACATCCAGTACACGAGCTCCTATAATCGCCTACACTCGTCCCAGCGGAACCTCCCTCTCTCCACGTGGTGTACGATATTCCGTGCCCTCGTGCCGTGCCTTGGTGGCACATCCCCAGTCAAACACATTGGTTCCACAGGTGATCGTCGAGAAATCGACTGGCACGCCCGCATTCCATCCATCCATCCATGTCCCAGTCTTTCAGAACGATTAACCATACGCCATTCCTTCCTGTGCGTTCCTATCATTCTTTTCACCCTCTTTTCAATACCCTCGGAATCCCCGCGTGCCAAGATGACTTATCTCGGCCTTCCGTAAAAGGCGAGTGTGCGTCACCGCCTCGAGGAAAAATAGAAGAGACTCCCTGCGAGCGAAACAAGTTGGCACGCCCGTTGGGACGTCTCCTACCTTCTCTCTGCCGATGAAAAGTCATACATGCCAAGTATACGTTGCAATGCCTTTGCCTTTTCTTATCAGAGAGGAAGAGGAGGGCCCCCGTCTAGGCTACAACATGCGACCGGTTATCGTCGAGCAACCAACCTGCAAGCAGCAACAACAGCAACCAACCAGTGGCGATGGTGACCTATGGTCCATTCGTCATCGCCATCCACCCCGGGCACGTACAGCTGGTGATGCTAATCGTGTTCGGCAACTCTGCCTCAGCCTTCGGCTCGCCCTGATCCTCGGGCGCCATTGCTGTGGCCGAAGTGCAGCCCAGTCCAGCGACTGCCTATACAGGCAGCTGGCCCCTCTGCTCTTCCAGCAACAAAGACCCATGCGGTCATTGACCCCTGGGTCCCCAGCTCCGTCAGCACCCGACATGGGTCGCCAGGCTCGGGTTTCCAGTACGACGTCACCCCTGACCCATTCAAGCGTTAAGCATTGGGTCCCTAGTCACGCCTGTTCCTAACACGGACAATGAGATCCAGGTCTTCGGCACCTTGAAATTTGACATGGGTAATGAACCCCGGGTCTTTGCCACATCGACTTCCAGCACAAGCTCTCAGCCTCAGACACCAGTTGCAACAACGACAACGGCCTGTGGGGGCATTTCGCCCAAGGATTCGGCCACATCAGCTCCTAACACGGGCACCAAGCCCTAGAACGTGGCCAACTCAACACCCATGACGGGCTTCCAGCCTTGGGTCTCAGTTCCAGCAACACCCAAGACGGGAGTTTGGCTCCGGGGACTAGCTCCAGCAACACCCATGACGGGCTGCCAGCCCTGGGTTCCAGCTTCATTAGCACCCGAGACGGGCTTCCAGCCCCGGGTCCCAGCTCTATCAACACCCAAGACAGGCTTCCAGCCCTGGGTCTCAGCTACATCAACACCCAAGATGGGCGCTCCGCCCTGGGTCCCAGCATTCCAGCATCACCAGGCTACCGAACTTCCGGCAGAGCAGACCCCAGCCAAGGGGGCCATCATCGAGCCATACAAAGGGGATGTTGACGAGGCCCCTCCAACTGAAACGGGCGCCACTGCCCCTGGCTCGAGGAGTCTTGGAGGGGTCCCTTCACCGCAGCAATAGACAAAGGGTGATTTCGGCCCCCAGCAAGGGCGATTCGCCTTCCAGGTGTCAATCTACGACTGTTGCCGGTCGTTGGCGACTCCCCTTGTACGGGACGAGTTTCAACGCTGCTCCTCCTAGGCACTGCTGGAGCGAGTCATGGAGGGGGGCCTCTTCTTGGCCCAGTTGGGGGCCGAGGTTGTGGACCGCCTAGCGCGGGCGGAGAAAGGCGAGACGGCACAGGCCAAGGTCCGCGCCGAGCTAGATCGGAAGCTCGGCCCACTAGCTTCTGAGCACGAAGCCCTCTGCTTGGAGATGGCGTCACTCCTCTCTCGGGCCCGAGCGGAGCAGGAGGAAGTGCGGTCCCTGACAGAGCAGCTATCCCAGGCTCGGTACTCGGCCGAGCTTAAGAGCGGGCTCTTAGAGAAGGAGCGGAAAGCTCATGAGGCGAGCTCAAGATAATGGGAGGCCGAGCGGGAGGAGCTCAGGGGCCGCCTCCTGACGGCGGAGCGGGAGAGAGGGGAGGCCGAGGTGAAACTGGCAGAAGCCGAGGCGAAGATAATGGAAATCGAGGTCGGGGGGCAGAGGCTGAGGCTGAGGCGAAGGCGGTAGATGGATACCTTGCCTCGGAAGAGTACTAGGAGGCTCTGGAAAAGATTGCCTTCACCTTCTACGGGTCGGGATATAAGCACGGGCTGAGGAAGGGCTTCGCGCAGGGATTCAAATGGGCAGCGTGCCTGGCCCAGGACTAGGTTGCCGATGAGCTTATCTTTAACCCCGGGCAGTGATATGACTCGGATGAAGAAAGCTTGACCCCTCCGTCCACGCCCGAGTCTAGTGCCTCAGATGAAGAGAGCGAGGGTCACCTCGACCCCATAGAGGCAGAGCTGCCAACCTCGACTGCTTTAGGAGAACACTTGGTCGAGGCAATTCCCACGTAGGTGGGGTCAGTGCCCGAGCCAGTGGCTCTCGAGGGGACCGAGCGTGCGCAGCCTCCAATTATCGAGGTGGCGCTGAACCCCGAGGACCCTCCAGCTTCCGAGCCCTCCAGAAGGCGACCGACCCCCCGATCCTCTTCTCCGATCTCATTAGACTGAGATCAACTTGTACTTGCCTTTTGGCCTTTCTCTCTTTATCGCTTGTAGTTGTTTTTGTACTTTCTCTCTTCTACCTTTTATAAAAGGAAATGCTTCACAAATAGGCAATGACTGGCTCACGAACTCTTTGACTGAGTGTTGTTCATCATATCCGCGCACATCAGTAGATAATATCTTCGTACGATCCTCCTGCCGAAAATTCAGGGTCACACGTCTAGCGCTCGCTTTGCCTGTACGTATTCCCAGACATAGAGCTCGCGTCCGCTCGTCTCCCCAGGCTTTGAAGGTGTAGATCTTTCGCGTATTCCCCATAACGGGCGTGCGGAATCAGGAGGAGCTGCGCCTCAAAGAATCTGCGCGCAGCTTTCCAAAGTCCATTCGCGTCCCTTCGGGGGAGTGTTAATTAAGGCAGGGGTGCTGACATAGGGTAGGGGCACTGCCTCATCTTCGGCCTATAAAAGGCTTTGAAGAGTGGCTTTGGACCGCACATCCCTGCATTGTGATAACCAGCCTTCTTCCCTCCACCTCTCCTTTCTTCCTTGTCTTCTTCTGTTTCGGTGGAGCCATGGAGTCTGCTGATGAAGACGACGATCCCAGGGTTCACCGGAGCGGATAAGCTGACTCGGTATAACAAAATGGAGGATGACTAGGTGGACGGCATAGCAGAAGGGAGGACACGCAATGGGTTCTTCCCCGCAGACACGCTGTCGCCCACCTAGGGAGAGGGAAGGGGGCCCTGGAGACGCGTTTTCAGTGGCATCCCCCTACCGGGAGAGTGGGACACCTCAGGAGGCCGCTCTTGGGCTGCATGGAGGAAGCTTCCCCTTCGTCCGCCTTCCTTCCCTCTTCTTTCCAACGAGGGGCTCCCCCTCATTCTTTTTCTTCTCATTCTTTTGCTCATCTTTTCTTTTTCTTGCTTCTCCTTGCCCGCACCATCTTCCCAGATGGAAGGCATGGCCCCACACTTCTTTTTTGCTGGGCCCTTTTTTTCCCTTTTTTCTCGCACTTCTTCCCAGTGTCGTCTTCCTGGGTGATATTGACAGATCCGGGCATCGTTGGGTCTGCAGTTTCATCACCCGAGCCAATTTCCACACTTGGCGGAGTCAGTGGCTCGGTTTGAAGCTACTCACCCTGTACGCGCCGAGTTATCATGTCACGTCCCGAGATATGTAGCGGAAGTAAGTCGGGAATGTGAACAGCTGGCATGGTAAGCTTCACGCTAGCAAGACAATCATAGCGCTAAACACTCACACATAAAAGAGGAATGTACAAGGTAATGTACTAAAAAATCCAACTTTATTGAATAATAATCAAAGGTTTACAATCTGGCTCTTAACTTGACTCCTTGCACTCTAGACTCAATAAAAAGGAAAATTACATAACATGATCAACTTCACTGTCTATTACAGTGAAGGAACTTATTACAATATGACTCATGTTTAACTAATTGGACTCATAACTATGGCTCCTCTCGTGCATCAATCACTCTCGGACCCATCACTTGAGTAGTCCGAATCCCCACTAGAGTCTCCTGAAAGGATTGAAAAAGTAGGGAATGAGCACACTTGCCCAGTAGGTCAAGTTTAAATGATTAATATTTTAGCTCTAGAAGATAAGATAAAGAAAATGCGATGAAACACGCAATAAAACCAAAGTAACAACATAAGTAGCAAGATATAGATCATAGAGATATGAGAGTTCATGTAGAATGAGAGCATGATCAAGTAAGAATATCATGTGGCCTTTCATGTAACGATAATGTACTTTTCATAACCATAAGGCTATGCATTAGAAAGTCATGTAACAAGAATGTACTAGCAAGCATGTAATTTTCATGTGAGTTCATGGATTTCACCTGTTTATAAAAAAAGTACTCCCAGCACAGTGCGACGTCAGTGTTCATCATACTCCATGGTTTACAGTATGTTTCCAGCCATCCGCCGAGGGGGCTAGCGTCGAGCCTTTGGACATTGTCTGTGCCCGCTCTTGCATCTTCACGTTATAAATCAAGCTACTTCCACCAGAATTAATAAAGTTTCAGCCAATAATGTAAAGTTTAAACAATATGTTCTAGATAGCAACATCAAGGTGAGAATGCACCAAATATGAATCATATGAGTTCAAGGATGATTTAAAGACAATGTCATGCTACGGAAGGAATCCGACAGTATAACGGTACTTTCATTATAGTTCCATACTTATTAATGGCTCTTTTAACAAAGTGTGGGATTCCAGATAATGAAAAGACTATATGAGAATATAGTAAACATAACCGTTGGGTCAAACCTCAGATTTCACACAATCTAGAAGAAAACGGTCAGGATAGAACCGCTACTAGGAAATAGCGATCATGCAAGGACCGTTTTATGGATAATGCGGTTATGTCGAGGCCGCAATCAGGGTGGAGTCGACGTAGTGATTAGTCTGGAAGAAGACGGTCTCTCCAGGGCCGCAATTTAGAAGTGGCGGTCTCATGAAGGCCGCTATCATTTCAGGGTGCAGGAAAACATGGAAAACTTAAGTGCTTTCTAATCCATTGGACTTTTAGGGTATAACCAGCTCGGCGTCCTAGTGGGAATCCTAGGCTCGCGGAGACTTACGAAGGCCTTGAAACATGATCACCTAGTCCGGCAGAAGGAATAACCGACGGAGAGGATCACAAATCCAAGAGAGTGTTCCTATCATGTGCAAGTGTAACTAATAGCATTGTACCAGAATACGTGCTATGTACTTAAGAAAGACTGAGATGAGAGTGAATCGTGTAAAACATCGATCAAATCATCAATTTAAACAAGTTCACAAATCATGTGAAATAACTTTAATACAAGACTATATAGTTTTGGCATGAAATTAGCATAAGATTAAAATAAGCTTATAACACCTGAAGGACATGAAATCTTTCAGGGTTGATGCACAATATAACCAAAATCATGAATACATGATCATAACTAGGAGTAGGACCTACTTACTTAGGCTTAGCATATGTTTATAAGGGCTTAATCTGCATTCTGTTTGGAGTTAATAGGAAGCAAAAAATAGAAACACGAATGCGGTTTATCCAGAACCGCTACTAGACATTAGCGGTCGGTCTCGAATCGCTACTTCACAGTAGCGGTCTCTGCGAGACCGCCTTCTGTCGGCAATAGGCAGAAGATCAATAGGGCGTGCAATGCCTATTCTAAGACAACTAATGTATGAAAACTATAAGGAATAGAGGGACAACACATAAGAGCATGTTTAGATTGAAAAGGATGCATGGAAGGACATGAATCATGCTAAAATTCTTGTCTTTAGTTAAAAGGTGCAGAGATATGCATGTTATGAAACCTAACTGCGTAAGCATAGAAAAATATAAAGTTCTCTAAGTATAGTGCATGAAATCACGAGGAATTTGAGGGCTTTTAATCCTAACTTGATATTTAAGCCGTTCATGAACCTACCTCTGGGAATGCTCTTAGAGTTCGAATTTCTAACTGGAAGATGGGGTTAGTTCCTGTGCGTCCTGCGTAGAAACAACAACTTCTCGCCCTTCTATCTCCTTAATCTATTGACCAAAATTCACGAGGTTTGGAGGAAAGGTATAAGATACAACGAGGAACAGTAAACTCTAAAGGCCAGACACGAATTTACCTCTGCTAACGTCCCTAAGCTTTAAGTCTTTGCTGGACAGACACACCTGTTCCTGTGCATTTTGTAGAGAAACAACTTCTGGACGTTCTAACTTTTCAACGGCTTGAACTCCTAGCACGAAATTTGAAAGGGAGTTAGTCAATACTAAGGGGAATAAACAGTTCTAAAGAGTTGACCCTAAAAGACGACGTCTTACCTTCGAACCACGCGAGCCAAAACAAGGGTTCGCGCAGGTCAATTCTGGGTTCAATTTATAGAGTGGGTCTACGGTTTGAGAGATTAGATCGATTAGGAGTCCTAATTTGGAGTAGGATCGATCTCCAAGAGTCCTAGATTAGGTAGCTATGCCATCGAACCTAAGGGGTTGGGATGGTAAAAATCCCATTTTTTCACGCCTCTACAACTTTCGTTCACGGAACATAATAGCGGTCTTGGTCGGACCGCTTTCTTGAGAATGCGGTCTCGCGATAGACCGCGTTCTCACACTTTATTCGAAATTTTTAGATTTTTAATTTATCTTCTATTTATCCTCTTAATTGGTCTATTTATCTAATTTAATTCCGTAAATTGCGCTAAGTACGTTTCTAAAAGTGGGCTTGGGCCTAAAGGCCTTGGAATTAGGGTTTTGGGCCTATTTAAAGTGGGTTTGACCATTTGGTTAATTTATGACTTTTAAATTAATTTATTAATTAACCCCTAATTCATTTAATTAGCCCATTAAGCCTTTTTAATGTTAAATAATTTTATTTAATTAAAAAAAAATCCTAGAAAAATTTGGGGTGTTACATATCACTTTCTTATTGTAAGGGTTGTTGCCCCTCCCAATGTATGAACAAGCATAAGCATGCAATAAAATTTCATTCTTATTACCTTCTGCATTTATTCTTATATGCTTGCGTATCGTGCATGGATGGTATCAGGAGTACAGAATGAAATGTGAGCTCACAAATAAAATTTACACAACGTTCGCGGGATCGGTTTTCCTTCCATGGTTGCCAATTTGTAAGCCCCTTTTCCGAGCGTCTCGACCACTCGGTAAAGGCCTTCCCAGTTAGGGGCCAGCTTACCCACCGTCTCCAGTGGTCGAGAGAATTCGGCTTTCCTCAGGACTAGGTCTCCCGGGAGGAACTGTCGACCACGAACCTGGGCATTGTAGTAATGGGCCATGCGCCGCTGATATTCCGTCGCTCGGATTCTCGCGGCTTCGCGTATTTCATCGGCCAGCTCGAGGTTTTCCAGCAGCTTCTGGTTGTTAAGCTCGGGCTGAAAGTTGATAACCCGAAGAGATGGGCTACCAATCTCCAACGGAATGACGAACTCGATACCATAGACCAGTTAACCTGAAGAGATGGGCTACCAATCTTCAACGGAATGACGACCTCGGTACCATAGACCAGTTGAAATGGGCTTTCTCCTATAGAGTCCTTTTGAGTGGTGCGGTATGAAAAAAGCACGCTAGCCAATTCTTCGAGCCAATTATCCTTAGCTTTACCGAGTATGGTCTTTATGCCCTTAAGAAGGGTCTTATTAGCATATTCGACCAAACCGTTCGCCTGCGGGTGGGCTACCGAAGTGAAGTGATTGCGAATATGTAGGTCGGCACACTTATTCATAAAATAAACACAGTTGAACTGTCGGTCATTATCGCTTACTATCACTCAGGGGATGCCAAAGCGATATATGATCGACCGCCACACAAAACTCCAAATTACTCCTTCTGTTACCTTCGCGGAGGCCTCGGCCTCGATCCACTTGGAGAAGTAGTCGATGGCAACGATAATGAATTTCTTATGAGCCTGGGCCACAGCGAAAGGACCCAGGATATCAATTCCCTACCGAGCGAAAGGATAAGGCTCGGTGAGCATTACAAGTGTCGAAGCCGGCTGATGGATCATATGGTCAAACTGCTGACAACGATCACATTATCGAAAGTAGGTCGAGCAGTCGCGCTGCAAAGTGGGCCACCAGTACCCCCGCCGCAGCAAGATTCTCGCGATCGACCTCCCTCCTTGGTGCGCGCCGCGTATCCCCTCGTGAATCTCCTCGACTGGTCGTCGAGCCTCACGAGGTTCAAGGCATTTGAGGAGGGGTCCGACAAAAGATCGTCGGTAAAGCGATCCGTCGAGTAGAATAGACCGTCGGGCTTGATACTTGAGACGCCTGGCTTCTCGGGGGTCGGAAAGCTCCCGACCGTCGCTTAGCCAGGCGATGTAGAGCACCCTCCAGTCGTCAGGTGGCACCTGAACAGTGGCTACAAGTTCGGGGTCTATGCTGGGGCTCTCCAGCTCTTCGAGGAGGACCGATCGGGTCCCATCTAGGCTGATGGAGGAGGCGAGGCGAGAGAGCGCGTTCGCTCGAGAGTTTTCCTCCCGTTTCAGATCACTTGAAAGCTCTCAAATAGCTGAGCTACCTCCTTCACCAGTTAAAGGTACTTAATCATCAGCGGTTCCCGAGCCTCGTAGTCTCCGTTAATCTGGCTGGTGACTAATTGCGAGTCGGTGTAAATCTTGACTTGCTCCGCTCCTAGGCACTTTGCCATCTGGGCTCTAGAAAATAGGGCCTCGTACTCGGAGGCGTTGTTGGATGCCGCAAATTTGAACTTCAGGCCATACTGCAACTCCACTCCCTCCGGGGAGCTAAGGAGGATTCCTACGCCGCTGCCGGCCGAGCTTGACGATCCATCGACGAAAAGCTCCTAGACCGGGCCAGCTACAGGTGGGAGAGTTTCATCAAGTTGAGCAATATTCTCTACGATGAAGTCCGCGAGTGCTTGACCTTTGATGGCGGTACGGGGGTGGAAAGAGATATCGTAGGCCTCGAGCATGACCGCCCATTTGACGAGGCGCCCCGAAGCTTCGGGGTGAGCCAGAATCTTCTTTAAGGGCTCGTCGGTCAGCACCACAATGTTGTGCCCCTTGAAGTAGGGCCGAAGGCGTTTGGCTGAGGTCACCAACGCTAGCACGAGCTTCTCGATTGCAGGGTACCTCTCCTCGGCGTCAAGGAGCACCTTGCTGACGTAGTACACCGGCCTTTAAGTTCCCTGGTTGTCTCAGACTAATACTGAGCTAACAGTAGAGGATGTTGCCGAGAGGTATAGATAAAGGGTTTCTCCTGGCACGGGCTTCGAGAGTACCGGAGGAGGCATCAGAAACTGCTTTAACTCAGTAAAGGTTTTTTCGCATTCATCATCCCAAGCGAAAGTAGGGGCAGCCATCTTTGGCCCTTAATAATTTGAAGAAGGGCAGGCAGTGCTCCGCAGCTCGAGACATGAAGCGGTTCAGCGCGACGATCCTCCCTGTCAGACGTTGGACGTCCTTGATGTTCGTTGGTCACCGCATATCCAGGATAGCCTGGATCTTCTCGGGATTCGCCTCAATCCCCCGTTGGGTTACTAAAAACCCTAAGAACTTTCCAGACTTGACTCCAAAATTACACTTTGAAGGGTTAAGTTTCATATTGTACCTTCGGAGAGTTTGGAAAGTCTCAGCCAGGTCGGAGAAGTGATCTTCGGCCTTTGGCGATTTAACGAGCATGTCGTAAATGTAGGCCTCGACGTTCCGACCGATCTGGTTTTCAAAAATCTGGTTGACCAACCTTTGATAAGTTGCTCCGGCGTTCTTCAATCCGAAAGGCATCCGAGTATAGCAATACACGTCGAGGTCAGAGGTAAATGCTGTTTCCTCAACGTCCTCAGGGTACATCCGAATCTTGTGATACTCGGAGTAGGCGTCGAGGAAGCTGAGAAGCTCATTGCCCGAAGTTGAATCAACTAGCTGATCGATGCTTGGTAGAGGATAACAGTCCTTCGGAGTAGCTTTGTTGAGGTCGGTGAAGTCGACGCACATTCACCATTTGTCCGAGACTTTGGATATCAGGATGACATTAGCCAACCAAGTTGGGTAAAGGACCGGGCGGAATAGCCCGATTTTCTTCCCCTTGTTGATTTTCCCTTTTCTGATCTCCTGTTTCGCCAGGGCATGCCTTCTTTTTTGCTGTTGAATCGGCTTCATAGTTGGGTCAAGGTTGAGGCGGTGCATCACAGTTTCTTCTGGAATTCCGTGGAGATCATCGTCAGACCATGCAAAGACATGAATATACTCCGAAAGAAAATCCTTATATTGAGGTTGAACTTCAGGTGATAAATCCGCCCCACTTCTGACTTCGAGGGCCGGATCATCTTTGAGGAAGATCGACAGCAGCTCCCCACTGAGTTTGCCTGCCGCTGCCTTATCCTCGATGATACTCGGGCCTCGGTTCACGTCCTCGAGGTACACAGTTTCCACCGAGATTACATAGCACCTTCTAGCTATTGCCTGATTGCCTCGGACCTCTCCTGTGCCAAATTTAGTGGGGAATTTCATTTTTTGGTGGTAGGTGGACGGCACAACCTTTATTTGGCCGATGATGCCTCGGTCGAAAATGGCATTATAGGCCATTATCCCTTTAATCACAATGAAGTTTGCCACAAAAGTTACGATTTTGGGAGGAGTCCCGAGAGTAACAGGCAGGCTTAGGGCTCCCTCGGGGTAAGTGGCTTGACCATTGAACCCACCGAGAGGGGTTCGGATCGGACGTACTTTCGATGTGTTTTAACCCATCTTTAGGAAACAGTCATATGACAAAACATCGGGCGCACTGCCATTATCGACCAACACCCTATCTACATTACAATGATTGATAGTCGCCGAGATTACAAGAGCATCATCATGTAGGATAACCACCCCTTACAAGTCTTGGTCAGAGAACACCAGGGCTTGTTACTCGTTCGTCAGAGTCAAGGGCTTGGTGGATTCCACGGCTCGGTTGGCTCGCTCGGCATGGCGCTTTTTCCCTCGGTTGATATCTCCCCCGGAGGCCGACCCCCCCGAGATGACATTTATGTGAATCCCTCGGGGGCGGTTATTGATCTTTTCCGTGGGCTCCATATGGGTGTCCTGGCGCTCAGCCACATACTGGGCCAGATGCCAGCGGCGGATGAGACTTTCAATCTCATCCTTGAGCTGCTGGCAGTCGCCAGTATGATGGCTGTGGTCGTCGTGAAACTGGAAGTGCTTCCGGCGGTTACGACGTCAGGGGGTCGGTCCTCATTGGCTCGGGACGATGGAGCAGACCCGAGTCTCTGATCTCCCGGTAAAGCTCATAGACGGGAGTGGACATTGGGGTATACTGCTCGAACTTCCTTGGTGGCTCCTTATGGTCGCCATCGCGATTCCTCTTTTTACCCTGGCTGGAGGTCTGCTCGGACGGTCGCTTCCTATCCGCCTCTTTCCCTTGGCCGGGAGGATCTCGACAGGTAGTGAGGACCTCTTCGCATTCTGCATGACTTAAGGCCAAGGTCACAAGGTCGGCGAGGGTGGCGAGGGGATGGAGCACCAGTTCTCGCCGGAGGCCTTCATCACGGGTTCCCCCGGTCAACGCGATGATGGCGGAAGCGATGTCAAGGCCGGAGATGCGCAGGGCCTCCACTTTGAAATTGTTAATATAGGCCCACAACTTTTCCCCCGGGGCTTGCTTGAGCGCTAATAGCCCCGCAATTGACCTTGGGGGTCCGTTCCCGGTGAAGCTCTCCTTGAACAGTAGCCCAAATTGTCGAAAGCTAGTGATGCTCCCGGGGGCGAGTGCTCGGAACCAAGCTTCAGCTCCTTGTACCAAGGTGGTAACGAAGGCTCGGCACTTGATGGCATCTGTCGCCCCCTGCAGAGTCATCAGGGCATCAAAGCTATCAAAGTGGTCGGCTGGATCGCCCAGACCATCATAAGACTTGAAGGGTGGGAGAGAAACTCTTCGGGATATCTCGGCCTCCACGATCTCAAGGGAGAACGGGGATTGCTCCTCGTCCTCCTTACTCGGAATTTTGCTGTAGAGCGTGGAGTGCGCGCTCCTGCTCGGCAAATCGCCACTTCAAGTCCTGGAGCTGAAAGGAGAGCTCCGGATGAGCACGAGACGGCGTCGGGGGGCTCCTGGTATGCCCCTGATCTCTTCCATGTCGCTCCGTGGCAGGGGCGGCCATCTCTACCGGTTGATGAGGTGGTCCCGCCTCGTTCCTCCTCCCTTGCGGGTTGGAGGAGGTCTCTTGTTCTGCAGGCGGAGGTGGGGGTTGAGAAGGACCACCTGCTCCGCTCCGGATGATGCGGCCCCCTTGGAGGATAAAGCGACCTCCAGCTGTCAGCCGGGAGGCCTCTGCATGGGGGGCGCCTGAACGGGAACGCTGGGACCGTTCCTCCTTGGCTACCTGGGCCCTCGTCAAATCGACGAGGGTGTCCAGTTTAGCGTTGAGTGAGCGGAAGGCATCTGGGTCCACCATGGTTGGCTGCCCACCCCCAGAGGTGGCGGTGGGGGTGGGGCATTGGCCTGGTCATTAGGAATGGGACCAGTCAACGAATGTGACGGCACGGGCCCTTCGTTTACGACCGTCGGCGCCTTCCCCTTGTCGCCGGTAGCTCTCCTGCTACTACTTCTTCGCACCATACTGGCTTCTCGCTCGTTTCTGACAGACAGTGCCAGATGAAGAGGCAAGATCTCGTGCCAAGCTGTGAGCCGTCCGATCTAAGGTGTTTGCAGGGCGTAGCCACTTCAGGACAGGATTCTGCAAAAAGGGAAGCGAGCAATCAGGGGGCCCGAGGTTGTAAATCCAGGGTAAACCCTTTGATGTTTAAGTCAGCGATGGGTATGAGCGAGGTGCGAAAAGGGGGCAGGAGAGGCGAAGGGCATGAGACATCTCTCCACCAGTTGAAGTGGCTAAGAATTGACTTACCTTTCTGGAGGGGTTCCCTAGGTTTATATAGTTGTCGGCTCCCTTTCCTGGGTAGAGGAAGTGTGAGGGCTTAGGGGACGCTACGTCCGCAAGAGGGACTTTTACCGTTCATGGACTCTCGTCCTCTCCTTATCCCCTTGAGTTTTCTACTCCCAGGTAACAGCGTAATATCTGCTTGGATAGGCTCACGGTCGCGAAGACTTCGCTCTGGTTTACCGCAGAGTCCTGATGACGGGCTGATCCATATAAGATAAGGGGTATCCTTACCTATGCCGGGGGGGGGGGGAGATTTTGGGCACCCCCAAGGGAGCATTTCTTCGCCTTATGGTCGCTCGGCTGATCGCCTGTAGGCTTTTCTCGAGCATTTGGGAGGCCTGTCGATTGGGCGACCGAGCCAAGGCTCGATGGGCTATATTGGCCCTGAGCAAATGGGGTCCCGTAGTAAGTGGGCCCTGCAGGGGCTGTCACTTGTTGGGCCTGGCGGGCCTCGATGGGCTGTTTGGGCCATGTATATGGTGGGCCGCAAATCTTCCTCTCTCCAGGATCAAACGATCTAACCTAATTGTTCCTTTCCTAGCCACAATGACTTAAGTACTATTAGCAATGATTGCCTTGTCCCCCTCTAAAACCAATGGCTCAAAATAAAAATAAATGGGAGTGCCAACCGTATGATCCATGATTCCCGAGTTTATGAATTAAAGGTATGTGAATGATGAGAAATAACATTCAAGACTACTCCTTTTTATGCTAGACTGGGTGGACGAGGATGGAGTCAAGTAGAGGTCTTAACCTGCATTATTTGTAGATATGCAGTGCCAATGGATGAGAGTTCCATGACTCCTGGCATATGAAAGCTTGTAAAAGGTCCTTCATTGGAAGAAGAAAGAAAGGTTCCTGCAGGCCGAGTGATGGAAATATTCCCTTCAGCTTGTCATCCCTCATTCCTAGTTTTAATACTTAGGATGAATGTCCGAACAGTCATCTCACTGATGCTTATCAACCCCCCACTCCCCCACCGAAAAAAGAAAAACCAAAAGAGAAGCCCACCAAATGACTGCCCACACATTAACCCTCTTGTTTTGTCTGTTTTCGCCTTGGTGCCATAGTTATCCTCTTCCTCTTCCCTAAGCTAACAGGAGCACTAGCGTTGTTATTCATGGCCTTTCTTTTGCCTTCCTCATTCAGGAGTAAATAGGATACCTATGTAGTGTATCGGAAATGCTACTTTTTATATTCCATAGAAGACTAATTCTTTTTAATCTGGATTGTTGTGAAGAAGCTGAGTTGTTGGGTGGTGATGGGATCATGGGAAAGACATTATCCTGGACCAGGAAGCAAGGACAAATAAATATAATGGCATGATATGACCTGCCTAATGTTTGGCTAAAGCTGCTGCTTTTATTGATGAAGAGGTGTAAGGATATGAAGCTGGACCAAGTGCTGATTGCCTTTTGCACAATGTTTAGTGTCAGTGGAATATGTATTTTAATCATTGCTTCAAGAGATGAAAATACAACAACAATTTTTACTGAACCAGGAGAAGTCATACAGGAAGCGGCGCTCCCAAAGACATAAAGGCTACTGGAGGACACCCAATACCATGGTACGGAAATGAACTGCCAACTCAAAACTATAGTTAGTGAGAGTAGCAAGGTCCAAAAATAGTGTTGTTATAGAGTGACTAGTGGGTAGTTATGAGGGCTAAATAGCTGTCGCCAACACCAGTAATTAGATGATTGGCATTCAAAACGTTCCATTAGAAGTCAAGTAAACTGAGAACATCATGTCGGACCAATCAATTGAACTTCTCATAGTCAGAGTAAATTGCTTGATTGTAGGTGCATACATATCTCTTGAGACCTGTTCAGACATAACAACAATGTGGGTGAACGAGGCTCTACTCTGTTGTATGTCATCAAAATGTCACCATAAAAGTAATGCTCTGTAAGTTAAGCTGCTACATGGTGAGCATAAATTTTAAAATGTGATGGTTTAAACATGGATAAAGCAAAAGAGTGCATTAGCAGCTCTATGACAGATTGAGGAATCACATATAAATGTAAAGACTTGAGTGAGGTTTAAAAGTTGAGCGGCTATCGCCACCTACTTTCATGTTATGTTAATGTATATCACTTCTGTTGTTTTCCTAACCCACGACCCTTATAAGGGAATCAGCAAGCATCACCAAATTTGGACGTAATTGTGGGATTAATTTAACAATAAGCTGAGGTTTAAGTCTCCTTTAGAGTGGTAATACTAAAGTATTTTATTTTTGGGATGGGTTGTTCTGACTCTGGTCTTTTCTGCTTGCTTCAGTGAATTATTTTGGCAAGCCTCTCGACTTTGAGATACATCAGACTAAAAATCAAATAGTTATTTTCAGAGTAACCCTTCCAAATCTGTTGATAGACCCTACCCTGGTCAATTTATTGTTACGATCAGAAACACTAGAAAATATTTCATAGAAGTTTTAGTTACCTTCTTATGACCAGATATTGAATCTACCAATTGGCAGTGGCATGGAGTACTTGCATGCTGGTTGGTTTTGTCAGCGAAACCAAAATGTAAGAGATTATCTAAGGAATGCATTATCCAGTTATGTGATAAAATGAATTTCAGATAACCATCTTGAACAAAGTATTTCAGTGAGAAGAACTTCCGGCTGTTCCTTACGAGATTTTGGGATGATATGGGTGATGATGTGGTAGATATTCAGAGTTGATTCAAGTCAGTATTGTTCGCATATTTTAACCCAATGGGGGAAGGATCCTCTTTGCTTACTTTGCATGATTTAGTGTAGATGATATATCTTTCAACTGCAAGATGACCATCATACATGATCAAGTTTAGTTGATTACTTAAGTTCTGGATCAGGAGTTTCTGTAGTGAGATCATGGTTCGCCGTCTCGCGAGATCTCGTCGAGATCTCGGCGAGATCTCGGTCTCGCCGCGTCCACGAGGCGCGAGGCGACGCCGAGGTCTTGTGCTTCGGCGGGGTTCGTTCGGGCGGGAGGCGGTGCGTTCGGGTGCAGGCGGAACCGGCCGGTCCGGTCGGGTGACTCGGGTCCGCGGTTAAAGCCTTAAAGGCTTAAACAGTTAAACCCCCCCCCGTGACATGTTCGAGGCTTCGAGCAGCCCTCACGCCCCACCCCAGCTCTCGCCTCCACAGCCGCACGCACGCAGTCGCCGGAGCTGCCCTCCCCGCCCGCCGATCGCGTCGACGGACCTCGCCGGCGTCGGATCTCTCAGCGGACGGTCGATCGGCGCTCCCCCTCTCTCCGGTATGCCACGGTGCCACCTTCCTCACGCGCCTTCTCCTTCCCCCCCCCCCCGCCCCGTCTTCCTCCTTCCCCATCCTTCTCCCCCATCTCCGGTCGTCTCCCAACCCCCGTCTCTCTCCGTCTCTCTTTCTTTCTCCCCCCACGTCTCTCCTCCCACACTCCTGCTCTCTCTCTCTGTCTCCCCCCCGGACGCCGATCTCTATCACCCTCCGTCTCTCTCTCTCACACCCTCCGTCTCTCTCTCTCTCTCCCCCTGTCCACACTCTCTCTGTAACCCACCCTCCCTCTCCCCGCCTCCCACACTCTCTCACTCTCTCTCACTCTCTCTGTCTCTCCCCCCGGCCCCCGATCTCTCCTCCCGCCCTCTCTCTGTCTCACACCCTACGTCTCTCTCTCTCTCTGTGTGGGTGTGTGTGTGTCTGTCTCCCCGACACTCTCCCCGCCTCCCACCCTCTGTCTCTCCCCCCGGCCGCCGATCTCTCTGTCTCCCACCCTCCGTCTCTCTCTCTCTCTCTCTCCGCGACACTCTCTCAGTCTATCTGTCTCCTACCCTCTCTCTCCCCGCCTCCCACACTCCCTCATACACACACTCTCTCTCTCTCTGTCCCTCTGTCTGTCTCTCCCCCCCGGCCCCCGATCTCTCCTCCCGCCCTCTCTCTGTCTCCCACCCTCCGTCTCCCTCTCTCTCTCTCTCTGTCCCTCTCAATCACTCTCTATTTGTCTCTCCCCCCCGTCCCCCGATCTCTCTCTCCCTCTCTCTGTCTCTCTCTCTGTCTCTCTCTCTGTCCCTCTGTCTCTCTCCCCCCAGCCCCCGACATCTCCCCCCCGGCAGGGAGAGGGAGGGTGGGTTACAGACACCCTCACTCTCTTTCCCTCTCTCTGTCCCTCTGTCTCTCTCCCTCCCCCCCCCCGATCTCTCCTCCCCCCCTCTCTCTGTCTCCCACCCTCCGTCTCTCTCTCTCTCTCTCTCTCTCTCTCTCTCTGTGTGTGTGTCCCTCTCAATCACTCTCTGTCTGTAGAGAGGGCGAGAGAGAGAGAGACAGACGGAGAGGGAGGAGACAGAAAAAAATTTATTGAAAATTTTTTAGTTTATAATTCAATGTTAATTTTTTTGTTAATTGTTTTTAGTTTATTTCGTCGAAATTGTTGATAAAAGTGGCAGCGGTCTTCGGAAAATAGCGAATTCTTGAAGAATTACTTAAATTTCAGAAGGTATAATTTTATATTTGCTGCAATATTTTTTTTGTTCATGTTGTTATTAGTGAGGTGTATGATATAATTGAGACATGGTGTTGTTTGTTTGTTTTTTGTTTTACATATTATATTATTTATATTTTTTTCCATCAGAGATTCAGAAACATGTCTTCTGAAGACAGGTTGGCAATATAGGAAGCCTGTAGGAAGGGGATCGGAATGTAATTTTTGTCGGAAGGTAATGAAGGCAGGTGGTGTTACAAGATTAAAGAATCATTTGATTGGAGAAAAAGGACAAGATGTAACCAAGTGTCCGAGTTGTCCACCTGAAGTTCGTAAACAATTAAAAGAAGCTAAAGAACAGAAGGGCAAGAAAGCTACGAAACAAACAGCAAATAGAGAGCAGATTATGGAAGAGTTGGGTCAAATGGGAAGGGATGATGATGATGGTGAGTCTGATGATGATTGTGAAGAAGTGCCAGAGCCTGGAGTTGGTACTAGTGGAACTGGTAAGAAAGCCAAACAGGGCATAGCTGATTTTATGCGCCGTAGTTCAAGTATGAGGATTTCTGAACCACAGATAGTCTAGAAAATACAAATCTGATGATGCCAAACAACAAAGAATACAATCAATGTTGAGTAAAGGAAAATTTAAAGAGTCTCTTGGAAAGGTGGTATCAAATTTTTTTATCTACAATCACATTCCAGCCAATGTTGCAGGTGACCATCATTTCAAGAATATGATAGCTGAAGCTCAACAACTTGGTCGTGGAGTACTTCCACCCACCCCTAAGGAAATCTTAGGAAAATATCTTGATGAATTGGTTCTTGAAATGGAAGCTGAAATGAAGAAGTTGGAACCACATTGGGATGTACATGGGTGCTCTTTTTTATGTGATGGGTGGACAGGACCTACAAAAATGTCCATCATTAATTTCATGGTGTACAGTGCAGGTCGTGTTATTTTTCTAGACTCTGTTGATGCCACAGGAAAGAAAAAAAATCATGAATACATAATGAACTTGATGGAGGACAAGGTTAAACAAATTGGAAAGGGAAGAGTTGTACAAATTGTTACAGATAATGCTAGCAGCTACAAAAAAGCAGGTAAATTGTTATCGAATAAGTACCCTCCTTTTTGGACTCCATGCACTGCACATTGTATTGATTTGATGTTTGAAGCTGTGGCAAAGCATAGCATGGTGAAGAAGGCCGTGGATATGGGCAGACTTGTCACAAGATTTATATATAATCATGATTGGGTTATAGATTTAGTGCGAAAAACTTGTGGTCGAGATATAATTCGACCTGGAGCTACTCGATTTGCAACAAATTATCTTGCCCTTCAAAGTTTGGTGAGGGTTAAAGATGGTCTGCGGAGTTTTTTTCTTGGATCAGAATGGTCTAACTTCAGTATAGCATCAGTCCAGTTGGAAAAAAACGTGGAACAAATTATATGCACTCGTATGTTTTGGGATTATGCAAGAGATGTAATAAAAATTATGGAGCCAATGTATCAAGTTTTGAGAGTTATGGATACTGAGAGATATCCAAGTATGGGTTTAGTATACCATTCTATGATCATTATGAAGGAAGGCATCAAGGTATCTTCTCCAAGAAATTGGACTTGGGTACATAAGATTATTGATGAGAGATAGCTGAAATCTATGGATGCACCTATCTACAAGGATGGTAAATACTAAACTTTGAATTTTAATAATTTTTATCTTTCAATTTAGTATTATTTATTAAAAGACATAATGAATTCTTTTCTTGATGATTTTATATGATCAGCATATTTTCTTAACCCCAAGTATCAATATAAGCAAAAATTCGGGGATGATCAGGCATTGATCAACGCTGTGCATGAAGTATTTGAGAAATTGCTTCCTAAATCTAAGGGGAGAGCACAATTTGGCAATGAGGTAATTTTGAGTTATTTACCTTAAGATTATATTTTTTTAACACTAAGATGTTTCTTATATTTATCTTGATAGATTGTCAAGTTTAGAGATGCACTAGTCTCTTTTGGGACTAAGATTGCTATAGCAAGTAGAGAAAGTATGTGGCCAGGTTAGTAGTGATAGATTTGATGGGTTTTATTTTTTTTGAAAGTGTGATGTTTTGGATTTATTGAAATTATTTTTAACTAGATTACTTGATTTTCAGGTGAGTGGTGGAAGATGTATGGAACAGATGCTCCCACACTTAGACAACTTGCAGTTCGCGTTTTATCACAAATTGCATCTGCCTCACCTTGTGAAAGGAATTGGAGCACGTTTGTCTTGATACATACGAAGCCTAGAAACAGGTTATCGTATACAAAGTTGAAGAAATTCGTGTATTGTCATTATAATATGAAGTTGAAGGTAAAGAGAATGGAGGATGAGTATGGACGTGGAGGTGATCCTGAGGATGATCCACTTGACTATTTCACCCTGTTGGATGAGAATGAAATGGATGATCGGGAGAACCCATATGCAAAATGGATTGCTTCCAACACTTTGGAAGAAGATGGCCGGCCATGTGAAGAAATATGTAGTGCAGCACGAGAGGCAGGAATTGATGTAGATGTTGTGACACACCAAATTGTTGGTGCATCTTCGGAGGCTGCTCAACACCATGACACCGATCCTTCTTCAGATATGGATGTCTCTAATCCTGATGATGATAATGATAGTGATAAAGGAGATGATGGTGATGGAGGTGGGATAGGTGGAGATGAAAGTGTTGGTCACATGAGTCCATTCACAGGAGAAGATCATTTCACTCATGCCACTCAAGATGAACATCATGGATCTCGGCCGACATCTGGAGGATATCGAAGTTATCAACGTAAAAAGAATGATCAAGGCACATCAACACAACATAGATTGTACGATGATGAAGAACAAAACCTTTCACATACTTTCACTTCTATGAATCTCTCATCTGGACAAGCATATGGAGGCCATCAACACCAAGATTTATCAAGTTCATCTAATGTCTATGGATATGAGCATCCAGCACATGAGTCTGAGTCATCAAGTTCGTCATATGGATATGGATCATCCACTACTCCATATGCATATCCATATCCTGTCCCAGTTGCTGTACCTGTGCCTGTGCCTAGAGTGACATATTCTTACCCCCTCTATCCACGCATTGGTGTGTTGGTTCATATTTCTGTTCAGGATTATGATAGATATGTGAGAGAGTATATGCAGATGTATGAGCAAAGCATGACATGGGAGCAATATTGTGCTTATGTTGAGAGTTATTACTTTAGACAATATGCGAGTGGAGAGATTGAGGCACACCGCCCTTCTTATTATTGATAATTTTTGATGTATTCTTCAGTTTGTGATTCGTGTACTATTTTATGTCTCTTTTTTGTATAACTTTTGATGTATATTGACATCAGTGCATGTGAATTGATTTGTTATTGGTATCATTACTCTTTACTTGGTAAGATTGAGTTCTCAATTACAAAAATATATTTGTGAAATTGAGTGGTTAGTATAAAAGAATTAAGATTATTTTAGAAATAGGCTATACATATGAAAAATTATCTGAAATCACCGAAGCCGATCTCCCGAGATTTTTTCGAGATCTCTCCGAAATCTCTTCTCTCCGACCCCCCCGAGACGAAGCCGAGATCCGATACGGCAAACCATGAGTGAGATTGTTTGTAGAATGGTTCTATTTAATCTCAGTTGTTATTATGGTTGCAAATCTGTAAAAACATCAAAGATGGTCAAACATTTTAAACAATAATTGAATATGAAAATGAGAGAATGTAGATGTCGCAAGAGTTTTGTTTCAGTTCCATCATTATCAAACAGCTTTTAGACGTCTTCATTGCCAAGTTGGTATTAATTATGTTTTCTAAACTTCTCTCATGTCTTTATCCTTTTTTGTTCTTTCCCTTCTCTTTCTTTGTCTTAAATAGTTTCCCTTGCTTCTTTGATCCCCTTTTTTAGTTGTGGTTCTTCGAATGCTTTTTCCAATTGCTTATTTTTGAGCATGGGCTAGTCAGACCGCACAACTGGCAAACTATCAATAACTAGTGTTGATGTTTAGTCCCATATCAAATATTCATGCTCACCTTCCATCTATATATGTAGAGGATTCCCTCAGCTCAATGTCTAGGTTTTGGGTTATAGTTTGGGCTTTGAATACCGGATCTTGTCTAGGTTTTGGGTTTGAGTTTGGGCCTTTAACATGATATCAGACTTGAGCTTACCCATTGGATCCTCCATTTCAGACATACTCTGCCCTACTCGTTCAATTGCGCCACTCATATCATAACCCTTTAGACTCAACACTAAGGAGGGTGTTGAGGTGTAGTCCCATACTAGATATCCATGGGAGCTTTCCCTATATATATGTAGAGGATTTTCTCAACTCAATATCTAGATTTTGGATTAGACTTTGAGCCTTTAACATGGTATCAGAGTTACGTTTACCCATTGCATCTTCAATTCTTTATATACTCTGCCCTACCCGTTCAATTGTGCTACTCATATTGTAGTCATTTGGGTTTGGCGCCAGGGAGGGTATTTGAGGTTTAGTCTTGTATCAGATATCCATGGACACCTTCCTTGTATATATGCAGAGAATTCCCTCAACCTCAATGCCTAAGTTTTGTTTTAGAGTTGTGGTCTTTAACATGGGTATGCCCAGCCCTGATACTATATTAAAGGCCCAAATGCCAACCCAAAACGTAGCCATTGGGTTGAGGGAATCCTCTACTTATATAGAGGGAAGGGGCCAATGGATATCCGATGCAAGACTAAAGCTCAACCCCCTCCTTGCATATCTGTCTTTCTCCTGAGGAGGAGGGATGCTCGTGTGTGTAGGCACCGGAAAGTATGCTTCTCCAATATGCGGTCCTACAGTGCACGGATTAGAAAGGAAGAAATGGAGTGATCGCCATAGACTTATACCTGAGCCTCACAGGGATAGGATGATCGCGAATGCCTTTGAAATGGGAGGATATTGGTTTTTCCTGTCCTCGCTCTCGGCCAGCCAAGAGCGGGGAGCTTGTATCTGCGAGTTAGTGATGAAGTTCCTCCAAATTAACCAGCAAATAGAGAAAATAAACCCATTAGACTTTGATAGTGTAGTATATACTCAAACCAAAGAGAAAAACATGCAATTGGGGGTGATCGTACTAGGAAGGGGGTTGGGAACGGGGATGGCCAAGACTTTTGACCATCCGCCTTTCCTATGTTTTGGGACAAAATCTTTTTAAATAGGATCTATGATAAACTATGATGCATATAATGCAGTAAAATGAACTGAAGTGCAGCAAGACATAGAACAAAGGAAGAAGGATGGGGTTTGCCTGTCAACCAAGAGAAGGCAGCCAAATATGTGGTCATTCAAAGGTGCTAGGCGGCCATGTCGATGGCCGCCTCCGGGAAACCGAGCCTCTTTTGTGGCGGAGCTCTTCGATGGGACAGAGGTGAGGAAAGGTTCTTAGAGCTCTCACAGCCTCCTGGGCTCACTGAACTGCCAGAACCTCCTACCAAAATCCTCCCCCCGTGAGATTGTCCGGAACAGTTTTTTTTTTAATGTCCCGAAGAATTTCCCTCCATCAAAAACCTTCGAAGATAGAGTCCAACTGATTTTTATCAATCCGAAGGCGAGGACGTGTGAGACTATGTGCGCCTCGACCCCCCAAGTGGGAATGACTACGGAGTACGTTCTCGGAGTGGGCGGAATTATGGAGTTGACGGGCGGTTATCAGGGGACGGCCAGGTCGATGGCCATTTCAATGGGAGCTGGGTGGCCAAGGTTGTGGCCGCCTTGGGAACGGGGCGGCTAGGAGTCAGACCACCTTTGAAACTAGGCGGCCAGTACCCTGACCACCTTGGGATCTGGGCGGCCAGTACCCTCGTCGCATAAGGATTTGTGCAAAATGTATAATAACACCTAAAAAAACATCGCCATCATCTAGGAGAAAGTATCACTTCTATGATGGCTAAACAAAGTCCGTGAGATGTCCGAAATTAGGCATCTACAGGGTGCCGTCCTCTAGGAAGTACATCGAAGGGTACACCTGTGGGGAGGTCAGTGTATCACCATGATGCTCTTGGTAAGGAGCCAAGTGGCACTATGAAAAGACCATCCCCCGATTTCTGAGGGCTATGTCGGGCTCTGTCCTGAAGAGGAGGAATGCTCGGTCGCCATCCTCTAGGAAGTACCATGAAGGGTACACCTGCAGCGTGGTCAGTGGATCACCACGATACTCTTGACGAGGAGCCAAGTGGTGCCATTGTAGATAATTATATCCACCACACCCCCAAACTAAGCAATATGTGCATAAAGTATGAACATGTAAATATGAAAGGAAAGGGGCGATAAGAGATAAGAAAACTAACCGTGATCGCCACCAAGGGTTAACAACGTCAAAAGATATAGAAAGAAGATGCAACGGCGCCGCGTACCTTGGAAAGTAAGGATGAAGATGTGATCGCGCTTGAGAAACATGATGTGGTAACCTCGTGGGATGACACCTCCTCGCCTTCCAGCCAGTTAGGAGAAGATTGCCTCACATTCTATTCATGCTCTCCCGCGAAACAAAGACAAGGCAAAAACCCATTAGAACTATGCATGTGTAGCATCTATCCCGGAGTGATAAAGTAGCATGAAATAAAGGGAGAGAACGTACTGGGGGGAGGTTTTTAACCCCTGTAAACGGGTGGAAATAAAAGGTGTGTGTTGTGAATGCATGGATAGTAAAAGCATGAATTAACACGCAGTATAACTGCAGGGAGAAGCGACGCAAGATGGAGAAAAATGCATGATGTGCAGAAAAATTGCAGACTGTGATGATTTGCAAAAAGAGGAGGAGAATAACTAAGAAAACAAACAACGAAAAAGTGCCATGAGGGATGGAAAACGTAGCCAATACTTCTCTCTTCAAGTTGGGATCGAAGAAACGTGGTAGCGATGCGGCATGTCTTCGCCCCGAACCGAAGAAGAGCCCCCCGTCGTGCACTACGAACTAGGCAGTTTATATAGAAGTGTAGGAAACCCTAGGGTTAGAATTCTAAGATAAACACCCAATTTCGGGGATATATGTGATTAAATTCAAGATAATAGTGGGAAAATATCCCCAATATGGATAATAGCCGAGCTGGGAGGATATTCTCGGTGAAATTGGTGCAAACAAGGACTCCGAAGAGTCCTCGAGAGAAGCAAACGGAGCCACGGGTGATCTGGACTCTGTTCGAGAATGCGGTTGGTCGATCAACCATGTCTTCGTGAACACAGTTATGCCAAAACCGTGGCTATAAAGGGGTCAACTGGGGTCGACACAGGAGGCCCACGGGGTCAATGCAGCCCTGGGAGAGAAGAATTGAGAACGCGGTTTGTCTGAAATCGCGGCCATATGGGCGCGGTTTCACTCAAACCGCGGCCATAGTATTATTTAAACAATATAATAAAAATAATAAAAAATTTAATAAAAATAATTTTGTGAATGCGGTCTCTAGGGGACCACGTTCTCATGAACGCGGTCTCCTATGAGACCACGTTCTGGGTGAATTTATTAAATAAGATAAAAAATAAAAAGGTGAACGCGGTCAACTAGGAGACCGCGTTCAGAGAGAACGTAGGGCTTGCGCAGGGTAACTCCGGGCACCCGTTCGACCATCCAGACTGCCCGAAACGGTCCCGAAAGTTGGGGAATCAAAGCTAAAGGCCTCCAAAACTCAATGGGCTCAAAAAATGGTCAAGAAATGGGCTCGAAATACGGTCAAATGAGACCTTCAGAGTATCATGAATGGAGAATAAGAGAATAAACTCAACTTGTAGGTTTAAAACGGGTGTCAATAGATGCCTCTCTTTGATGTCCGCTTTGCAAGGGAGCGAGCGAAAGTGACGCGGAGGCAAAATGGAAAGGAGATGGAGTGAAAGCGACATCGACGAGAAATGGAGATGAAGCAGAGATGAAGTGGAGAAAATTGAAAAGCGGGCATCAAGGCAAAAGACACCCGTCACAACCAACAAGCGATAGGAATTCTCTCGAAAACGTCGAACTAACCACCAAGAATGGATGACACAGATGAGAGATGTCTGGAGGAACTAAACTAAGGAAAAAAAGAAACACGACCAACCTCAATGGGGATACAATCCATGGACAATGAGGGGATCGGAAGAGCCACGACTGAAAAGCTGGAAAATAAAAATTGAAACTGAGATAAAATCCAGACAGGAATCACGCTAGCCAACCAGACCAAGCAGGAAGATCAGAAAAAATGTTCAAATTCAGAGTTGAATAGGGAATTTTTATCCAAGAGAATTGAGGTGCAATTAACCATTGCTGAGGAGCAACCTTGAGAGAATCACGAGACGTGAGTGCTCAAAAATGACATGATGCATGCTGGGCTAAAATCAAGAAAGCATCAAAACGAATGCAAAGAAAAGATAAAGTAGAAAATACTCAAGGATAATATTGCTAGACCGAGCCAAGACGGGGTCAAGAGTCTTCTTGCAACCACGGCATGCGAGACAGAGTCCATCATCCCCCACCCGACTCAAACTAACGGCTTATCCAACGATTAATCACAAGCTCTTAGATCATCATCATTTTTGTTAAAGGGAAACATCAGATCACAGAACACACAGATAACCAGCCGGTCCTTAAGAGGCTATAATAATGTAGATACCATATAGTAATGAAACAATGAGCAGGGATAGAGAGCCATACCTGACTTACCTGCCAAGCGAAACGGCATTTTTTTTGGATTTTCAAATTTTTTGATTTTTATGGATTTTCAATAAGACACAATAACAACATGAATATAACATAAAGATGAACATAACATAACACAATATCACAAAGATGGATGAGAGATAACATAACAATGGTGAATGAAACATACCAATATAGATAAAATATCACAAGAACAAACAACGAGTGTGTGATGGAAAACACGGTGGTGCAAGACAACACCGCAACACGGTGGGACAACACGCGTGGTGGGACAACACCATGTGATGCGAGACGGGACGCGAACCTGGGACTCTAGCTCGCGGATGTCCCTAAGCGAGGGAAGCGTGCGGATCGTGCGCGGTTGGGAAACCGGCAATGAGTCTCGGATATCGGCTCTTCCGCGTGTACTCGGATTGAGTCACGGGATGGGTCACGCTCACTCTCGCAGCGGTGATTGAAATAATATAGCGAGCTACGTTCCTATCACTCCAGCAACGACATTCAAAAATATACGAGGTAAGCAAATACGATAAAGAGGGAGGCGAGTTTACCTCCACGCTCGACCCCGGCCGAAGCTCGTACTCCCGGTGTACAAATATTACAATAATTACAGTAATGAATTTATCGCCCACTCCACGCAGGGAGGTAAAGGGCTACAATATGGGGTCCGGGAGTAGCGAACTCGGGTTGACGGGCAGCAATTTGGGCCGGAGAGGGGCTGCTGGTCCGACTCGGTTCCGACTCGGTACTGTTCCAACTCGGTACAGCAAGGGAACTCAGCAACTGAGACGGCGGCTTCCGGTCGACTCCTTGTTGCGGTGACTGGATGGGACGCTTCTGATGGGTGGCCGATCGATCTCCAGGAACGGCGGTCGCGGTGAGCCGACGTATTTTTCGAGGAATTAATTCTCGGACTGAGTTACTGGCATGTCCTCGAATCTGCTCTGCGCATCTTCACAAAAAGATTTCTTGCGGTCAGATCCGATGTCGGATCGACGCAAACTTGGTACCGACGGATAGAGGACTCAGAGGGCTACAACATATAATTTTTTCAGATCCATCAAGTAAATGGATTGAAAATGAAAACGACTATCCCTCAAAGGTTTTTGTTGGCTTGGACTGACAGACACACAGGACAGACTGAGTTTCCCCTAAAAATAAATTTTGACCGAAGGGAAAACAATAGATCTAGACTACAGAGAAATTATAGTGGAAGGGAGGGTATGTAAGGGACACGTATGAATTTTTTGGGGATTTTAGAGATGTATAAGGGGGTGGGAAAAATAAAAGAACAGACTCCTATCCTGTAGATCTGTAAATTGGCAGACTGTGAGGGGTGGTGGAACTAAAAATCGGGAAAAAATAGCAAACGACCTCTGATTGACACGAAATTTAAAATGGAGATTGGGGATAACAAGAAGAACAAACACTCAAAATTTCAGCTCGATCAGATCTTCTGATGTGGAGATAAAAATTGGGTTTCAACCCTCTGTCCTGATGTAGACAGAACTTCGACGCGGTGGTGGTGGCGGTGCGACGGCGGCTCGACGGCGGCGGCGGTGCTGAGCTTCTCACTCAGAGAGGGGGAGAAGAGGAGACTTCACACCTCAAGAAATTCGTAGAACTCCATCTGCAAGGGAGGTGGGAGGGAGAAAGGGGTGCCCTTGGGCTTGCTCTTGGCAAAAATGTTTAATTCTCCATTAAAATCTCTAATGACACTATACATAGGCTTATATAGAGAATGGCAAGGGGTGGGGGGCTAGGAATTTCGTGGGAGAGGGGAGGGGTAAACTAGGGATATCATTTTCTTCCCCCATGTGGTCAAATGACCAAATTAAATAAAAATACAACATGGAATAAACTATATTATAAGGGGGAAGCATCTTGGACTTTGCTTGGTCCAAGTTTGAATTTTCTTCCACCTTGTCCCCCCTTGGTCCAAGTCCAATCTTGGACTTTGAACCAGTCCCACATGGGCCCTAGAACCTAGGTGGACCAATGGGAAAGAGAGTGGGGGACCCTGCTGGACCAACTGGCAATTTAAATAGAAACCCAAAGACTTTAAAGACTAACCCCTTGGCTTATAATGCCTTACAATTGTAGACCCAATTATCCAAGGGTATAAATACAAACAAAAGGACACAAATGCAAAATAAAAATGTTAGTGCTAGGTGTTGATTCCCATCAATTCTCCCCGGGTGGGAAGAACCCGACCCCGTCGAGTAAGGGGTGCGGCTGCTCGTGTGGATCCTGCGGATCCGTCACCGATCCTAGAAGTGCGGAGTACGCTTCACTCCAAGTAATCGTCACCTGCTCATCCCGTATAGATTCGATATGCTCACGCTGCTGGAAAATGAGGCTAGAGGTGGACACTCCGGGGTGGGGTCACTCTCAAAGGAAGGAGACGGCTCAATGACTCACTAGGAATCACCGCTGGGTCCCTTGATGTGATTAGATCCGAGACATATAATGGTAGAGCCGATCCCAAATTCTGGCAAGTCTACAACGTACGTATTGGATCCGACTTGCCTCGTACTCGAAAGGGACTGACAACGCGAGCGACAAAAGACCGACTCAACTCAATGTATGCATATGCACTCGACAAACAAACTGTACGAAACAACGACTCACACACGACCCAAAACAAACCTTTTGTTAGTCCGACCCATACACATGCAATGGTGGACCAGGACATCCGAATGTGTGCCATGCATACACTAGATGCAATCGATAGTTGACGGAATGGGGGACTCCTAGACATCCTAGTATGTCCCTAGCATGCGACTGTCCTTTGGGTTTGGGAGGTTTGGGAGGGCTAGGAGTGCCGAATGCACCTTCTTTCTTACCCCTATATGATGACCGTGAAACGGTCCCCTGGCTGAGTGTAGGTGGACTAGCCCGTGGGGAAGGGGTGTGGTAGTGGACTTCCCTAACAAGGTGGAATGGATAAAGTGGGTCATAAGACTCACTAGGGAAGGGGTCGAAGGGATCAAAGAAAGTGTGACCTCTCGAACTAGATTCCCACATGTCACACTCCCATGTCGGAAAGTCTTGAAGATGTAAATATGCAGCTTCATCCGTTATGGTAAAAGGGACGGTGATCTCATAGGGAAAATATGGTCCCTCCCTCGGGCAAAAGGGAAGGAAGTCGGGCTCTGCCGGTGTGGGGAGGAATAAGAGGACCTCCGTGGTGACATGACCCACGGTGCACACGGAGGTAATGGACTCTCAAGCGGGATGGGTGAAGCTACGACCTGTGGGTCGGTCGAAGCCTGGGGCCAATAAGTGCATCAACTGCAACTGTCGGTTTAATCCCGTAAGAAGGTCATCCAATGTATCTACATGGTGACTAGACCGGAATATGGTATGGAATGAGCTGACTGGCACTAAAGGTAGTATGGGGTCCATGGAGCATGATGCTCTATGGACCAAGCCTATCTTGAGCCAACTAAGTAGTGGCTCGGCGATGAAAAACTTTCCCGTTAGAAACACGGGTGGCTCCAAAGGCGGTAACTCCGAATGAGGTGGCTCCGGATGAGGATCGGACGTGGGTGGCAACGGAGCTCTAGGGGAAGGGTTCTCCGGCTGAAGTGGGGAAGGCTGTGAGGTAGGCTGTCCAACTGGTTCGGGACTCGGCTGAGAGGTAGATGCCAAACCCAAATGGTTATAGTATGATTGGTACAATTGAATGGGTGGGGAAGAGTATGTCTGAAATGGAGGATCTAATGGGTAGGCCTAGCTCTAATATCATATTAAAGGCCCAAACTCTAACCCAAAACCTAGACATTGAGTTGAGAAAATCCTTTACATATATTGAGGGAAGGCACCTATGGATATCCAATATGAGGCTAAACCTCAATAGCTAGAAACCATGGCACCCATGGATATCCAATATGGAACTATACCTCAACATCGAGGAACCATGGCACCCCTTCCTTAAGAGGAAAGTATATTGATAGGAAACTAAATGAATTAGGTCTTGGTAATGAATGGGAGGATGATAGCTTGCTAAAAGGCTATGTTCAGTTCATATGGACTCAGTCAATTCCTAAGCCATCCTCTGATTGTTGGGATAAGTGTTTATGCTGATGATGATTGCAATCAAATAGTTTTGGCTAAATGTATTTTGGCCTAAGCCATACTTTGATTTATGGGGTAAGAAGTTATGGCAATAATGTTGGATATGCATTTTGGTTTATTTTTAAGGGTTTTATGCAAATAAATCATTGTTATGGGTGAAATTGTAGATATATCATTTTTGGAAACATATTAGCATACATATCACCACTATGTTAAAAAATTTGCAAATATGGCATCGCCGTAACCCCCTGTTATCACCCGTCAATTTAACTATAGTTTGTCCTAACCAGACGTGGGAAAAGATGAAAATACCCATGGTTATCTCTCTTAGAGTCTAATTTATTTGCAAAAAATCCTAAATAGAATCTTAAAGTAAAAATAACATATCTAATAGGGGTATATAAATAAATAACAGGCTTTTAGGGTTAAAATGCAAGGAGGCATATCTTCTTCCTCTTCTCTCCTCCATGGGTTTCCCGAACCCTAATGGATGGTGGCGGTACTCCCTTCTCCTCGCCGGCGAGCAACTGGTGCCAGGGCAACGGTGGTTGCTATGTGGTGGCTGGGAGGGAGAGGAAGAAGAAATGGGGTGGCAGGCTCTTGGTGGCACCTACGGCCTGCTGCCCCCTTCCCCCTTCGCAGACGCCCCCCTCCCCCCACCCCTCACTGGTCCCCTCTCACCCTCGTAGGTGCATCCCCCCTCTCCCACGCAGACACCCCCCTAGGTCTGCCCCCCTCCCTGGCCCTCTCCGTAGGTTTTCTTCGGTAGGGGAGACGGGGGCCGGCTTGAGCATGTGGCGGCGGTGGCCCCTCCTTCGGCTTTGGGGGTGTGGTAGTAACCCCTCCTTACTGGGTGAGCAGCAGTGGCACCTCCCCCTATCTAGGAGTGCGGTGGCGGCCCCTCCTCCGGATGGGGCATGTGGCAACGACACCACCCTCCAGCCTCCCGACGGTAGCTCCTCCGGCCTGAAGGTGCATCATCCGTCCCTCCTCTAGCCTAGGCATGCGGCAATGACGGCACCCGCTGGCCCGAGTACACGGAAGCGGTGGCTCCTCCTTCGGCCGGTGGACAGCCCCACCGACTCCCCTATTGCAATTGGGCGTGCATCAGCCACCCTAGGCACACCCCCCCCTTGTCGCCCCCTTTTCCCTGCCCCCCACCATCGGCCTGGAGCACCCCCCCAACTGTCAGCCTGCTTTCACCCCTATTCCTACAACCATCGGTCTCTCTCTCTCTCTCTCTCACACACACACACACACACACACACACACACACACACTCAGTGGTGTAAAGGAGGGGCATTTTGGTCATTTGACTTCTAATTAATGGGGATAAAAGGATCTTTGTGTAATATTCGAGGTTCGGTCGACGGAAGTTAATCGTAGTAGCATTTTTGCAAGTTTTCTAAAATAGTAGTGATATATATACTAATACATTTCTAGAAGTGATATATCTGTAATTTCACCAATAACAATTGTTTATTTGCAAAAAATCTTATTTTCTACTGGACTGTCTTTTGTATCAAAAAGAAATTCATATCGACATACAATTTTCTCTTTATGTATCAAGATTTGTCTAATCTTGTTGGTTCTTGCACCTTGCTAACTCTCACCCTTTATCGTACTTGCCAATGAATAAAGTTTTGGGAAGCACATGCAAGCTAACGGTGACGACGGGATTTCCAATACGATCTAAGGGTGACAAATAGTTATCTAAGAGGGACAAATAGACATCTAAAGGTGACAAATAGTTATCTAAGGGGGACAAATACCCAACTCTTGTCAGATTTCGCACATACTCAAGGGGACGAACGGGATTTCCAATGCTATATAAGGGTGACAAATAACTATTTAAGAGGGACAAATAGTTATCTAAGGGTGAGAAATACTCGAACAAGGGTGGCAAATACTTGGAATGACATCATGATGGCGGAATGGCGTGGGTAGATCCGTCGTCTCGGGAATGTGTGAAATCTAACAGGCGTCGCAGGATGTATGTACCGCTCTACGTGAACCAATGCTATTTCTAGACGGTTGTTCCAGCAAAATATTACTACCCGGCCATAAGTGCAGTAATCAGTTCTCATTAAAACTAGTTGCTATCTTGTAATGTTCTTAAATTCTCACCTTGTATTTTACAAGGTATGTTTCTGTCGAGCAAGTGTTTGGCTGAGCAACCTTTGCCTCTAAAATAAATGTACTTTGGCTTTCCAAACTTAATGCATTTTTGACTATTTTATCGCTCTCTGCTTTAATAGTAAGTTAATCTTTTTTTCATTTTTGGAATTCTTTATCATCATCTTTCTCTAAATGCTGTTTTCTCCTTAATTTTCTTCTCGTTATTACCTGCTTTACGTTCTTTCATGTGTTAAGTTTCCTGAGGAATTTTTTTTTTTTTTTGGTATGATGATGCTAATTATGCTGATCATGTTCTTTGTCATCACAGCTGGATCATTTGGCTACATTGGATTATCTACACACATCCACCACTTTATGGTGCTAGACTATGTGCCTGTCTTATTTAGTGCATAAAGGTTGAAACTCGACATATTCTTTGTCATGACACTTGGAATGTTGTCATCTTCTTGATAAATGCATAGCATTAAACGCACTGCATAATGAAATTTTCTTATGCAGCGCAGAGAGGTTGATGTCATACCTTTTGTTAATAAACATGTTAGGAAAACCGAAAACATTCAAGTATATATTAGGAGATCGATTCACCCTGCAGTATGGTTGTCATTTCTAGTTTGAAAAATAAATTTCTCAAGAAGTCCCAGGTTAGGGACCACCTGTTTGAGCTTGTGGCTAATTAGTTTCCCAGGGAGGGCTGAATGCCTGCAAATTAAATTGCAAATTAAATGAGATATGCAATCATCCCCCCCCTTTTTTTTTCCGATTGTCCACTGCATGGACCAGATGCTGGCATGCATTCAAGAAATAGAAAGATGAAACCAGCTCTGTTTTCCATTTTTCAGTACTGCAAATTAAGGTCCTGATGTAGTCAGGTTGAAATAGCCTCTATAATTAATTTGCTTTACCTGTATATATGTGGGAACACTTTAATTAGTTCTACCACTTATTTTCTTCTTCTTTGGTATTGTTTTATTTTCCTTTCCTTTTTTTTTTTTTGCAGAATTTGCGACCGCCACTGTCAGAGAATTGTTCACCGGTGCTCAGCAATCTCATAAAGAACTGCTGGTCAGCAAACCCAGTTAAGCGGCCGGACTTCAATTATATCGTGGCAGTCCTAGAGAAGTATGATGAGTGCCTGAAGGGTGGACTGCCATTTTTCTCGCATAATAATGAGCTGAGGAACCGGATATCACTGAAACGCTTCAAGGCCTGCATCTCATCCATACCTGTTCAGGCCTGATTGATGCTTGCAAGAACAGTGAACAGATTCCATTCCCACCCAATGTGCAGCACCTGTCTGTGCACCAAATCCACTCGATGCTACTGCATGCAGCTTATAATTAATTTAGTCGTCGTGTAAGAATAATGTCGATCGCCAAACATTCATTCTCTTGTGATCGATCAGATGGCCATATTGTCCAGCATGGTTTATACATATGCATATGCGTGTCATATATAAATAATGTAGCAATAAATGGCGAAGACATGGCATGACATGTTTAACTAAATAAGTTAATGGTACGTACCATGTATCTGGAATTGGTTCAAATAAATGAATGTTACTTTGTGTGTACGTACGTCATCAAGTTCCCTCTCTCCCTACGTGAGGGGATCACTTGATATTTGCAAAGTGATGTTAATTAGCTTCATCAAATATTGCTCCACTTTTACCTGCATGCAGTCTACTTCTCTCTTCTGATGTGTAGACCCCATAAATCTTCACCAAGTAATTAATTATGCATGCTGACGTACGTACGTACGTAGATGATTGTCTTCTCTACTACGTGTGTGTTTCCAGACTTCGTCGTCAACGGCGGGCCCCCACGTAGGACGGAGAACAACACCTTGTCGTGCCGCGTTCGTTCCTTCGAGTCCATCCCCGCCCACGGAGTCGACCCATCTGACTTAACGACCACCCGTGGTGTCCGGGCCGAAGAAGCAGCGCCAGAGGGACTTTCAAACTTACTATTTCCCCTCTCGGATACGACACGATACAATAACACACACGCACACACAAAAACAACAAAGAACACGGCGTTGAACGGGTCTCTCTCGCTCCCTTGCTTAATTTATCTGTGCTTCAATTTAATGAAGATTTATTTTATTTTCTTTTCTTTTTATTTTATTTTCTTTTTTAATTAAGGTGACGCAGTGGTCTCATATTTTCGAACCCCATCTAATGGGGTGATCGAACGTATACATCTTCAACAATTTATCCTTTTCGGTCATATATAAAGTTCCAACAACTATATAATCGAAGTACGTACCGTTAAGACTTTCGTCAGAAGCGATCATGTTCCTGCTGCCAAATTTCACCACCAAATATAGAAAGCACAAAAACGTAGATCCAATCCTAACACTAGGCCATGCTTGGATGTGAAGTGGGCTCTCCGTGCGGCCCACTGAACCTAGATACGTGACACTTTACCACCACTTCAGACGCCTCATAGACAGCCCGACATCTCACTCTGCTGCCGTCTCTGGACGTCATTTGACACACGTCGCTCCGCCACCAACCCCGCTTGTTGCCCGGCACCCAACGCCCAACACTCTGTGGCCCCCTTTCCCCTCATGTCCCGACGGACCATGCACCAAGACATGCGTGGCAGAGCTTGACCCCTACAGGCACGCTCGTCCTAGCGATGAGGTCAACATTTAATGCTCCTCTGAAGTCCCGCGATCAATGACACCCAAGAGGGGGGGTGAATTGGGTGATTCAATATTTTAAGTAAACTTTTACCCGATTTAAACTAGATGTGATAAAGTAGCAATTAGAAATTCAGATCTGTATAATTACAAATTAGATCTATCAAAAAGTATCACCACGATAGTTCTTCGATACTAGGCGGAGGTATGAATCTAATGATTCTGCTCACGCAAGGTGCTATCGTCTTGACAAGACTGGCCTCGTCAATTCAAAAACACTTTTCAATATACCAAAGATCTTCTTATAGAACAGATCGATTTATGCTAGATCTGAAGAGACAAATGCGGAAGAGATAATATGCAATATTAATCACACAGAATGGGAGTAGAAGAATTGAATCAAACCACACATCTCAAACCACAAGACACAAGGAATTTTAAGGTGGTTCGGATGCAACGACGGCAACCTACATCCACCCCTCACCAAAACTCGGTGAGACTTCACTGCTGAGAACCAGCACATGGAAGACTCCCCAACACGGAGCAAAGCTCCAACACACACGGGAATAAATCCCAACACGGAGCAACGCTCCAACACACACATGGGGACGCACCCCAACACACACACACATACGGAGACGGAGTCTCCAACACGATCCGACGGCCGGATCAACAACACCCACACACACTATAACAGATGTAGTACTCTAAACACACAAACACCTGGATCTAAATAGATCCACAACACACACGCAAATCTGAAGAGATCCACACAACCATGAATCTGAACGAGACAACCAACACAACTACGGATCTGAATCGATCCACACACACACGAATGTTTACGGATTACAAGGAACACAACTTTGAAGCACAAGACACTTAAGATAATGAAACACAAAAGAAAGACTTCTGATTCAGGCTCCCCCTTAGTATATAACGCAAATCTTGAATGAAGCTTGAATCTCCACTTGATTTCCACTTGATTTGCCTCAGCTTGATCTTGAAAAGCTTGCTCTTGGATGAATAATTTGTGGACGAATCACTGTTCACGGAGTTCTCACAGCAGCTCTCCTTCTCCCCTTGGTAGCCTCCTCTTGATTCCTTTTGTCATTAGGTTTTCTTGGCCCAAGAGTTATTTTTATAAGACCTAGGATGGTCAAGAGAGAAGCCAAGACATAGATCCACAATTCTAGGGCTGTCTGGAGACTTTTAGGATTAAAAAATCACTGATAGATGTTTCAACCTCGTGGAGAAAATCAAGTCAACAATAGGGGCTGCGAAGCTGGTGGTCGATCGGACAGGAGGGGGCGGTCGACCGGAATTTTATAGTCATTGAACCTTTCAACGCTGGGAAAATCGGTCGACCGGGCCCTATCTGGCGGTCGACCGCTAGTCTGGAAAACATGCAATTTGACAATGTTAGCCAATGAATCATAGCCTGAAAGCAAATTACTTTGAGACCACATTTTGTTCAAAACAATATGAGTTGGATTTACATATCCTGGACATTTTTGGGGAAGGTGGATTTAGGCTTTAGTTTGGATGAAAGATGGCTTTGTGAGTGGTTTAAGCAAGTTATCAACCTAATTGTATGAGCCTCAAATTGCATGAAAGAAATGCATGTAAATCAGATTAACATTCGGATCACTCTTCTCAGTGTTCAATCAAAGCATGAGCTAGATCTCAGATCTCAAACACAGGTGCTGCTCCTGGTGTGAGTTCTATGGTGAAGTTAACCTCCCTTTCGGGCAGTAAACTAGGTAACTCGGAAGGAAAAACATCAGGGAACTCCTGAACTATGGGGATTTCGTTTATCTGTATTTCCTTAGACTCGGTAACTACTACGAAGGCAAGGAAAGCTTCACATCCTTGCGAAAGGAGTTTACAAGCGTGAAGGGATGAAATAATGGTAGGATGTTTTCGGTATTTATCACGGGATTTATAAGGCTCCGTGATGCTGAATCTTTCCTTCTTCCCACGTCGATCCGTCCGTCGGCTAGACTCCTCTCCCTTGCTTTTGAGTTTCTCGACCTTCTCCAAGGTCCTTTCACATAAATGAGCTCGTTGGACCATTTCTGCATAGGTCCGAATATTTTGCGAGCCCAGTTGTTGAATGAAGACGGGCCTTAACCCATCCAGAAAATGATTGGCCTTCAGAATATCGGTGCTAACTAGATATTGAGCATACGGTGCTAAGCGGGAGAATTGTAATTCATACTCGGCCACTGTCATCAATCCCTGACGCAATGAAGCGAACTCTGCCGCCTTCCTCTCCTTAACGTGCTCAGAGAAGTACTTCGCTCCGAAGAGGGTGAGAAATCCCTCTCAAGTATGTGGTGCGTCTGCAGGCGGTGCTGGAATAGACTTCCACCATGTACGTGCGTCTTTGTTAAGTTGAAATGTGGCCAGATGAACCTTTTCTTGGTCGGCACATTGCATGACCTTGAATATACAGTTCATTCCATCTATCCAGTTCTTTGCTTCATATGGATTAGAAGAGCCAATAAATCGTGGAGGATTTAAACTCTGAAAGTTGCAGTGCATATCACCAGCTCCTGCCCTTGCGCCGGCTTGAGCCATAGTTTGCAAGGCCTGGGTGAGACCAGCAACGGTTTGTTGCATTCCGTTCCAATCAACACGGTGAGCCATTGCCAGAATGAGATACCTGAGAAGAGTAATAGATTTGTTAATTCTAGTGGAATTGGTGGGATTTAACTTAAAGATATCTTATAGTTACTATCTCATCCCCAGTTCTACCCAATTTTTCTCATGGGTTGGATATTTCTTTCTTAATTCATAGGTATGGGTCCTTAACCTATGACATGACACTTTCCTAGGACTTTCTTAAGCCTAAGCTCTGATACCACTTTAACTGTCACGCCCCGAGCTTTTTAATACATCAGAAGGAATTTTGGGAACGTGAACAGCTGGCATGATAATCCTCTCGCAAGTAAGTAATCAGAGCGCAAGACAATCACATGAAAGTAATTGCACAAGTAATTTTCTCAAAACTTCCAACTTTGTTTCATAATCAAAATCAAAATTACATAAAGTCACTACTTGACATCCTTTCCCATTATGACTCAAGAAAATCAAAAATTACAATCTGATTTGACTAGACACTAAATAACTAGGGCTTCTCTCATTCCAATGGACCTTCAATCGCTCTCGGACCCGCTACTAGCATAATCCGAATCTGATCCACTAGTATTTCCTAAAAAGATAAGAAAATAGGTATGAGCACACATGCCCAGTAGGTATCTTCGTATCAACATGAAGATGATATTTAAGTGATTAATGCGTTAGCTCTAGAATTAAGGTCGAAATGAGCACGCGATAAACCATACGTCATAAACAAAAATAACCAAGAATATAGAGTCACGATGATGTGGGACGGACACGGGGACCGACTCTAAGTGATGCGGACCTCGGACTCTAAATGCAGACACGACGAGCAACACACAACAATGGAGACACTTTAGCCCGACACTAAGAGTTCCTATGGGCTATACGTCGCTAATAGAAACGTAAGCTCACTCGTCGTCCCAAGCGAGGGGAAACGCGGATCCGCGCGGTTGAGAAACCGGCAGAGTCAAGGGTGGTCGACTCACTTCCGTGCTCAGATAGAGCCACGGGACGGGTCACTCTCTTACTCACAGCGATGACATGGACTCACGGGTTAGGTTCCTATCGCACTCAGCAGCGGCACACGACCATATACTAGCTAAGCAAGTAAATGCCAAGAAGTCGAGATCGTTACCTCCACGCTCCCGGCGTGGGGAAGACAACCCCGGCCAATCATGTACTCCCGGTTAAACAAATACACAACGGTACAAAGATTTGACCCACTCCACGCAGGGAGGTAATAGGTCACATGTGGGGCCCGGGAGTAGCGGGAATTGGGTTGACGGGCAGCATCTTGATGTCGTCCGTCGGCGCCAAAACCCGCGTTTTAGTGCTGTCCGGACGGCACGATCTGTGGGTTCGTGGGGCCCACGTGCTGCTCAGCCCTTCGGATCTGATGGGGTGGGTCCCGCTGTGATGGGGACACCTGGAGGCGCGCCTCCCTAGACGGTGGCAGGGCTAGAACGCCGGTTGGAGGCCAGGCGGCTCCGATCACCACTTGTCGGAAGTGCTGTCCACGGATCTGCAACCTCTATATTCTGGCGCGCGACCCGGCGAGATCGCCTACTGCAATCAGCACCGATATCGGATCAGCATGAAAATAGCGCCGTTGGAACGCTGACTTGAAATCCTTCGACCCTATGGGACTCAAAAAAATTCACCGGAGCCGTGCTTCTGATGGGCGATTTTAGAATCGGCCTGTTCTCAGTTTCAGATCTGGTCAGGCAGAACTGAAGTTTCCTGAGAGTTGGCGTTGACCGTAGGGTAGACCTCTGATTCAGACTTTGAGCTCTTCATGAAAGTTGTGTTAGTGTTGGTGTGCTACATGCCAATTTTGGGTCGGGTAGGCCCAATAGTTGTACGATCTTGTTCATTATTAATATAGTGGTGTTTGAGCATAAATATGCGATTGTGTTACTTTACGTTGTCCCTAGGATATGTGGTTGTAAAGTCAGCTCGAGATGGGATCTCGAACATGAGATTGACTTTACATGTACACATACCTTAAACTGTTCCTGGTTGGAGGGTAATCACTCGGGGACTTTGATTACCTATTAAACCAGTACACATGATGTGTCAGTGACCTGTCTCATGGTCATTGCTGCGGGGCACCAACATATATGTGTAGGTGTATGTCCTTGGAGGATGTACACTGAACTGATCCGCTATTAGATCTTCAGATGGTTGATTATACCTAATGTCAACTGAAGATCCAACTGTCTCAATAGCATCGTTGGTCCTTTGACTTGAGACATTGATCGGATCTTACACGAGGACTGGAATAGTTTAATTACTTGGCTAAGTGACTTTAACCATAAGTCATGAGTTGCCGAGTCATTAACCACTTCAGGATACGTGTGAAGATCGTCAATGGTCAAGAAGGGATCGCTCACTGTCGGGTATATATCAGACAGTTAATGGGTCATGACATTGACGCTCCGTTAAATCCCTGGCCAGGGTCGTGTGAGTTTGTTTAGAACGGACGTCATACACTTTAAGGAGGTCATAGTCAAATGGCACGATCATGGGGTTTGACAGGAACCATACCCTCGATCGTACCAGACTCATAGAAGGAGCGAGGGATTATATCGATGCGGTAACTGTGGACTTACAGGTACCAGACAGGCTGGTTTAAACCCGGCGTCCTCTAGGATCACGCGGATTTGCTTGACCCAACGTGATCGAAGGTTCGGAATGAATTAAACTATTATTCGGCTCTTGTAGAAGCGAATAATACGTTTAATTTACTTCTAATTAAGAATTAGAAGTTAATGGGCCTTAAACTAGAGTGACTATGGGCCTAGAGGATCACACACAATGGATTCTTGGGTGACGGATTATTATTATACAAATGTATGTATTATATCCTTTTAATTCCTTTTGGAAAGGAGTGTAAATGGGGCTTAATACATATGTATAATAATGAAAAGGTCATATATACAATTTTGGTCCTTTGGAGGTCTTTAGAAAAGGGTCCAAATTCTATATATATGGCACCTACGTGAAGCTCATTCGAGCCTTCAGCTTCCAACCTCTTAGGCTAATCAAGCATTAAGCCTAAGAGGAGGATTAGCCTCCCCCCCTTTTCCCCCTTGCTCTCTCTCTCTCCAGAAGGTGATAGAGTCGGGGAAAGTTACGCCGGGGAGGTACCGTCGCTGCGCAAGGGTCCGTGTGGATCTGCTCTAGAGGCCGTACAGCTGTGCGGCTCGATATTCTGCATCAGGCATCGCGGACAGCGTCGTTCCGCACAAGGTGAAACACGCAACCCGTAATTAGGGTCTTAGAAACACCGATTAGAGCACAGATTAAGCTTTCCATAGCACCGAGATCGGGAAAATAATTTTTGTTATCCGCTGCGTTGCCCGATAGTGCTGTGCGAAACCTTACAAGTTGTAGAGGGGAGAGAGAGGAAAACGGTAATAATTCTTATGACCGATTTAGTGGAGATTCGGATGGGAAAAGATATTTTATACTGGTGGGTGATCGGATCTGGACAGAGGCAGACAAAACTGAGTGGGATCTGAAAGTGATTTTTAGAAAATAGGTGAAGAACTTTAGAAATTCCACGAAAATTCTTGGATGGAGAGGGTGTTGGATAGAACCTCCAGTAAAATTAGAAGTTCAATAAAAAATCAAGAAGAGGTCTGAAGAGGGGAAACTCAGAGCTACTGTGAATCTGGACTGAAAGCTGGCAGATCTGGGTGGAAAGGAAGAACGAAAATGGAAAATTGCAAAATGGAAGCTTGAAGCCCAACCAAATTTTATGGGACGTGGTGAAGACCCTGGAACTCACCCGAAAAGTTTGGGCTCCAGATGAACTCGTGGTTGAGAGTTAAAAATCTGAGAATGGCCTGCTATCACCCGATTGGCAGAATACCGACGGAGGCGGTGGCGGTGCAACGGCGGCTCGATGGCGGCGGCGGCGGTAACGACGAACTCCACACCAGATAGATGAGGCTTCCCACATCAAAACACAGCCTTCTCAGCCGCAAGAAGAAGAGAGGAGAGAGAGAGAGGGGTGGCCCTTGCTTGGAGCTCCAATAAAATTCTGATTTTCATATGCATTAATTCTAATCAAATAAAAATACAAGGTATTTATGTGAAATGACAAAAGACACTAATTAACCCTAGATCTAGGGTTGGGGAGGGTAAAAGAGGGAGTCCACAAACTATTTCTCCCATGTGGTTTGGAACAAATAGAATAAGAATAAAAACCCTATTAAACTATAATAAAAATGGGGCGCCCCCTTGACTTTGTGCCATTTTTTTTTGAATTTTGCTACCCTTTGTCCCCCCCTTAGTCCAACCCTTATAGAAGCCCACCATGGAGGTTTGACTGACCCCACATGGGCCCAAGAGATGAGGTGGATCAATGGGAGAAGGGATGGGGGGCCCGCGGGACCCAGGTGGTCCCAAATTACAAATAAACCCCTCTTACAATCCGAATTACAATCCGAATAAAACACACAATACACACAAACAAAGTCCCAATAAACTATAAATATCGAGACTCAAGGGGAAGTCTCCAGGCTGTCTCTGAGCCAAATGGAAGCCGAGGTAGCCCGAGTGGTGCTCCGCGTACGGTACCGACGGCTCGCCGATTCGTGCTTCTCGCTCGCTCTGGTGTCCGCACCAATTCTCCCTGGGTGGGAGAAACTCGACCATGTCGAGTATGGGTCTGCATCGCTCTGGTAGCGCTCCAGTAGGTCCGGATCTATCCGCTGCAACTCTCCACGGGTGATCCAAGTATCCTCAGTGGCGGGTCGCCCTCTCCATCGCACTAGGTAGCGCGGGTAGGATCCACTCCTGGTAACTGTCACCTGCTCATCCAGTATATGATCGATATGCTCTCGCTGTTGTGGAAATGTGGCTGGTGGTGGACACTCAGGTGTGGGATCACTCTCAATGGGAGGAGATGGCTCAAAAGGCTCACTAGGGATCACCGCTGGGTCTCTATATGCAACTAGATCCGACACATTGAAAGTTGAGCTTATACCATATTCCTCGGGCAGGTCCACAACATACGCATTGGATCCAACGCGTTTCAACACTCTAAATGGACCGGCTCTGCGAGCTTGCAATTTCTTTACGGTTCCAGAGGGAAACCGTTCAGGTCTTACCCTGATCATGGCATATTCACCCTCTTGGAACTCACGGTGGTGTCTATGGGCATCGGCTAGCTCCTTATACCGTGCATTGTTGGCCTCAATGTGACGACGGACGTCGTCATGCAGACTCCTATCATGCTTAACAAAAAGAAAAACACACGGATGCACACACGACCCTAAATAACCCTACGGTTAGTCTGACCCAATCATATGCAAGGTGGTCCAGGACATCCGAATGTGTGCCATGCATACCCTAGGTGTGACCGAATGTCGGTACAATCATAAGATGATCCTTTGGATTTAGGACGTGTGGGTGGGCCAGGAGGGTTGGGTGTCTCTCGCCTGTGAACGGACTCGGTGGGTGTCGATGGCCCGGCCCGTGGGGAAGGGGTATAATGGTGGACTCCCCTAAAGAGGTGGAATGGAGATTGTGGACCAAGGGGCCCACTAAGAAAGGGATCGAAGGGATCAAAGAATGTGTGACCTCTCGATATAGATTCCCTCATCTCAAGGTCCCATGTGTGGAAGTTTAGAAGGTGTTGTTGATCTTCTTCATCCATGAAGGGAGATGGGACGGTGTATAGGATTCCTCCCTTGGGACAAATGGACTAAAGTGAGGCTCGGGCGGTAGGGGAAGGAACAAAAGAACCTCCGTGGTGATATGGCCCACGGTGTACATAGAGGTAATGGACCCTAAAATGAAATGGGTGAAGCTACGACCTGTGGGTCGGTCGAAGCTTGGGGCCAACATATGCGTCAACTTCCATTGGCAGTCTAATCCCTGGAGAAGGTCTTCCAAGGTATCTATGTGGTGACTAGACCGAAACGTTGTGTGGAAGGAGTTGACAGGCACTACTTGTAGTGCGGGGTCTATAGATGGGTAGTAAGATGGGGCATGGACCAAACCTGTCCTAAGCCAGCTAAAGAGTGGATCGGCTATGAGTAGCTTTCCCGTTAGAAACACGGGTAGCTCTGGCTGAGATGACTCCGAATGAAGATCGGTAGGTGAAGCTTCTCTAACCCTTTTGTCCCCTAGGGCTAGAGATGTCCGAGTGGGACACTGTCCGACGAAGTGGCCGAACCTTTGGCAGCGATAACACTGCTGTCGTGACCCACTACGCTCCCTGATAAGTGGGTCCTTACCCTTATCCTCCTAACGGACAGGGGGTGTAGGCAATGGGGCTCTCGTGGGTGGGGTAAGAGGATCCATCATGATGGGGAGAGGACCTTGGGATGGAACCATAGATGGCACCGGGTTGAGACTACCAGCTGCTACCTCCTTAGGCTCGTGCTTGGTTCCATCCCGGCTAGGATGTAGGCAAGGGGGAACCAGGGACTCGATATAAGCACACCTCCTATCCACTCTATCCGAAATGATTTGGAAGAGTTCGGCAATGGTGGGGTTTGGAGTAGGAGTAATGTGATGGACTCGCCCGTAATCAACCGGCGTAGGCTTGGGTACTTGAGGGGCTTCTTTCCTCCGGATATGACACACTTGGTTGGAAGTGAGTTGGTGGGGTCGGCTGGAGGTGTGACCCACGTGGTTGGAAGTAAATGGGTGGGACGGGTTGGAAGGGACCGGATGGGGAAGGTAGACCCTCCTAAGCTCTCTCTTCATGTCCCACTATGATTCGATGGACCATTACCTCCTAACCTCTCTCAAGCGCTCAATGTGGTCCCACTTTTCGACGGCCTCGTGTAGAAGCCTCTCCTTGGAAAAATAGAATTGCCTAGCTTCGGACATGGTATAACAATCAAAGTATGTGTCCATGGCGGCCTCCCACTTGAGGTAGTCGCCCGGGTCATTGGAGCCATAAAAATTCGAGGCTTCGGGCCTACGGAAGTGGAGAGGGTGGTTGCCAAGCCCATGGGTGGGCCAACAATCATATCGCCTGGGTGACCGGGAGTCCATTGGAAACTGAGGATTAAACGATGGACATGCCGACACAAAGTGATAAGACAAACCAACTGGACACGACCTTAAACACTAATGTAATGTTGGAGTGCGGACTAATGCACACTAAGGAACCTAGACTTAAACCAAGATCCGGTACGTTGGCGAAGTTACGGGATCCGAAGATCCTCTCGCGCAAGTGTGCGGTCTTCCTGATAGGTGTAGCCTAACATTCGGACAACACCTTTTAATATACCGAATAAAGGTATGCGATGCAACCTTGGACCGACTTAAACTTAGACTCGACTTAAATGACTATTTTTTTGAATTTTTGTGGACTTAGACACAAAGACTACCCTAGACTCAACTGTCTCTAATACCAAACTGATGCGGGACGGACGCGGGGACCGACTCTAAGTGATGCGGACCTCGGACTCTAAATGCGGACACGACCAGCAACATACAACAATGGATACACTTTAGCCCAACACTAAGAGTTCATATGGGATATACGTCGCTAACAGAAACGCAAGCTCACTCGTCGTCCCAAGCGAGGGGAAACGCGGATCCGCGTGGTTGAGGAATCGGCAGAGTCAAGGGTGGTCGACTCACTTCCGTGCTCGGATCGAGCCACGGGACGAGTCACTCTCTTGCTCACAGCGGTGACATGGACTCATGGGCTAGGTTCCTATCGCACTCAGTAGCGGCACACGACCATATACTAGCTAAGCAAGTAAATGTCAAGAAGTCGAGATCGTTACCTCCACGCTCCCAGCGTGGGGAAGACAACCCCGGCCAACCCTGTACTCCCTGTTAAACAAATATACTGCGGTACAAAGATTTGACCCACTCCACGCAGGGAGGTAATAGGTCACATGTGGGGCCCGGGAGTAGCGGGAATTGGGTTGACGGGCAGCATCTTGATGTCGTCCGTCGGCGCCGAAACCCGCATTTTAGTGCTGTCCGGACGGCGCGATCTGTGGGTTCGTGGGGCCCACGTGCTGCTCAGCCCTCCGGATCTGACGGGGTTGGTCCCGCTGTGGTGGGGACACCTAGAGGTGTGCCTCCCTGGACGGCGGCAGGGTTGGAACGCCGGTCGGAGGTCGGGTGGCTCCGATCACCACTTGTCGGAAGTGCTGTCCACGGATCTGCAACCTCTGTTTTCTGGCGCGCGACCTGGCGAGATCGGCTATTGCAATCAGCACCGATATCGGATTGGCACGAAACTAGTGCCGTTGGAACCCTGACGTGAAATCCTTCGACCTTATGGGACTCAAAAAAATTCACCAGAGCCGTGCTTCTGATGGGCGATTTTAGAACCAGCCTGTTCTCAGTTTTAGATATGGTCAGGCAGAATTAAAGTTTCCTGAGAGTTGGCATTGGCCGCAGGGTAGACCTCTGATTCAGACTTTGAGTTCTTCATGAAAGTTGTAGAGGGGAGAGAGAATAAAACGTCAATAATTCTTATGACCGATTTGGTGGAGATTTGGATGGGGAAAGATATTTTATACTGGTGGGTGGTCGGATCTGGACAGAGGCAGACAGAACTGAGTGGGATCTGAAAGTGATTTTTAGAAATAGGTGAAGGCCTTTAGAAATTCCACGAAAATTCGTGGATGGAGGGAGTGTTGGAAAGAACCTCTAGTAAAATTGGGAGCTCAAGAAAAAATCAAGAAGAGGTCTGAAGAGGGGAAACTCAGAGCTACTGTGAATCTGGACTGAAAGCTCGCAGATCTGGGTGGAAAGGAAGAATGAAAATGGAAAATTGCAACATGGAAGCTTGAAGCCCATCAAAATTTTATGGGACGTGGTGAAGACCCATGAAACTCACCCTGAACGTTTGGGCTCCATATGAACTCGTGCCTGAGAGTTAAAAATCCGAGAATGGCCTGCTATCACCCGATTGGCAGAATACCGACGGAGGCGGTGGCGGTGCAACGGCGGCTCGATGGCGGCGGCGGCGGCGGCGGCGGCGGCAACGACGAACTCCACACTAGATAGATGAGGCTTTCCACCTCAGAACACAGCCTTCCCAACTGCAAGAAGAAGATAGGAGAGAGAGAGAGAGGCGGCCCTTGCTTGGAGCTCCAACAAAATTCTGATTTTCATATGCATTAATTCTAATCAAATAAAAATGCAAGGTATTTATGTGAAATGACAAAAGACACTAATTAACCCTAGATCTAGGGTTGGGGATGGTAAAAGAGAGAGTCCACAAACTATTTCTCCCATGTGGTTTGGAACAAATAGAATAAGAATAAAAACCCTATTAAACTATAATAAAAATGGGGCACCCCCTTGACTTTGTGCCATTTTTTTTTAAATTTTGCTACCCTTTGTCCCCCCCTTGGTCCAACCCTTCTAGAAGCCCACCATGGAGGTTTGACTGACCCCACATGGGCCCAAGAGATGAGGTGGATCAATGGGAGAAGGGATGGGGGGCCCGCGGGACCCAGGTGGTCCCAAATTACAAATAAACCCCTCTTACAATCCGAATTACAATCTGAATAAAACACACAATACACACAAACAAAGTCCCAATAAACTATAAATATCGAGACTCAAGGGGAAGTCTCCAGGCTGTCTCCGAGCCAAATGGAAGCCGAGGTAGCCCGGGTGGTGCTCTGCGTACAGTACCGACGGCTCGTCGGTTCGTGCTTCTCGCTCGCTCTGGTGTCCGCACCACACGAGCTATTTGAGCATAGTCGAGTACATAATCAAGTAAGATTTAATCATGTAGATGTAAGTTGGCCTTTCATGAACAAGAAAGTACGAGCATGTATCGAGAAAGTACTTACACAACCTTGTAAAGGCTATGTACTAGCAAGTCATTAACAAACATGCAATTTCATAACGAGCCTCGTGGTTCTTCACTCATTTATAAGAGAAAGTACTCCCGGCGCAATGCGATGCCAGTATCATCGTACCCCATGGTTTATAACACGTTTCCGACCATCAGTTGTGGGGACTAGCATGGAGCCCTTGGACACAATCCGTGCCCGATCTTACATCTTCAAGTTATAAATCCAGCTACTTTCACGAGATATAACAATAAAGTATAGCCAATAACGTAACAAGTTCAATGATAGTTTCATGATGACAATATGAAGGTAAGAAGGCTTCAATTACGAACATGAGATTCCAAAGAAGAATTAAATGAATATTATGTTACGGCGGTATTCCGACAGCATAACGGTACATTAATTAAGTTCCATATCCTAACATTAACTTATTATACATAAGTTTGGAATCCAGATAATCCTAAGATCATCCAAGAACAAAATTTAGACAACCCCTAGGTCAAACCTCGGGTTAAAATAAGACAGGGATAGACGATCATATACTGGGCCGTTTCCAGAATAAAACGGTCACAGTAAGGCCGCATGATAGATAATAACGGTCCAGTAAAGGCCGCATTTAACTATGTCAACCAGAATGAAAAGAAGATCGACACTTTGAAGGATTCTGGAGAATAATGGTCGCCAGGGGGCCGTTTCATGATAAAGACGGTCTGATTAGGACCGCTCTGTAACATTAACGGTCTCCTATTGGGCTGCAATTAACCAGAATACAGAAAGTAAAACACCGATCATGTGAGTGCTTTCTAGACAATTTGGGCTTTAAGGGTACAACCAGCTCGACGTCCTAGTGGGAATCTCCGGCTCGCGGAGTCTTACGGAGGCCTTGAAACATAATCCCCTAGTCCGACAGAAGGAATATCCGGCGGAGAGGTTCATAAGTCCAAGAGATGTGTCTATGAGTGCAAAGTGTATTTAATGATCACATACCGGAGTATATGCCATGTACTTAAGAAAATGACTCAAGAGATGAGAAGAGATCGTGATAAAACAGCGATCAAAACTGGTCAAGTCTGAAGAGGGGCGATCTCGTGCTGCTCCTGAGCGGGGAGGAAGATGACCACGTACCCTTGAAGTATAAACTGCAAGAAGGGAAACCAGTCAGAGGTGTCCAGGGATAGATCCCCGGGGAAGACCCTCTGATGCTTAAGTCAGCACATGTAGTAGAGCACTGGTGCGAAGAGAAGAGTTGGGAGGAAAATGGGAGCGCGAGATCCCTCTCCACCGAAAGGTGAAGTGGTTCCTGCTCAGGGTTGCTAGCTCTTGCCTTACTTAGGCTTACCTTCTCGTAGTAGGGCATGTCCTGTTTAAATAATGGCATGTTGTGTGAATTGATCCCTGTGAGCGGAGGAGTTCTAGGGGGGTTACGTCCTTCATGCGAGCTCCTTACGGTGCGCGGACTCTTGGTTTCCCTTGTCCCCTTGAGCTTCATGCTATTAAGGGATTCACAACGGCCGAATCAATAAGCTTCCATCAGCGAGCCCGAGCGAATGGCACTTGTTCAGGAGTGGTCTCCCGAGTGATAAGCGCTGGGTCGGGACAAGGAATAGGGGGCTTCAAGGGAAGCGCTTGTACAGAGTGAATTTTTGGGCTTCATAATAAGTGGGCCCGGGGGCTGCCACTTTGAGGAGTTGAGCCTTGTTCGGTCCGATTTAGACCTCATTTTGCCTCTCCGTACGGGTGGTGAGATTTCCCCTCTCCCAAGTCCATGAAAATTATATTCATAAGAGTACAAGTTTTGGCATGAAATTAACATAACTTAAAAATAATTCCAAAGTGCATAAAGAACACGAAATCAACTAAGATGATTAACTAACATAACCAAGTATAAGAATATGGTTCTTAAAACAGGGATAAGACCTATGTAGCTAAGCTTATCATAAGATAAATAAAGTTATTCTGCATTATGTTTCGGGTTAACAAAATTACAGAACTCTGAAAATAAAAGCGGTCGCTTAAGAACCGTTTTAAAGGGTCTAGTGGTCTATCGTAGGGCCGCTAAGTGGCTTAGGCGGTCTCAGGAGGACCGTTTTCCCGAGTCAAGCGATCTATCGAGGGGCCGCTCGATAAGTCTGGCGGTCCTGTGATGACCGTTTCTGTCTGTCTGACAGAAAACTGAATAATAGTGAAATAAAAGCTAATTCTAGGTCATATTATGCATAAACATGATGTAAAACATGGATTAAACATGCTAGAAGAGTATTGGTCACGAATATGTATAAGAGAATGTGATTTAAATAAGAAATTTTATCTTTTTCATTAAAGGGTTAGGTCCATGTATGATAATGAACGAATTTGCGCAGTCTCAATAAAATATGAAATTCTCTATATATAATGCATGAAAACTCGTGGAATAAGAGGGCTTTTATTCTTAAGATCATGTTTAAGCCATTCATGAGATAACCTACCTCTGATCTGGGCCTTAGACTTCGAATTTAGGGCTGGAAGTCAACCCTAGCTCTACTCATCCTGAACCGAACCAGAAACTTCACGTCCCTCTAACTCCTGATTCTCTTTACCTAAAGCCACGAAATTTTGATAGTAAGAAGAGGGTACTAAAAGGAACAAATAGTTCTAAAGAACCTCTATCTAATTATCTCATTTAGGGCTTCTAGTTTGCTGATAAATCTGGCTCGATCGCACAAGTTCCTGGGTTGCTTGTACTGAACCAGCGTCTTTGCAGGTCTCTAACTCCTTGTGAGATTGATCTCCTAGAACGAAAATTTGAGGGAAGTCAGACCTTATTATTATGAACAAAATACTCTAAAGAACCTAACTCAAATAATGCTTCCTTACCTTAGTTCCACGCGAGCTAAAAGTAAGGGTCGCGCATGTGAAACCTTATGATGTGACACAACTAAGGGGTATGCAGCAAAATGGACACGGGTCCTTGGACCTATTCCGCAAGCACAAACACAAAGCAACAAAGTACTAGATTGGGCCGAATCGCCGTCGCACACACACGAGCCCGGAAGACTTGATGATGCCAAGTGGAGATGATGGATCAAGGCCCTTGCTGGTAGAGTGCCAGCAGGGCTAGGGTTGCCCTCCCGAAGGTACGAGGCCCACACTTAAGGGGCTGGCTGGGTGCCAATTGGGGCACTAGGTCCCTCTCTCACACAGCCCACGGTGACCGCTCGTAAGTGGATCACACGGGGTCGGGCGCTCTCTCTCTTGCTCAACGGAGCAATGCCACGGATATTAGCTGAACAAGTACTATTGTTGGAGCAAAGTTCAGAGCTTATCCTGGTTGGTTTGAAGAAACCAACCCCGTTCGGAGACGAGGGCGAGCGGGGAAGTGTGGGTTCCCCGCACACTGCGCCGATGAAGCTTGAACCCTGTTTAAATTATACAACCACTACGCCTCACACAGGAGGGTGGACTTGGGGTGGGGATATCTATATTACAATTCAAACACTACCTCCACACAGGGAGGGGCGTTAAGCCAGCCAGGCGGGGAGGGGAGATTCGCTCGAATCGCGCCAACGGATCACCCGATCGAATCTGCCCGTGTCTTGGGCAGCAGGATAGGGGATCGATGTAGCTGCCATTGTGCGCTCCTCCGGACTCAGAACTTGATGAGACTGTCACTGAAACGACGCTGACAGACCGAGGTACGCTTGTGAATTTTGGTGGGCGGTTCCCGCATCGCCTCTGGTCGGAGTGGACCCCGGAGCAGGTGCTCAGAGTTCTGGTTCAGGCTGGTCCAGAGTGTTACAGCTGCTTGACAAAGGTGCCACGGTCACTTATGAAGTCCGAATGAGGCGAGACTAAGTCGAGGACGTCCGTGGATGAGTCTTCTTCGAGCAGAAACCAAGAACAGCACCAGATGATGTCGGGGTGGCGAGGAGAAGCCCGTTGAGTGAGGTGGTGTCGGGGCAGGACCCAAACAGACTGTCTGCGCACCCGGTGGAGAAAATTTGGAAAAGACACTTCCTGATGCCGAACGGGATGCCGCTTGTTGGTGGTGGTGGTCTCCTTGTGGTAGAAGCTCTCGGCCAAGTGGCGCCTCCAGAAGTTGAGAGGTGTGGCCGTGGGAGCTTCTGCAAGTCACTTCTGGCTGCAGACCGGACTGGATCTGCACAGTTGGCGAAGAATAGCTCTCCCGGGAAGCTCCGGCCTCAGATTGAGATGAGACCACCTCGCCTGCGAAGACGACTGGAAGAGCTTTCCGACGGTGTAGGCCACACCCCCAGGAGCTCCGGGATGTGGTCGCTGGCGGCACTGCAACATGATGTTGATCTGCAGGGCTTCAGCTGCACACAGATTTGAAGAGAAAGGGGTTGAAGGGGGGGTTTCTTTGGTGGAAGGGTAGGGGAGATGGTTGCTTTGATGGTGGGGAATGGTTGGGAGGTGTCAAGGGGAGGTGAGGGAGAAAGGTAGGGGCGGAGCTAGCAGGAGAGAGGGATGGGTGCGCAAGAGGCCTTGGAGGAGGTGGGGGCGCAAATGGGTTGGGGGAGAGGGGTGGATGTTCCTTTGATTTGGGTGGAGGGTTAATGGTGGTGTTAATGGAGGTCTAGGGAATAGGAAGTGGTTGCTTTGGGGATGGGAAGGGTTGCCTAGGAGAAGGGAGTCTTCCTTGGGAAGGTGGAAGGGTGTATGGGGAATGGGAAGAGTTGCTTGGGGATGTGGAGGAATTAAAGGGAAGTGAAGGCTCTTGGGGAGGTGAAAGGGTGGAAGCTGAGGTGGCGGATGATGTGGCAAGGGGGGGGGAAGGTGAAGGGGCAGGTTCGCCCAAGGGAGAGAGAGAGAGAGGAGGGGAGAGAGAGGGGTTCGCCCCCTATAGAGAGAGAGAGAGAGATAGAGAGTGAGAGCTAGAGAGAGAGAGAGAGGAAGACAATTCAAGTGGCTATAATTTCTTCAATACTTCATTAGCTTCTCCAAGTGGGGATTGGGGTCCTATTTATAGGAATCCCAACTTTTACAAAAGTCCCTGAGAAAAGTACTAATAACAGATAACCGAAGGAGCTGGGGAAGGGAAAGGGCGCCCCTGGGCCAGGCCCATCTAAATGGGCCCAGAAGCCACTCAATCCCAACATGATGAACATGAGATTAGACACATAACATAATAACCTAGGGACCTGACTCAAAATAAAGGGGAAATTACATCAAAATGACTCAAGAAAGATATAAAAATTACATAGCTAGACTTAGAAAATCAAGATGAACATAATGACGAGCATCAGGACCCTTGGAGAAATGGGAAGTGGTAAGCGATGTCCCCATCATACTCCCGGGGTGCAGAGAACTTGACTCTGTCGAGTAAAGATCTATCGTATGCGGAGGAAGCCACGGCGGGGTTGCCCTCAAGTCCACCAAAGGTAGCTGGTCCTTTCACCAAGCGAGGTAGTGCCCATACCCTTTGCTCCAGATGACAGTGACCTGTTCATACAATATCCGCTCCAATTGCTCACGTTGGCCCCTCTGGGCTGGTGGAACTCTCTCATGGGTGGTGGCTCTCTCAAGGGGTGGAGCAAGCTCAATTTCCTCACTAGGTGTCGCCGTGGGACCCCTATATGGCACCAAGTCAGCCACGTTGAATGTGGGACTTACTCCGTACTCCTCGGGGAGGTCCAACACGTAAGCATTTGTGCCGATCTGTCTCAGAACCTGGAAGGGACCTGATACATGGGACCTCAGTTTGGAGACATTCCCAGGGAAAAGTCTCTCAATTCTCACCATCACAAAGTTACCTATACGAAATTCCTGGTGGCGTCGGTGGGAATCGACTGATTTCTTATACACCTCATTGCTTTTGTTGATGTGTTTGCGGATGGTGCCATGCAGTGTCATGAATGACGATCCCCTAGAGATGAAGGGAGGGCCCGGACAACCAAATGCAGTCCTATCAAGTGTTAGATTGGTTTTGACGGTCTTAGGAGGACCTTGGCATCCATGAATTGACCTATCATGCTTAGAAGCCATGTGGACCTTGATGCACTTAGGTGGACCGGGGCAGCCAAGTGGCCCTATCATGCATGAGATGGATGAAGAGTGGGGGAGGACCAGCTTGTCCAAATGTAAACCTGTCGTGCACTGGACCTAGTGTGTATGTGACACAAATGACATGACTAGCCTTACCACATGATGTAAAATGTTGTGACACATGCAGTCCTATCACGATGGTCCCATCTTTAGGTGGGGGTTGATTTGGGGGTTTCCACTCATGGGGGTCGAAGGGGTCCAAGAAAGTGGACATCTTGGGATGGGTCAATTCCTCATTTCCTAGGTGGATGTCACCCATGGTCATGGCTCTCATAGTGTGGGCTAAGTTTTGGAATGGGTGGGTTAGGTTCGACATGGTGGGTGAGGGTAGGAGGGAGTGGGTGGTGAGTGATGAGTACTCGAAAGCCCGTATGAAGTGGCCAAAAGGTTCGAGATGGGTTAAGGGGTGGGTGATGTGGAGGTGGGCTTTAATCCAAGTGAACGTCCTAGGGTCCCTAGTACACATAGGGAAGTGGGAATCATGAACCTGGTGGGGCCTATCATAATGCTCCTTGCAAAGGGACGAGGGGTAGGGAAAGATGTAGGAGGGCAAGAAGGTGGGTTGGTAAAGAAGGGCTAGTGGGAAGGGATCATGTGGATCTAGGAGGACTTGGGTTGAGGAGATTGAGGCTTCTTCCCATCCTAGACCTGGAGCACTCCAAAGCATACACTCCCTAGTGTGGGCTAGGCACTTGTCTCCTAATGGGGTAAGTACCAAAGCGGATTCCCTAGGTTGAGTGCCATTTTCTTGTGGTAGGGGGGTGGTGTAAAACTCATCGGGCTCGGGTAGAAACAATACGAGCTCACTCATGCCAGGACCCTTGGTGTAAATGGAGATGATGGACCTGATAGAGGGGTGTGAGAAACTAAGGTACCCCGTATCACTCACTCCTAAGGTCATCATGTTTGTCACCTCTATTTGCCTTAGTATGCCTTTAATCAAGTCCCTCATGGCTCCTACAAAGCAAAACGAATGATAGGTTGTGTGGAATGGTAGGGTGGGCTCGATTGGGTTATGGTTATCCATGGAGGGGCGCATGATGTGGAGGAGGAGGTCTTGCTTAAGCCACTCAATGAGGGGTTCCCCAAGAATCACAATTCTCATGGAGGGAGGGGTGGGGGAACTTGGTTGGTCATCATGTAACTCATGAGGGAGGGTGTACCCAGTTAGGCTCGCTGTGGTCTCTTTGGATAAAGATGAGCCTTCTTGACCCAACCCTTGGCATTGGGCTTCATATTCTTCCTCCCAATCTAGGGGAGCCTCATATTCTTCGGTCACCTCCTTAAGTTCCTTTTGGAAAGGGGTGGGAGGAGGATTTGTGGAGGCTTGTGGGGTGTGGGTTTGATGGAGAACTTTGGGTTGGGGAATGGTGGCTGTCATGGGCCTCGGTGGAGGGGTGGACATGGGGTCCACGTGGGTTTGAATGGTGAGGGTGGAGTGAGTCATGATGCTTCTTCCACATGGGATGGGCACTTCTCGGCCTAACCCATGACATTGTGACTCGTATTCTTTTTCACAATCGGGGGAGGCCTCATATACTTCAATTACAATCTTATCCCTTTGGGGTGTGGGGGTCTTACTCTCTAAGGGAATGGGAAGGTCTTTTGGGGATGGGGTGATGAAGGTTGGGGCATGGTGCACCCGGGGTGGTGAAGTTTGGACCCTAAGGGAGGTCTTGGGTTGACTGGGAGGGAAAGGGGGAGTGGGAGTGCTCCTCGGGTTATGGTTCTCAAGGTAGGAGTGGGAAGGCTGGGGAGTGTAGATCTTCCTAAGCTCGATCTTCATCTCTTCCCATGATCCTACGGGTTCTTGCCTCCAAATCCTTCTTAAGCCCACTATGCGTTCCCACTCCTTCTTGGCTTGTCCCCGAAGCCGCCCTGTGGCCCTGCGGACTCTAGCGTGTCCATAGACCCTAGTCCTATCAAAGTGTTTATCCATGGTAGCCTCCCACTTTAGGTAGGCATTAGGACTAGATCCGTCAAAACTAAGGTCCCCTTCTAAGATGATGTCCATGAGGAGGGGGTCAATCTGGCTCTTGGGGAAGGCCGTGTTGAGGGGACTTAACCAATGTGGAGTGTACATGATGATGCACTGGGTGGCCCGATAAAGACTCTAAATGCGAATGCGCCCTAGGACCAACTTGTAGAGAGACAAGTTGTGAACTTGCTCTGATACCACTTGATGTGACACAACTAAGGGGTATGCAGCAAAATAGACACGGGTCCTTGGACCTATTCCGCAAGCACAAACACAAAGCAACAAAGTACTAGATTGGGCCGAATCGCCGTCGCACACACACGAGCCCGGGTGACTTGATGATGCCAAGTGGAGATGATGGATCAAGGCCCTTACTGGTAGAGTGCCAGCAGGGCTAGGGTTGCCCTCCCGAAGGTACGAGGCCCACACTTAAGGGGCTGGCCGGGTGCCAATTGGGGCACTAGGTCCCTCTCTCACACAGCCCACGGTGACCGCTCGTAAGTGGATCACACGGGGTCGGGCGCTCTCTCTCTTGCTCAACGGAGCAATGCCACGGATATTAGCTAAACAAGTACTATTGTTGGAGCAAAGTTCAGAGCTTACCGTGGTTGGTGTGAAGAAACCAACCCCGTTCAGAGACGAGGGTGAGCGGGGAAGTGTGGGTTCCCCGCACACTGCGCCGATGAAGCTTGAACCCTGTTTAAATTATACAACCACTACGCCTCACACAGGAGGGTGGACTTGGGGTGGGGATATCTGTATTACAATTCAAACACTACCTCCACACAGGGAGGGGTGTTAAGCCAGCCAGGCGGGGAGGGGAGATTCGCTCGAATCGCGTCGACGGATCACCCGACCGAATCTGCCCGTGTCTTGGGCAGAAGGACAGGGGATTGATGTTGCTACTGCTGTGCGCTCCTCCAGACTCAGAACTTGATGAGACTGGCGCTGAAACGACGCTGACAGACCGAGGTACGCTTGTGAATTTTGGTGGGCGGTTCCCACATCACCTGTGGTCGGAGTGGACCCCGGAGCAGGTGCTCAGAGTTCTGGTTCAGGCTGGTCCAGAGTGTTGCAGATGCTTGTAGAAGGTGCCGAGGTCACTCCCTAAGTCCGAATGAGGCGAGACTAAGTCAAGGACGTCCGTGGACTAGTCTTCTTCGAGTAGAAACCAAGAACAGCCCCAGATGATGTCGGGGTGGCGAGGAGGAGCCCGTTGAGTGAGGCGGTGTCGGGGCAGGACCCAAACAGACTGTCTGCGCACCCGGTGGAGTAAATTTGGAAACGACACTTCCTGATGCCGAACGGGACACCGCTTGTTGGTGGTGGTGGTCTCCTTGTGGTAGAAGCTCTCGGCCAAGTGGCGCCTCCAGAAGTTGAGAGGTGTGGCCATGGGAGCTTCTGCAAGTCACTTCTAGCTGCAGACCGGACTGGATCTGCACAGTTGGCGAAGAACAGCTCTCCCGGGCAGCTCCGGCCTCAGATTGAGACGAGACCACCTCGCCTGCGAAGACGACTGGAAGAGATTTCCGACGGTGTAGGCCACACCCCCAGGAGCTCCGGGATGTGGTCGCTGGCGGCACTGTAACAGGATGTTGATCTACAGGGCTTCAGCTGCACACAGATTTGAAGAGAAAGGGGTTGAGGGGGGGGTTTCTTTGGTGGAAGGGTAGGGGAGATGGTTGCTTTGGTGGTGGGGAATGGTTGGGAGGTGGCAAGGGGAGGTGAGGGAGAAAGGTAGGGGCGGAGCTAGCAGGGGAGAGGGATGGGTGCGCAAGAGGCCTTGGAGGAGGTGGGGGCGCAAATGGGTTGGGGGAGAGGGGTGGATGTTCCTTTGATTTGGGTGGAGGGTTAATGGTGGTACGTGTTAATGGAGGTCTAGGGAATAGGAAGGGGTTGCTTTGGGGATGGGAAGGTGTAATGTCCCAGATTTTCCGGATCCTTCTTCGTGGGTCCCGGATTTAGTTTCTCGGAGTGTCTGACTCTGTTGTGTCCGAAATTTCGTTTCGGGCATCTTTCGTGTTCGGATCGGCGCGATCCGGAGTCGTTTCGGAGGCCCGGAGTGTGTCCGCGGCTTTTCCGATGTGTGTTTTCCGATTTCCGCGTGTGGGTTTCGGCGAATCCTTTGGAACCCTGTAGCTGGTGAACCGGGTCGTTCACCAGCCCGCGAGTGGTACCGTTGCGATCAGTGCTTCGAGACGGTCGAGGAGGTGTATTTTTCTATTTTTCGGTAATTTTGGCATTTTTCGGATTTTCTATTTATAACCTTTTTCTTTTTCCCTTTTCTTTCTCTTTTTCTTCTTTCCTCTTTCCTCCCCCGTGAGCGCAATGGTCACCCCCCCCTTCTTGCCCGTTGGACCCCGCGGCGCCCCTTCCTCCTCCGGCGACGGGTGGCGGACGACGGCGATGGCGCGGTGACGACGGCGGTGGTGAGAGGATCGTGACGGTGCCCCCATTGACGCGTGGGAGATGAGTTCGTAGTTGAGCTAGATTTGAAGATCGGTGACTTTCCGGCGGATTTTGAGCTTCATCGAGGTAGGGGGATGGATCCTTACCCTCTTTACAGCGTTCCTCGTGATTTCTAGGCCGTGGGGAGGCCGATTGGGGTTAAATCCATGCCGGGAGGGTCGTTTTCATGCTTGGGGTTTGAGCGCCGGATCCATCGATTCAGGGTGTTTTTGATCGATTTGGGGGCTCTAGATGCATGCTAGGACGTTGTGGGGTGATTCCCCGTCATTTTCCCTTCACCAGAGATGGTGAATGGCGCGGTTTTACGTTTCCTGGACGTATTTCGCGAACCGGGCTCGGCCCGTTGTCGCGCTATAGTCCAGTGGCGCGTTCTTGATGAACGCGTCGTGTCGACCGAGCGCGTTCATCCGAGAAGACGAACAGTGAGGCGGTTGGGAATGCGTCTGGTGCTGGTAGCGCGATCTTATGATCACGCTATCCAAGACTAGCGCGTTCAAGTGTGAACGCGCTAGCCTTGGGCAGCGCGACCTGGAAGATCGCGCTAGCCATAGCTAGCGCGTTCTTCGGTGTCGCGCTAGGGGTACCTAGCGTGACATTCCCCCTCCCCTGATCAGCATTTTTTCAGGTAGCGTGACCTCCGGTTGGGTGAGTTTGGGACCCAGTGTGGCGTGTGGCCCGAGGGTGGCCGTGGGCACCCAGTGAGAGCCACAGAGGCGCCCGAGATTCCCCGGAGGGTCGGTTACCGGTGGGGGTGCCGTGTGACTTGAGGGACGGTCGGACCTCATATGTGTCCCCGGCATCCGTACTTACCGTATGGTCATCGAGAGTCTGTGCTAGTGTTTGGTCGGTGGTTCCCGTGGATTAGTCCTTACTTCCGGTGACCTACCACTAGTCGTAGCTTTCCCACGGCACGCGTGTGCTGGCTCGCCTGGGAGTGGCTGAGCGGCGTACCCGAGAGAGGCGGTGAGTAGGCTGGTTACCGCAGGGCCCCCGTGTACTTCCGAGTCCGGGTTTAGGGGGAAATACCAGCTAGAGGACAGGCCTAGGGCGTAAGGTCTGAGTGTGCACACGAGGCTGAGGGTTCGGACCCGCCCTGACGAGCGTGACCTCAGCTAGTCCTTGTTTTGCAGTTACTTCTGGTTACTGAGCGTGTCTGAGGCTCGCGCCTGGGGCGTTGTAGCTGGACACTTGTGACGCGGTATAAGACGTCAGGGGACGCATCCGGTCGTTCTTCTAGTGGGTGGTGCTCCTGTTCACTGGCAGGCATGGACTCGTGTTTTGTTGGACCGAGGTTCCGTAGTACAGTACTGTTAGAGTAGACGGCTTTTTCTGTTTATTTACTTTAGCTTGTCGGTTCTACCGTACTCTTGTTTGGTAGGGTTGTCTTCTTCTTTCTCGTTTTCCGTGCGAGGTGGGGATTCGCGGGATCCCAACTGGGCCAATGAGATGAGGCTCACCCCTGCTCTTCAGGTGAGGCGGGGTCGACGGGAGGCGAGGCCGAGTTTCAGCGTGGTTCTTCTAGCCAGGGTTAGTCGCCAGTCTGCCAGAGCCGGGGGATGCCCCGTGTAGTTGTACTCCGGGGGATGCCCCGTGTAGTTGTACTTTTCTTTCCTGTTTACTGTACTTTCTTTTGGACATGTGACACTGTTGACCTTGTAGCAGTTTATTTATTTATATTATTCTGTGCATTTTATTCTAGATTATTGTGCTATCTCTGTGGTCGTTGCAGCTTCTCTTGTACCCCCACACCACTCCTTTCTACCCTTCCGAGTCTTCGGACTCGTGGGTTGGCGGGCCGAGATTTGAGACGCGCCGGTTCCTTTCCGGTACTCGGATCCTCGGGTCATCACAGCTGGTATCAGAGCGTAGGTTGTGGAGGTGCATCGGAACTTGGAACGAATTGCAGTGGTCCAGAAGGTCCATGAATGTCCTGTACAGTCGGCGACTGGCTTAGGGTCGTGTGTTTTATTGATTTTCGGTTGCTTTTCTTTGATGCCAGGTGTGTTATGGCGCCACGGAAGAGGACTCGTGCCCAGCAGGGAGAGTCTAGTGGTGGTCCAGAGGAGCAGAGCAGGGCTTTAGTTTTCGAGGGTGTATCTGGAGATGCGAGAGCTCCAGGGATGGACGACTTCTTCCGAGGCATGTTTGAGTATGTGTTTCAGCGGCAGCAGGGAGATCATCAGCAGCAGGGTGGCGATGCTGGTGAGGACAGGGCTCGTGGTGGGCATGGTCGTGTACTGAAGGAGTTTTTGTTGTTCCAGCCTCCTTCTTTCAGTGGGCAGCCAGATCTTGAGGTGGCCAGAGAGTGGATGGATGATGTTCAGCGGATTTTCAGTGCGATGGAGTGTCCCGAGGAGGAGCAGGTGGCGCTGGCTACTCATCGTCTTCAGGGATCGGCCCGTACTTGGTGGACGTCAGAGTGGGGTTCAGCGTTCTGATCTCGTCCTCTTCGACAGATTACTCGGCAGGAGTTTGTCAAGGCTTTTGAGCGTGCCTTCTGCCCGTCTTTTGTCAGGTCGCAGAGGTTGCGTGAGTTTATGGAGTTGACTCAGGGTGACATGACGGTGATGCAGTACCGTGCCAGGTTTATCGAGTTGGGCCGTTATGCTCCTCATATCGTGGCAGATGAGGAGGTCAGGACCGATCAGTTTATGGGTGGTTTGAGGCTAGAGTTGAGGCATCATCTTCTTGCGTCAGGATTGACCACTTTGGATGCGGCGTGCAAGGCAGCATCGGCACTGGAGAGAGATTTGCAGAAGGTTCGAGGGCAGGGCAGTGCTAGTCAGGTGCAGGCAGGTTTTGGCCAGCCGTCAGTAGTGCAGCAGCAGAGTACCGTCCAGCTCTCGACAGGTGGTTCAGTGGCGACGCAGTCTGTGGCTCCTGTGCCAGAGTCTTCGTCCTTTGGCTCGAGGCTCAAGAAGTTACTCAAGGAGGCGGGCCTCGGCGGGAGACGCCGGGGTAAGAAGGGGCAGTCACAGCAGGAGTCATCGGCTAGTGATCAGCAGTCCGTGGCTTTGCAGCCTCAGGGTTCGGTGTCAGGTGCTCGAGGCGGTTGTCCCAAGTACGGTGGTTCTCATCCAGGCAGACCGTGTTCGGCGCCCGTGATTTGCTTCAGGTGCGACCAGCCAGGGCACATGGCACGTGACTGTCCACAGAGACCACGTCAGCCGCACGAGTTTTAGTAGCAGCAGCAGCAGTTTCGGCCCCAGCAGTCATCAGCACAGCCGCAGCAGTACCATCAGCAGGGACAGTTTCCTCAGTTGTCACGGTCAGCTACTGTGGGGAGGCAGAGATCCCGAGGCAGAGTGACTCACATGACCAGGGCGGAGGCTGAGGCATCGCATTTGGTGGAAGGTACTCTCTCGATTTTGGGTTGTGCGGCTCGTGTTTTGTTTGATTCAGGTGCTTCTCATTCGTTCATCTCGGAGGATTTTGGCCAGAGCGTGGAGGACCCGGTGACCGAGGTGTCCTGTGACTTGGCGGTAGAGTTGCCTACCGGTGACTTCATGATCACCCCGTACTGCTTTGAGAAGGTACCTGTGTGGGTGGAAGGGCGGAACTTGCCGGCTAGACTCTACGCGTTACCGCTTCAGGACTTTGATGTGATTTTGGGCATGGATTGGCTCGAGGTTCATCATGCTTTGGTAGATTGCGGCTTGAAGAAGGTCTACTTCCGACAGCTTCGTGGGCCCACCTTCTATTTCCAAGGTATTCTGTCTTCCTCTTCCCGCTTGCTTATTTCGGCTATCCGTGCGCGTCGTTTGCTTGATGCAGGTTGTCAGGGCTTTCTCGCATCCGTGGTTTTGGTCGAGCTGCAGGGTCCTGAGGTAGAGGATGTTCCCGTCGTGTGCGAGTTCCCCGACGTTTTTCCTGAGGAGTTGCCAGGGTTGCCACCGCAACGAGAGATTGATTTCGTGGTTAAGGTGGTGCCAGGTACGGCGCCTATGTCGAGGGCCCCTTATCGGATGGCGCCTGCCGAGTTGCGAGAGCTGAAGGCGCAATTACAGGAGTTGCTGGCCAAGGGGTATATTCGTCCTAGTTATTCCCCGTGGGGTGCGCCGGTGTTGTTTGTGAAGAAGAAGGATGGTAGTTTGAGACTGTGCATCGACTACCGTCAGTTGAACCAGGTGACTGTTAAGAACAAGTATCCGTTGCCGCGGATTGATGACTTGTTCGATCAGCTTCAGTCGGCCCAGGTGTTTTCGAGGATCGATTTGAGATCGGGTTATTACCAGCTGCGGATCTGAGAATCGAACGTGGAGAGATCTACTGGATCTGGTCGGATCAGAACTTTATTAAATTTACAAGTCCCTGTTGTACAGTAACCGAAATCTCAGATCTACAGGGTACTTGTCTGAGAACAACCGTTGACCGCCTAGTAAACCTCCGATTCAGCTCTTGAGCTCTTCTGAGGAATTGTAGGGAATCAAACCATGGAACTGGGAATATTTTTAGAATTTGATTTGGAGGTGGTGGTGATTTACTATGATTTTTAGGGTGACTGGTGGTCGGATCTGGGAACAGGAGGACAGAACTATAGATGGGACTGAGAACGATTTTTAGAAAATATGAGATGGGTGAATGAAAAATTAAGAAAAATTTTGGATGAAGGGGTGGATGAATGGAACCCCCAGTAATATTGGGTGAACCAACAGAAATCAAAAAGTGGACCTAAGGCATGAAACTCAGGGCGGGGATGAATCTGGACAGAACTCTGGCAGAACCGAAATGGAAGAGTGGACGAAAATCAAAAAATATGAAACGAGATCTGAATGGCAAACCAAAATTTTTGGGATGTCCTTGACACCTCTGGAACACCCACTAAAATTCCCAGATCTATCTGAGCTCGTGGCCGAGACATGAAATTCGTGGAAGCTTCTGTGATACTGCGCGGGCAGAACTCCGTTGATGACGAAGGCGGTGCGGTGGCGGCTCGTGGCGGCGGCGGCGATCGTCGGAACCGATACACGAGGCGTCACACCTCAGAATGGAAGCCTTCACAGCTTCAAGGAGGAGAGGGAGGAGAGAGGAGGGGGACGCACCAGCCCTTGCTCTTGAATTTGCTTGAATCAAAATGGCATTAATTCATGAAAATGGAAAATACAAGTTTAAATAGGTTACATCTCACATCCATCCACAACCGTAGGATCTAGGGGTAGGAGATGAAGGGCTGGGATGGCATGTGACACACACACAAAAAATAAATAAAAAATAAGGGGAGGGGGGGCGGCCCTTGGACTAGGGTGTAGAAGGTGGACTTGGTAGGTGGGGGTGGGTAGCCTCCTTGGACTTTTCAAGCCATTTGTCCCCCATGTGTCCTTTTACCATTCAAACTTCTAGATGCCTCCATTTGACATGTTGACTGACCCCACGTAGGACCCTAGGCTGAGGTGGCCCAATGGGATGGGGCCTGGGGGGCCCGTGGGGCCCACGGGGTCCGAATTGCACATAAGCCCCTATTACAATCAAAATGGCAAACCGAATGCAATGAAATAAACACAAATTACACACACATAAAGTCTAACTAAATATGATAAATGCCGGGACTCAGGGGGGCGTCTCCAGGCTGTCTCCGAGCCAAATAGATGCTGAGGTGGCTCGAGTCGTACTCCGTGTGCGGTACCGGTGGCTCGGCGTATCACGCCGCTCAACTGCTCGGGTGTCCGCACCAGTGAGGCTCATGGGAGTCGGTATGCCGTGCACCCCGGATCGGCCAAGATGTACCAGAACCTGAAGATGCAGTTTTGGTGGCCTGGCATGAAGAGAGATGTTGCGGAATTTGTGGCCAGGTGTTTGACCTGTCAGCAGGTGAAGGCTGAGCACCAGCGACCAGGAGGCACACTTCAGCCCTTGGACATTCCCGCGTGGAAGTGGGACCACGTGACCACTGATTTTGTGGTCGGATTGCCGAGGACGTCCAGCGGGGAGGATAGTATCTGGTTGCTAGTGGATAGACTGACAAAGACGGCGCGGTTGCTGCCAGTCAAGGTCAGTTGGAGCGTGCAGCATTTGGCTCGTCTGTACGTGGAGCGGATCGTTCTGTTGCATGGAGTTCCTATCTCCATCGTGTCCGATCGTGACCCCCGTTTTACTTCTGGATTCTGGAGGAGCTTCCAGAAGGCTCTAGGCACTGAGTTGGCATTCAGCTCGGCCTATCATCCTCAGTCGGACAGTCAGTCTGAGCGGACCATTCAGACTTTATAGGACATGTTGCGAGCACGTTGCTTGGAGTGGCAGGGGAGTTGGACCCACCATCTGCCATTAGTGGAGTTTGCCTACAACAACAGCTATCATTCGAGCATCGGTATGGCTCCCGATGAGGCGTTGTATGGGTGACCTTGTCGGACTCCGCTTGATTGGTTCGAGGTGGGCGAACGTGCCTTGACCGGACCAGATTTGGTGCAGCAGTGCGTTGAGGTGGTGCATTTCGTTCGGCAGAAGATGGTGGCAGCTCAGAGCCGGCAGAAGAGTTATGCCGATCGGAGGAGGTGACCTCTCAGCTTTGTTGTGGGAGATCGAGTTTTTTTGAGAGTGTCTCCCATGAAGGGCGTGATGCGCTTCGGTAGGCGTGGGAAGCTGAGTCCCCGCTACATTGGCCCCTTTCCCATCGTTGAGCGTGTTGGGGAAGTTGCTTATCGGTTGCAGCTACCTCCGGAGCTTTCCGCCGTGCATGATGTGTTCCATGTGTCGATGCTTCGGAAGTACATGCCCGATGATTCTCATGTTCTCGAGGATGCCGTTTGGCCTGAGGTGACCCCAGATCTGTCCCTTCCAGAGTTTCCTGTTCGCATTGAGGATCGGCGGGAGCAGCGCCTGCGGAATAAGGTTATTCCTCTGGTTAAGGTGGTCTGGCAACGTCATTCTGGCGGCGAAGCATCTTGGGAGCGCGAGGATGAGATGCGAGAGCTGTATCCTTATTTGTTTGTGTGAGTCTTCTCCCGTTCTTGTGCCTTGTCCTTGAATTTCGAGGACGAAATTCGTTTAAGGGGGGAGGGCTGTAATGTCCCGGACCTTCCGGATCCTTCTTCGTGGGTCCCAGATTTGATTTCTCGAAGTGTCTGACTCTATTGTGTCCAAAATTTCATTTCGGACATCTTTCGTGTTCGGATCGGCGCGATCCGGAGTCGTTTCGGAGTCCCGGAGTGTGTCCGCGGCTTTTTCGATGTGTGTTTTCCGATTTGCGCATGTGGGTTTCGGCGAATCCTTCGGAACCCTGTAGCGGGTGAACCGGGTCGTTCACCAGCCCACGAGTGGTACCGTTGCGATCAACGCTTCGAGACGGTCGAGGAGGTGTATTTTTCTATTTTTCGGTATTTTTGGCATTTTTTGGATTTTCTATTTATAGCCTTTTTCTTTTTCCCTTTTCTTTCTCTTTTTCTTCTTTCTTCTTTCCTCCCCCGTGAGCGCAACGGTCACACCCCCCCTTCTTGCCCGTTGGACCCCGCGGCGCCCCTTCCTCCTCCGGCGACGGGTGGCGGACGACGGCGATGGCGCGGTGACGACGGCGGTGGCAAGAGGATCGTGACGGTGCCCCCATTGGCGCGTGGGAGAGGAGTTCGTAGTTGAGCGAGATTTGAGGATCGGCGACTTTTCAGCGGATTTCGAGCTTCATCGAGGTAGGGGGATGGATCCTTACCCTCTTTACAGCGTTCCTCGTGATTTCTAGGCCGTGGGGAGGCCGACTGGGGTTAAATCCATGCCGGGAGGGTCGTTTTTATGCTTGGGGTTTGAGCGCCGGATCCATCGATTCAGGGTGTTTTTGATCGATTTGGGGGCTCTAGATGCATGCTAGGACGTTGTGGGGTGATTCCCTGTCGTTTTCCCTTCACCAGAGATGGTGAATGGGCGGGGTTTTACGTTTCCTGGACATATTTCGTGAACCGGGCTCGGCCCGTTGTCGCGTTATAGTCCAGTGGCATGTTCTTGATGAACGTGCCGTGTCGACCGAGCGCGTTCATCCGAGAAGACGAACAGTGAGGCGGTTGGGAACGCGCCTGGTGCTGGTAGCGCGATCTTATGATCGCGCTATCCAAGACTAGCGCGTTCAGGTGTGAACGCGCTAGCCTTGGGCAGCGCGACCTGGAAGATCGCGCTAGCCATAGCTAGCGCATTCTTCGGTGTCACGCTAGGGGTACCTAGCGCGACCTTCCCCCTCCCCTGATCAGCATTTTTTCGGGTAGCGTGACCTCTGGTTGGGTGAGTTTGGGACCCAGTGTGGCGTGTGGCCCGAGGGTGGCCGTGGGCACCCAGTGAGAGCCACAGAGGCGCCCGAGATTCCCCGGAGGGTCGGTTACCGGTGGGGGTGCCGTGTGACTTGAGGGACGGTCGGACCTCATATGTGTCCCCGGCATCCGTACTTACCGTATGGTCATCGAGAGTCTGTGCTAGTGTTTGGTCGGTGGTTTCCGTGGATTAGTCCTTACTTCCAGTGGCCCTACCACTAGTCGTAGCTTTCCCACGGCATGCGTGTGCTGGCTCACCTGGGAGTGGCTGAGCGGCGTACCCGAGAGAGGCGGTGAGTAGGCTGGTTACCGCAGGGCCCCCGCGTACTTCCGAGTCCGGGTTTAGGGGGAAATACCAGCTAGAGGACAGGCCTAGGGCGTACGGTCTGAGTGTGCACACGAGGCTGAGGGTTCGGACCCGCGCTGATGAGCGTGACCTCAGCTAGTCCTTGTTTTGCAGTTACTTCTGGTTACTGAGCGTGTCTGAGGCTCGTGCCTGGGGCGTTGTAGCTGGACACTTGTGACGCGGTATAAGACGTCAGGGGACGCATCCGGTCGTTCTTCTAGTGGGTGGTGCTCCTGTTCGCTGGCAGGCATGGACTCGTGTTTTGTTGGACCGAGGTTCGTAGTACGGTACTGTTAGAGTAGACGGTCTTTTCCGTTTATTTACTTTAGCTTGTCGGTTCTACCGTACTCTTGTTTGGTAGGGTTGTCTTCTTCTTTCTCATTTTCCGTGCGAGGTGGGGATTCGCGGGATCCCTACTGGGCCAATGAGATGAGGCTCACCCCTGCTCTTCAGGTGAGGCGGGGTCGACGGGAGGCGCGGCCGAGTTTCAGCGTGGTTCTTCTAGCCAGGGTTAGTCGCCAGTCTACCAGAGCCGGGGGATGCCCCGTGTAGTTGTACTCCGGGGGATGCCCCATGTAGTTGTACTTTTCTTTCCTGTTTACTGTACTTTCTTTTGGACATGTGACACTGTGGACCTTGTAGCAGTTTATTTATTTATATTATTCTGTGCATTTTATTCTAGATTATTGTGCTATCTCTGTGGTCGTTGCAACTTCTCTTGTACCCCCACACCACTCCTTTCTACCCTTCCGAGTCTTCGGACTCGTGGGTTGGCGGGCCGAGATTTGAGACGCGCTGGTTCCTTTCCGGTACTCGGATCCTCGGGTCGTCACAGAAGGGTTGCCTAGGAGAAGGGAGTCTTCCTTGGGAAGGTGGAAGGGTGTATGGGGAATGGGAAGAGTTGCTTGGGGATGTGGAGGAATTAAAGGGAAGTGAAGGCTCTTGGGAAGGTGAAAGGGTGGGAGCTGAGGTGGCGGATGATGTGGCAAGGGGGGGGAAGGTGAAGGGGCAGGTTCGCCCAAGGGAGAGAGAGAGAGAGGAGGGGAGAGAGAGGGGTTCGCCCCCTATAGAGAGAGAGAGAGAGATAGAGTCAGAGCTAGAGAGAGAGAGAGGAAGACAATTCAAGTGGCTATAATTTCTTCAATACTTCATTAGCTTCTCCAAGTGGGGATTGGGGTCCTATTTATAGGAATCCCAACTTTTACAAAAGTCCCTGAGAAAAGTACTAATAACAGATAACCGAAGGAGCTGGGGAAGGGAAAGGGCGCCCCTGGGCCAGGCCCATCTAAATGGGCCCAGAAGCCACTCAATCCCAACATGATGAACATGAGATTAGACACATAACATAATAACCTAGGGACCTGACTCAAAACAAAGGGGAAATTACATCAAAATGACTCAAGAGAAGATATGAAAATTACATGGCTAGACTCAGAAAATCAAGATGAACATAATGGCGAGCATCAGGACCCTTGGAGAAATGGGAAGTGGTAAGCGATGTCCCCATCACCTTAGGCCTATTTATAGGGTTTAGCTAGGGTTTCATGGATTAGAACGAACCTAGAGTCCCATTTAGGTTTTCAATTCGATCCTTAAACATTCTAGACTCATCCAACTAGAGGACAGCATCGATCCTAGGTGATTAGGATGCCAAAGCTCCCATCTTTTCGTGCCCTCTTCCATTCACAGAATCTGGAGATAGAAGCGGTCGTTTGAAGATCGTTTCATTCCTTAGGCGGTCGCTTGATAGACCGTTTATATAATTGGGCGTCGAATTTGAATAAATTCAAACTCTTTTGATGTTATCTCCTATTATTAGCCTATTTATCCCTCTAAAAGTCCGATAATTGATAATTTATCTTCTAAATTTCGTAATTATCACATTCTAGACTTCTAGAATATGGGCCAAGGTCCAAAAATCATTATTTAGTCCATGTGGGCTTAGTCCATTAATTAGTATAGAGCCCCTTTTAATTTCTTAATTCTTTTAATAACTCATTTAGCCTTTGTAAAATCTATTTAATAATTCATTTATTTCTAGAAAAATCAAAAAAATCTGAGGATAATTCTAAAAAATTCTAAAATACCTTACATAAATTTTTGGGATATTACACATATCAAATCCTTTGTACAATCATATTTCGTGAACATAATTTCTTGATTTCAATTGATTACATTATTGATGAAATTATCTAGGGATTACGTGGGGCTTTGGGTCCAAATTATATTCAATGCTGGTCGGACGGAAGTCCAAAAACTACATGTGCCCATGGGAGTGACTTGTAGTGTGGCATTGCACCTGATATGACCTAAACAAGTTCGTGACATTTCATGATATGCTTGTTGCATACTTGACTCAACTTGCTCTTGACATGTTGGCCCGAGGGGGATGATCATTACTATACTTGCTTGATGGATAATCAACTCTTGTTGGTTACTTGCACATATTCGTTCAATCTACCTTCCTGATAATCTTGTTATTGACTTGTCATGCATTCCTTATTGATCCTCATATTATCTCTTGAATTCTGGATAGTTAGACTTGCTACATGCCCTCTATTTTTAAGCTTAGTTTTCGCACTATATCATATAGCATGTTCTACACATGATTGAAAATGTTAATCACGTATATTTTACCTGATGATATAGATGTAATTCTTACTTAGCATTTTTTCTCACTCAGTTTCTTCTTAACATTTTTCATGTAATAATGAAGAAGATGTTCAATCAGACAGGGAAGGGCAAGAGTGATGAGTACTCTAGAAGATTGGAGTATGTGTCTTTTCTTTTTCTTGAGTCTAGTCCTGCAATCTTGAGTCTTTTCATTATTTTCATGTAAGTTGAGTCATAAAGTGTAATAATGGCATTTTGATATTAATAAAATTTTAGGTTTTGTCATTTTCTGGTCTCATTGTGTCTCTTATGGTTTACTCTAATTATTTATGACTATTCGCTGTCATGTTCCGAGTAAGTTTCTACTGCTATCAGTTCGGGACGTGACACACAATCTGAGCAGAAGTTTAACGTCCAAGTTTAGTATATAGACGTTCCATCGTCCAACTTTTCATTTGGACGTAGAAGCCAAGTGTCTAAAGTAGACTTGGGCATTATATCATCCAACTTTCTACTTGGGTGAAGCATAAATCTTCTAATACTAAACTTGGGCAAAGTATCGCCTAAGTTGTTGTTTTGGACGATTGATTTCTTTGTAGGCATTGTATTGCCCAAATTTGGATTTTGGACGTTGTATCATCCAACTCAGTCCATTTCGTCTAACTTTGAATTTGGACTATGGAACGTCCAACTTGAGATTTTAGAGGAAAGGTTTAGATGGAGCATTCCAATACTAAAAATAGACGGTGCATCATCTAACTTGTATTCTTGGGCGAGGGACTTCCCTGAGTAGACGATGCTTCATCGAATACCTATTTTTAGGATGTAGAAGGTTTTAGACATTCTTTCTTCTAACTTACAAAGTTAGATGATCCATTGTATATTTGAAGATTTTAGACAGTATATGAAAAGGAGTGGCTTCATTTGAGTTTAACTTTTAGGTCTTGCACCATCTAACTTGCCTTTTTTAGATGATGGGCTTTTTGATGAAATGTTTCATGTATTTTAGCATTGGGCCATCAAACTTATCTATCAGGGCCACAGAACGTAGATGAAATATCATCTAATTTGCCTAGTTAGGTGTTGCTTACCTATGAGATTTGGAGTTAGACGTTGTGGCATCTGGGTTCACCCAGTTTTGCCCAGAACTACACTACTATAATTTTGGCCAAGTGCAAGGAGACCTGAGTTAGCTTCAAATCTATATTTTAACTTAGTCATTTTACTGAGATATAAATCTATATTTTAATTTAGTCATTTTACTGAGATGTTTAAAACATATTTATTTTATCATAATCTTAAGATTATTAATTTCTGGGAAAAGAACATGTTCTCAACACTAGTAGGCTTCAAAAATCTGGGGACCAACAATAGGGATGAAGTTACGAAGCTTACACATATATAGGGATTTATTAAAGATCTCTCGAGCCCTTGGTGGACAATAATGCTTAAGGGCAAAATACCTACCAAGTAATAATCTGCGGGCAGCAAAAACTACAAAAAGCCAATCAGCAAACTTGGTCAGCAATAATTAACTCAGGATTAGATTTAGAGAGAGGCATCATGTGAAAGATAGGGAATGGGAAGGAAAACTAATAGGGCCGGGATCCCTAGCCAGGAGGGGCCGCCAACAATTAAAACAAATTATTGCGGAGTTATACTTCAAAAAAAAAAAGTCTTTCAAACTCTAATGAATCCCACAAGGTGGAACAAAGAACTGATTCGAGAAATTTTCCAATTCACAAGTGCCAAAAAACATCCTGTCCTGTCTATTCGTTGTCACCCCCGAATCAAATCAGCCTGCAATGCTTTGAGGCGACCGGATATGATATTCCTCCGTTGTCTCCACGGGGGAAGAAAAACAACAACAACAACAACAAAAAAAAAAAAAACTCTGGCACCCAACACCGACAGACATACTTCCCTCCCAGAGTTGTTGCTGTGTTCTTTGGAAAGTACTCGGATGTTTTTAGTTCAACGTGTAAATAGATCTCATGAAATGGCGAAGCACGTCACCCAGCTTGCTAGAACTGTCGCGAAAGACAATATCTGACCTACATCTACGTATTTGTGAACTAATCGACTTTAATTAACACATACTTTGATCAAAAAAATAAAGATGGCATCTATTTATTATTCAATTTTGCACGATATATCGGTTAATATATTTTTTAAAAAATATTTCTGTAAATTCACTTATAAAAATAATGTATTTATAAAAATCCCTTTATCTTTTTCATTAAATGTTGTAAGGTTTTCAACTACTACGAAGTCCAAGAAAAATGTAGCTGTCTATATATATAAATAATTTTGAAACAGGGGTAGTATGTACATACAAAATTCCCCCCTCCGTCCCAAAAAAATAAAAAAATTATTTTAATAATATTAACATTTTATAAATTATTTTTATATGTTTATCTTTATCATATTTATTATAACAGTTATGAAATCTTTTGAGAAAAGATCTGTTATGTTCCTAATCGTTCTTATTTTTAAAACAGAAAATTAGCTCCGTATCATGTAAAATTACAAATGCATTATATTTTTAAAATAATATGATAAATATGATAAAGATGAAAATATAGAGATAATTTTAAATAATTTTAAAAAATAAAATTATTTGTTTTTTTAAAAAATATTAATGGTGCCAGAGGATGTATGCTTCTTCCCCCGGGGGCAGAAGCCGCCAAACCCGCACCTTGAAAGAAACGTCCAACGTCAGCAGGCATATTATCGATTATTTCACGTACACACGCAGTGGTGGCAGCACAGATTCAAAGTGTTACGCCCCCTTTTTACCTTTTCTTTTTCTTTTTCCCTCCTCTTTCTTTTGAAGCCTCTCCGCCCAATGCACCGCCCGCCATGCAAAAGGAAGAGCACCACTGTTGCTCTCCGATGCCTCTGCCGAGAGCACCACATTTTCTTAACCGATCAAACATCCCCTCCCGTCCAAGATACTACCTTTTGCCTGGGTTGGAGACACACAGACACAGCTTTCTTGTAGAAGAGGCAACAGTTAAAGTGAAACAAAGGCATGAAGAAAGAAGGCACGTACAAGAGAGAGAGAGAGAGAGAGAAAGGGGGGTTTCTTTTCTGGCTTTGATGACAGCCCTCCCCCCCCCCCTCCCACCCCCAAAGAGATGCCCACATGAAAGCGAATGTGATGCCATGGCAGTCGGACATAGGCCAAAGAAAAAAACTATAGAAGTAGAACAGGGCTGAAAAGAAAGGACGCGATAATGGAAGAGAGAGAGGTGGGCGATGCAGGGGATGGGGAGGAACGAAAGGGGCTTGTCTTTCTTCTTTGCTAGGTGGTAGGGATCAAACAATGAGCTTAATGTCATCCAGATTCATATAAAATGGAGATAGCCGAAATGCCCATTCGAGAGCTCTTTTTTAATTTTACCGGGTTTATTGTGATTTCAGGGGAAATAGGATGACAGACCAAAAACAGAGATTTCGGTTCCAGGATCTTATGATTTTGCTGCTTGCTTTATGCCAACCCAAACAAAGAACACACACATGCAATGAGATTGAGCATAAGATATATGAACATACAGAAAATAAAAAAAACAATCTATTTTCTCCCCCTTTTGCTTGGGCCTAGATTTGTCACCTCCTCCTGCTCCTCCTTTTCCCATCAATCTGCCCCCATTCACCCTCTCCACATGGCTAGTATTTGAACAGCCACACAGACAGAGATGAAGAGAGAAATTAAAATAATAATAATAAATTTTACTAGAGGGCGGAAAAACCATGGATTGGAGATCATCTTGCTTCCCCCTCTTTAATGGGGCAATAGAAAAGATGGCAAGTAATCACAGCGGAGCAGATGGCTCATAACTAAACCCACCATCCAAAATTTTTAATCTTCAATGGGGCAAAATTCAAGGTTAATCATGACTAGAAGAAGAAGAAGAAGTAAGAAAGAAAGTAAGAAGGAAAGAAGGAAGGAAGGAAGGAAGGAAAGAGAGAAAAACAGATAATTACACTTAAAACAACAGGCTGCAGACCTGTGCACCATCTGTTCCCTCCCTACCTCATGAACACTGCTTCTAGAGGCTCCACACCCCCCAAATCCTCTCTCCGAGGTAATTAACCAGCCGCCTCAATGAGCTCTTTCTCTCCCCGTCCTCCTCCTCCTCCTCCTCCTCTCCATCCTCTTCCTCGTCCTGCTCACCATCCGCCACATGCCCACCATCCAATCCCTTCTCCAACCCCACCACCTCCGCCTCCAGCGCCCCGCCACCACCTCTACGGCCGGCCCTGGCGCCACCCGCCGGCCACCCCCTCCTCGCCGGCTTCGCCTTCTGCCTGCTGCTGGCGGCCCTCAGGTTCTCCTCCTCCAGCGCGTCGATGATCTCGTGGATCAGCTGGCGGTTGGGCGAGCCGTCCCACCGGGCCCAGTAGCTCGTGTAGCAGTGGAAGCAGCTGCAGCCGAAGGACGGCGGCGGGGGCGGGCCCTCCGCGGCGGCTGCGCCCGCCCTCCGCCTCCTCGCCGCCGTCTTCTCGCCCTCCTCGAGGTGGGTCCGCCGCTCTCCCCCGCAGGATATCAGATAGGCCAGCACCTCCCGGTCCTCGGCGGTCAGCGCTGCCGTCAGGGCCAGTATGGCGGCGGGAAGCGCCGCCAGGAGGGTCAGGTAGTGGTCGGGGTTGGTGGGGGTGGGGGTGGGGGAGGGGTGCACCTTCCCCCTCCTGCCGCCGCCGCCACCGCCGCCGCCACCGCTGCTTCCCCCATACAGCTTCTTCATCCTCCTCACCCCTTTTTTTCTCCCCCTCTTGAAGTTGAAGCCTCTTTTTCTATCGATACCTGTACGTCTATATGCCCCCCTGTGCTGCTGCTGCTGATGGTGGTGGTGGTGGTGGTGGTGACGGTGGCGGCGTTGGTGGGGTGGGAGCTTGAGAGAGGGGGCGGGGATTGGGAAGGTGGGGGTTGTTGGGCTTCCCTTCCGCCTGGTCGTCTTGTGGAGGCCTTTTTTAATATTTCTTTACTTATGGAGGGAAAGGAAAGGGATTCCTCGCTCAGGGACCTCCTTTTAGTTTTACTTTTGTTTTTTTCTTATATAGATATACGTATTTTATTATTGTAGTGTTTATATATATTCTTATTGAAAGTAAAATTGTCTACAAATTTATCTTATATTTATATTTATATATATACTCTCCACATATGTATTTGATGCAGGACGCATACGTCGTTCTAATAAATTTTTATCAAAATGTCTATGAAATATTCCCATCCACTTCTTCATCTCTTCTCAAGAGATTTTGATGATTTATTAACCGAAAGCGATGATACATATGTACTTGTTGATGTTTAATTCACAGAAGAAGGATATATATATAACTAGAAACTTAATATAATGTTTTATATAATATCACTCTTAGTGAGGATATTTATGTAAAAAAGCTGCCTATTCGTGACCCCACTTTATTTTTTTTCTACTACCGCTGCTGACGACGCTGACGGGTAGCTAGTTTGGTGAGAGTTCGAAGAGAGTGGAAGGTGGGGTTGGCTGATGGTGACGTCACACGCTCGGGCAAGGATCCCTCCGCATCCTATTTCTTTCTATTTGGTTTTTCTCCACCGATTTTTTTTAATATTTTTGAGCATTTGGTATACAATGCCATTCATCCTACACTTTGGGCCGCGTTTGGAGTCGAGATATATTTCCTTCGCTCGTGTAAAATCTATCTTCCGTATGATGTACCATGTCCTGTGTCATCAGAGGATTTTTAATTATTCATAATCCTCGTTCTTTACACTCACTTATGCAGATTCACAATAGAACGTATTTTTATACTTACAATATCTTCCTTAATAAATGATCACCCGACTCAAAAACCTATGTAGATGTTAGATATGAAAGCGATGAAATTGTTGCCGGACGAGGTCTTACTATAACTTTCTACACCGTTCATTTTCTTTTTGTTTTCTAAAATTCTTTGCACGTAAACACACATAATATAAAAGCGCATAAAAAAAGTGTCCACTCAGGAGAAAGATCTGTTAGCGTTGCTTTGGTAGCGGGTTACCCCAGAGTTAACTCAGTTTTAACTCTGGGTTAACTTGTTGGGTGCTTTGATAGGTGGTTTTCCTTAATTCGGAACAGGCATGGGTTAACTAGGGGATAACTCCGGGTTACGAAACCCATATGGAGAGGTGGGTTAACAGCCAACCCTCCCATTTACTGCTAGCTCGTGCAAGTCCCTTCTCTCTTCCCCCCCTCTTTTTCTTCTTTACATTTAATTGTAAAAAGTAAGTTTATGACTTTTAAATTTTAATTAGTGAGAATAATGATGTTATTTATCAATTTTTATTTTATGATATATTTATTTTTATAGAATATATTAAAAATATTCAAAAAATAAAATAAAAATATTAAGATGGACCGTAACTTGAAATCGTATTTAATGACCTATCTGAATTTTAAATTTTAATTAGTGAGATTAATGATGTTATTTATCACTTTTTTATTTCGATGGTATATTTTATAGAACATATTAAAATATTTAATAAAATAAAATAAAAACTAATATGAACAGTAACCTGAAATCATAATTAATGACGCATCTGACTTTTAAATTTTAATTAGTGAGATTGATGATGTTATTTATCAAAAACATATTTTCATGGTATATTTATTTTATAGAATATATTAAAATTTTTTAAAAATTAAAATAAAATAAAAAATTTAAGATGAACGGTAACATGAAATCGTAATTAATGACGTATCTGACTTTTAAATTTTAATTAGTGAGATTGATGATGTTATTTATCAAAAAATATTTTCATGGTATATTTATTTTATAGAATATATTAATTTTTTAAAAATTAAAATAAAATAAAAAATTTAAAGTGAACACATGTCCATGGGTAAAAAAGTCAAAAAGACGGGACAAATGTGATATTTGAGCTGTCATTATTACCGGGTTAACCCACTACCTACAAAATCACATCGGATTAAAAGTAGGTTAGCTCACCTCCTTACTTCCGAGTTAGCTCCTCTCTTATCAGAGCAAAAATGGGTTAACTCCGGGCTAACTTAAGCAGGTTGAGTTAACCCACTTTTGGGCCGACTCCCTATCAAAGTGGGGCTTACGCACCCTGGATTATTACACGGTAAGATTTTGTTTATTAAAAAATGAGAAGATGGGGCCCACCCCTATATATATCTGTGCAGCCTTTCTATTCGGGTCCAAAAAAAAATCTAAACACAAAAAATATACAGTGTGAATAAAAAAAAACTGTCCACACAATTTGTTGTTGTTTTTTTTTTTGGCTTTTGGATGGAGGTGTTAGGTGAGATGGGCCTCTCTCGCAAATTTTTTTTAAAATAAAATTTACGACACATTATGGGCGTGCAATAACAAGGTGTGGAGAAAGTCATTCTTAAGTTAACAAAAAATTCTAAGATCAAAATCAAACTAAAGAAAACCTACGTGTTCTCTATTATCAGATAAAGTCACTTTAGTTTAATATTTTAATTTCTAAATTTTCTAATTACTTATTTGGCCTCTTGTGGGCCATGGGGCCCATCCTGTGCACGGGGTACCGCCACATGTTTTGAATGAATGAGGGGCCAGCACTTAATTGACTCGCATGGACGCCCTTTTTTAGGTTTACTGGTTTTAAAATTAGGGTTTTGTAATTTTAAAATTGAAGAGCATTTTATTTGGATGACCGCGAAATGTAGCACAATCTGTGGTTAGTTTATTATAATTTTGGATCATTTTATCTCGGATTTTGATTTAGAATAGGTATGAGCCATAAATTAAAATCAATATTTTGTTTTCCATATGGACCAACACCTTGAGGCTTGAGGTTGTAATCTTATTTATCTGGTTTTGTAGTCTAATAAAAATAAAAATGCTATAAAATAAAATAATTATAAAAGATTATAGCACTTTAAAGTGAAAGAAACACGCCTTAAAGGAGAAAGAATGTGCACCTTTCATCTCACTTCGGGCTAGAAACAAGTCCACGATGGAAGCAGAAATTGATATTCCCATTTCTATTTATTATACACAATATGAAGATGAAAGTAAAACGATTTCTCATATATTTCCAAAATTTTAAAAGTAAAAATTAAAATAGAATCAGAAATATTTTGTTTCCCTTTTCACGTGCATTGGTCATTACAAGTGTGTGCAACACGCATTGCCATACGAGGAGGGTAAAATTCGTCAGGTCTAGTACGGCCCAACATTGCTAGGCCCGTTGTGGCCCGGATGGACCGAGCTCGTAACGGACCACTCCACCCTCAAACCATCTAGTGCGGCCCAGTTGAGGTCCAAGGAAATTCCATCAGCCCCCAGGTAGAATTATTGTGCGTGTCGTCGTAGAACTCGCCAGCAGACGAATGTTGCCACTACCATTACGGGGCTTCCCTCGGCACTGATTGAGTCACACCCTCGCCGCCAGAATTCCCACCATGGAGCCTCCTTTCCAGTAACGGGCAAGGAAACAACGGGCAACTCCCCACGATCAAGGAGGTGTTTCTCCACGATCTTCGTCACTTTCTCAATCGAGGAATGGCTAGTGCCACCGCGGCCTGTATAAATAGGCCCTCACCGGACCCAGAGCCGGAGAGGACACATTCGCCTGCGCTCACAACCATACTGATAGAGACACCCCTCCAAACATACTTATGCAGAGACACCGAGAGAGAGAGAGAGAGAGAGAGAGAGAGAGAGAGAGAGAGGCGTACCCGTGCTATCGGAGCCATACCACAAGAGAGAAAGAAGAGCTCCCCGGGTAGGAGCCAAAGGCATCTCCATCCGGGAAGGAGGGTAGGAGAGGTCCCCCCCATGGTTCTTCTCTCCCTGCCTCTCCGAGCACTCTCCAGACCCATCGAGCACTCTTCAGGGATCCACCCATATAACGACTCAAGATCCGGATACCGGGTCAAACCCTATACTATTCGGATCCTACGGCGCCACCCACGAGCTGGGAAGCTCGGAAGGGTTCAATAGGTGTCACAGGAGCGTGCATAAATCTAAAATAAATGTAGAAATTAAAGTTTACATTTATAAACAGATTTACACAATTTTATACAATTTTCAGTCCAGATATATACAACTCCCAAAGGTACAGCTCAACAAAAAGAAAAGTACAAAGCCTTGGGACATACCTCGGCTGGCAGAAGCTGGCGACGCTAAGACCACTGGTGCTACTCAAGGCCTCCAGACGACGAGGAGGCACGCTGAACCTGAAAAGAAAAGGGGTGAGCCTCATCTCATTGGCTCAGTAGCGGTCCCGCGGATCCCCACCACAATGAAACGCAACAACAGAGCAACAAGTAATAAAATGTAAAGAACAGTAAAGCATGAAGGACAGTGAGGCAAATGGAATCACACTGTAAACACACACTAAGCCACTAATTGTCGGAAGCCTGCAAAGCAGTGGAACACCTCGAATATCCAACATAAACTAAACCGAATCTAATCTTTGCAACATGGGCAACAGCAGGCCAGACCACAATAACTTGTCTCAAGGGACCTTGCCTAGAGTACACAAGAACTGAGCTACCAAGAAAAACCCTCGGTCGATGACGAGGGAACAGGGCTACGTTGTCGGCATAAGACTCTCACGGACAGCAAGAAAACCTCATCTCGATCACGAGTAACTAGGACAACGAGCCGCCAAAACACTAAACCACGCCAAGTAGAAACCAACGCCAAAATCTTTCAAGTGACAGGAGTACTACCCCACTAGCAACGAGACCGGGAGCATCCTCCGATGATTTATACCGCAGCCTCAAGTGTCTCCCTACTCGCCCCAGGCGGAAACTGAGACATAGTACATAGTCCCACAGAACAAGGACTAGTCGGGGTCGTGCTCATCAGCACGCGTCCACCGCCCCCAACTACGTGTGCACACACAGACCATCGGCTCTAGGTCCGGTTCTCTAACAGGTTTTCCCTCCAGTCGGACTCAGGCCGGAAAGGCAAGGGGCCTACGGTGATCAGCTTAAAAACCATGTACACGGGATTAGCCTTGTAGTGCCCAGGAATTTTATCGTAATTCATAAGTAATATATGATATTTTGGTTAATGCATGAAATATTTATTACTTGTGTTTGACTAATATTTTGTTAAATTAAACTTAATAATAAAGAAGTAGACAATTTCTCATGATTATAAATTAATTTTTGAGTAATTAAAATTTTGTAATTTAAAATATCTGGGTGTATATATATATTAAGTTAGTTGTTGGTGGTAGATAGTGTTAAGTGGGTTTTAAATGAAACTCACGTAAATGTATATAGTTACAACCGGAGAAACGAGTGAGAAATAGTGGGTTTTAAATGTCCCACTGTTCATTTTGATGAGGTTACTATTCATTTTGGGGGTGATTTTCATTTCATGGATTTTTATTTATTTTATATTTTTTTTATGATAGAGTAAATTGAGGTGATTAATGGGTAATAATTAGATTTTTAAATTCTTTTTATAATATGAGATATCAATTTTTAAAGTGGCCAATGAATAGTTGTTGTTGGTAGATGCTGTTAAATGGGTTTTACCCTTTTCCTTAGAAGAAAAGGTAACGTATATACATATGTATAATAGGAGAACGGGTGAGAGATAGTGGATTTTAAATGAAGCTCACATAAATAATATAGGTATAACATGAGAAATGGATGAGGGATAGTGGGTTTTAAATGAAACTCACGTAAATGTATATAGATACAATCGAAGAAACGGGTGAGAAATAATGAGTTTTAAATGTCCCACTATTTATTTTGATGATGTTACTATTCATTTTGGGGGTGATTTTTATTTCACGAGTTCTTATTTATTTTATATTTTTCTATGATAGAGTAAATTGAGGTGATTAAGAGGTAACAATTAGATTTTTCAAATTCTTTTTATATTGTGAGATATAAATTTTTAAAGTGACTAATGAATAGTGAAAAATATTACTGTGCGTGATTATGTTCGAACGGTAGCAGTCCTCGCATGCGAGAGGATTCCGCAGTGCTTTTTGACTGTTTCAGAGTTACCCTTGCAATTAGATTAGGCTAATTTGAATTAATGGTTGAGATTAAAACTCTTATAAGATCTCTAAAACCCTATAAAGGGTTGTGCTGGGAATGAAACGCACGCCCTTTTCTCTTTTTTTCCTGCAAACTGTAGAGAGAGTTCTATGCTTTTCTCTGTAAGTCATAGGAGGCATTGGTGTTTTTATTTTTCCTCTGTTCTGAGATTGAAGAGTGTGAGCACTCTTGCTGTCCGGTTGATAGCAAGAGAGGTTAGAAGGAGAGGCTATGCAACGGTGTTATTCGAAAGACTCTTGGGGCGAGAAGACTACATCGAGAAGCGTGTTCTTTTGATATGTCATTTTTATTTGTTAAGGTAAGTTCCTAAGGTTTAAAACATTTTTTGGCATGTTCTAAACTACTTTCAGAGGTCTTAGATTAAAAAATAACATCCATAGTTGAAAACATCTCAAGGTATTTGTTTTAGTTTTGTTCAAAATTTTCATTTCTGTTAGTCAGAATACCATGCACTATGTCAACACATCCATACAAGTTTCAAAAACTCAATTCATCCTTTGATATGGTTTAGACCGCTCCAATGGTTTGGGTAAAAGAAATCTATAAAGAGCATAAGAACAAGATCATCACTTTTCCCCTGCTGGTTTTTTCATTCAAGCTACATGGTTTAAGTAAGGTTCGTTCAATTTTTAAGCAAAAAAAAAAATTGAGGGTGCGTCGACGTAGCTGTTAGAACGATATAGTGGTGCAAACCAAGATTCAGAGGGGGGGTGAATGAATCTCCCTCTAAAAGCTTGATCAAATTAAAACTCAACCTGAAGACTTTAGACTAATGCAGAATTAAAAACCGACAGGATTATAGATAGGAATGAGCCTAGCATACATCTAACGGTTGACACATTGGAAATCAAATCACAGTACGCAAGATCTTTTTAGGTGGTCCAGTCCTCAGGACCTACATCCACCCCACACTCCAACCAGAGTGTGGATTCTGCTACCAAACAGCTTGAACGGCTCGACCTCACAGCTTGCCAACAATCCGCTGATTCACAGCTTCAATCGTTGGGCATTACAGCTTAAGCCACCACTGATTCACAGCTTCAAACCGCTGGGCCTTACAGCTTATGCCACCACTGATACACAGCTTAGAAAAAGTGTGAAAAACGAAAACCGAAAATTAAAATGTTCAGCATCAGAAGGCTGATAGTAAAGACAAACCGAAATGCTCACGTAAGAGCAATGTGCCTTGGATCTGATCTAGAGGTCACAGTGGAGAACAGATCTTCAAGACTTGCTTCAATTGCTTCACAATATCTTCTCTCGAGATCCCTATTCTTCACTATCTCACGATCACCTTTCACTCTCAGACTCACCCTCTTCTTTATCTCAGATTTCTGCTGAAATACAGCACTCTGGTTTTCTTCTCAGATCTCTTCTTCTCTTTTTCTCTCTCGGACTTTTTCTTCAAAATTCCATCTTTTACAGAAGGCGCGACCGGGTCTTCTATATATAAAGCTCGTGAAATAGAGGCGCGTGGAAATCACGTTTCCTGCCCAGAAATTCCACCAAGAGCGCGCTTATCGAAGCCCACGTGTCAGATCTGGAGGATGAGAGAAGGACACGTGACTGAGGATTCTTGGAGAGCAAGTCTCCTCGAATCACGTGCTCCAGTCACATAGTCTTGGAACACGTGCCTCACTCATGAGAATTTCATTTATCCTACCAATTAAAACAGAGGCATTTAATCAAACACTTGGTGAGCTGGAGTTCATAAGGACATTCATACGCACAGACTTGTTAGATGATGATGCGAAATGTGCACCGACAAGAGACATACACAGACTTGAGTGCACAGACATTTTACATGCATTAGACAGACGTGCATTGAGATTTGAACGCATAAGGCAGAGACGTGCACCGACCCTTACATGTGTAAGATAAACCATGCACCGACCCTGTAGAAACCCGATAAATTAAAATGATAAATAATTTTTTTCAATGAATTATATAATTAAAATCTTCATGAAATAATTAAATTATATTTTTACTATATGAAATAAACTAGATAAATGCATTTACTTGAATTTACTTAAGGTAAATAGAAATTAAATACTCTAACCCTTAGAAAAATCATAGTAAGCCCAATAAAAGTCTATATAATAGATTAGGATTACAATTGGCCCATTGGATAATCCATAATGGGCTGAATTAATGGTTAAATGATTCAATAAAGGTTAAATTAACCTTAAATTCGTAACATGTGTTTAATATGGCATTTAAGGGATTAAAATAACTCAATTTCTAGAAGATTGACTCAAGAATCAACCCTTACCTACCAGCCACCTTAGACTAGCCATTTTTACATTAGTTTCATACCAAATTAATGCTAGATTAAGAGGAGAAGTTGGAATTTTCTTCTAATTCAGAGTTAATGGGTTTGGTAAAATTAGGTAAGGAATCTTGACAAATTTTACCAAGTTTTGGCTATAAATAGAACCCCATTCGACCCTCAAATCAGCCCTGGAGGCCAAGGCTATGTTGCTGCGGTGATTGGAGGACATTTGAAGGAAGAATCAAGGGTTTAATTATTCCGACCTATATTTCGTATCTCCTCTTAGATCTGGTCTAAGGTAGGTGTCTCTCCGGCTAAATCTTAATTAAAGCACGCTATCCTGTGTATTTTTCAGTGCTCTTTCCATTGATACCTGTTTCCATAAATTTGGTTAAGAAATGAGCAAGTTATGGTCATTTTATTGGAGGGATATTCCCGTTTTTCGTCAGAAACTGAACGTGCTATACCTCAGGAGCGCGTTCATAATCGCGCTTCCCCGACATGGCGCGTCCCTATACCCTATTTCCATCGTCCAGACATAATCACGCTTCCCCGACATGACGCGTTCCTATACCCTATTTTCATCGTCCAGATTTTAAAAAAATATATATATATTAATGTTCCAGATCGCACTAGCCTTGCACGGCACGGCATGTCACAAATAAATAAATAAATAAATATATTAATAGTTTCATATCTACACATAACTCGAGCCCACATCCTATGCCCCTTGGGTCCTGACCCAAGGGTGAGCTCTCCAACATATAAAGTCAAGGAAGTTTTTCTAACTTCCAATGTGGGACTAAAGTTTAGTCACTATACAATAGGAATTATAGCATTTGGAATCCATATTAATTGTAAGCATTCACTCAAAAAAAGTAAGGAAAAGTAATATTGGCATGTTTGAATTTTTACAACATGTTAAAAATTATTTTTAGCATGTGAAAATCTATTTTTACCATATTATTAGTAAACTAATACATGAAAAATATTTCCAGCATGGTAAAATTATTTCTAATATGGTAGAATTATTTTTAGCATATTAGAACTATTGTCAGCATATTAAAGCTATTTAAAAACTATTTTCAGCATGATAAATCTATTTTCCCATCAAATAATTAGTAAATAAATGTAAAAAAATTATTTTCAACATTATAAAATTTATTTTGTTATCAGAGAATTTCTATAATCAGCATGGTAAACTTCTTTTTATCATCTCATCAGTAAGTTAATGTATGAGAATTATTTTAGCATGTTAAATATTAATTTTCAGCATGATAAAATTACTCTCAGTATGATAAAATTATTCCTAGCATGTTAAAATTACTTTAACATGTTAGAATTATTTTCAGCATGATGAAACTATTTTTTGCATAATAAATCTATTTTCTTAAGCATGAAAATCTATATTTATCATAATATCAATAAATAAATATATGAAAATTACCTACAACATGTAAAAAAATCTATTTTATCATGTTATCAGCAAATTAGTGTATAAAAATTACTTTTTAGCATTCATGATAAATCTATTATTCTATCTTATTATCATTTATCCTATCTTATTATCATTATAAATATCAATAGTATGTGAAATCATGATTTTAATTCAAAAGTATATACATCTTATCTAAAACTTAATATTTCTGAATTTTAACAGAATTAAGAATGAATTCTCAAATGATTTCGTGAACATGGTGCTTACCTATACCACGTTCATAACAGAATTCCGATTGGCTATAAAATCCACGTTTTGGCTCACTAAAATAACTCCAGGATATAAAAAACTTCCTGAAAATATGCCTAAACACTTGTTAAATCAATTGAACACAAGATTAAATTATGGAATTAAAATAATTCTATTAATTCTATTTACTTAAATTTTCTTCCTAGTTATCGTTCGTTCTTGAATTCCACGAGTTAATGTCGTTAAACATGATGCCTTAAAATTATTATTCACTTCACTTGCAACTTCTGAGATTTTTGCCAGATCTGTACTTTTTACAAATGAGTTTATTCTTAAAATTCATTGGCCATAGTGTTAAGTGGATGTCTAAACGTACTTGGGATCTTATGATCTATCGACCCAATGCCTGACATTAATGGGGCCCGGTCTGGTCCTGGGAGGAGCGCCCGAAAGTACTTGTGCCCATGGGAGTTGATTGACCACGGTGTGGCATTACACTGAAGTGCATGACTTGCTAGATTTTTACGGCATCCCACTATTAGTACTTGTTACTTGTTTACATGATTACTTGAAAATTACATGAATTACTTGACTTGCATGTAATGGCCAATTACATGAAATTCTTTACTTGTTCAAAGTTATTAGTTGAAAATTTCTCTTGATATCTTGTTATCTCAATTACTTGGAAATTCCACTCATGTTATACACTTTTCGATGCAACTTGGAAATATTACTTAAATTGTTAAACACTTAAAGATTGCCTAGTTTTTAAAGATATAAAATCCTACTAAACTTTTTGCTTACCCTACATTTTGGTTAAATTGTTGTAGGAAATGGCATTGAACAAGGGAATGAACAAGAGTGAAAGAGTGATTTTCTTTTCCCCAGGATTTATGTAGATCATTAGTGTTTTACAAGAATCATGTACTTTGGGTTTGGACGTTTGTAATTTGCCTTTATGGCTTATAAATTAGCAATGTAAACCTCTATTTTGATGGAATAAAAGTATCATTTTCTCATATATCTTTGTCTTAGAATTAAATTTGTACATGCTCTGATCGACACGTTTGATTACGACTCGCTCACGCCCTCGATATTCCGCGTCGGAGCATGACAGTCTTTGTGGTATCAGAGCCTAGGTTACATAAAACCTAGGATTCTTAAACTTAGGTTAGATTTTAGATCAATATCTAGAAATTGGATAGGTCTTAAAACCTTCCCGATAAGATTGGGTAGAAACACGAGTTAAGTTTTAAGAAAAAGAGAATTATCAGGAAATAAATACTAAAACAAAAATAATAAACCTTAAAATTATGGTTTCAGGCTAATTCTCACAAATGGCCACCGAGAGAGCTCAATGGCGCGAGATGCAGCGCACCGTTCAAGGCTTAACCCAAGCCCTCCAACAGGTTGCTCTGGGAGGAGCAAACCGAGGAGCTGGTGATTTGCATAGGAATTTCCGAAGCATAAACCCTCCCAAGTTCACTGGATCTACGGATCCGGATGAAGCCGAACACTGGATTAGAGAGATCGAGAGGATATTCCGAGTTATGCAATGTGCTGACGAGGAAAAGGTCATACTCGCTACTTTCCATCTGGAAAGAGATGCCTGTGCCTGGTAGGAATCGGTCGAAGCTACTTTACCGCACGACCAAATTTTATGGGAAGAGTTCGAGGAACACTTCAATAGTAAATATTTTTTCGACCGAGTGCAAGAAAGGAAGGCTGCCGAATTTGCCGCTTTGAAGCAAAGGGGTTTATCGGTAGCCGAATATGAAGCTCAATTCTCAAGATTATCTCGGTACGCTCCACATCTCGTGGGTACCGACAAAATGAAGGCAAGGAGGTTCTTAAATGACTTAAGGCCTCAATATATTACTCAACTCGCCCCGATGGATATCCAAATTTATTCTGATGCGGTACAGAGAGCACAACTCCTAAAAGATGCAACAGAGTTATCGGATCGCATCCGGGGAAGGGAAGCCAAGAGAGAGCAAGTTACTGGGTCCGGAAGTTTCAAACCTTCCTTCGGGAAGAAAAGGCCCAATGACGGGCGTAACTTCAGCAAGGATGGGTAAAATTTCAACAAGGGTGGACGTAACTTTCAAGGGGACAAGAAGCCAAGAACCTTTGACAAGTAAATTGTTCCTTTCTCTACGTCATCAAAGGAATTATGCAAATTCTGCGAGAAACCCGGACACAAAGCTGAGGAATGTTGGAGAAAGCTCGGCACATGTCTTCGATGTGGGAGTCGGGAGCATAGGATCCCAAATTGTCCTCTTCTCAACGAGCAAGCTCCACCGGAGAAGCTTCCACCTATTGTCAAAAAGCAAGGAAGACTTCAAGCTCTTATGGATGCGGAACCTACCGAGGAAGGAGGCGTCGTGGAAGGTACTCTTTCTGTGTACTCAAGGCATGCCTCTATCTTATTTGACACCGGAGCTACGCATTCATTCATATCTAGAAGATTTACTGGTGTTTTACCTATGAAGCCTGTTCCATTAGATTCTACACTCACTATTACTACCCCTATTGGAACGGGAACAGAGATTAAATATTTCTATCATACTAGTAAAGTTCTAATTAGCGGTTATAACTTACCCGCTGATTTGGTATGCATGGAGATGGATGGATATGATGTTATATTGGGTGCCGATTGGCTATCTGCACATAGTGCTAGTGTCAACTGCAAGTTGGGTATGGTAACTTTTATGGGTTACCCCAACCTCTTATTTTCTGGTATCAGACATTCTAGACACATATCTCTCATTTCGGCACTCAAAACTGAGAAATTATTAAGGAAGGGTTGTGCCGATTTCTTAGTTTCTATCACTATGATCGAGAACACGGAACCCGTTCTAAAGGACATTCCTATCGTTCGGGATTATTCTGATATATTTCCGGACGAGTTGCCTGGTATTCCTCCAGAGAGAGAAGTTGTCTTCTCTATTGATTTAATTCCGGGAGCTGCACCAGTTTCTAAAGTTCCATATCGGATGTCTACCGTTGAAATGAAGGAGTTAAATGAACAACTATTAGAGTTATTGAAAAAGGGGTTTATCCGACCAAGTACTTCACCTTGGGGAGCCCCGGTCCTCTTTGTTAAAAAGAAGGATGGTTCGATGAGACTATGTGTTGATTATCGACAATTGAATCAACTCACCATCAAGAATAAATATCCATTGCCGAGGATTGATGAATTATTCGACCAGATTTCTGGAGCTCGATATTTCTCAAAGATCGATCTTCGATCTGGTTATCATCAATTAAAGATCAAGGAAGGGGATATTCACAAGACTGCATTTCGGAGTAGGTATGGGCATTACGAGTTCACCGTTATGCCTTTTGGCCTAACAAACACGCCTGCCGCATTTATGCAATTAATGAACAGCGTATTCAGGCCATACCTCGATCAATTTGTGGTTGTCTTCATTGACGACATTTTGATCTACTCCAAGTCAAAGGAAGAACATGAAGAACATCTCAAGAAGGCCCTTCAATTATTAAGAGATCACAAGCTTTATGCCAAATTAAGCAAGTGTGATTTCTAGTTGGAGGAAGTTTCTTTTCTTGGTCACATAATTTCCCGGAACGGTATCACTGTCGATCCTTCAAAGGTCGAGATTGTAAAGAATTGGGAAAGACCTACTAGTATGACGGAAATCCGAAGCTTCTTGGGATTGGCTGGATATTATCGAAGATTTATCAAGGACTTCTCCAAGATTGCGGTATCTTTGACAAGATTGACAAGAAAGGAGAATCCTTTTATATGGTCCAGGGAATGCGAGAAGAGCTTTCAAACTTTAAAGGATTGTCTGACGACTGCCCCTATTCTCACATTACCTACGGAAGGAGGAGGATTCGAAGTGTATGCTGATGCATCCAGAATTGGCCTAGGTTGCGTATTAATGCAACATGGTAAGGTTATAGCCTATTCTTCAAGGCAATTAAAGAAACACGAGAAAAATTACCCCGTGCATGACCTAGAGCTGGCAGCTGTGGTCTTTGCTTTGAAGATCTGACGACATTATCTATATGGCGAAGCCTTATTGTGTATTCCGATCACAAGAGTCTCAAATATTTATTCTCTCAAACGGAGCTCAACATGAGACAAAGACGGTGGTTGGAATACTTAAAGGATTTCAATTTCTCTATACAATACCACCCTGGGAAAGGCAATGCCGTAGCTGATGCTCTTAGCCGGAAGCCAATGGCCTTATTATCAAGTTTGATGGTTAAAGAATGGCATCTACTTGAAGAAATGGCAAATTTAAACCTCAATGTGGAGGAGAAGAAAGACGGAGTGTTTATTGCAAATATTCGACTCCAACCCGAGTTACTCTCGGAAATCAAGGAATGGCAAGATGATGATCCGATGATCGTTGAAATTAAAGAGAAACTAGATCAACGACCGGATTTCCTTCTGGCTGATGATGGAAAGTTATTATTCAAAGGAAGAACTTGCATACCCGATTGTTCTACCAAGGGTAAAATCTTGGAGGAAGCACATCAGTCAAGGTACACTATTCACCCTGGTGCTACAAAAATATATCAAGACCTCAAGAGAACTTTTTGGTGGCTTAACATGAAAAGAGAGGTAGCCGAGTTCGTAAGTCGATGCTTGGTATGTCAACAAGTTAAAGCCGAACACCTCAAACCGGCTGGTAAACTCAAGCCTCTCGAAATACCAGAATGGAAATGGGATAGTATCGGTATAGACTTCATAGTTGGATTGCCGAAGACCCGAAGTGGTTTTGATGCTATATGGGTAATTGTGGACCGGTTAACCAAGTCCGCTCACTTTTTACCTATCAAGACTAAATGGACTGTGGATGTTCTAGCCGCCTTATATATCAAAGAGATCGTAAGGCTGCATGGTATTCCAAGTTCTATTATTTCGGATCGAAATCCGAGATTCACCTCTCACTTCTGAAAAGGTTTGCAATCATCTATGGGTACTAGGCTAAGATTTAGCACTGCTTTTCACCCTCAGACTGATGGACAAACCGAGAGGATGAATCAGATTATTGAAGATATGTTGAGAGCATGCATGATAGACTTCGGCGGAAGTTGGCATGAACATTTACCATTGACTGAGTTCGCTTATAACAATAGTTATCAGTCAAGTATACAAATGGCACCATTCGAAGCTCTTTATGGCCGAAGCTGTAGATCGCCTCTATGCTGGAGCGAAGTTGGAGAGAAGGGATTGCTTGGTCCCGATATTGTCCAAGATACAACTGACAAAATCCAGTTGATTCAAGAAAGATTGAAGATAGCTCAATCACGGCAAAAGAGTTATGCTGACAATCGGAGGAGAGACCTCGAGTTCCAAGTGGGGGAGCACGTCTTCTTAAAGATCTCACCCACTCCTGGAATTAAAAGATTTGGCATCAAAGGAAAGTTGAGTCCAAGATTTATCGGCCCTTTCGAGATTCTGGAGAGAATCGGCGAGGTGGCATACAAGCTGGCTTTGCCTCCTCAACTGGCCGGTGTACATGATGTCTTCCATGTATCAACACTGAGGAAGTACGTGTACGTTCCTTCGCATGTGATACAGTTTGAAGATTTGAAGCTACAAAAGGACTTATCATATGAAGAAAGACCGATCAAGATACTGGATCAAAAATTACACCAACTGAGAAATCGGTCCATTCCGATGGTAAAAGTTCAATGGAGCAAGCGTGGATTCGAGGAAGCCACCTGGGAATTGGAAGAGTCCATCAAGAAGAAGTATCCGGACTTAATCTCATGTTAGAAATTTGACTTCTTTATTCGAATTTTTGAATTTTAGTTATATAATGTGAATTTGGAGAACCAAATTCTTTTAAGTAGGGGAGGATGTAGAAACCTGATAAATTAAAATGATAAATAATTTTTTTTAATGAATTATATAATTAAAATCTTCATGAAATAATTAAATTAGATTTTTACTATATGAAATAAACTAGATAAATGTATTTACTTGAATTTACTTAAGGTAAATAGTAATTAAATACTCTAACCCTTAGAAAAATCATAGTAAGCCCAATAAAAGTCCATATAATGGATTAGGATTACAATTGGCCCATTAGATAATCCATAATGGGCTGAATTAATGGTTAAAGGATTCAATAAAGGTTAAATTAACCTTAAATTCGTAACATGTGTTTAATATAACATTTACGGGATTAAAATAACTCTATTTCTAGAAGATTGACTCAAGAATCAACCCTTACCTACCAGCCACCTTAGACTAGCCGTTTTTACATTAGTTTCACATCAAATTAAGGCTAGATTAAGAGGAGAAGCTGAAATTTTCTTCTAATTCAGAGTTAATAGGTTTGGTAAAATTAGGTAAGGAATTTTGACAAATTTGGCCAAGTTTTGGTTATATATAGAACCCCATTCGACCCTCAAATCATCCCTAGAGGCCAAGGCTATGCTGCTGCGATGATATATTTCTTACCTCTTCTTAGATCTGCTCAAAGGTAGGTGTCTCTTAGGATAAATCTTAATTAAAGCACGCTATCTTGTGTATTTTTCAGTGCTCTTCTTAGATATGCTCAAAGGTAGGTGTCTCTCAAGTTATGGTCATTTTATTGAAGGGGTATTCCCGTTTTTCGTCAGAACCAGAACGTGCTATACCTCAGGAGCAGATCACGCTAGCCTTGGACAGTGCTAGGTAGGGCCAGCGCGTTCAAGAAAGTTTCCCGGAATGCTCGGGGTCAATACCTCAGGAGTAGATCGCGCTAGCCTTGGACAGCGCTAGCCAGGGCCAGTGCAACCTCACCTCACCATGGCACGACACGACACAAATAAATAAATAAATATATTAATAGTTTCATATCCACAGACAATTCGAGCCCACATCATATGCCTTTTGGGACCTGACCCAAGGGTGAGCTCTCCAACATATAAAGCCAAGGAAGTTTTTCTAACTTCCAATGTGTGACAAAAGTTTAGTCACTATACAATTTGAATTATAGCATTTGGAATCCACATTAATTGTAAACATTCAGTCACCAAAAGTAAGGAAAAGTAATATTAGCATGTTTGAATTTTTACAGCATGTTAAAAATTATTTTTAGCATATAAAAATCAATTTTACCATATTATTAGTAAACTAATACATGAAAAATATTTCCAGCATGTTAAAAATTACTTCCACCATGATAAAATTATTTCCAACATGGTAGAATTATTTTTAGCATATTAGAACTATTGTCAGCATATTAAATCTATTTAAAAACTATTTTCAACATGATAAATCTATTTTCCCATCAAATAATTAGTAAATAAATGTAAAAAATATTTTTAGCATTATAAAATTTATTTTGTTATCAGAGAATTTCTGTAATTAGCATGGTAAACTTCTTTTTATCATCTCATCAGTAAGTTAATGTATGAGAATTATTTTAGCATGTTAAATATTAATTTTAGCATGTTAAATATTAATTTTCAGCATGATAAAATTACTCTCAGTATGATAAAATTATTCTTAGTATGTTAAAATTACTTTAACATGTTAGAATTATTTTCAGCATGATGAAACTATTTTTTGCATAATAAATCTATTTTCTTAAGCATGAAAATCTATATTTATCGTAACATCAATAAATAAATATATGAAAATTACCTACAACATGTAAAAAAATCCATTTTATCATGTTATCAGCAAATTGGTGTATAAAAATTACTTATTAGCATGTATGATAAATATATTATTATATCTTATTATCATTTATCCTATCTTATTATCATTAAAAATATCAATAGTACGTGAAATCACGATTTTAATTCAAAAGTATATACATCTTATCTAAAACTTAATATTTATGAATTTTAACAGAACTAAGAATGAATTCTCAAATGATTTCGTGAAAATGGTGCTTACCTACACCACGTTCATAACAGAATTCCGATTGGCTATAAAATCCGCATTTTGGCTCATTAAAATAGTTCCAGGATATAAAAAACTTCCTGAAAATATGTCTAAACACTTGTTAAATCAATTGAACATAATATTAAATTATGGAATTAAAATAATTCTATTAGTTCTATTTACTTAAATTTTCTTCCTAGTTACCGTTCGTTCTTGAATTTCACGACTTAATGTCGTTAAACATGATGCCTTAAAATTATTATTCACTTCTCTTGCAACTTCTGAGATTTTTGCCAGATCTGTACTTTTTACAAATGAGCTTATTCTTAAAATTCATTGGCCATAGTGTTAAGTGGATGTCTAAACGTACTTGAGATCTTATGATCCACCGACCCAATGCCTGGCATTAATGGGGCCCGGTCTGGTCCTGGGAGGAGCGCCTGAAAGTACTTGTGCTCTTGGGAGTTGATTGACCACGGTGTGGCATTACACCGAAGTGCATGACTTGCTAGATTTTTACGGCATCCCACTATTCGTACTTGTTACTTGTTTACATGATTACTTGAAAATTACATGAATTACTTGACTTGCGTGTAATGGTCAATTACATGAAATTCTTTACTTGTTCAAAGTTTTTACTTGAAAATTTCTCTTGATATCTTGTTATCTCAATTACTTAGAAATTCCACTCATGTTATACACTTTTCGATGCAACTTGGAAAGATTACTTAAATTGTTAAACACTTAAAGATTGCTTAGTTTTTAGAGATATAAAATCCTACTGAGCTTTTTGCTCACCCTACGTTTTGGTTAAATTGTTACATGGAATGACATCGAACAAGGGAATGGACAAGAGTGAAAGAGTGATTTTCTTTTCCCTAAGATTTATGTAGATCATTAGTGTTTTACAAGAATCATGTACTTTGGGTTTGGAAGTTTGTAATTTACCTTTATGGCTTATGAATTAGTAATGTAAACCTATATTTTGATGAAATAAAAGTATCATTTTCTCATCTATCTTTGTCTTAGAATTAAATTTGTACATGCTCTGATCGACACGCTTGATTACGACTTGCTCACGCCCTCGATATTCCGCGTCTGGGCGTGACATGCCCTAATATGAAAGATGCAGATAATGCACTGACTCTTGTATGCATATGATAAAACATGCATCGACTATGCATGCAGTCATCAGGAGTGCTCTGACTTCTGTATGCATGAGACACAAACGTGTTGTTGTGTAGTGGACAGCGGATCTAGAGGGGAGGGGTCAATAGATCTGTCCCTCTTTTCGTAATGGAACCCTCTAAATAGCTAGATAGAACAAATCGCAGTGGAATATAACTAGCTAAACAAAGGATACCACGATTTGCTTAGCAAGATGATTACTAATATATCGATTCGAACCTAAGCATGCATCTGGAACGAAGCAATCACACAAACAAACCACAACACACGAGATTTTAAGGTGGTTCGGACTGAATCCCCAGTCCTACGTCCATCCCTTACCAAATCCGGTGAGGCTTCACTAGTGCAGCACACCAAACCGTAAATCGGAGAACCACCGACTGCCTTCCTACTAACCACCGGTAGGGACGTCAACACCGCAGATCGGACAACTTCCGATTGCCTTCCTACTAACCACCGGTAGGGACGATCTTCGGTTTTGATCGTTTGTATGAAATGAAAGAGAACAAATATCAAGCTATTCAAACAAGATATGAAATAAGTCTAAGAAGAAAAATCTTGTCTAAGATTGCTGGAGCTTGAATCAGATGCTTTGAAGGTGTCTTCTTCCTTGCAAGATGATCTTCCTTGAATCTCGTCTAGTTGATGAAGAAGATGATGGATGTAGATTCGATCTTCATTTTGATCTTCCTGAGTTGATGAAGAGGAAGAAGGATGCAGTTTAGATCACCCTTGAGAGCCTTGATTGCTTCTTCTTCCTTGGAGGTTGAGATGACTTCAGATATGGACTTGAATGCCTTGGAATGGATGAAGAACTCCTGCCTGAAACACTATTCACGGAGGTGCTACAGTGCCCGCGAATGGCCTCCCTTGATCTCTCTTGAAGCCTTGAAGCATTAGGGTTTCTAACCCTTCATGTGTTGGTTTTATAGACCTTGAATGGTCTATAGACAATCCCCAGACCAGATCCACAAATCATGGGTGATTAGGTGACTTTTGGATTAAACAAATCCATGTTGAATTGTAAGGCCCGTGCCTTAATGGATCCTTCGTGGTATTTGTTCTATTAATTGTTCTGGAAATTCCGGCTATTTTCCTGGATTTTTGGGAATTTGTCTGGCATTTTTCCGGATTTGTTCGGAGCTGTTTGAGGGTTAATGAATATTAATAAGATTTTTATATATATAATGATTATATTATATATATATTAATTTTATTTTTTTATTTTTTTATATCTCTCACCCTCTCTCTCTCCCCCGTCGATCTCTCATTTCACCCTCTCCCTCTCTCTCTCCTCCGTGCGGCCACCTCCTCTCCTCTCTTAGGGATCGGGGTCGAGACGGCGTCGGATTGAGACGAGGTTGGCACCGTTGGATTCCTCGCGTCGAGTAGAGCGCGTGGGTGTCCACTTCGGCGTGGATCGGTGATCGTGGGAGCGAGGTGGAGCGTGGAAGCTCCGTGGCTATTCCTCCTTGCATGCGGCCCGTTCGACGGTTTCGGCTTGCGAAAGGTAGGGGGATGGAACCTCGATCTTGCTAGGATCGTTTCCTTTAGCTCGCTTGTTGATTAGCACCCCGTAGCATGCATGATGTTCATATTTCCATTTTTGGGGTTTTAGCCTAAATCTTGAGTTTAATGCGTTTTAGGCCTTGCATGTGCTAGATTTAGATGTTAAATTGTTGTCTAGCATGCGTGGTTTGACAGGTTATCAGGTTTTTCGTCGATACCCGGCGTTTTCAGCCGTCCGGGAGGGCTTCGGTTTACAAACCGCACCCGCCCGTAACCCAGGTGCAGTGACGGTCCTGCCAGGAACCGTCACTTGCCCGACGGTCCAAGGTGGACGCGTCACTACCAAATAGCGGCCCAATAGGGGGTGCGTTACTTGGAGAGTAACGGTGGGGCTCCCATCCGTTACTCATCAACTGTTTTCCGTGATTTTGGTCAGGCGGTGCGCCCGGCGGCCAGTCGGCCGACCGTCGTTTCGGTCCGACGCGCCTAGACCGGGGCGTTACTTCGCCTGCTACCATTTAGAACGCTGATAGGTGGTTTGAGCCTCGGGTGGATGTGACGGCGGTGACCCCACGCGTCGCTTCGAAGTAACGCGCAGGGCCCCCACCGTTACATGCCTTTGGTGCCTCTTGAGCTGGAATCCTGACGGGAGTGACGGATGGGGACTGGAGCGTCATTCTTGAAGTAACGCGCCGACCCCCGACCGTCGTTTGCATGTGGCGCGTGGGTCCTTGACCGCCACTTCCCTGATGGCTGCAATATATTCCCAGCCCATTGCTTATGCGTCCGTTCTATATTCATGCCATAGTTGTATTGTTTTACTATATCGTGGCGTGTTTTATGTGCCAATAGAGTAGCTTTTCTTTCCAGGCAATGGAGCCACTGTTGTTGCCCTAAGGTCTGTTGAGTACCGACCCGCTTGAGGATGGCGGAGGGGTATATTTCCCATTCACGGTTTGTAAGCTAGTTCCGTGGGCTCCCAGCCAATGGTAGCGTCCTGCCAAGGGAGAAAACTAGTTAGAGGGCCTGGCTCAGGCTAGAGTCAGTGTGTGCACACGTGGTCGGAGACTGTGGACTGACGCCGACGGGTGTCACTCCGACTGGTCACTTGGTCTGGTACTGTTTGCGCGCTTAGCTTGTCGCTTGTCGACTGCGAGTGCTTGAGACGCAGTGTAAGCCGTCAGTGGACGCTTCTGGTTTCTGCTCCAGTGGTTGTCCTTCCTTGTTGCTTGGACTAGTTGCAGCTCATTCTAATTGGTAGTTTTAGCTTTAATCGCTTGCATTTAATTAGTAGCGGCATGTGTTAGCTGTTATACTTGCTTAGATAGAGTTTACAGCTTTCTTGTGATTAGATATTCATGCCATTGCCTGTGTATTTATTTGAATGCATGCTTTAATTGCTGTTAATTATGCATGTTCGCTTGTTTAGTGCGAGGTAGGGATCCGCGTGACCCCTACTGAGTCTGGCTGTGACTCACCCTTCTCCTTTCAGGTGAGCCGCGCCCGACATCTCCCGGAGTTTAGTGTGCTGTTTCGGGACCGTTCCTTAGCTGCCAGCTGAGCACGAGCTGCCTTTTTGAGGCTTGTGTTGTACTTTTGCCGGGGTATGCCCCGCGTAGTTGTGCCCTGTGGACTAGTGTTTGTGACTCTGGACTAGTTATATATATCACTCTGGTTATTTTAAATTGCTTCCGCACTTGTGTTTAAATCTTAAATACTTATTTGTATTGCGCGCCCCAATTCGCAATTAATTATGCATATTCCTCAGCTAACCCCCCACTAACCCTTCAGGGGCCTCATCAGCCTCTTGGGTGGCCTCCCCAGTTCTTGGTGTCGGTATACCGATGTTATCGGTGTATCGATATCCTGAACTCTGGGTCGTCACAGGTGGTATCAGAGCTTGAAGTTGAGGATTTGCGTAAAGAATTGGAATTGACGCTTGGTCCAGAGCTAGTCCTGTTGTTGTCTCTTGCTGGCATAGGATGTTTTCCGTATGATTGATGGATTTCATAGTTGATTGTGTTTCTGGCAGCATAATTATGCCGCCTCGTCGAGGAAGACCTCCTCGAGCTCCTCGTGTTCCTCGAGATGCGCCCAGGGAAGATAGCGGTTCTGCACCTCCTCCTGCAGTTCCCGCTGTTCCTGTCGTTCCAGTTGCTCCTCCAGTGCCGATCGTTCAAGCTGAAGTGCCTGGCAGTCGAGGCAAGGCTTTGAAGGAATTTCTGATGTTCAATCCGCCTGCTTTCGATGGCCAAGCTGATCCAGAAGTCGCGAGGCAATGGATGGATGCGATAGAGCGTGTTTTTGTCTCGATGGAGTGTGCTGAAGATGAAAAAGTCATGCTCGCTGCCTTTCAACTCCAGGGTACGTCCATTGCGTGGTGGAAAGCCGAGTGGCAGATTTCCTTTCGATCCAGACCTCTTCGGCAAATCACTTGGGCAGAGTTCGTTGCTGCTTTTGAGCGTGCCTATACTCCTGCCTGCTTGCAGATGGATAAGATGTATCGGTTTATGGAATTGACCCAGGGCAGTATGACCGTGCTTCAGTACAGGAATAAGTTCTTGGAATTGGGTCAGTATGCGCCCCATGTGCTGGCCAGTGAAGCTTTGAAGACCCAGCAATTCTTGCGAGGGTTGAGGCCAGAGTTGAAGATGCCGTTGATAGCGAGTCGTGTTGCGGATCTTGATACTGCGTGCCAGACAGCTGTAGCCTTAGAGCTAGAGATGGCGAGACCGGGTGGATATCCCCAGGCAGGGTCAGTGCAGCCGGTGGCTCAGGTTCAGCAGACTTACCGACAGCCCGTGCCTAGTGTTCCTTCGGTCCAGTCAGAGGTTTCCAGTGCTTCCTCTCCTTCTAAGCCCAAGTTCAAAAGGTTCAAGAAGAAGAAGAAGTTTTTTCAGCAGCCGTCCGGTACAGATTCTGTTCAGCAGCCGACAGCGCCTTCTTCTCAGACTCGACAGAGCTCAGCTGCTAGTCAGCCGTGGACGTGTCGGAGATGCGGTGGTCATCATAAGGGCCAACCGTGTTCTCTTCCTGTTGTTTGCTTTAGGTGTGACCAGCCAGGTCATGTGGTTCGAGATTGCCCGCTGAGGCCGAATCCATTGCAAGCTCCTCAGTTTTCTCAACCTCAGCCGCAGTTTAGACCTCCTGCACCTCAAGCTCCACAGCAATTTTTCTCTCAGGCGTCGGCGTCTTCTCAGCAATCTTCAGTTGGTTCTAAGAAGCAGAAAGGCAAAGTTTCTCATTTGACAAGAGCTGATGCTGCTGCGTCCCATCTTGTGGAAGGTACGATTATGCTTTATGGTCATGCAGCTCATGTCTTATTTGATTCTGGTGCTTCTCACTCTTTTATTTCTGAGGATTTTATGGCTTGTATTGAGGAACCCACTTCTGAGCTGTCTTGTGAGTTGTTTGTGGAATTGCCTTCTGGAGATTTCATGGTTACTCCCTTGTGTTTGGATGAGTCTCCTGTGATGATTGATGATCACCAGTTGCCGGCGAGATTGTATGCGTTGCAGCTGGCAGATTATGATGTTATTCTGGGAATGGATTGGTTGGAGCATTATGGAGCTGTGGTTGACTGCAGATCGAAGAAAGTCTATTTTCAGCCCCAGGGAAAATCAGCCTTTTATTTTCAAGGTATTCGATCCCGTTCTTCTCGTATGATTATTTCTGCTATTCGAGCCTATAGGTTGCTTAGCGCAGGTTGTCAGGGATTCCTTGCTTCAGTGGTGGCTGTTGAAAAACCACGACGGGATGTTTGTGATATTCCGGTTGTCTGTGAGTTCCCTGATGTGTTTCCTGACGAGTTGCCAGGCTTGCCCCCAGAGCGAGAGATTGAGATGGTGATTGAACTGATTCCAGGTACTGGCCCCTTAGCAAAGCCGCCGTACCGAATGGCTCCAGCTGAATTGAAAGTACTGCGTGCACAGCTACTAGAGTTACTGGAGAAGGGTTATATTCGTCCCAGTTTTTCTCCGTGGAGTGCCCCAGTACTGTTTGTGAAAAAGAAAGATGGAAACCTGAGGCTTTGTATTGATTACAGGCAGCTGAATCAGGCGACTATCAAGAATAAGTATCCGCTCCCCAGGATTGATGATTTGTTTGACCAGTTACAGTCTGCTGCTGTCTTTTCACGGATTGATCTCCGGTCTGGCTATTTTCAGTTGCGGATCCGGGAATCTGATGTGGAGAAGACTGCTTTCAGTACTCGATATGGTCACTTTGAATTTTTAGTCATGCCGTTTGGTTTGACTAATGCCCCAGCAGCCTTTCATGGATCTAATGCAGCGTATCTTTCGTCCATTTCTGGACCATTTTGTGGTGATCTTTGTTGATGATATCTTGATATATTCTGCCTCTGTTGATGATCATGTGCAGCATTTGAGGATCGTTCTGCAGACTCTAAGAGATCACGAGCTTTATGCGAAGCTCAGTAAATGTGAATTCTGGCTTCGGGAGATTCATTTTCTTGGCCATGTGATTTCTAGTGATGGAGTAGCAGTAGACCCTGCAAAGATTGATGCCGTTTTGAGTTGGCAGAGACCGAGGACCATCACGGAGATACGAAGTTTTTTAGGATTGGCTGGGTATTACCGCAGATTCATTCAGGATTTTGCGAAGATTGCAGCACCGATGACTAAATTGACACGGAAGGGTGTGCCATTTGTCTGGTCGGATCAGTGTGAGGCTAGCTTTGTTGAATTGAAAAGGCTGTTGACTTCTTCTCCAGTGTTGACTTTGCCTTCCGACTCGGGTGGTTTTCTTGTTTGTACAGATGCGTCTCGAGTAGGTTTGGGTGCAGTGCTGATGCAACATGGTAAAGTTATCGCATATGCGTCTCGGCAATTGAAACAGCATGAAGGAAATTATCCCACTCATGATCTAGAGCTAGCTGCAGTTATTTTTGCCTTGAAGATCTGGAGACATTATCTGTATGGTGAGAAATTTCAGATTCTTACTGATCATCAGAGTTTACAGTATATTTTCTCCCAGAAAGATCTGAATCTCAGGCAGAGGCGATGGATGGAATACATGAAAGATTATGACTTTACACTCTCCTATCAGCCAGGTAAAATGAATGTTGTGGCCGATGCTCTGAGCAGGAAAGTACAAGTCAGTCATTTGTTGCTTCGTGAATGGAAATTGTGGGAACAGCTTCCGAGCGAGGCATTGTGTGTAGAGATTCCTGCCGATCCGAGGATGGCAGTTTGTGCTAGCTTGGTTTTGGGTTCAGCTTTGTATCAGCAGATTCTAGAAGCCCAACAAGCTGATTCTGATTTGGCCCGTGTTATATCAAGATATGATGTGGAATTTGATGACGAGCTGGTCGTCAGTTTCCAGGGCAGATTGTATATTCCTGTTGATGATGATTTGAGGAATGAGATTTTGAGTGAAGCCCATGGTTCCCGTTTTGCTATTCACCCTGGTGTCACCAAGATGTATCAGAATTTGAAGAAGCAGTTCTGGTGGCCCGGCATGAAGAAGGACGTGGCTATTTTTGTTTCTAAGTGCTTGACTTGTCAATTAGTTAAAGCCGAACATCAAAAGCCAGGTGGTCTGCTTCAGCCATTGGAAATTCCGATGTGGAAATGGGACCATGTTACTACAGATTTTGTGGTGGGTTTGCCTCGAACTTCTCAAGGTTTTGATGGAATCTGGCTGCTTGTCGACAGATTGACGAAAACCGCCAGATTGTTGCCAATTAAAGTTACTTGGAGTGTGCAGAGATTGGCCGAGCTCTATGTGCAGAAGATCGTGCCATTGCATGGAATTCCTGTTTCACTTGTGTCAGATCGTGACCCGCGTTTTACCTCTGGCTTCTGGCGTAGTTTCCAGAAAGCTTTGGGCACTGAGTTAGCTTTCAGTTCAGCGTATCATCCACAGTCAGATGGACAGTCAGAGAGAACTATTCAGACTTTGGAAGACATGCTGAGATCGTGTTGCCTTGATTGGCAAGGTTCGTGGGGTCAGCATTTGCCACTTGTTGAGTTTGCTTATAATAACAGTTTTCACTCCAGTATTGGCATGGCTCCTTATGAAGCGCTGTATGGTCGTCCTTGTCGTACTCCTCTGAACTGGTTTGATGTTGGGGACCGACTGTTGACAGGACCGGACATGGTACAGCAGTGTTCTGATGTGGTTCGTCTGATCAGACAGAGATTGTTGACGGCTCAGAGTCGACAGAAAAGTTATGCAGATCGACGCAGACGTCCACTACAATTTGAGCCTGGAGATATGGTGTTTGTTAAAATATCTCCAATGAAGGGTGTTTCCAGGTTTGGGAAGCGTGGAAAGCTTAGTCCGCGGTATGTTGGCCCTTTTCCGATTGTTGAAGCTATTGGTTCAGTGGCTTATCGTTTGCAACTGCCGGCGGCCATGCAAGCTATTCATAATGTGTTCCACGTGTCTCAGTTGAGGAAATATGTGTCTGATGCTTCTCATGTTCTCGATGATTCAGTGTGGCCCGAGGTGACTGCTGATTTGTCCACGCCAGAGTTTCCTATCCGAATTGAAGACCGTCGTGAGCAGCGGTTGAGAAATAAGGTTATTCCTCTGGTAAGAGTTGCTTGGCAGCGTCACTCTGGTAACGAGTCTACTTGGGAGCGTGAAGATGAGATGCGTCAGCTTTTTCCTTTCTTGTTCCAGTGAGGTATAAGTCCTTTCTCAGTTTCCTCCTTTTCGGTTATTGTAAATTTCGAGGGCGAAATTTCTGTAAGGAGGGAGGGACTGTAAGGCCCGTGCCTTAATGGATCCTTCGTGGTATTTGTTCTATTAATTGTTCTGGAAATTCCGGCTATTTTCCTGGATTTTTAGGAATTTGTCTGGCATTTTTCCGGATTTGTTCGGAGCTGTTTGAGGGTTAATGAATATTAATAAGATTTTTATATATATAATGATTATATTATATATATATTAATTTTATTTTTATTTTTTTATATCTCTCACCCTCTCTCTCTCCCCCGTCGATCTCTCATTTCACCCTCTCCCTCTCTCTCTCCTCCGTGCGGCCACCTCCTCTCCTCTCTTAGGGATCGGGGTCGAGACGGCGTCGGATTGAGACGAGGTTGGCACCGTTGGATTCCTCGCGTCGAGTAGAGCGCGTGGGTGTCCACTTCGGCGTGGATCGGTGATCGTGGGAGCGAGGTGGAGCGTGGAAGCTCCGTGGCTATTCCTCCTTGCATGCGGCCCGTTCGACGGTTTCGGCTTGCGAAAGGTAGGGGGATGGAACCTCGATCTTGCTAGGATCGTTTCCTTTAGCTCGCTTGTTGATTAGCACCCCGTAGCATGCATGATGTTCATATTTCCATTTTTGGGGTTTTAGCCTAAATCTTGAGTTTAATGCGTTTTAGGCCTTGCATGTGCTAGATTTAGATGTTAAATTGTTGTCTAGCATGCGTGGTTTGACAGGTTATCAGGTTTTTCGTCGATACCCGGCGTTTTCAGCCGTCCGGGAGGGCTTCGGTTTACAAACCGCACCCGCCCGTAACCCAGGTGCAGTGACGGTCCTGCCAGGAACCGTCACTTGCCCGACGGTCCAAGGTGGACGCGTCACTACCAAATAGCGGCCCAATGGGGGTGCGTTACTTGGAGAGTAACGGTGGGGCTCCCATCCGTTACTCATCAACTGTTTTCCGTGATTTTGGTCAGGCGGTGCGCCCGGCGGCCAGTCGGCCGACCGTCGTTTCGGTCCGACGCGCCTAGACCGGGGCGTTACTTCGCCTGCTACCATTTAGAACGCTGATAGGTGGTTTGAGCCTCGGGTGGATGTGACGGCGGTGACCCCACGCGTCGCTTCGAAGTAACGCGCAGGGCCCCCACCGTTACATGCCTTTGGTGCCTCTTGAGCTGGAATCCTGACGGGAGTGACGGATGGGGACTGGAGCGTCATTCTTGAAGTAACGCGCCGACCCCCGACCGTCGTTTGCATGTGGCGCGTGGGTCCTTGACCGCCACTTCCCTGATGGCTGCAATATATTCCCAGCCCATTGCTTATGCGTTCCGTTCTATATTCATGCCATAGTTGTATTGTTTTACTATATCGTGGCGTGTTTTATGTGCCAATAGAGTAGCTTTTCTTTCCAGGCAATGGAGCCACTGTTGTTGCCCTAAGGTCTGTTGAGTACCGACCCGCTTGAGGATGGCGGAGGGGTATATTTCCCATTCACGGTTTGTAAGCTAGTTCCGTGGGCTCCCAGCCAATGGTAGCGTCCTGCCAAGGGAGAAAACTAGTTAGAGGGCCTGGCTCAGGCTAGAGTCAGTGTGTGCACACGTGGTCGGAGACTGTGGACTGACGCCGACGGGTGTCACTCCGACTGGTCACTTGGTCTGGTACTGTTTGCGCGCTTAGCTTGTCGCTTGTCGACTGCGAGTGCTTGAGACGCAGTGTAAGCCGTCAGTGGACGCTTCTGGTTTCTGCTCCAGTGGTTGTCCTTCCTTGTTGCTTGGACTAGTTGCAGCTCATTCTAATTGGTAGTTTTAGCTTTAATCGCTTGCATTTAATTAGTAGCGGCATGTGTTAGCTGTTATACTTGCTTAGATAGAGTTTACAGCTTTCTTGTGATTAGATATTCATGCCATTGCCTGTGTATTTATTTGAATGCATGCTTTAATTGCTGTTAATTATGCATGTTCGCTTGTTTAGTGCGAGGTAGGGATCCGCGTGACCCCTACTGAGTCTGGCTGTGACTCACCCTTCTCCTTTCAGGTGAGCCGCGCCCGACATCTCCCGGAGTTTAGTGTGCTGTTTCGGGACCGTTCCTTAGCTGCCAGCTGAGCACGAGCTGCCTTTTTGAGGCTTGTGTTGTACTTTTGCCGGGGTATGCCCCGCGTAGTTGTGCCCTGTGGACTAGTGTTTGTGACTCTGGACTAGTTATATATATCACTCTGGTTATTTTAAAATTGCTTCCGCACTTGTGTTTAAATCTTAAATACTTATTTGTATTGCGCGCCCCAATTCGCAATTAATTATGCATATTCCTCAGCTAACCCCCCACTAACCCTTCAGGGGCCTCATCAGCCTCTTGGGTGGCCTCCCCAGTTCTTGGTGTCGGTATACCGATGTTATCGGTGTATCGATATCTTGAACTCTGGGTCGTCACATGAATGGCCCTTTTCGAAGTGGAAACAAAAGTCAACAATTGATGGCTCGGGGCTGGCGGTCGACCTACAGCTTCTGGCGGTCGACCTCTACTGAAACATGCTGTAGATGGATGGTCCCTGGGATTTCCGGTTGACCGCTACGGGCTGGCGGTCGACCTACAGCTGAAAGAACTGTAGACTGGCGGATGCTGGCTGGGGCGGTCGACCGCCCCTGTGCTGGCGGTCGACCGCCAGCTGGGCAGTCCCCGGTTCATCCCGGGTCGGTCCGTTAATCGCTTTAGCGCCGGCGCTTGACTTCTTTAGCAGCCCGTTCATGTCTGTGGCATCACCCTTGATAGTCTAAAAGGTATCAACTGAGTCTCTGGCCTTGGATTCTCTTGGCTATACTTCTTTGTGCATTGTCCTTGGATGTGTGACGAGCCGACTATCACGTGTAGACTTTTACTTGTGTTCGCATTCTTGCTTGGGCGCGATCAATGAGCCTTCACTTTTGCCATTGCCACTTGATTCCTTGTCCATTCATTGGCATATCTGTCATGAACAAAAACATCATGTATGTCAGTCACATGAGAGTGGAAAATATCACTGACTAATAGTGTTTAGCCATTATCAAAACCAAGAATACCACAGAACTTATATGACCATAGAATGATGTCGAATGACCCAAGTGACCACAGAATAACTCAAATGATCTCAGGGACACAATATTCTCCCCCTTTTTGATGATGGCAACACTATGAGTCATTATGTGATAGTAATGTCTAAAATGTCACAAGTTCTAAAATGGCACAAGTTATAACAAATGCAACATATGCAGCTCAAGATTCATGATTGTAATAGCATGTGAATGCAATTATGAATGCAGATATGAATGCTATGCAATTATGCAAACCCCCCCATCACATACACATATGAGATGCAAAGTGAGCAATGGATTCTCCCCCTTTGACTCTCCCCGTGCACAATTCACACATCCCCCGCTCTCCCCTTTGACAACGCGATAAGGCATAGCTCTTACAAAGGACTCACACAGAGAATTCTCCCCCTTTGCCAACAGCAAAAAGGAGAGATAAGGTAAAATATCTGGGAAACCAGAGTTGAAAGGAGTGAAGAGCAAGCCATTATATGCAAACCTGAAACAGACTGTGAGCAACATATATGGTTCAAAGCTAATGAAATCCGAGATCATCCACAGAGTTCGAAAAGCAGCTACATCCAAGATTTAATAGAAACGAACCAAAGGTGCATATCATGGCAGTTTTTAACCTTCCCTTGTCTTATATCCATATTCAATAACTACAAAGGTAATAACATAAAAACTAGTATTGAGGCTAAACAATCATGACTAGAGAATGGAATTGTATGATTGTAGCATATTTTGATTTTCAATATCTTTTGTATTTGAAGGCACATGACTCATATTTTACGAGCAATCAAGTCTAGTACATACCTCCTAGCCGTAAGAATACACGTTGTTTAGACGCCAGTATTCCTAGGTATTTGGCAAGACTGACGGTTATGCTTCGGAATGAACAGAGATAGCAAAGTCACGTCATGACATATCCGATCTCATTTCTTTGATGAGAATATATGTTTCTTAGCAATTATGCCATTGCTCTGCCTGGAGTCCAAATGAATTAAGACAGAGATAATAGAGGCACATCATGACATATCATTCGTCACTTGATTTTATGACGTGACATATTTCTCCGTGCAACAATATCAGTGCTCTGCCAAATTGATTTTCAAGAGTTCCAGCTCATCAAGATGTTTAGAAACAATACTAAGCTCTAGAATATCACCAAGATTGTCATGACGTTTGGATTTTCAGATATCAGGATAGTCATTCAAAGCATAATATGCAATCTCTAGTTAAGGGCTATTAAATCCACAGAACATAGATGATTTCAAAAGAAATATCAGAACGTCAAGAAAATCATTAAATCTGAATCATTTTCATTGAAAAGACAATCATCGGTGCATATAATAGAAAGCTCTCACACCATATGTTCGTCAGTCTCATGATCTCATATTCAGACTGTAAGCCATGAAGTGCAGATTGCAAGAGGTTAAGAGAATCAACAAAACTCCCCCTAAGGATATGCAATGGATGCTCGAAGAAGTTATGTTTGCAAGCAAGTGTAATGATAGCTGTCAAGAGGAGAATGACCGGAACATGCAGGGGTTGACATAAATTTGGCAGACATGAGATGCATGACCCAACACATGATTGTACACTTAGTAAATGCAACAGAATGAAGATGAAACATATGCATGAATGCTGCAAAGAGACAACTCCCCCTTACTATATGGCCTATGTGCAACAGTGACGCATGGTACTTGGCGGAGGTGAGACCTCACGCATATTGAGTGTTTCGAGACAAGCATAACCTGCCCTTCCATACATCAACATTTGATATACCATGGCCATGCAAGGATGATGCGACACAAATCATACAATGCATTATGAACATGAACTCAATTCATTATTATGCATCTACATGCAATGCGACACATATGCAAAATGACATATTGACATATCAACAATGCATGAAACACCAATCTGCAAAAACACACACTAAATTGAACATGATCATCATTTCAAATTCTTATTGGCCTGAGGTCGGCAAAGACCAAGCTCCCTTCTGAGTGTTGAAAACCTGTCATTACACAAGGGCTTGGTGAAAATATCAGCAATTTGATTTTGAGTATCAACAAAATATAATTCAAAATTTTTCTTACCGACCTCATCTCTAATGAAGTGATACCTAATCTCAATATGCTTAGTCCTAGAGTGCTGGACTGGATTTTTTGCAAGGTTGATAGCACTAGTGTTATCACACAGAATCGGGACACAACCAAGATCCACCAAGTAGTCTTGGAGTTGGTGTTTAATCCACAACACTTGGGTACCACTGCTCCCCGCAGCAACATATTCTGCCTCTGCGGTTGAGAGGGCAACCGAGTGTTGTTTCTTGGAGGCCCAAGAGACTAAACACATGCCTAGAAACTGGCAATAGCCACTAGTACTCTTACGATCCAGCTTGCATCCAGCGTAGTCCGCATCAGAATAAGATATGAGAGATAAATCACATGACGACGGATACCACAGTCCCAAATCTTGAGTGCCGGCAAGATATCGAAGGATACGTTTGATGGCAGTCAAATGGGATTCTCTAGGACTAGCTTGAAATCTAGCACAAAGACATACACTAAACTGGATATCTGGTCGGGATGCAGTCAAATAAAGTAAAGAGCCAATCATACCTCTATAGATCTTTGCATCCACTAATTTACTATTTTCATCCGAATCCAGTGATGTTGTGGTGCTCATAGGAGTTACAATGATTTTTCTGTTTACCATGTCAAATCTTTTCAGCAGCTCCTTGATGTATTTAGTTTGATTTATGAAGCACCCATCTTCTCCTTGGTTGACCTGCAAACCGAGAAAGAATTGAAGTTCTCTCATTAGGCTCATCTCAAATTCGCTAGTCATGAGGTTATCAAATTCCTCACACATTTCAGATTTAGTAGAACCAAATACAATATCATCAACATAAATTTGAACGATTAAGATGTTCTTACCTTACTTCTTGGTGAAAAGTGTTTGATCTACCTTACCTCGTGTGTACCCTTTTTCAATGAGGAATGAACTTAGTCTCTCATACCAAGCTCTTGGTACTTGCTTAAGTCCATAAAGCGCCTTGTCTAGCTTGTAGATAAAATCTGCATGGTTAGAATTCTCAAAGCCAGGGGGCTGCTCAACATAGACTTCTTCTTTGATCAAGCCATTCAAGAAAGCACTTTTTACATCCATTTGATAAAACTTTATTCTAAGGGAGCATGCAAAGGCAAGTAAAATTCTGATGGCTTCGAGTCTAGCAACTGGGGCATAAGATTCATCAAAGTCTACCCCAAACTCTTGATTATACCCTTGAGCCACCAATCTAGCCTTATTTCTTATTATCTTGCCATCCTCACTTAGTTTGTTCCTAAAAACCCACTTAGTGCCTATGATAGATTGTGATGAAGGTCTAGGAACAAGATGCCAAACTTTGTTTCTTTCAAACTGGTTTAACTCGTCTTGCTTGGAATTTATCCAGTTTTCATCTTTTAATGCTTCATCAATGTTTTTGGGTTCAAGCTGAGAGACAAGAGCAAGTTGATCTAGTTCTTCCACAATTCTAAAATGTGACCTTGTTCTAGGTGGGTCATTCAAGCTTCCAATGACATTTTCTAAGGGATGATCCTTAAGAATTCTAATGTTTTTAGAATCGTTACCTTCTCCTGGAGCTTGATCCCTTGCATTGCTTGAATCAGCTAGGTCACCATCTTCTTTTATTTCTTCTTGTGGAGGATCACTCTTGTCCTTTATGCTTAGAAATTCCCCATCTTCATCATTTTTCCTGCAAGAGTTATCATTGTTAGAATCATGATATTCATCAAAGGAAACATGGGGTGATTCTTCCACAGTTTGACTCTTAATGTTATAAATTCTATAAGCCCTAGATCTATCAGAATATCCAAGAAATATACCTTCATCGCTCTTGGGCTCGAATTTATCTAAATCTCTTTTGTCATTATTGTGGATGAAGCATTTAGATCCAAACACTTTCATATGTGAGAGAGAGGACTTTTTACCTTTCAGCAACTCATAAGGAGTCTTTTTGGTGTGTGACCTTACTATAGAGCGGTTGATAATGTAACATGCCGAGTTTACCGCTTCAGCCCAAAACCTCCTTGGAAGTTGCCGTTCTACAAGCATGGTTCTTGCCATCTTTACAAGCGTTCGGTTTCTCCTTTCAACTACACCGTTTTGCTCTGGGGTTCTTGGTGAGGAAAATCGATTTTAAATGCCTTCAGCCCTGTAAAGATTATAGAAATCAGCATTTTTAAATTCACCACCATGATCAGATTGAATCTTAGAAATTTTAAACTCACTGTCCTGCTTTATCTTCATGTAGAGTGCCTGAAACTCATCAAAAGCATCATTTTTGTGTGTGAGAAAGAAAACCCATGTGAACCTAGAAAAGTCATCCACCAAGACATATCCATATTTTCTACCACTTAAGCTAGCAGTTCTGGTTGGGCCAAATAGGTCCATATGAATTAGCTCGAGTGGTTTGGATGATGTATTTTCAGATCTTCCTTTGAAAGATTTTCTTGTTTGTTTACCTAGGGCACATGCATCACACAACTTGTTTTCTTGTTTAAATGATAATTCAGGCAACCCTTTCCCCATTGAATGCTTTAACAATTTATGTAAGACATTGTAGCTAGCATGTCCTAGTCTATGATGCCATAACCAAGCAATTTCATATTTTGGTGCAGCAAGACAAAGATTTAAATGAGCAGGATCATCTAAGTCAATCATGTAAACATTGTTGACTCTCTTACCAGAAAATTTTACCTTGTCAGATTTTTGTTCAAGAATTCTGCATTCATGAGAGTCAAACAACACTTTGTGACCCTTATCACATAATTGACTTATACTAAGCAAGTTGTATTTCAAACCTTCAACTAGCAGCACGTTACAAATGGAGTTGGAGAGATTCTTACCTACGTTACCTGTTCCAATGATTTTTCCCTTGTTGTTCCCTCCAAATGTGACGTATCCTCCTTCCTTTTCTTCCAAGAGACAAAATTTGATTTGTCTCCAGTCATGTGTCTTGAGCAGCCGCTATCAAGGTACCACCTGTTATGCATGGCTGCAAGACACTCCTGCACAAGCAATTAAGTAATTGTGTTTGGAACCCAACCAAATTTGGGTCCCATCAAACTCTTCAGATTTTTAAAACATGAAACCATTTCTTTTGGAATCCAGACCTTCCTAACATTCATGTTTTGTTTGCTTAGAGCAGGGATTTGATTTTTCTTTTCAATATTGACATTCATTTTCTATTTGGAGGCTCTTGGTTAGAGTTTGTGGAAGTTTGATGACGTTTGCTTCTTAAGCCATTGAGGCGGTCGGTTGGTTTTGGGTTGAAAGTGATTGTTTTGCCACCTAGGAAATTGATAAACACAGAAATCACAATTGTCCCAAAAATATGGTGATGCTGGCCTATATGAGTGTGCAATCCAATTGTGGTGAAATCTGGAAGGTTGAGCGGGCAATTGCCAAGGAGTTGTTGACCTATGCTGCGGGGAAGGTCGACCTTTCTTAGGTTTTTGGACAGGCTTTTTGGGAATGTTGGTGACTGCCTCTTCAATCTTTTCTTTCCCTTTCTCCTTTTGTTTTTGCTGGTTTTGTGTGGGAGTTGTGTTTGAGGTGGAAGCTTTGGAAGACGAAACAAATGTGACAGTTTTGAGCCCAATTGGCCTTTTGTTTGTAGGTTCAAAACCCAACCCTTCCTTGTTGAAGTTCATTCTGGTTCCTAGCAATGCATCTAGGTTTTCCCTTCCATCCACAAATTTTTCTAAAGATTATTATTTGTCCTTTAACTCTTGTTGTAGGTTTTCAATGTTTTGCAAGAGTTGAGTGTTGACATGTTTGACAGCTTCATACTTCTCATTGCTTAATTTGCTATCCTTTTCATATGTTTGCATTTTGAGTTTCATGCTGTCAATTTCATTCCTTAAGTCCTCATTTTCAGTTTCCAAGTTAGCCATTTCTTTTCTTCCTTCTTCCAAATTCTCAATCATTTTCTTAAGATCTTCAATTTCAGTTTCAAGTAGAGCATTCTTATCATTCATATCATTATCATGCACAAATGAGTTAATTTTCTTTTTCAATGATTTATTCTCCTTTTTGTACATTTCATATTTTTCCATGAGTTGTATATATGCTTCCTCCCAATCATTAGTTGTATAATCTTCAAATGGAGAATTTACCTCAGTTTCTTCGTCACCTTTGGCCATGACGCAGAGATCTTCTTTTTCTTTGTCCGAGGAGCTAGTTCCGTCATCACTTTCCTCTTCATCGCTCCATGTGGACACCATGGTCTTGTTCTTCTTCTTGCCCTTCCATTTGTCAGCTTTTCTGAATATGTCGGGACAATCATTCTTGAAATGCCCTGATTTGTTGCAAGAATAACAAATGATTTTGTCAGATTTCTTAGAGTTTTCAGAATTAGATTTGAAACCATTTTTTACCTTTGACCTTCCTCTCATGAAGCTCTTACCTTCCTTTCTCAGGAATTTTTTGAACTTACGTGTGAGCATGGCTACGTCATCCTCATCTCGCTCACTTCCCGAATTCTCACCTTCATCGGAAGAGCCTTGACGGCTGGGTCCTGCTTTAAGAGCTAGGGACTTCTTCTTAGGTGTCTCAGCCTCTTTGTTCTTGAGATTGATCTCATAGGTCATCAATGACCTAATGAGTTCATCTACCTTGGTAGTTGCGAGATCTCTCGATTCTTCAACCACGGTAGCCTTTGTGTGCCATGCTGGAGTTAACGATCTGAGAATTTTCCTTACAATTTCTTGCTCTGGATATTTCTTTCCCAAATCAGTTAAACTATTAGTAAGCACCGTTAATCGAGCATACATATCTTGAATTGACTCATCAGGCTTCATGCGGAACATTTCATATTCAGAAACTAAAATGTTGGCTTTTGTTTCTCGTACCTGAGAGGTTCCTTCGTAGATTACCTCTAACTTATCCCATATTAGTTTTGCAGATGCGCAGGTAGCCACTCTTGAGAATTCAACTAGATGGAGTGAGCATTGCATGATGTGTTTAACACTCCAGTTGACAGTGGATTGCCTTATCTGTTCTTTGGTCCACAAGTCCTCATTATCCGTAAGCTCATACGGACCTTTGCTAATCACTCGCCAAAGTTCGTATTCTTGGGCGCGAATGAACACCTGCATACGATGTTTCCAATAAGGATAATTAGTTCCAGTAAAGTAAGGAGGCCTATTCACAGAATGTCCTTCGGGTAGAAAACCCTTGGACGCTGATCCACCAATTCCCTCAAGGTCGTTGGACCCCATAATGGGAGATTAGGCCTTGATACCACTTGTTGTGTAGTGGACAGCAGATCTAGAGGGGAGGGGTGAATAGATTTGCCCCTCTTTTCACAATGGAACCCTCTAAATAGCTAGATAGAACAAATCGCAGCGGGATATAACTAGCTAAACGAAGGATACAACGATTTGCTTAGCAAGATGATTACTAATATATCGATTCGAACCTAAGCATGCATCTGGAACGAAACAATCACACAAACAAATCACAACACACGAGATTTTAAGGTGGTTCGGACTGAATCCCCAGTCCTACGTCCACCCCTCACCAAATCCAGTGAGGCTTCACTAGTGCAGCACACCAAACCGTAAATCGGAGAACCACCGACTGCCTTCCTACTAACCACCGGTAGGGACGTCAACATCGCAGATCGGACAACTTCCGATTGCCTTCCTACTAACCACCGGTAGGGACGATCTTCGGTTTTGATCATTTGTATGAAATGAAAGAGAACAAATATCAAGCTATTCAAACAAGATATGAAATAAGCCCAAGAAGAAAAATCTTGTCTGAGATTGCTGGAGCTTGAATCGGATGCTTTGAAGGTGTCTTCTTCCTTGCAAGATGATCTTCCTTGAATCTCGTCTAGTTGATGAAGAAGATGATGGATGTAGATTCGATCTTCCTTTTGATCTTCCTGAGTTGATGAAGAGGAAGAAGGATGCAGTTTAGATCACCCTTGAGAGCCTTGATTGCTTCTTCTTCCTTGGAGGTTGAGATAGCTTCAGATCTGGACTTGAATGCCTTGGAATGAATGAAGAACTCCTGCCCAAAACACTGTTCATGGAGGTTCTACAGTGCCCGCGAATGGCCTCCCTTGATCTCTCTTGAAGCCTTGAAGCATTAGGGTTTCTAACCCTTCATGTGTTGATTTTATAGACCTTGAATGGTCTATAGACAAGCCCCAGACTAGATCCACAAATCATGGGTGATTATGTGACTTTTGGATTAAACAAATCCATGTTGAATGGCCCTTTTCGAAGTGGAAACAAAAGTCAACAATTGATGGCTCGGGGATGGCGGTCGACCTCTACTGAAACATGCTATAGACGGATGGTCCATGGGATTTCCGGTCGACCGCTACGGGCTGGCGGTCGACCTACAGCTGAAAGAACTGTAGACTGGCGGATGCTGGCTGGGGCGGTCGACCGCCCCTATGCTGGCGGTCGACCGCCAGCTGGGCAATCCCCGGTTCATCCCGGGTCGGTCCGTTAATCGCTTTAGCGCCGTCGCTTGACTTCTTTAGCAGCCCGTTCATGTCTGTGGCATCACCCTTGATAGTGTAAGACCCCAAATTCTTTAGAAATTTATTTAGTAAGTTATTTGTAATTATTCAGAATTTATTTGAAGTTATTCGAATTAATGAGAATTATCCAAATTAATTAGATTAATTAATTAATTAATAGAATAAGTCATTTTTCAACTATTTTCTAAAAATCTCCAAAAATCACATCTTGTAGAATTAATTTTGTTTAGCAACTTTGTCTTCTACATTTAAGCCTAAGAAAATCATTTATTATGCCGAATTAGTGAACTTAGTCTTCCGAACTTAACATTTAACTATTTACGGAATAGTATAAGTAAAATTCCGACTACCTTAGAAAAATCTGTAAAAATAGTAAACAGATTAAGGTCGAGGTAGATAATAACTTTTCCTTCTGGCATTAAGCCATTGTAAATCCGTGGTAAGATCTATTTAGAGTTTAAACCCAAAAGTGCACACTTTTGACCCATACCTAACCCTTAGATTAAAACACGAAATTCGACCTCAATTCTCAACCAAATGATCTGAAATCAGTGGCAAATGGAAGGCCACAATGTAAGGAACATTTACCCTCAATCAATTTGAGGTAAACTTAGCCCCAAAACGTGCTGCCGACATAGTTTGGTCAAGTCAAAGATTTCGGCGCCGTTTCTAAACACGTAGCTTGCAACAGCGAATACTCCCAACTCAGAAGGCTCCAGAAGCTCTATGAGCTATCAAAATGAAGCCCTACGAGTCTTCTTTCATTTGGCTGCTGTGGGGTTGGCTGAAGTTTCAGATCTGGAGAGATCTAGTTCGAATTGTGGAGGTGGGTTAGCAGGCCATTGGCTTTCCTTCATCCTTCTTTAATCCATCGATTGAGGTAGAAATTCTCAACCAAATCTTGATCATGAGTATAGCAAATTGTTCCTCTCATCGAGCTCTATCCATTGGTGGTAAAAGCCCCAATTTTCATTAGGTGTCCGTGGAGAAATCGAGCTTTTTGTGAGGTGCTGTCCAAGTGTTCTTCATCCTAGGGTTTGAGTTTTCTCTCTCCGATTTGAGGTAGGATCTAACAACGAAACTCTAATTAACTTACATGAAGTAATCAGCATGTTATTATCTTTCATTTAACGTAGAAAGCCCCAAATTCCATTGAGCATGCATCGTGAATTTCGATTTTTGTAGAAGCATGTCTAGAACATGATTCATATAGTGTTCCTTAAGTCAGAGCTTGATTACGGGCTCATTTTGAGTCATGTAACTTGATCTTCATGTAGCATATTATATATGATTGGATTCATGATCGAGTTAGCTTTCTTTTGACACCAAAATCCCCAAATTTGGTTTTGTATATCGAGAGAATTCGACGATTTAGTGGAAGTATGTCCTGAACTAGGTCTCCTTGTGTTCTTCATAGAATAGGTTGTGATTCTTATCAATTCTGATGAAATTCGTGTTTCCAAACTGTAGTTTTATGACCCTAATATGTCTAGAAAGATTCCTATAGCATGTGGTTTTGATTTCAACTCATTTGGACCCCATTTGGGCGAGTTCATGCGTTTTCCGGAAGCCCCGGCCGATTCTGGGCTTGCAGGGGTCGACCCCAGGGGTCGACCCATCACCTGGCAGCCCAGGCCAGCCCGAGGGTCGACCCCAGAGGTCGACCCATGCGGTCCAGCCCGAGGGTCGACCCCAGGGGTCGACCCATCCTGCTCCCAGACCCCAATTTTTCAGGGGTCGACCCCAAGGGTCGACCCGTACACCAGAAACCCGATTTTCTTCATTTTTCGAACCGAAGATGGATCCGAATCAATGGGGAATCAACCCATTTAACTTAGACCCATTGAAATTATATTTTTGAAGAACTTTTGACCTATTCATGCACCCCCCTTGATTTCAATTTGCATTGGTCCTTTCTCGCAAACATAGTACAAAACACGATGTTTACTATCTCCATTACAACACTTACATTGGTTAAATAGAAACTCACTTAATTAATGATTAATGGTGTAATTAAAGCCCCTGATAATGCATTCTATTTCACCGCTGTGAGAGCTTGTTCTTTACCTTGACAACTTGTTCTAGCTTGTTGGCTCTTTGGCTAATACAAATGATAATGGTTAATCATGATATCTTAACTTGGTGATTAGGATTAATATGTTGATTAGCTTGTTTGATTGCTGCTGTTTTACAGTAGCGCAGCACGATTTACTCTTGTTGTGACTTGGTTTCGATCTTCTTGATGATTATACTTACCTTGAAATTCTGGAAATGAATCTCTTTCCTACTTGAAGTTGTTATTGCTACTTAGTTTAAACCTTAGAATTCTGGCCATAAACTGTGGAAGTCTAGATTCGTGGGATCTTTGATCCAAAGAAATCAATGCCTAGCAAACAATTAAGGACTCGGTCTAGTCCTGGGAAGAGCGCCCGAACACTACGTGTACCCCCGGGGAGGTGAATGACTAGATGTGGCATTTGGCACCAGTACTTGACATGTGTTAAATCTAGGACTGTCCACTACTCTCTCCACTACTCTCTACATTACTTTCTACTACTTTTCACTTTCCACTCTTCACTGTTCTATACTCTACTTGTGGTTACTTTACTTGCTTATTACTTGGACGTGGAAATGAAATTACATACGTGCTTGACATGACTTGAATTATCTTGATATGGCCAACTTTTTATCGTTATCTCCTGTAGTAAATTCTTGTCTTACTATTCTATTCATTATATTTCTTGACCTTGCAAGATCTTTGAATTCTGTTTCGTGATATCACCGTTATCTTTTTATTGTTTTTATCATTTGTAGCATGACATTTTAAAATGTAATTAAACTGTTAATCACTTATACCTGTCTGTTATTTCCTACTGGGCGTCAGCTCATAGTTGTGTTTCCCCCTTTTCCAGGCTGTTCAGGTGACGCACTTACCGATGGGGAAGGGCAGGAGTGATGTCTTGAGTGTATCAGTTCTAGTGTGTTAGTAGTGTGATATCTTACTTTTAGTTGTGTTTTGGAGAGCTTTTAGTCTCAGCCATGTTATTGAGTTTTAGTGGTTGTTATTCCAGTTGTAGTAAGTTGAACATGAGGTTATTGTATCAGTGGTGGTTTGTTAATGATCATTTAGTATTTCCATCTTGTAGCACTTGTGTATTATTTTAGATTAGTTTCTCTCTCTCTTGCCAGCGTGTCCCTAACTGTACGTCCCGATATTTCCGCCTTGTTCGGGGCGTGACAGTTTAGTTGGTATCAGAGCCATACCCCAGCCGGAAGTGTGGGAACTAAGTGCCATGCAGGGCAAAGTGCTACGCTATGGGAGCCACCTCTTGAACCCGCAATGGGACAAAGTGCTACATAGTGGGAGCCACCTCTTGAGCCTGTAGGGGCCACCTCTAGAATCCTACCTGCCTGGGGGTTTGATTGTGTTCTATATGTGCCCAGCGACGAGGACGTCGCCTATATAAGAGGGGTAGATTGTAACACCCTCAAATATAGCTAAGTTGTACTCTATATCATCGATGCGCCTTTTCAAGTATCGGCTCAGTTCTTGGAAAGAACTCCGAAGTTAAGCGTGCTTAATGGGGAGTAGTACTGGGATGGGTGACCTGCCCGGGAAGTCCCCCATTCTGGAGCCGATCACTGTTAAAAAGGGATAAAACCGTGAGGCCGGTAGGCCAAAGCGGACAATACCTCGACGGTATAGAGTACGGGGTGTGACAGATAGTCTAAAAGGTATCAACTGAGTCTCTGGCCTTGGATTCTCTTGGCTATACTTCTTTGTGCATTGTCCTTGGATGTGTGACGAGCCGACTATCGCGTGTCGACTTTTACTTGTGTTCGCATTCTTGCTTGGGCGCGATCAATGAGCTTTCTCTTTTGCCATTGCCACTTGATTCCTTGTCCATTCATTGGCATATCTGTCATGAACAAAAACATCACGTATGTCAGTCACATGAGAGTGGAAAATATCATTGACTAATAGTGTTTAGCCATTATCAAAACCAAGAATACCACAGAACTCATATGACCATAGAATGATGTCGAATGACCCAAGTGACCATAGAATAACTCAAATGACCTCAGGGACACAACACGTGCACCGACCCTTGCATGCGTGCAGCCAAAAGATGCACCGACCTATACAAGCCCGATGCAAGAGTTGCACTGACCGTTATACACTTAAGATGAAAACATGCACGGACCTATATTGCACAAGGCATAGTATGCACCGACTTGTTCTACCCAATGCAGAGTGTGCACTGACTTCTACATGCTCGAGATAAAACCTGCACCGACCTTATGTACACACATCAGAACATGCACTGACCTGGTGTGCATTCACGCAGGATGTATACTGACTATATGAGCAGAGAAGCCAAGATTGCACCAACCTTATTAGGGGAGCACAAGGACATGCACCGACCTGATTCTTTCATACGTGTAAGGCAAAACCGTGCACCGACTTCATGTGCATTTTGCAGACAGAAATGCACCGACCTTGTGTGCATTACTTCAGAGGCGTGCACAGAACTTAATAAACTTAAGGTAAAATATGCACCAACTGCATATGCATTCCATAAGGACTGCACCGACCTGCATGCTGATGAGAATATGCACGGACCTGATATGCATAAGAAGATAAAAATGCACTGACTTATTGCTGTCCTTAGACACACAAAATATGCATTGACCTATATGCCATCCTTGCATGAAGACTCACAATGTATGCACAGACCTATATGAATGCATAAACATAAACTGCATTGACTTTGATGAACTCTATGAATGATCATGCAACAACCTGTGTTCTGATACTAAGACATACAACAGATTAGATTGAAGAGTTTATTCATTTTAGTCTTAGCATGATTCATAGAATGTCATTCTCAAAACTGGGGTTTCAACACTCTCCTCCCTTTTGATGATGACAACTATGAGTCATGTATGATCAAAAATAATCAATGAATTAAATAATCATTCTTCACACACTCATTCAATTCTAAACACTCAAGCAGGTGAGATCACAAGTTGTTAATCATCATTCACAGAATTTATTCGCTGACATGCACAGCAAGAGTAACATTCAACATAATTATGCATTCAACACAAATATGCGATATGCAGTAATGACATTTCTATGTACAGTAAGAAAAACAAGCTGATTTTTGATTGAGTATCTTATAGACATATCTCATAGACAAAAGAATCTCATTCAGAGCATTTTTACAACAGAAACATTAGAAACATATTAGCATCAATCAACATCTGCTCAGCATCAGCATCTGTCCAAACATCAAAAACATATTAGCATCAGTCAGTATCTGCTCAATATCAGCATCTGTCCAAACATCAAAAACATATCAGCATCAGTCAGTATCTGCTCAGCATCATCTGTCCCTCCAGATAATGAACTGTCAACAATGAACTGTCATACATGACCAAAAATTCTCCTCCTTTGTCATTATAAAAAACAATTGGAGGACTCTTAGACATCAGTAGGACTTGTTCGGCCAGAACTAACACCTCTGGAGCTTTCCCTTCCTCTGGGTGGAGTACTGCTAGAACTGCCCCTTAGAGGTATTGCCCTTGGATATGTAATTCTTTCAATTTTAGTTCTGAGGGCTGCAAACTTGGCCATCACTTTCTGGTCATTCTGCTTGACTAAGGCATGAAGCTCTTTGACAGTAGTTGTCATATCCACAAACCAGTTTTGCATCATGCTACCCAGATTGTCTATTTGGGAAGTTTACTGGTTGTGAACATTAGCCAAAAATGTAGAGGAACTGGTGGCTTGTTCAGTGACAACATTTTTGAAGCTGCTGGCTATCATCTGAACTTGTGCATGGACTATTTCCAATTTCTCATAGATATTCCCAATCTGTATCATGCTACCATGTACTTCACCAGAAATAGCATTGATTCTCTTGGTCGGAGCCTTCTGTTCTCCTTTAAGTAGGGTCATCTGAAGTTTCACATGCTCTAACTCTATCTTAATGTCATATGAGTGGACAAGAGTCTGAGTGAGCTTTATGAAGGATGTAGTCTGATTCTCTTGCATTTTACCCAAAATATCTCCAGCTTTCTGACACACTGTCAGTAAAGAATCCAAGACCCCATGTAATCTTAAATAAGAGTTGTGCTTGTCATATACAAACTTTATCCATTGACTGTTCACAGTCTGTTCTAAGTGTAGCATCCTGGCATCAAGTCTCTGAATGACTGAATGCATGTGCATGAATTGTGCATTCATCATTGTTCCTTGACTCAAAATGAGGTTTACCAATGTGGTAAACATCTCTGTAATTTGTGGTGCTGAGTCAGTACTACTTGAACTTGAGGGTTGAAATTCTGGGGGATTGAGTGTCTCTTCAGGAGACAAGGGAGGCTGAATTCCAAAATCAGTAAGTGGCCCATGATGAGGTCCATAGACAGGAGCAAGACCTAGATATTGTTCCTGTGGGAATACTACCTCAGCTTCTTCGGCTTCTTGAGGTTGCTCTTCCTGAACCTCTTCTACTCTTTGCTCTTCCTGAACTTCTACCTCTCTTTGCTCTTCCTGAAGATCTCCCTCTCTTTGTTGCACAAATATTTGTTTAGGCTGATCATCTGCTTGTTGCTGAGATTGCTGTCCAAAGTGATCAAACATCTCATCAATATGCTGATCCAATTGCTGTATAATTTGTTCATCATTCAAGTTTAGCTCATGCACTTCTTGTTCTAGCTGCAGATCTCTAAGATGCTATACTGCAGGAACTACATCTGTGACTACTTCCATTTGTTGCACTGCAGGAACTTCAGTTCTGACTTCCTCTATTTCTTCAACAATATCTTCTTGTTGTTCAATCATTATCTGTTCCCTTTCAGCTGTCACAGGATGAATTTCTTCTTGAGGCACTTGAGAAGGCTGTTGTGAAGTAACATCTTGTGTACTAGTTGGCTGCTGTTCTGATAGTAATTCAACTTGAATCTGACTCTTTTTCTCTGAAGGAATATCCTTTTCTGATTGATCCTTTACTTAACTGGCAGAGGAAATATCCTTCACTTGAATCTGTTTCAACTTCATAAATTAATTAATGAAATCCATATTGTATACATTTACTTTGGGGATCTCCTTTGAACTCTCATTCTCTAGAGAAATGTCTACTTTCTTGAACACAGTAGTTAAGTGGGTTGCATAGGGTAAGTTTCTTCTAAACTCCTTACAAGTTCCCATGATCTGGATGATTATCTCTGGCAGACAAATCCTGATCCTCTTTAGCAAACAGAAGAGAATAAATCTCTGGGACTCGGTCAGTCTCCCTCTCCCTCCAACTTGTGGAGTTATCATTATGGTAAGAATATGGTGTAATAATCTCTTAAGAGGAAAGAACTTGTTTACATTAATCTGACCTAGTTTAGTTTGCTTCTTGTCTTTGGGATTACTAGGCACATCTGTGATAAGAGAGTATGCATCATGAAGATTATACATAGACCCTCATTCGATTTCCCCATCTACTGGTATTCTAAAGACTTTATGAAGGAAGTGCCTAGATATTTCAATCTTAGTTCCCTTAACAATAGTCAAAAGTTTTGACTATCCAGAATCATATTTCAGATTGTTGTAGAACTTAGCAACAAGTCTAGGGTAATAAACTCTATGCCTACGCAGAAATTTCTTCCATTTTTGAAATTTAAACAACTCAACCAATTCAGGATATCTTGAAGTCATTTCATGGTCGTGAAAATCCGCATACCGTGGGAACATAATCTTCCAAGCTTCCAAAATTACTACAGCTTACTTTGATGCTCTAGCGGGATCATCTTCTTCTTCAAAGGTTGTATTTGCCGTAGTGGAAGTGGTTCCCGCTTCTTTTTCTTTCCCTTTTCTTGACTCTCCTATTGAACATGTGTGCAACATGATTAATTTTATGGTTTTGATGATGTCTGCCTTTGTAGTCATTAATGAACTGTACCTGCATTTGATAGTGTTAACATTCATACATTTCAGGTCATTATACTTCAAGCGTAAAAGATCAAGAATGACACACAAATCTAGGCAACTTGATACACAGATATTAAGGCATATGACAATATTGGAGGCACGAAAATCTAGCATGTTTCAAGCATAGAAATCAAGCTGAATAGCATCACACATAAGATCATTGTATATTCCTCATATGATCAGTGCATATCTTGCCTTATGGATGGTTCAAGGTCGGTGCAACTTCTGGATAGCAAGCCACAAGATAATCCAAAGAATGGAGTGGAGTTGGCAAAAGTGAAAGCTAAATGATTGCGCCCTCGCACGCGGATCGACCTGCGCGGTCAGGTCGCGGGGGTCAAGGGGGCAGTGCCCCTTGCGGGGGTTTCTGGGGGCGGAGCCCCCGAAACAAAATTTTGATTATAGGAGTAATATAATCAATAGAAATCTTCAAGACAGTCAAGGTTGATGCTACAGACATGAACGGGCAGCTAAAGAACTTAAGCGACAGAGCTAAAGAAGTTAACAGACCGACCGGGGAAAACCCGGGTTCTGCCCAGCTGGCGATCGATCGCCAGTCCAGGGGCGGTCGACTGCCCCAGCCAGCAGCCCACCGTCTGCAATTCTTTTAGTGGCAGTCGACCGCCAGCCCAGTAGCGGTCGACCAGAAATCCCAGGGAACATCCGTCTACAGCGTTTCTCAATAGATGTCGACTGCCAGAAGCCACAGGTCGACCGCCAGAAGCCATAGGTCGACCGCCAGCCCCGAGCCATCAATGTGGACTTTGTTTTTCCACTTCGAGAAGGGCCATTCCCCATGGATTTCTTTAATCCAAAAGTCACCTAATCACCCACAAAATGTAGATCTGGTCTGGGATGTGTTTATTGACCATCCAAAGAGATATAAAATCAACACAAGAGGGTTAGAAACCCTAGTTGATCATTTGGAGCAAAGAGAGATGAAGAGAGGCTAGAGGAGCTCCAAGGAAGAAGAGGTAGTGTAGCCGTGAACAGTACTCCGTGCAGAAGTTCTACATCCAATCCAAGGGATTCAAGCCTACATCTGAAGCCCTCAATCTCCAAGGAAGAAGAGAAGCAAGCAAGCTCACAAAGGAGATCAAAAGGAAGATCAAAGCTACATCCAAACCTCTTCATCAACTCAAGGGAAGATCAAAGCTACATCCAATATTCTTCTTCATCAACTCAAAGAGATTTAAAGGAAAGATCAAGCTACATCCTATATCTTCTCCATCAACTCAAAAGGATCAAAGGAAGATCAAAGTAACCGATTCAAGATCTAATAATCTCAGACAAGATCTACTTCATTCTAGCATATCTCCATATCTTGTTTGAGCATTTTCATCTTGTTCTATTTTCATTTCAATCAAACTATTGAAACTGAAGATCGTCCCTACCGGTGGTTAGTAGGAAGGCAATCAGAAGTTCTCCGATCTGCGGTATAGCCGTCCCTGTCGGCTTTGTGTGTAGGAAGATAGAAAGAGGGTTTTATGTGGTTTGGGGCATGTCCCCGGTCAAGCTATGAGTCAGCAGGAAAGCCTCACCGGATTTTGGTGAGGGGTAGACGTAGGTTGCGGGATTACAACCGAACCACCTTAAAAATCCATGTGTTTTGGGTTGTTCATCGTGTGCAATTGCTCTATATCTTCTACCCCCATTCACAGGTTCATGTGCTTCCAAACTTGGTTATCTTATTTACACACTCAAGCACTCAGATTTGCACCTTCGGTTTTATCTGTGCTTTAATTGGGCTTAGCACTTTGACTGCATCCCTTGGGCGGCCTGCTGCACCCTTGCACACAGTCGCCAAGGTGAAAGTATTGCTAAGTGATTCCCTTGCTTAGACTCGTATGCACCTTGGTTGATCACCACTACATTCACACACACGCACGGTTGTTGCAAGCTGTTTCATGCTCTAGTGTTATGCTTTATGATCCCTGCACTACAAGGCTTATTTCTTTCAAGATCACAAATGTGCTTAAAGAAGTGTTGATGCTTCATCCCTTGTAATCCGAGTCATTTCCATTTATGCCACTCTACTTAATTCCGCTACGCATTGTGCCTAAGTGATTCATTCACTTTATAGGAGTGGTTCATGCTTCTGGTAGCTAAGAGTTTTTAAATAGGCTAAAGCTTTTGATAGGATCTATTCAACCCCCCCTTCTAGATCCGACTACACCTCGCGGGACCCAACAAGTGGTATCAGAGCCTGGCTCTGCCATTCCCAGATCTTACGATCTACTGGGAAAGATCCCGGTGTATTTTATTTAGATGGCTTCATATGCTACACATGCTTCGATGGTTTCTCCGCCCATTTATGATTGTTCAGATTTTTCTACATGGGTAGGGAGAATGTTCATCTATGTTAGCTCCATAGATCCATAATTGTGGACTCTAATATACAATGGTCCTCATGAGCTGCCATCAAATTCAATTGATTGGTTAGCCGAACATGAGACCAAACACAATGACAATCTTCTTGCATATAACTTAATTACATCTGCAGTTGATCTAAGACTAACTCATCTTGTGTCCTCTTGCAGCACAGCCAAGCAAGTACTGGACAAGTTAGTGAAAATCCATGAAGGGAAGGAACAAGAACAAGAATGCTTCATGGCCGACCGTGCAGAACAGTCCAGCAATACATCCTTATCACAGGTAAACTTTGACTCTGAGAAATTCACTTTTGAAGAGCTTATGGAAGCTTATGATGAGTTGATTACACAATACAAAAAGGTAAAATCAGAAAACAAAAATTTGAAAAAGGATCTCAAGAAAATTAACCAAAATGAAAGCTCGTTTTGTAAAAAGTGTTCTATTTTTGAAGAGCTTAACGACACTCTCTCTTTTGATCTAGATATGTATAAACAAAGCATTGCATGTCTAAGGGATGAAAATGAAAATCTTCATGGTGAAATCACTAGGTTGGAAGAAATTGTAATAAAACTTCAAAACTAACCTAAGTCAATATCTAATGATCAAACTATGGCCGGTGGCCTAATCTATCATGGGAGGTTAATTGAAGGAAATAAAAATTTTGTTTCATGCTCTGCTAATTTTGCATGTGAAAAATATTCATTCTTGAGAAACATAAATGTTGGTCTCCATGATGATCTTGAATGGTAACAAAATCTGATTGATTCTCTGAAAGAAGAGAATAGAGAGTTGTTGGAAAAGAAAATTGAACTTGAATAAGCTGAAGAAGAATTGCATGAAAAACTGGCTGCACATGAAAAAGGCAAATCTGTCATTGATGATCACTCTGAAACATTGCATGCTTTAGAACAACAAAATTAAAATCTTAAAGCAATAAATGCCATGCTCAATGAGCAATTGGCAGCATGCGAAGAGGGTCTTGATGAATCTAAACAGCATATTTCCTCACTTGAAAATGAAATTCAAGGGCTGAATGATTTCCTGTCTTTGTTTGCCCAAATTCAAGATTCAGGCTCACCAGAAGCCACCACCTCCTGTGGTCACCAAAAAGAGCATACTTCTCAAAAGAAAAGCAAAACTCAGCATGCTCATCCAAACATGCACCATAACATGTCTTATACTAAATACCATGCTTTCCATAAAATGAATGTCCATTGTTATTATTGTGATAAACATGGTCACACTGTGCATGATTGTTTTATCTTGAGAAATGATGAGCTTAGAGCAGGAGAGCAAGTGAAAGAGCAAGAAAAGAAACATGTCAATACTGGCAGAGGACCTACTCAGCAGATATCTGCACAGAACTGCATGTGGAGTCAGAAGAGTCGACACTCCCATACAAGCAGGTCGACACTCTCCATGGCTTTAAATAAAAATCTTCCTCCTTATTGCTCTCATTGTGGTAAGTCTGGCCATATTGTCCAAGAGTGCTGGCACTTGAAGGGAAAACATCACCTTCATGCCATGAAAGGTAAATCCCATGCTCATCCACAAAAACAAAATGCATATGCACACGCACATGAACATAAAAAGAATGCTCAATCTTTTATGCGCTGTTTTTGCTGTGGGAAAAATGGTCATGACATGTATGATTGTCATACAATGAGGAAGGATGATCTGATTTCCCTGAAATAGATGAGCCACATTAGTGAATATGATAAAGCTGCTAACCCACAAGGACCCAAGCAATCTTGGGTACCTAAAAATTTCAAATGAGAATTTTGGGTGCAGGATACCTTGGAGCTGAACAAAGGATCATAAGGTAAATAAAAGCTCAAGGCACAGGTATGTACATAAACCTTTAAGTTCAGTCATCTTGCATGTTTAGTCTTGACATGTAGATAGTGTATCATACGTCTGCCCAATGTCATTAGATTCTGCAAACTGAATTGCTCTTTGAAATGTAAAACTCCCATGGTGTGAGATGAAATTTTGAGCTAGATAACTTGCTCACACCATACTTGATTTCAGCTATTTAATTCATGAAAAACTTGTTATGCTGATGAAGTTGATGTGATGATGAGTTGCTTAAGTCTTACTACTAGCCACATGAAATGCTTGGATTTTAGTTTTGATGATGCATACCATGACTGCATTTTCAACTCGTTATTCATGTTAGCATTATTCAAAGGGGATGTCTATTGGCATCATCATCAAGTTGCATTCATGTGTGTTTGCATCATCTTATGATCACACATACCTTAATACACATCATGCTTAGAAGACACAAAAATGCACAATCATTTTGCAGCATTTTCATTGCATTATGTATTCACATAAGTCTTAGACTGCATAATTCATTGCCAACCCATGCATGTACTCAGGGGGAGTCAACATCAATCTAGCTTATATCATTTCACATCATTTCACTCTTGCACAGCCATGGTATATCAAATGTTGATGTATGGAAAGGCAGGTTATGCTTGTCTGGAAGCACTCAATATGCGTGAGGTTTCACCTCTGCCACATATCATGCATCAATATCGCATATAGGCCATAGAGTAAGGGGGAGTTGTTTCTTTGCAGCATTCATGCATATGTTTCATCTTCATTCTATTAACATCATGGCACAGAATGCTTCTTCTCAGGGGGAGTTTGCCCATCATGAAAATCTAGTCAAAACTCTGCCTTGAAGTTCAACAGGTTGACCCCACAGTTCTATCTACCTGAAAATTAATTCTGTCTGAGCTCCGGGTGTCGACATCACACAATGTCAGAGTCAACACTTCCTTGCACCTGATAATTTTATCTCTTCCATTCCAGTCTGAGCTCAGTCCATAACCTCAGGGGGAGTGTTCACCATTGATTCTTTTGTGGTTCAACTTGGATTTAAAGTGCCTTGAACTTCTTGGAGGATTCCCTATCTTTTATTGAGGTTGTTTAGCAGAGTAAATCTTCAAGAAGAATTTTCTTTTATAGAGTCTTGTGCTTGCCTTGAACATGAATGAGTTTGGTTTAATATTAATGATTTCTTGAGTCTTGAAGTTTGATGGTCTTGAAAATATTTGTGGTCGGGCTTAATAGACTTAAACAAGTTTCTCATATTTTGACTTGTTATGCCGTCTTGAATCTGAAAGATTTTTTTGAGTACAAAGGCATCCTTGATCGAGAAACTTTAGCTAAGTATTATTTTTAAACATTTGTTGAATCTGTTTATTTCAAAAAGTGACTACACTTAAAGTAAGCTCAAGGCAGAGCAATGGCACTGTTGCTGAGAAATATATCTCCTCATCAAAGAAAATGAGGTTCGATATGTCATGAGGTGACTATGCTATCTCTGTTCTAAGTGAGGCAAAATCGTGAGCTACACTGAGTAACTGGGGGTGCTTGCGTCTGGTAAATGTGCACACTCACGTCAAAAGGTGGTTGCTACACTTGACTGCTCGTAAAATGATAACAATCATCTTTCAAATGATTTCAAAAGAAAAATCTGAATGTGTAGCACTCATGAATCAAATCTAAGTCATCTAAGGGTTTAGACTCAACACTTATTGTGGTCACTCTGAAGGGAACCAATGTAACTGAATGAGTAAGATAAGAGAAGGTCAATCTTATTTTGACATGAATTTCTGGTTCACTACTATTAAACTTGCATGCAAATGTCTTCATGTGATTCTACTGAGTAGGCCAGAATTCATTAGCATTAAACCAATCTGAATGTAAGAGCTGGCTCATTTGGGTTCTATAACTGAAAATTCTGAAAAATCCATAACTCTGATTTATGAACTTGGTTTCAGATTAAAGAACCTCCATTCTCTCTTGAGAAGTCATATGTTGATGGCCCTTGTTGTTTGCCTTCATCTGCCATATCTACATAAATCATTCAGGCTGCCATGATTACATCACCTTAGTATCATCCAACAAGTGGTATCATCTTGATGCTCCTTTCAAATCGTATCCAAAATCATTGGTGTCCTCTGTCAAGTGATATCACATTGCTTTCTCATTCATTGGCATGTGGCATAAGTCTTAGCATCATTAGCATCATGCTTTCATGCAATAGGGTGGCATGCATGTCATAACTTCATACAATTGTAGCTTGCATTTATAATTTCCATGCATTGCATAGAAAATTCAAAAAAAATCTGAAAACTAGAAAACCACTAAAAATCTTGCAAAATTTGAAATCAAAAAGTTGCTCCTTGGCTGCTCTACCCATCTCCACTATTTGACAAATTGAATCATGCTGCTGTGGCTCCACCTCTCACACTTACATTGTCTTTGCTAAGCCATGGGACACCACCATGTTCAATACATCCATATCATTCATTGGTATCGATCTTATAACAGGCTTTCCACAATTGGTTGTTCTCTCTGGTTATCTTGTCAACCTTAATAAGTGTACAACCATTGGCATGTATTTCCACTGTTGGGTCCCATGATCAATGACACCCAAGAGGGGGGTGAATTGGGTGATTATAAATTTTAAGGAAACTCTTTCCCTTTTAACAAGTGTAAAGAAACAACAACTAAAACATCAAATATGTTGAACATGCAAGATAGATTGCAACCTACACTAACCCCCACACTAGACGATAAGACGAAAGCTGCATGGTGGGGTAAACTCCTTACAACAAGATTAAGGAAGTTGATTATGCCAAGAAACAGACTCTCTCAATCTCACTGATCCCACACGATCATATAAAAGGATTCAACAATCACACCAAGCCAACGCACAAAGCAAACCATAATGCACCGGGATTTTAAGGTGGTTCGGGACCACGACGGGCTCCCTACGTCCACCCCTCACCAAACCTTGTAAGGCTTCACTCGGGGATAAATCCCCAACACGGAGATGACGCTCCAAACACACACAGAGATGAATCCCCACACACACACGGGGACACGCCCCAACACACACACAGACGGAGACGAAGTCTCCCACACGATCCGACGACCGAATCACAAACACACACACGATCCGACGACCGGATCACAACACACACACACACACACGCTGCAACAACCGCAGCACAATAACACAAACACGATCGCACGAAGATGATCAAACACGACCGTATACACAAACGGTCACACACACGAGTATCTCTATTATTCAGAAAATAAACACAAATACTCAAGCATGCTCAAACCCAAAATATAGATCATAGAACATATCACAAAGAACTGATAGAAGACATAGAAGAAGTCCCCCTTTGATCTTCAAGGCCGGTTGATGATGTTCCTTGAACCACGAGTTAGAGAGAAGCCGGATGAAGATGATTCTTACGTCCTCTTGATCCTCTCACCGATCTGCTCCTTTTCTTCTTCTTTCACGAGCTCCAGATCTTCACGGATGTAGATGATATCCTCCTTGGAAGAGCTCCACCACGTTTTCCCCCTTTTCTTCACCTATACTAAAGAACAAATGAGCATTAGGGTTAGTCACATCCCAAATTCGTAACTCTTATATAAGCAACTCAAGGGGTGGAGAAAAGACTCATAAAACCCTCATAATACAAGTTAAAAACACCTTAATAACAATAGAAACTAATAGGGGGTAGTATGGTAATGTTTGAAAGGATTTTCAAAGGGTTTTAAACACTTTCGGAAGTCCCGTCCGGAAGGGGTCGACCCTTGGGGTCGACCCTCGGGCAACAGGTTGCTGGAATACACAAAAAAATACCCTGTGTTACAGGGGTCGACCCTTCCATTGGTCGACCCCAGGGGTCGACCCTTTCAGACAGATTACACAAAAAACAGCTCTGCGCGCTTCGACGACAGGAATTAATTCTCCTAGCTCCGAACTCCGATCGATGCGAGACTGGAGGCGTTGGAAAGAGGACTCCCAGAGATACAACATAAAATTTTTAGAGGGAAGATCCAATAGTTGGATTGAAAATGGTGAAGACTATAAGACAGTTTGAGTTTGAAAAATAACTAAAACCTCCATCAAACCAAAGGGAAACAATTGATTAAATGTTACCATAATCCCATGAAGATCAACAATGATTTTGCATCCTGAAAAATATGATAAACCAAGAGGTTAGATTAAGATCAAAATATATGGGTCATGCATTAACATATGAAGCTAGTTTTGAGACCAAGACCTAAATGACATGAAATATGATTACGAAAACATTAGCATGAGGCATATAAGAATCCACACGAAAGATCTGTATGAAAGCACTTGAGAACCTATTTTTCCAACTCAAGATTATTAGAGTATCACCATGGATTCCAATATAAATTCTTACCTTGAATCCATCACAATGTAGGAAACATTAACCTGCACTTTTTGGGAATTTAGAGGCAAGTTAATATTAAACCAATGAATCTGAAGATCCCGACTTCAACCCAATTCTCCCACAAACCATTTCAAAGCATTTAAGCCATATGATTAGAATGACTAGGAGCCATCACTCATGCATTCATCATATACAAGAACCAGAGGAAATCCTCAACAGAGCATGTAATGAAATGGCTATGCATTTATACAACACAAGGCCATGCAATCAATTTCATATCCATAAGGACTCAACCATTTCACTGAGAAGCATAGTCTTCACATGAAACCTCCAAAGACTAATGTGCAGCATGCATGATTCAATCATCAACCTACTTAGTAAAGCAACCTGCAAGATAAGATAACCACATGTGAGTTCATTTATCATGAAGATGTTTTCCACTAATCAAGCACACAATATGTCACATAGTTTAGTTATCATCAAAGCCATAGCTCACAATCTCCATCACACACAAAGTTTAGTTATCATCAAAACCATAGCTCAACAATCTCCCCCTTTTTGATGATGACAAACTTAGTGATGAATGATGACAATCTTGAATGATGATAATCTAAGTGAAGATGTCAAACGAGTGGAATGTTGTTTTCCCCCAATCATGAAACCCCAATCATGAATCCAGCAAGCATGAATCACATGAAATATTTCTCCCCCTTTGACATTATCAAAAAGCGGGGTAATGCCAATCATACTCCCTCATGAAGAAGAAACAGAGGTGATGCACATTGTAGCATGATAAATGTGCAAGGAACAGTAACCCACATTTGAAATTTTGATGAAGCAGGAGTAAGTTATAAATAAGTGGGTTCATGGAAACTATGGGATATATCAATTATCGACTAGAGAACCAATTGTTGGGTAGAGAGGATACCAAATGTTGATTACTTGGTTGTGCCCAATCTTTCTCCCCATTTTCCAAGCAAACACAAGAATTTATTGAGCAAGTAAATAGCATGGGAAGTTCACTCAATTTTTGGTTTTCAGTAATTTCCAGATTTTTAATTTTTGATTTGTGGTTTGAAATGCATGAGATGCAACTTATGCATGTGATGGCATGTGAGATGCATACACAAGCAAACAAATAGATACATATATATATATATACATGCAACACTGCTCCCCCATACTTATTTAAGAAGGGATGGGTATAGGAAAGATGCAAGAGAGTCATGGCAATCAGAATACACATGTGTAGCACATGGGAGATTTTCTAATCATATAGGAGATTAATGCAATTGCTAATGTAGTCAATCAACTTTCTGAATACATATTAAATCAAATTCTGAAATGTGTAAGTGAGTAACATGAAAAGTGATAGTTTCAATATGGATATTCAGATTTTCAGATCAACACAGGGAGACATTTTACAGACTGCACTTCAATTTGAGAGCAGCGTATTGGAGGCTTCGCTCTACCACAATGAGTTTTCACCATCATTTTTTTTCAACTCAACCAATATCACATGATAGTCAGAATTTTTCAAGAGTGATCAGGTTCAAAATGATCCCTTTTTACGGGAGTAGACGTATGGAGCTCATGCCAGAATCCCCGGTTACTCATAATACTGAACCATTTCACCTTATTTTGAATAGAGGTACTAGTCCACCCTTTCAGATATGAACAACATCACGTCTCAGGTGACATGTGCCCAGTTTACTCAGTAAGACCAAGTATTGCTCTGCCGTTCATTTTCATTGCAGATTTTTCAACAAAGATAGGTAGGCAGCTTTTTCCTCAACTGTCTCTTCAACATACATGTAGCAAGTTTAACATCTCTAGAGTGTTGAAAAGAAATTCATATATACTTATCTTTAACACTCATTTTCATATTTTGTGCAAGAAATGTGCGAATTTGATTCAGCGTGTATACTGAAAATATCATGAATACATAACAATATAAGTCCCCCTAAATAGATGCACTTTTACTCCCCCCCAAAGTGTACAACATGAAGCACACTGATAATGACTTCAAATGCAACATTATTTATCAAGAAAGTATAAGGTCATAGAAATTTCAAGGATGGAGGTGAATAGCATATAATAACACACAAGCACACATTTGGAGTTTATGCAAATGCACTATGACATGCATGTGAGCAATGTGATGTCAATTTGATACCAATTGAATGGATGCCAACAGAATGAACTAAGTGCAACTAATGCATGAGTTCTAATGCAATGCAGAAATTAACATGGGTGCAAAGTGTGTGTATTTGGTTTTTCATTTAAGTGAACTAAATGCACCTAATGCATTAGATTCTGATGCATGCAGCCTATAGCTGTATGAGAATGAAAGATAGGATGCATAAAGAAGATGAGGGCTTTCATTTCCAAGCCAGTGTGACAGAAATCTTATTGAGTTCATCCATATTCAATCCATGAATCAGCAAACATTGTTTATGACAAGACCTTTATGAATGAGGGTGCATAAATGATCAAAAGTAAGCAGTGCAACCCAAATTTCAGAATTGTTCAAAAATAGATTTTGAAAGGTCTTTCACAAGTTTTGAAATGAGAGTTTATCCAAAAGTCAAATGTATGGATCATATAATCACAAACATATTTTCAAGTCACATAACTCATCTCAAGGATTCATTCAACAATTAATCAATCACAAACCAATCAAGATCTGGTACGAGGCGGAGATTTTAGTCCAAAGACCCAACTCAACACATAGGGAATGCTTCCAAGTGGATATAATCCACTCTTTCACAAACGCCATTTGATATATCAGACATGCAATTCAATTCAAGTGTCATACAGTAACCAACCACTTCAAGCACAACTCTCAAGGTATTCACTTGGTTAAATCAATTAAGTATGATCATCACATCAAACTAGATTCAACCAATTTGTCACAGCATGCTAGCGGATGACCACTCAAGTTTTTAGAATTAATACTTGTCATCTAAAGGTATCACGAAGTGGCAACAAGACCATTGCATGATTTAATAAGGTTGAATTACCTTGGTTCAGGAGATAAGATTGGAAGCCTTCAATCACTGAAATTGCCAACCTCACGGAGGTTGATATTTCAGATTTTGCTTTCTTACCTTTGCCTTGAGAATCCTTTTTCTTCCACGTCTTTCACCTATTGAACCATCCTTTCTTAATTGAGATGTGCACTTTTCATACCATGTCTTGGGTACTATCAAGATCACTTCCTATCTCCTAGTGGTGGATTGAGGAAATTGATATCGTTTTCATCCTTGTAAGGTATTCCTCATTTGATTCAAACTTGATCACGGCCAGCCCATCAGCATTTGGATTTTGGGAGTGTAATCTGTATTCAAGAACAACAAGAATTGATTTGTCAATTTTGATTCATATTTATTAACTATGGCATCACACATTATTTTAACAACCAAAGTCCTCTAGATAGCTCAAGATGCAATGCATGATTCATGTGTGAACCTTAAACACTAAGCTCATATGAAGAATGTGGTTGCTCCCCCTTAGTGTGTGCAAGAATGTAAGATGTTCAGTAACAATCCAATGTCATATGCAGCCTTTTAAGTAAACGACTCATAGTACTAGGCGGAGAACTTAGATCCAAAGATCACCTCACGCGTAGTGATAGCTTTCAGACAGGCATAACCTGCCCTTCCACATGTCACCATTTGATATACTATGTAGTCAAGGTTGATGAAGGTAGGAGGAATGCTATGCATTATGACATGACTTCATAATGTTCAACTTATGCAAGACAATATGTGAAAGGGTGTATGCAAACATGAGGGTGCATGCAAGCTCAACAAATGTAGTGAATTTTATTGATGGTTTCAAAGCACCACTTCAACAAGATGCTATATGAGGATGCTATGCACAAGTGTATGCAACTATCTATGGATGGAATGCATGAACAAACATGTGCATTAACACAAGACAATTCAGCACAATATGAATCAAACAATGACATAATTACTGAAGAGAGTGAGAGGGATATCACCTGAATTTTCAAATTTCAGTTTTGGTTTTTTCTTTTAACCTGATTTATCCCACTTGTGTGCCTTACCTTCGTGAGAAAAACAGATTTCATGCTTTACATTCCCAAGGCACACCTGCAAAACAAATTTCTCATTTGGCATTCTTAGGTACCCAAACCATCTTAGGTCCTTGTGGGATAGCAGCATCTTTGGCACGTGGCTTCCACTTCATAACAACATTCAAATCATCAATTTTATTCAGAAAACAATCATGCACCATATGTCCAAATTTACCACAGTAGCTGCAACATGACTTTGAGTTCTTAAAAGCACGAGGTTTCTTTGAAGCATGTGACGTCACATTCACTCTTCTCATTTGGTTTACCATTTTATACATTTGAGCATGATGTGTTGAATGAAAACTCTTTTTCTTTGTTAGTAGCCAACAGTGTGAAATTGTATGACCTCTTTTACCATAGTGATTGTAATGCATGAGAGATTTTGTGGTGAATACTTTCTTTGCATTTTTCAAACCAGCCTGATTTCTACAAGCTCTCAAATCATCATTCTTCATAATGAAACAATCATGTATCATGTGTCCAAGTTTTCCACAGTAAAGACAAGACATGTTTCTTTTGTTGGATGTATGGGATTTTATATGAATGTTTCTAGCATGCACATTCTGGACATTCGCACCCTTTTTCAGTTTTGATTGAGTTCTCGACATGGTGTGTTCATGGGAGTGAGATGTGGACGTGCTAGGTGCACAAGTGGTATGAACAAAAGAAGTGTGTAGCTTACTCTCAAATTTATTTTTGTTCACAGAATTAAAACCCAGCCCTTCCCTTTGAAAGTTCACTCTCATGCCCAGCAATTTATCCAAGTTTTCTTGACCATTCACAAATTTAGACAATGAAGCATTCAAGTCAAAATTTTCTTTTTCAAGAGATGAAATGTGTAATTCAAAATTGACAAATTCTTCTTCACAAGTGGAAAGACTGACATTTAACACGACATTGGTTTTCCTAAGACATTCAACTTCTTGCCTTATTTCATTCACATCTTCACACTCTTCCAAAGCCAGATATTTTCCTTTTTCTAAAAACAACAATCTTTCAGACATGGCATTGTTCAACTGTTTCAATTCATCATTTTCTTTTTCAAGTCTCTTATCATGAGCAAATTCAATTTGGCCAATGTCCATAAGACAAACTCTCTCTCTCAGCTCTTTGTTTTCATTTTTCAAGGTAGAGATTTGATCTTTGTGAATTTCAATGTCAAACATGTAACCATCAATCAATTCCTTAAGGTGTGAGCATTATTTGCAAGAGGAATCACTTCTATTTTGACCAACATTCTTTTTCAATTTTTTGTTTCCAGATTTTAACTTCTTGTATTTTTCAGCAAGCTCTTCATAAGCATTCAACAATTCTTCGTAGTTAAAATCATCTTCACAATCAGAGTCAGAATTTATCTTTGAGCTTGATCCACTTTGTTGATCACTCCCTTGTTCACTCGTGCCTGCTACAAGACATCTATCTTTAAGCTCCTCCTTGAGGTCTGTTAATCCATCCAATATTTCCTTTGCGGATCTGCAATGGGAGACAAAAGGAAAATAGTTAGAATCAACTGCAGCAGTAAGCAACTTCAAAACCAAGCAATTTTGATCATGTATGTGCTTTTGATTTTCAGTCCAGACACTTTTGTCTTTAGGCAATTCATGAGGACCATGTGAAATAAGCTTCCATAGCTTAGGGTCGTATGAATTAACTAGACTACACATCCTTCATAACCACAAATCAAAATTACAGTCATCAAACACGGGTGGAGAGTTCAAGGTGCACATCATGGTGGTCATTGATCCGGATCACTCTAGATCGTTAGATCTATGAAATTAGAGCCTTAGCTCTGATACTAATTGTTGGGTCCCATGATCAATGACACCCAAGAGGGGGGTGAATTGGGTGATTATAAATTTTAAGGAAACACTTTCCCTTTTAACAAGTGTAAAGAAACAACAACTAAAACATCAAATATGTTGAACATGCAAGATAGATTGCAACGTACACTAACACCCACACTAGATGATAAGACGAAAGCTGCATGGTGGGGTAAACTCCTTACAACAAGATTAAGGAAGTTGATTATGCCAAGAAACAGATTCTCTCAATCTCACCGATCCCACACGATCATATAAAAGGATTCAACAATCACACCAATCCAACGCACAAAGCAAACCATAATGCGCAGGGATTTTAAGGTGGTTCGGGACCACGACGGGCTCCCTACGTCCACCCCTCACCAAACCTTGTGAGGCTTTACTCGGGGATAAATCTCCAACACGGAGATGACGCTCCAAACACACACGGGGATGAATCCCCACACACACACGGGGACACGCCCCAACACACACACACAGACGGAGATGAAGTCTCCCACACGATCCGACGACCGGATCACAAACACACACACACGATCCGAAGACCGGATCACAACACACACACACACACACGCTACAACAACCGCAGCACAATAACACAAACACGATCGCACGAAGATGATCAAACACGACCGTATACACAAACGGTCACACACACGAGTATCTCTATTATTCAGAAAATAAACACAAATACTCAAGCATGCTCAAACCCAAAATATAGATCATAGAACATATCACAAAGAACTGATAGAAGACATAGAAGAAGTCCCCCTTTGATCTTCAAGGTCGGTTGATGATGTTCCTTGAACCACGAGTTACAGAGAAGCCGGATGAAGACGATTCTTACGTCCTCTTGATCCTCTCATCGATCCGCTCCTTTTCTTCTTCTTCCACGAGCTCCAGATCTTCACGGATGTAGATGATATCCTCCTTGGAAGAGCTCCACCATGTTTTCCCCCTTTTCTTCACCTATACGAAAGAACAAATGAGCATTAGGGTTAGTCACATCCCAAATTCGTAACTCTTATATAAGCAACTCAAGGAGTGGAGAAAAGACTCATAAAACTCTCCTAATACAAGTTAAAAACACCTTAATAACAATAGAAACTAATAGGGGGTAGTATGGTAATGTTTGAAAGGGTTTTCAAAGGGTTTTAAACACTTTCGGAAGTCCCGTCCGGAAGGGGTCGACCCTTGGGGTCGACCCTCGAGCAACAGGTTGTTGGAATACACAAAAAAACACCCTGTGTTATAGGGGTCGACCCTTGGGGTCGACCCTTCCATGGGTCGACCCCTGGGGTCGACCCTTTCAGATAGATTACACAAAAAATAGCTCTGCGCGCTTCGGCGACAGGAATTAATTCTCCTAGCTCCGAACTCCGATCGAAGCGAGACTGGAGACGTTAGAAAGAGGACTCCCAGAGCTAAAACATAAAAGTTTTAGAGGGAAGATCCAACGGTTGGATTGAAAATGGTGAAGACTATAAGACAGTTTAAGTTTGAAAAATAACTAAAACCTCCATCAAACCAAAGGGAAACAATTGATTAAATGTTACCATAATGCCATGAAGATCAACAATGATTTTGCATCCTGAAAAACATAATAAACCAAGAGGTTAGATCAAGATCAAAATATATGGGTCATGCATTAACATATGAAGCTAGTTTTGAGACCAAGACCCAAATGACATGAAATATGATTACGAAAGCATTAGCATGAGGCATATAAGAATCCACACGAAAGATCTGTATGAAAGCACTTGAGAACCTATTTTTCCAACTCAAGATTATTAGAGTATCACCATGGATTCCAATATAAATTCTTACCTTGAATCCATCACAATGTAGGAAACATTAACCTGCACTTTCTGGGAATTTAGAGGCAAGTTAATATTAAACCAATGAATCTGAAGATCCCAACTTCAACCCAATTCTCCCACAAACCATTTCAAAGCATTTAAGCCATATGATTAGAATGACTAGGAGCCATCACTCATGCATTCATCATATACAAGAACCAGAGGAAATCCTCAACAGAGCATGTAATGAAATGGCTATGCATTTACACAACACAAGGCCATGCAATCAATTTCATATCCATAAGGACTCAACCATTTCACTGAGAAGTATAGTCTTCACATGAAACCTCCAAAGACTAATGTGCAGCATGCATGATTCAATCATCAACCTACTTAGTAAAGCAACCTGCAAGATAAGATAACCACATGTGAGTTCATTTATCATGAAGATATTTTCCACTAATCAAGCACACAATATGTCACATAGTTTAGTTATCATCAAAGCCATAGCTCACAATCTCCACCACACACAAAGTTTAGTTATCATCAAAACCATAGCTCAACATCCACATCATTTTCTGGAATGTTGCCTGCAATGACATGTTTTCTCCACATTATGGTTGCTTATAATGATGTCACATAGGTGATAACAGAGAATCATGTAAGTCATTTTGTGTGCGTCATTAATGTGAGTCTCTCCGTCTCTTTTCTAGATCTTTTGATGTTGTCAAAGGGGGAGCAGTTTATGTGAGTCATTAATCAAAGAATGTGGTAACTTTATGTGAGTCATTAATCAAAGAATCCACTCTCTGTGTCAAAGGGGGTAAGAACCATGTGAGTCATTGTCAAAAGGAGATAGGGAGAGAATCCTCTTCTTCTTCTTCTTCAGAATGTTTTTGACTCATAGTTGCCATGAGAATTACTAATGCATGTGAATTTATAATGACTCATAGTTCAGAATGACTCATAGTTGCCATCATCAAAAAGGGGAAGAATGTTGAACATATGTGCAACATGATTAATTTTATGATTTTGATGATGTTTGCCTCTATAGTCATTAATGAACTATACCTGCATTTGATAGTGTTAACATTCATACATTTCAGGTCATTATAATTCAAGTGCAAAAGATCAAGAATGACACACAAATCTAGGCAACTGGATACATAGATATCAAGGCATATGACAATATTAGAGGCACAAAAATCTAGCATGTTTCAAGCACAGAAATCAAGCTGAATAGCATCACACATAAGGTCATTGCATATTCCTCATATGGTCAGTGCATATCTTGCCTTATGGATGGTTCAAGGTCGGTGCAACTTCTGGATAGCAAGCCACAAGATAATCCAAGGAATGGAGTGGAGTTGGCAAAAGTGAAAGCTCAATGATTGCGCCCTCGCACCCGGATCGACCTGCGCGGTCAGGTCGCGGGGATCGACCTGCCAGATCAGGTCGCGGGGGTCAAGGGGGCAGCGCCCCTTGCGGGGGTTTCCGAGGGCGGAGCCCCCGAAACAAAAATTTGATTATGGGAGCAATATAATCAATAGAAATCTTCAAGACAGTCAAGGTTGATGCTACAGACATGAACGGGTAGCTAAAGAACTTAAGAGGTAGAGCTAAAGAAGTTAACGGACCGACCCGGGAAAACCGGGGTTCTGCCCAGCTGGCGGTCGACCGCCAGTCCAGGGGCGGTCGATCGCCCCAGCCAGCAGCCCACCATCTGCAGTTCTTTCAGTGGCGGTCGACCGCCAACCCAGTAGCGGTCGACCAAAAATCCCAGGGAACATCCGTCTACAGCGTTTCTCAATAGAGGTCGACCGCCAGAAGCCACAGGTCGACCGCCAGCCCCGAGCCATCAATGTTGACTTTGTTTTTCCACTTCGAGAAGGGCCATTCCCCATGGATTTCTTTAATCTAAAAGTCACCTAATCACCCACAAAATGTGGATCTAGTCTGGGATGTGTTTATTTACCATCCAAAGAGATATAAAACCAACACAAGAGGGTTAGAAACCCTAGTTGATCATTTGGAGCAAAGAGAGATGAAGAGAGGCTAGAGGAGCTCCAAGGAAGAAGAGGTACTGTAGCCGTGAACAGTACTCCATGCAGAAGTTCTACATCCAATCCAAGGGATTCAAGCCTACATCTGAAGCCCTCAATCTCCAAGGAAGAAGAGAAGCAAGCAAGCTCACAAAGGAGATCAAAAGGAAGATCAAAGCTACATCCAAACCTCTTCATCAACTCAAGGTAAGATCAAAGCTACATCCAATATTCTTCTTCATCAACTCAAGAAGATTCAAAGGAAAGATCAAGCTACATCCTATATCTTCTCTATCAACTCAAAAGGATCAAAGGAAGATCAAAGCAACAGATTCAAGATCTAATAATCTCAGACAAGATCTACTTCATTCTAGCATATCTCCATATCTTGTTTGAGCATTTTCATCTTGTTCTATTTTCATTTCAATCAAACTATTAAAACTAAAGATCGTCCCTACCGGTGGTTAGTAGGAAGGCAATCGGAAGTTCTCTGATCTGCGGTATAGCCGTCCCTGCCGGCTTTGTGTGTAGGAAGACAAAAAGAGGGTTTTCTCTGTTCTGTGGTTTGGGGCGTGTCCTCGGTCAAGCTGAGTTAGCAGGAAAGCCTCACCGGATTTTGGTGAGGGGTGGACGTAGGTTGCGGGGTTGCAACCGAACCACCTTAAAAATCCATGTGTTGTGGGTTGTTCATCGTGTGCGATTGCTCTATATCTTCTACCCCCATTCACAGGTTCGTGTGCTTCCAAACTTGGTTATCTTATTTACACACTCAAGCACTCAGATTTGCACCTTCGGTTTTATCTGTGCTTTAATTGGGCTTAGCACTTTGACTGCATCCCTTGGGCGGCCTACTGCACCCTTGCTCACAGGCGCCAAGGTGAAAGTATTGCTAAGTGATTCCCTTGCTTAGACTCGCATGCACCTTGGTTGATCACCACTACATTCACACACACGCACGGTTGTTGCAAGCTGTTTCATGCTCTAGTGTTATGCTTTATGATCCCTGCACTACAAGGCTTATTTCTTTCAAGATCACAAATGTGCTTAAAGAAGTGTTGATGCTTCATCGCTTGTAATCCGAGTCATTTCCATTTATTCCACTCTACTTAATTCCGCTACGCATTATGCCTAAGTGATTCATTCACTTTATAGGAGTGGTTCATGCTTCTTGTAGCTAAGAGTTTTTAAATAGCCCAAAGCTTTTGATAGGATCTATTCAACCCCCCCTTCTAGATCCGACTACACCTCGCGGGACCCAACATCTCCTTTAGGCACTTCAGAGCTTATATCTTGATCCTGTGCCGTCTTTAATCTTTTCTCCTTTGGTGACGACTCTACAGCCTCCGCGGGTGAGGAATCCTCTGGTAGCTGTTCCTCCATTGCCTTCCTCTTCCCCTTGCTCTCGGCGGCCGGAGATGACATGGTAAGATGCAATGGTGGAAGCGATAAAGGGTGGAGGATGGATCGTAGAAGAACGAATAGAGAAAATGTGGAGAAGGGAAGCCTGAAAGACATGCTTATGGTCTCGGCACGAGAGAAGGAATCGTAAGTGCGGGAGGAGGTTTCGGCTTGAATGAAGAGGGTATGATAGACAATGCAAGTAGGGTTGGGTATTTTATATGAAATACTGCCGACTTTACCAAATTCAACAGTTAATACCCAGACTATCCTTTACTTAAAAGAAAAATACCTTTCCACACCTCTTTGTGATTCCCGGCATATACGATTATATCTTATAATATGAATCGTCACAAATTATTCCTATGGAGCAAACTCAATGGAGATAAATCAGTTTTATCAAGGACACTACCCAATCAGAGAAATCATTTATCTTACTAGTTATTTTCATTAGCCAAAACTGATTGAAAAATCTATTTTATATTGAACTTAAAACAGTTTTAGTTTACTAAAAAGATCTCAGAGTCAACCATATTTTTCATTGATCTTTTATAATTTTTGATTGAGCATTTCAGTATTACTGCACCTTTTTACTCAAGGAGACATGTTGATTAAACACCCGAATCCCTGGTTACTCAGTACAGTTTACTTTTATGCTTCAAATTTTGAACAGAGATAGCATTTATTATCATGACTTGATCTCTGAATTTCTTTGAAACAGATGGTCAGTTTCTCAAATGATATGCCATTGCTCTGCCTATTTCATTATTTTCCTCTTCATTTAATGGCGTATTCCCTGATCTTTTAACAGAATTATCTTAAAACTTGGCTTAAGGACCATATAAACACCAGATTTCCTATCAGATTGACTTATTACTAATGACTTTCAGATTTTTAGACAACCTTCCGTGCAGTTCCAATTTGGACTGTTTTAAGACCATTGAAGAATTATTCAAGGTTAATTGTGAGTATTTTAAGATAAGATTTAATCTGCATACACAGAAAATCACACTTCAGTTAAGATTAACAATTTTGTGCTCAGTTCAGAGTTATCTTAGTACTTGACTGTTGAAGATAAGTAAAGGTGACAGATTTCAGACTTTACTCCCCCTGAATAACACAATCTATGAATTTATTATGAAGAATAGATGAGAACTTGGAAGTGGATAAGTCAAAGAGAAGATGAGCAATGAGATATGAGTGAAGGCCACTCAAGAGCAAGGTTAAGACAAAGGACCAAATAACACACATCCAAAGATTCATCCTTAAGGTCTAGCCACAGACTACCAGCCTTCTATAGATAATCCAGCAACATTCAACCTTCGGCTTGTGGAAAAAATTAGTGTTTCCAAAAAACAATTCTCAAACAACTGACCTTTTTTCCTAGACCAGACTCAAACTGATTCCAAAATCAATATCTAAGCAGCATCACTTCACTACTCATCAGACATATTTAACCCACTGACCAAACAACAATGCAGCAATACCCAACAGACAGAATAGCCCCAAAGCATTATACACACAATCTCTGACCAGCTCAGCTCCCCCTCAAAATGAGCAGATATTTCAACCAAACATCACTTATTTTTCCTAAAGTACACAGAGATGCAGTAACTAAATGCACATTTCAGATTTAAACTACATGCAGTGTTTTGGACTCTTGGTACTTGGCGGAGGTCTGGCCTCTACACATGGTGTGGATTTCCAGATAGAAGACATCTGCCCTTCTCCCAACTTCCATTTGATATACCAAGAAGTCATGCAAACCTATACATCTACTCATGAACATAAAAAAATCTCACATGGAATTTGCATGAATCAGATTGTCAGCATGTATTACTCATAACAAGATGGCATCAATTATCAATTTATTCCAATCAAGCATGCTACATTCCACAGAGAGCATTATTCATGCAATTTTAATTAAGAGAATTGAGAAGTGGGGTTTAACTAACCTTTGTACCCTGATTTTATTGAACCCCATTTTATTTTATCCACAGGAGCACACCTGCATCCAAAAGGTTATTTGAAATATCTTGGAGCCCAAGAGTTCTTGGGTCCAGCAACATTAGTAGCACCCCACATTGGTGCTCTCCAATTATTCCACCCCTCATCCAAAAGCATTCAGAAGTAATGTGGCCCAATTTTTCACAATTATTGCATATGAGAAGTTTATGCATGAAGACTGAATCATGAATTCTCCTAAATGCATAATGTTTCATGTGAGCAGGGTAAATCACATTGTCCTTTACAAACCAACAATTAGATTTAACATGCCCAAACTTTCCACAGTTAAAACATGTAACCTTCTGAGTTTCAGATCTTCTAGCATGTTTATTAACGTAACTTTTTTGAGCATGAATTTTTCTAAAAGTTTGATTTTCTTGTTCCATTAAATTACAGTTATGCATGTAATGACCTCTTTTTCCACAGTAAAAGCATGCATCAGAAGCATTTCTAACAAATCTTTTCACAAGTTTGTTTTTAACTATATTTACATGTTTGCATCCATCTAACTCATCATTTCTCAAAATAATACAATCATCCATAACATGTCCTTTCCTACCACAGAAGTGACATCTATGCAATTTGGTGACAGGTTTGTTCATTATGTGACCAGAAGTATTAAGGACATTCACAGGAGGAGCATTGTTCTTCTTTTTCTGTTTTTCAACCTTTTTAGATTTTTAATTGAAATTTTTGATTTCTGAGTAATAAAATGAAAAATAGATGATCTAGAGAATTTTTCTTTTTCTGAGCTTTTTACAAACACAGTTGAATTCTTCTTGCCATTAACTTTCTTATTAACTGGAATATAGCCAAGACCCTCTTTCTGAAAATTTACATTCGAGCCAAGAAGTTTATTCAAATTATCTTTCCCTTTAACGAATTTTGCCAATGAGTTTTTTAGATCCTCAATCTCAATTTGCAAAGAAGCATTGCTGATCTCATAACTAGCAATGTCATTTTCACAGGAAATTACTTGATGATGCAAAGCATCATTCAAACTTTAGAGTTTGTCTATATTCTATTTTAGCTTTGTTTCACAGTTAGCTTCATTTTCTTTCAAGACAGATTGTCCCTTTTCTATAGCTAACCATTTTTCTGACATAACAACGTTCAGGACTATTAGCTTTTTGTTCTGTTCTTTCAAATGACTATTTTCTTCCAACAATTTATCTTCATATTCATCAGTTTCCTTTTTCTTTTCAAGCAATAACTCATTTTCTTCTTTTAATGACCTGATTAGGCTCTTCTACATGTTATCATCAGAGTCAAGATCTTCAATCAATTCCTTTAAGAAAGCACATTCATTACATGTGTCTTCAGTTTTGTTAGATTGAATGCTGGCATTTAATTTGTTCACAGATAAACATTTCTCACAAGAACCTTATCTCTTTTTCATGTTTGATTTTAGATTTTCATTCTCTGCTTTTAAACGTGTAACTTCAGAGATCAATTCTCTTCTTAGCCTTTTCTTTTCAGACTTTACTTTCTCGTATTTTTCAATCAAATGTTCATGCAATGCAACAAGATCTTCAAAATTGAAATTATCGATTTCAGAATTTACCTGTGAAGATGAATCTTCCATCTGATCACTGTTGTGATTTCTGGCAATGAGGCACTTCACTTCATCTTCACCTTTGCTGGCTGCTATCATGTTGATGATTTCAGTGGCACTCCTGCACTTAGAAATGAATGGAAATTGGTCAACATTTATCGTCCTTCTCGTTAGTTCTAGAGCCTTTTGAATCTCAGAAAACTTCAGTCTATCTGAAGCATTCCATTGGGATTTATCCTCTAGAATGTCATATGGACTGAGTGCAATAAGTATCCACAAATTAGTATCAACAGAAATAACGTAGTCTCTAAATTTTCCAAACTAGCCATAAAACTCAAAACTAGTGAATTGAGGAATTTCAGCCATTGCAGACAAATACAAATCAGATCGAAGATAGTAATGAATGAGATGAAAGCAACTTGCACCAAAAATGAGACATGATCTAATCTGCAGGTCGTTGGACCTTCTGTTGCAGATTTCCGCTCTGATACCAATTGTTAGAACGATGTAGTTGTGCAAACCAAGATTCAGAGGGGGGGTTAATGAATCTCCTTCTAAAAACTTGATCAAATTAAAACTTAACCTGAAGACTTCAGACTAATGCGGAATTAAAAATCGTCAGGATTATAGATAGGAACAAGCCTAGCATACATCTAATGGTTGACACATTAGAAATCAAACCATAATACGCAAGATCTTTTTAGGTGGTTCAGTCCTCAAGACCTACATCCACCCCACACTCCAACCAGAGTGTGGATTCCACTGCCAAACAGCTTGAATGGCTGGGCCTCACAGCTTGCCAACAATCCGCTGATTCACAGCTTCAACCGCTGGGCATTACAGCTTAAGCCACCACTGATTCACAGGTTCAAACCGCTGGGCCTTACAGCTTATGCCACCGCTGATACACAGCTTAGAAAAAGTGTGAAAAATGAAAATAGAAAATTAAAATGTTCAGCATCATAAGGCTGACAGTAAAGACAAACCGAAATGCTCACGCAAGAGCAATGTGCCTTGGATCTGATCTAGAGGTCACAGTGGAGAACAGATCTTCAAGACTTGCTTCAATTGCTTCACAATGTCTTCTCTCGAGATCCCTATTCTTCACTATCTCACGATCACCTTTCACTCTCAGACTCACCCTCTTCTTTCTCTCAGATTTCTGCTAAAATATGACACTCGATTTTTCTTCTCAGATCTCTTCTTCTCTTTTTCTCTCTTGGACTTTTTCTTTAAAATTCCATCTTCTACAGAAGGCGTGGCCGGGTCTTCTATATATAAAGCTCGCGAAATAGAGACGCGTGGAAATCACGTTTCCCGCCCAGAAATTCCACCAAGAGCGTGCTTATTGGATCCCACGTGTCAGATCTGGAGGATGAGAGAAGGACACGTGGCTGAGGATTCTTGGAGAGCAAGTCTCCTCGAATCACGTGCTTCAGTCACATAGTCTTGGAACACGTGCCTCACTCATGGGAATTTCATTTATCATGCCAATTAAAACAGAGGCATTTAATCAAACACTTGGTGAGCTAGAGTTCATAAGGACATTCATATGCACAGACTCGTTATATGAATGATGCGAAATGTGCACCAACTAGAGACATACACAGACTTGAGTGCGCAAACATTTTACATGCATTAGACAGACGTGCACTGAGATTTGAACTCATAAGGCAGAGACGTGCACCGACCCTTACATGCGTAAGATAAACCATGCACTGACCCTAATATGAAAGATGCAGATAATGCACTGACTCTTGTATGCATATGATAAAACATGCGACTATGCATGCAGTCATAAGGAGTGCACCGACTTCTGTATGCATGAGACACAAACATGCATCGACCCTTGCATGCATGCAGCTAAAAGATGCACTGACCTATACAAGCCCGATGCAAGAGTTGCACTGACCGTTATACACTTAAGATAAAAATATGCACGGACCTATATTGCACAAGGCATAGTATGCACCGACTTGTTGTACCCAATGCAGAGTGTGCACTGACTTCTACATGCTCGAGACAAAACCTGCACCGACCTTATGTACACACATCAGAACATGCACTGACCTGGTGTGCATTCATGCAGGATGTGCACTGACTATATGAGCAGAGAAGCGAAGATTGCACCGACCTTATTAGGAGAACACAAGGACGTGCACCGACCTTATTCTTTCATACGTGTAAGGCAAAACCATGCACCGACTTCATGTGCATTCTACAGACAGAAATGCACCGACCTTGTGTGCATTAATTCAGAGGAGTGCACATACCTTAATAAACTTATGGTAAAATATGCATCGACTGCATATGCATTCCATAAGGACTGCACCAACCTGCATGCTGATGAGAATATGCACGGACCTGATATGCATAAGAAGATAAAAATGCACTGACTTATCTGCTGTCCTTAGACACGCAAAATATGTATTGACCTATATGCTATCCTTGCATGAAGATTCACAATGTATGCACAGACCCATATGAATGCAGAAACATAAACTGCATCGACTTTGATGAACTCTATGAATGATCATGCAACAACCTGTGTTCCAATACTAAGACATACAATAGATTAGATTGAAGAGTTTATTCATTTTAGTCTTAGAATGATTCATAGAATGTCATTCTCAAAACCACGGTTCCAATAGTAGCCCTTGACTGCATCGATGTAGCCCCTTTGGAAGCTATGGGTGCTCTGAGGCAGTCCTTTGACTGGGTCAGAGTAGCCACTTTGTAAGCTAAGGGTGCTCTGACGTAGCCCTTGAGTGGGTCAGAGCAGCCCTTTTGAAAACTGGAGGTGCCTCGAGACATCCATTGACAGGGTTGGACCAGCCCCTTTGAAAACTGGAGGTGCCTCGAGGCAGCCATTGACTGGGTCGGAGCAGCCTTGTACTTTGTCCCAAATTCCAGAAACTCAGAAAAAGAGATTTTTGAAAGATCATTTTGATTCAGAAAAATCTGAAAAATTGGAAAATGACAACGGACCAAGTTGGTAACCTAATGTAGAAATTTTATGATCACAGAAATTCTTTACTTACAATTATGAATTATTTTCTACGCATGTGTAACCTAGAAACAACGACACACCTTGTGCTGTCCCAAATTCTAGAAATGAGGAAAAAGAGAATTTTGAGAGGCCATTCTAATTTAGAAAAATTTGACAAATTGTATAATGATAAAGAACTAAGTTAGTAGCTCACTGGAAAATTTTCAGGCTCACAGAAATTCTTTACTTAAAGTTATGAATTATTTTATATGCATGTGTAACCTAGAAACAACCCTATTTTCTGTACAGAAACTTGAAATCCTCTTGTAATGTTTATTTCTGCAAACTTCAGTAAGTAAGATATCTTGACAGTAACTGATAAGTGTTGAAAAGTGTAGTGGCAGTACAGATTAATGAAAAGAGTACATTGTAATGTATGGTTTTTGGTATATATATATGTATGTAGAACTATTATACGGGCTATATAGACACTACTGTCATAGGAGGTTCTGGTGCCAAGCTATAGAAATACCACTATGGGGAGGCTCACTCTGTTCTGACCTCGAGGGCACGAGGTGAAATCCTGGAGGTGGACAAGTTCCACTGGTTAAGGTGGGGAGAACTTCCCCCAGTTCTGCGCAGTAACCAATACTCATCTCCATTGCCTAGGCGATTGAGTATATGTCTGTCTGACCTTCTAATAATGGTTTGGGCACTGTGTTTGGGCCATATGTTATATGAAATTCTTTCTCTATATCTAAAATCTGTAAAGACATATGACTTCTGGAATTGTGTAAAATCTGAAGTTCTATTTTCTGAAATCTGTTCAGTCATATGCATTTTAGAAATTTCTGTTTCTGTATCTAAAAATTTGAGCAGACATGTGAGTTCTGAAAAATAAAGTTATAGTCATATAAATACTTGTTTTCTGTTACAGACTTAAATTTCTATTCTCAGCAACCTGATTTTAGATATTCTAAGTATCATTAATTTCTATAAGTTTAATTATCCTCGAAGTATGTTGGGCATGGACAAAAGGAAAGCAATTTGAATTTAGTAACTTATTGAGTCTATTCCTAGACTCATGCATGCTAAACATTTTCAGGTGATTCCCTTGGTGAGGACGAGGAATTAGTCCGTAGTGACTCCGACCGAGAGGATTTGGTGTAATATTTAGAGATCTTTTTCTGTCCAGTTGAGGTGATTGTTGTTATAAGGTTTAAATCTTGTAATAATGGGCTATTGTATAAAACTTTTTCGTGTTATCAACTCTGAACTATTGTGGTTTTGGTATGTGATCTACTTGATGGAAATGAGAAATTTTCTTCCGCTATCAACTGTTCTCTTTATTTATGTGATGTCTCAACCAGTTTCTGTTCTGTTGGGTTGTTCCCGCTGTGACATCTCCCTTAAATCCGAAGAGAGTTGGAAACTGAACCGGATCCTAAGGTGGGGTGTTACAGAGAGTGGTATCAGAGCCCAAGGTTGAAAATTTACATAAGTAAACCATCAACTAGCTTCATATCCCAAGATCTAAATAGTTTCATAAGTTATATGAGCTGAAAATATACATACGAAGAAATATAAATTAGTAATAATTAGGTGCTCAAGGTTATTAATCCATTGTTTTATAAAGTTATGGCATCCCGCAGTCGCCGTGCCGCTGGCCCTGTTCGTGAAGAGGAATCGAGGAGAGATATGGAGGAAGGTCAACAAGGATTGCCGATGCCGCCGTCGCCGCCATTGGTTGATTATGGTGCTTTCATGCAAGGGTTGGTGCGAGTAATGCAAACCCAGGCGGACGCGCATGCAGCATTTCAAGCTCAAGTTCAAGCTTAAGCCTAGGTATGGTTTGGATTGGTTGAAGTGTGTAGTTTTAATTGAGCGGGCCTCGTGAGTAACCTATGGTATTCGTGGTTCAGGCCCTACTGCCTTCGGAAGTAGTTCTAAGGGTTATGGAAGGGCTGTCGGTTACGGAACGGTTCTAAAGGGTGAACCCGCCATTGTTTAAGGGGGAGAGTCAACCCTCAATTGCGGAGCATTGGTTGCGTGCAATGGAGAAAGTGTTCTGAACCATTCGATGTGATGAGAATGGGAAGGTCAACTTGACAACATTTATGTTGGAGGTAAGGAAGTTATTTTTATCTTTTGTGCGATGTGGTTGGTTAGCGTTGTGCTCACTCAATTTGGACCATGTGATTTCAGGAACGTGCTGATGTGTGGTGGCCCTCTATTCTGCGAAACCAATTTGAGGACGGATTGGTAGAAGCGACATGGGAAGAATTTGTTCATCTATTCAAGGTGAAGTATATTTCTGAACATGTCCAAGATAAAATGGAGCAGGAGTTCCTTACTTTGACTCAAGGGTCCATGACGGTGCTTGAGTATGAGGCACGTTTCGCCGATCTGGGGCGATATGCACCTCATATTGTGACTGATGAACGAAGGAAGGTGAAGAAGTTCGTGATGGGCCTTCGACCGTCCCTGAGGACTAGATTGGTGGCATTCAATCATCGGACGATGGAAGAAGCTTTGAGTGCGGCATGCAGACAAGAAAGTGAAATGGACCAATATCAAGAAGAAAAGAAAGCATTGATGAAGAGGCCATCATCAACTTTTCAACGACAAGACCGCAAGAAGAAGAAGTCTTTCTCTCGACTGTAAGATTATGCGCCGATAAAGTTAGCTCCACCACAAGTCGGTGGATCGGGAGGATAGTCAGGAGACAAGACAGAATGCAAGCATTGCAGAAGATGGCATGGTGGTAAGGAGTGCTAGATGGTGACTGGTAGGTGTTGCTTCCCTATGGTTTTGATGATGTCTCACACTATAAATCAATCTTCTATCTCTAGATTAATGCTGGTTCATCACCTAAGTGAGTACAGTTCATATGCTGTTTCATTATCTCATCTATCTACACTGTTTGGTTAATATGGACAGTAGTGGGTCGACTCATCAGCAAGGGTGGGTCGACACATCAGAACATTGATAGTCTGGGTACCAAAGTCTGTACACCAGCTTGATCTATTAAGTCTGTACATTGGCATAACTTCTTCAAGTCTGTACATCGGGCACCTTCTAACTGAAGTCTATACACTGGTCCTAATATTCTAAGTCTGAACACTGCCCGACCAGTTAAGTCTGCACATTGCCAAAGTCAGTATAGCTTAACTCTATACATACTTCCAAGCTTCAACTCTATACACTGGAGTGTCAAGCTTCATGTCTATACACTGGCTGCTGCATTCTCATGAAGTCTACACATCCGATAGTGTAAGTCTATACATCGCCCAGTGTCTTGCGTGCATAGTCTGTACAACGCCTGCTTCACTCACTCAAAGTCTACACATTGCATGTCAGCAGGCTCGCACACACTAAAGTTCATACATTGCACAAAGTCTGAACATCGCCTCATGCATTATCCTCAGCAAAGTCTGAACATTGTTTCAGAGATAGCTTCAGCCAAGTCTACACATCGACTGGCACTCTTCATGCTAAGTATATACATTCCTTGAGTCCAAGTCTGTACAGCATCCGCTGTCTAGAATTCTTAAAGTCTGTACATCGGACTGCTTCTTTTGAAGTCTATACATTGGCTCGTTCACTTTTGCAAAGTCTGTACATTAGACTGTGGCAAAGTCTATACATTCAGTTCCTTGGGCGAAGTCTCTACATCCCTAAGTCTGCACATTGTCTTCAGCTCAAGCGTTCAAAGCCAAGTCTATACAACGCCAAGTCAATACATTGAACTGTTTCTCCAAGTCTATACACTGGACTTCATTTCTTCAAGTCTATACACTGGACTGTGTTTCACCAAGTCTGTACATTCCATATCTTTTCCTACGCTTGGCCAAGTCCATACACTCATACATTTCCCTACGCTTTCCTGGCCAAGTATATACATCGAAAAGCCTGTACATTGCATTCTGCTCAAACGTTCAAAGCCTCAAAGTCTGTACAGTGTGAAGTCTATACATTAGCTCAGGGGCTTTCAAGTCTGTACATTGAACTGCTCTTCAAAGTCTGTACAGAGGCTTCGAATTAACAAGTCTGTACATCGGCTTCATTCGCTCAAGTCTATACATCCACAGTGGTTCATCAAGTCTATACATCCACAGTGGTTCACCAAGTCTATACATCCTCAGTGGTACTTCCATGTCTGTACATCGCTGAAGCCTTCACAAGTCTGTACACTGCTTGAGCCTCACCAAGTCTGTACATCGCTTCAAGCGATTCTAGTCTATACAGACTGCCATTCACATTCAGAGTCTGTACATCGGTCCTACAGCCGATCGTCTCATTCATAACTTTGCAAGTCTGTACAGTCGAGTGTCTCATGCATCGTCTCACTCTGGCAAAGTCTATACACTGGCTCAAGCTTGTCGAAGTCTATACATCACCGTTGGGCATCAAGTCTACACACTGCTCACAGTCTTATTAAGAGTCTCACACTGGTTCCAAGTCTGTACACTGGTTAGGCTTCGTGAAGTCTATACAGTGGCTGAAGCTTTGTTAAGTTTACACATTGGTAAGGCTTGTTTGCATTGTTCATCACATGTCTATACACTGCCTTTCATGAGCTTATCCATTAAGTCTATACATTGCTTTGGATAGCCCTGAACTAACTAAGTATATACACTGAGTACGCTGAAGACCTCCAAGTATATACATTCTCACATGACACACACTTGGTTAACTATTGTTTCAAGTCTATACACTCTCTCACGTTGTACACACTTACTCAGTTGATGTTTCTGAAGTATATACATTCTTGTTAATAGCCTGAACTGACTAAGTATGTACATTTCTTCTGTCTCTGTCTGCAGGCGATTCAGGCTGATGATTGGGCACGTGGATCGAGGTTGACACCTGGCACGTGATCCAAGAAACCAGGAACATGACACGTGGATGGCAACCTAGTCAGGATGCTGCCATGTGGTCGAAATTCAAATGATCTGGCAAAAAGTTCATGGGCGGGAACTTGGCAGCCACACGCCCAATATCTGCTATAAATATAGAGCTTCGTCCTTCAGTAGAAGCTTGATCATGAAAAGAAAAAGGCAGAAAGCATTTTTTGTGTGAGGCTACACGATCCAGAAAGGAGAAAGAGCAGAGAGTCCTATATTGTCCAGATCTGAGAGGAGTTTGTTCGAGAGAGAGAGCAGTGTCTATGGTTTGATGAATTACTTCCTTTGAAGCTACATTTGTATTGGTTTTCAGAACCGACTGCTTCTTCGTTGTCTTTGTTTCTATTTCGTTTCCTTTTAGTTTGTTCATTCTTCTGATTCGAATTGGCTTCCCTCCGGTGTGTGGAGGAAGGGAGAGGTATCTCCGGTTCTGTTCTAGTTGGTAGCTAGAACAGGTTTCAAGTTCTGTGGGTAGCAGAGCTTGGTTGAGGGATTTGTCTCCCTTGGTTGTTCAAGCTGTGTGGCAGCATGTTGTTCGCAGACTGAGTCTTCAGTGTTCTAGCATCGTCTAGTGGAATCCTCATTCTAGTTGGAGTGAGGGGTGGATGTAGATTGCAGACTGCAATCGAACCCCCTAAAAATCAAGTGCCTCTTCTGTGGTTTGCTGTTATTATCTGCATTCTCCATCTGCTTGTCTCTTTGCTTCCATGTGATCAGTACTTCATTCTCATTCACGTATACTGTCTTGTTTAGTGACTGCATTTGCATTTCTCTGTGTGCGGGTTCAGGAGGGGCGTAAGCAATAGAATTAATTTTCCGCCTAAGTTTTTACAAATTGGGAGTGATCTATTCATCCCCCCCTTCTATATCACTCTTGCTGCGCTAACATTTGGTATCAGAGCAGGTTTACGCCATGTGGATGAACGGTCAAGGAAATGCTGGTGGTCCTAGAACCTTCATGGCCGAAGGTCAATCCATTAGTCGCCCTCCGTATTTTGATGGTAGTAACTATCTGTTTTGGAAGAACAGGATGGAAGTGTTCATCAGGGCTCAGAGCCATAAACTATGGAGAGTAATTACTGTTGGGCCATATGATTTGCCACCAAACGAAGACGCTTGGATAGATGACCATGTCAAGCTCTCTTCACTCAACTGGACGGCGCTGAACATCATCCAGTGTGCTGTTCATCCAGAGGAATATGCCCGTATATCTGCATACAGGACTGCCAAGCGAATGTGGGATGAGCTGCAATTGATATATGAAGGTACAGCCCCAGTGAAAACCTCGAAGGTAAACCTCTACACTTCTAAGTATGAAATGTTTAAGATGAATGCAGATGAGAATATAACTGAAATGTATGCCAGGTTGTCCTTGATCACAAACACACTTAAAGGGCTAGGGAAGGATCTTGCTGAGGCAGATATAGTCAGGAAAATCCTTAGATCCTTATCCCTGGCATGGCACACTAAGGCCATTGTGATTGAGGAGTCGAAAGATCTGACTATCTTGACTGTGAATGAACTCATAGGATCTCTTATGACCTATGAGATGAATTTCAAAGGAGGTGGAGAAGGAAGTGATAGGAAGGCTAAGAATGTGGCTCTAAGGGCATCCCGCAACAAGGGTAGCAACAGCGGGAGCAGCAGCAGTAGCCCCGAGTCTGAGTCTGAGCTTGAAGGTTTTTCAAATCTCGACCAGGAGGAGCAGGCAATGCTCACTAGATAGTTCAGAAAATTTTTGAAGAAAAAGGGAAAGACCTTTAGGAAGAAGAAGCCACACTCTTTCAACAAGAGTGCTGAATTTACTAGTTACAGGGATAGAAATCCTAAGAGACTGACTTGTTTTAATTGTAACAAACAGGGACATATGAAAGGCGAATGCCCAGACCTCCAGAAGAAGGGTCCCTATCTTCAGAAGAAAAATATAAAGGTGCAGAAGAAGAAGAAGCCACATGCGATGGTCTGCACATGGAGCGAGGAAGAAGAAGACCCCGAAGACGCTTCCTCAGAAGAATATGAAGATGGAATTTGCCTTATGGCAAACAGTGAAGAGGAGGTAATAAATGTTTTTGAAGATATCTCAATTGATGACTGGGAGGATGCTTATGGTGACTTGCTAGATAAATTTAATTCTCTTAGCAAAGAGCACAGAGTTCTGAAAAGAAAATTTAACACAAATGTTGAAGAACAAACTCTGGTCTGTGAGGAAAATGAGAAGCTAAAAGAACAACTAGGAGAAATGACCTCACTAAGGAAAGAAAATGATAAGCTCAAGGGAGAAATTCAAGAAAGTCAAAAACAGCTCAATGAATTCAAAACTAAAATTGAAGAAAGCATGACTGAAATTAGAGTGAACTCAGAGAAATATGAAGCTGTGAAGAAAGTAAATGCAGAACTCCTAAAAAATTCTGAGTCCCTTCAAAAGGAGCTGGAAGACAAACAGAAAGTCTTAGAAAAGTTTGTCCAAGGAAAGACTAGTTTAGATGCTATACTAGGGACTAGGGTCAATTTCAATAAGGAGGGTCTAGGCTATGACCCAACCAACAAGAGACCCTTGCAGTTCAAGACCATCACCTTCTGCCCAGAGAAGGGAAAAGAGAAGCTGGACACACCATCCAGCTCAAACAGCTCTAAGGGAATTCAAAGTCCTAAAGAAAACACAAAAACTAGTACTGGACAATCATTTAAGATGGGAATGAATTTTATGAAGAATAACACTAAGCCCACTCACCAGAACACAAATGGTAGATGGACCAAGAAAGTGAATCAGAATAAAAGCTGGAATTACAACAATCAGATGGGTCCAAACAGGACCTACTGGAGAAATAACTTTCATGGTCAAAAATATGTTAATCAACAAGCTTACAGGAAATTTCCTAGGAATAGGAAGACTAATGAATGGAATAGAACTCAATTCTCCAGTCCAGCTGGATTCAACTTTAATAAATCAGAAAGGAAGGTGCCAGAGAAAATCATGCTGAAGCAAATCTGGATACCTAAACACTTGATCAGAGATTTGAACAAGGTCCTTGGACCCAACTCATCTTGGGTTCCAAATCACTCTACTTGATGTATTTGTGTAGGTCGGCCTGGCAGCTGAAGACAGCAAGTGGTACCTCGACAGTGGCTGCTACAGGCATATGACAGGAGACCGATCCAAGTTTAGCAAGATAGAGATGAAACCAGGGGGTCTGGTCAAGTTTGGAGGAAAGAACAAAGGTAAAATAATTGGAGTTGGTACAGTAGGTAAGTCTTCCACAAACTCCATTGAAAAAGTCTTACTTGTGGAAGGGCTTCAACACAACCTGATTAGCATTAGTCAGTTATGTGACAGGGGTCACAGGGTTGTATTTGATGATAGTTCATGCAAAATCCTTGAAACAAATTCTGATGTGGTTAAATTTGTAGCCAACAGGATTAATAATGTCTACATTGTAGACTTAGATGAGGAATCTGAATCTACTATTTGCTTATCTGCCAACTCTGAAAATGATGCTTTTGAATGGCATAGACGTCTAGGTCATGCTAGCTTTACAACTTTAAATAAATTGGTCAAGCATGATTTAGTTAGAGGCATACCTAGAATTAAATTTAACTCGATATCAAAAGTATGTGATGCCTGTGCTCTAGTCAAACAGACCAGAAATTCCTTTGAATTAAGATATGAGCCATTGTCTTCTAGACCAATGGAACTTTTTCATATAGACCTTTTCGGTCCCACTAGAACTCAGAGTCTTAATGGAAACAGGTTTGGCTATGTCATCATAGATGACTTCTCTAGATATTCATGGATATTTTTCTTAGCAAATAAGAGTGATGCATTTCAAAAGTTTAATCTGTTTTTCAATAAGGTCAAACAAGAAGGGAAATACAAGGTCTGTTCTATTCAATCTGACCATGGAGGTGAGTTTGAAAACTCCATGTTTACTGATCTTTGTGAAAAAGAGGGACTAACTCACAGGTTTTCTTCTCCCAGGACACCTGAACAGAATGGGATTGTGGAGAGAAGAAATAGAACTGTGATGGAGATGGCCCGAACCATGTTGATTGAAAGTAAATTACCTAGAAGGTTTTGGGCAGAAGCGGCCAATACAGCAACTTACATAATCAACAGGGCCATGATAAGACCCATTCACAAGAAAACACCCTATGAGCTTCTAAAAGGTAAGAAACCAAACTTGTTTCATTTCAAAAATTTTGGAGTAACATGTTTTATTCATAACAATGATAAGAAAGATTTAGACAAGTTTGAAGCCAAAAGCTCACCTGGAATATTCTTGGGTTACTCTGAAGTGTCAAGAGCATATAGGGTATTAAACATATCAGATCAGAAAGTGGAAGAGTCTCCACACATCCTTTTTAGTGAAAAGAAAGATGTTTCTAATATTGAAAATCTTGACAGGGATTCCAATCATGGTGGGGATTTTCTAGAAGACCAACAGGAAGAAGAGAAGACTCAGCCGAGTGGAGAAACAAATTCCCCCAATCAGGAAGGGCCAAGAGAAACAGGTGAGTCTTCAACAAATATTAGATTTCTTAAAGACCATCCATTAGATAATATCTTAGGCCATCCTGAAGATCCTCTTCGGACTAGGTCTCATTTTAGAAATGTAAATAATGATGACTTAATTGCCTTAGTCTCACAAATTGAACCCAAAACAGTAGAAGAGGCCTTGGCTGATCAAGCTTGGGTCAATGCTATGTGTGAGGAATTAGGTCAATTTGAAAGGAATAATGTCTGGGAGCTTGTCCCAAGACCTGATGGTATTAATATCATAGGAACCAAGTGGGTGTTCAAAAATAAGATGAATGAAGATGGAATCATCTCGAGGAATAAGGCCAGATTAGTAGCCAAAGGCTACTGTCAGGAATTCGGTGTAGACTTTGATGAATCCTATACACCTGTTGCTAGGATGGAAGCTATAAGATTGTTGCTTGCCTTTGCTTGCTCAAAGAATATAAAACTCCAACAAATGGATGTTAAAAGTGCCTTTTTAAATGGAGTCATTAAAGAAGAAGTTTTTGTTGAACAACCTCCTGGATTTCAATATTCTCCTCAACCTAACCAAGTTTTCAGGTTAAACAAAGCCTTGTATGGTCTAAAGCAGGCTCCAAGAGCATGGTATGAAAGATTGTCTGAATTTCTGATCAGCAAGGGCTACAAAAGAGGTAAAGTTGATCAAACTTTATTCACCAAGGGCATAAACAGAGATCTCATCATAGTTCAGGTATATGTAGATGACATTGTATTTGGATCAACTAAGCATGAACTATGTGATGAATTTTCTACCATGATGTCTGCTGAATTCAAAATGAGCTTGGTTGGTGAACTAAAATACTTTATTGGATTGCAGGTACAACAGCTAGAGGATGGGTGCTTCATCAACCAAACCAAATACACAATGGAACTGTTCAAGAGGTTTGGTATGGAAAACTTAAAGCACATTACAACACCCATGGGCACCAATACCTCACTAGATGCAGATGAGACAGGTAAAGAAGTAAATGCCAAACTTTATCGAGGTATGATTGGATCACTTTTTTACTTGACAGCCTCTAGACCAGATATACAATTCAATGTAGGAATGTGTGCAAGGTATCAATCTAGACCTACTGAATTACACTTAAGATGCAGTTAAAAGAATCTTCAGATATTTGTCAGCTACTCAGTCTCTTGGTTTATGGTTTCCTGCATCTCACACACTTAACTTAGTAGCATACACAGATGCTGATTATGCAGGCTGTAAACTAGACAGGAAAAGCACTAGTGGCCATTGTGAATTTTTGGGTGGGTGTTTAGTGTCTTGGGGCTCCAAGAAACAACATTCTGTGGCCCTCTCTACTGTAGAAGCTGAATAGGTGGCTGCAGGGAGTTGTGGAACACAAGTAATATGGATTAAACACCAGCTTCAGGACTACCAAGTAGACCTGGGGTGCACACCAATTTACTGTGATAATACTAGTGCCATCAACATTGCTAAAAATCGTGTTTTGCATTCACGAACCAAACACATAGAGATAAGACATCATTTTATAAGAGATGAGGTGTCTAAGAATAATTTTGAACTGATTCATGTAGGGACAGATAATCAGATTGCTGACATATTCACAAAACCTCTGGATAATGAAAAATTCACCACATTGAGAAGGGAATTAGGCTTATACAAATTGTCTTAATTATGAAGCCTGTTCTTATTGTGAGGGGGAGTGGTGTTTGTCTGATGTTTAGCCTTCTTTTCATGCTGGTTTAAGGGGGAGTTCAGAATGCTTAATGGTTAGCTTTCAGGAATGCTTTGAGTAAGGGGAAGCTTTGAGATTATGTTGGATTGTTTTATTGAGAAATGCTTTGTCTGAGGGGGAGCTGAGCTGTAATGAGAGAAGAGAAGTTCTCTGACAGATTCAAAAGGGCTGTCCAGATGTGTAACTTTGCTAGTCTTGCATGACTGATCTAGTGTGGTTCTCTCAGACAGTAGAGTGTCACTTATCTCTTAAGTCTATAAGTCAGTGACTCTAATCTCCAGTTAGAATCTTTCCTTTGGTACTCCTTCAGAGATCTGGAGTAATTGAATAAAGTATATCTTCCTACATTGTCATTGATTCTGGCTCAGGCCAAAACCTGTATGCCTTGATATCTAACCCAATCAACTTGAAATCTAGACTTCAAGACTCAATTCAAGAAATAGTCCTTTTGGTATTGTTTTCAATCATTCTGTCTCTTTAACTCAAGGGCTTAACATGTTCTGTCTTGATCACTGAGAAACTGGGAGCTTCATCAATGAAATGAATATTTCTCCCATGTCATGAGGTGTCAAATGTTTAAAATGAATGAAAAGAGATGACAGAGCAATGGTGGCTTGCTGGTGAGTAACTGGGGACTCTGGCATCTAATTAAGGTGTTTCCTCATGTCAAAAACCACAGTTACTAACTCTGTTCCTTAATAAAAAAAAAAGAGGAAGTAATGAGGTACTCACTCTGAGTAACTGGGGATTCTGGCCTCTAATCAAGGTGTCTCCCTAATGTCAAAGGTTTGAACTATCAAATTACTCATTGATCTTCTTGCAAATCATCTCAAAAAGAAAAAATTCCTTGTTGTTATGCAACTAATGGATTGCTTGTCTTCAATACCTTGAGAACACCTCTCTGATTTCGTCTCTTGCTGTCTTGTGGGATAGTTGAATGATCAGCTATATCTGGCCATACTTGTGAACTCCTGCTCTAAATCATCCACTATGTATGCTGATAAACTTGTCTATCATTCTACTTCTCTATTGTGTACTAGAGTTTAAAGAATCTTCTCTTGAGGTTAGAAACTCACTTATTCTCTTAAGATCTACTGGTGACTGTCTGCGCTAAGAAATTACTGCCCTTATTCTTCATGTTTCCAGCACTGTCATACATCATGTATTTCTTTTTGCTGATGTCTAAGGGGGAGTGAAGTTCTGTAATATCAGTGAGTCTTGGATTTGTCTTGAGCTTTGGGAGAGTCATGTTGCTTTGGGGAAGATATGTTTATGAGTTGTGGGGGAGATGAGAGTATGTGGTAGGGAATGTTTAATTCATTTGCATGAGCATGCCTTGAATTTACTCTGTTTGTTGCAGCTGATATTAACTTCTTGTTGAACTTTGATATTGCTTGATTCATAGTGTTGCCATCATCAAAAAGGGGGATATTGTTGCTTCCCTATGGTTTTGATGATGTCTCACACTATAAATCAATCTTCTATCTCTAGATTAATACTGGTTCATCACCTAAGTGAGTACAGTTCATATGCTGTTTCATTATCTCATCTATCTACACTGTTTGGTTAATATGGACAGTAGTGGGTCGACTCATCAGCAAGGGTGGGTCGACACATCAGAACATTGATAGTCTGGGTACCAAAGTCTGTACACCAGCTTGATCTATTAAGTCTGTACATTGGCATAACTTCTTCAAGTCTGTACATCGGGCACCTTCTAACTGAAGTCTAGAATTCTTAAAGTCTGTACATCGGACTGCTTCTTTTGAAGTCTATACATTGGCTCGTTCACTTTTGCAAAGTCTGTACATTAGACTGTGGCAAAGTCTATACATTCAGTTCCTTGGGCGAAGTCTCTACATCCCTAAGTCTGCACATTGTCTTCAGCTCAAGCGTTCAAAGCCAAGTCTATACAACGCCAAGTCAATACATTGAACTGTTTCTCCAAGTCTATACACTGGACTTCATTTCTTCAAGTCTATACACTGGACTGTGTTTCACCAAGTCTGTACATTCCATATCTTTTCCTACGCTTGGCCAAGTCCATACACTCATACATTTCCCTACGCTTTCCTGGCCAAGTATATACATCGAAAAGCCTGTACATTGCATTCTGCTCAAACGTTCAAAGCCTCAAAGTCTGTACAGTGTGAAGTCTATACATTAGCTCAGGGGCTTTCAAGTCTGTACATTGAACTGCTCTTCAAAGTCTGTACAGAGGCTTCGAATTAACAAGTCTGTACATCGGCTTCATTCGCTCAAGTCTATACATCCACAGTGGTTCATCAAGTCTATACATCCACAGTGGTTCACCAAGTCTATACATCCTCAGTGGTACTTCCATGTCTGTACATCGCTGAAGCCTTCACAAGTCTGTACACTGCTTGAGCCTCACCAAGTCTGTACATCGCTTCAAGCGATTCTAGTCTATACAGACTGCCATTCACATTCAGAGTCTGTACATCGGTCCTACAGCCGATCGTCTCATTCATAACTTTGCAAGTCTGTACAGTCGAGTGTCTCATGCATCGTCTCACTCTGGCAAAGTCTATACACTGGCTCAAGCTTGTCGAAGTCTATACATCACCGTTGGGCATCAAGTCTACACACTGCTCACAGTCTTATTAAGAGTCTCACACTAGTTCCAAGTCTGTACACTGGTTAGGCTTCGTGAAGTCTATACAGTGGCTGAAGCTTTGTTAAGTTTACACATTGGTAAGGCTTGTTTGCATTGTTCATCACATGTCTATACACTGCCTTTCATGAGCTTATCCATTAAGTCTATACATTGCTTTGGATAGCCCTGAACTAACTAAGTCTATACACTGAGTACGCTGAAGACCTCCAAGTATATACATTCTCACATGACACACACTTGGTTAACGATTGTTTCAAGTCTATACACTCTCTCACGTTGTACACACTTACTCAGTTGATGTTTCTGAAGTATATACATTCTTGTTAATAGCCTGAACTGACTAAGTATGTACATTTCTTCTGTCTCTATCTGCAGGCGATTCAGGCTGATGATTGGGCACGTGGACCGAGGTTGGCACCTGGCACGTGATCTAAGAAACCAGGAACATGACACGTGGATGGCAACCTAGTCAGGATGCTGCCATGTGGTCAAAATTCAAATGATCTGGCAAAAAGTTCATGGGCGGGAACCTGGCAGCCACACGCCCAATATCTGCTATAAATATAGAGCTTCGTCCTTCAGTAGAAGCTTGATCGTGAAAAGAAAAAGGCAGAAAGCATTTTTTGTGTGAGGCTGCACGATCCAGAAAGGAGAAAGAGCAGAGAGTCCTATATTGTCCAGATCTGAGAGGAGTTTGTTCGAGAGAGAGAGCAGTGTCTATGGTTTGATGAATTGCTTCCTTTGAAGCTACATTTGTATTGGTTTTCAGAACCGACTGCTTCTTCGTTGTCTTTGTTTCTATTTCGTTTCCTTTTATTTTGTTCATTCTTCTGATTCGAATTGGCTTCCCTCCGGTGTGTGGAGGAAGGGAGAGGTATCTCCGGTTCTGTTCTAGTTGGTAGCTAGAACGGGATTCAAGTTCTGTGGGTAGTAGAGCTTGGTTGAGGGATTTGTCTCCCTTGGTTGTTCAAGCTGTGTGGCAGCATGTTGTTCGCAGACTGAGTCTGCAGTGTTCTAGCATCATCTAGTGGAATCCTCATTCTAGTTGGAGTGAGGGGTGGATGTAGATTGCGGACTGCAATCGAACCACCTAAAAACTGAGTGCCTCTTCTGTGGTTTGCTGTTATTATCTGCACTCTCCATCTGCTTGTGTCTTTGCTTCCATGTGATCAGTACTTCATTCTCATTCACGTATACTGTCTTGTTTAGTGACTGCATTTGCATTTCTCTGTGTGCGGGTTCAGGAGGGGCGTAAGCAATAGAATTAATTTTCCGCCTAAGTTTTTACAAATTGGGAGTGATCTATTCATCCCCCCCTTCTATATCACTCTTGCTGCGCTAACAGTAGGTGTCTGAATTGTAGAAGCCCTGATCACAAGATCAAGGATTGTTCGAAGGCACAGTTATCTATGCCCAGTAAGGCCCCGATGGCAGCAATCGCAGTGCCGGTAGCAGCAAAACCAGCTGGGAAATCCTGAGCACCAGCACGAGTATTCGCTTTGGCTAAGGAGGATGCGGAGCAAGCGGACCATGTGACTGAAGGTACACTTTTGATATCCGGCATCTATGCTAGAGTCTTGTTTGACACTGATGCTACTCATTCATTTGTGTCCGATTGGTTTTCAAAAATATTGTATGATGAGTTGGGTTTGGTAGCAAGGGACTTTGATGTGCCCTTTCAAGTGCACACACCAGTCAGAGCACTATCCACTACAAAGAGTTATCCTTCCTTGCCTGTATCTATTGAATGGCAGGAATTACGAGGTCACTTCTATCTTTTGAAGATGAAGGACTGCCCACTTGGCCTTCTTCGCCCTGCTGATCGCCTCCCTGACCTGGGACTTGGTTCGCTTCCGTGAATCCCCAGGGGGCAGTGGTGTTGTGGTCGGAGCTGGCTCTGGAATATTAAAATATGAAGGCTTCTGCACCTTAGATATCAACTCCCTGTAATGTTTGGTCACCTCCACAGAGAGGTGAGCTGCAAACGTGCATAAGTGAGAAAGATGCATGCTGACTATAAAGGAGCAGCTTCAAGGCTGAAAGGAAAGACAAGCATTACCTGGTGGTCCTGTGTATCTGGGACTATGTGACCAGTAAAGCAATACGGGCGCCTTGTCCCGGGAAGCCGCCTCGCGGATAAGCCAGCACACATCACGAATCTTCTCACTTTTCTCCGCCAGCTGTGCCAGATCTTCATGGCCACAGGAGGATAAGTGATGATATAGGCCAAAGTGGTCGAATCCCCAGCCGTCGACATACTTGAATGATAAGAGGAGTTGATGGTCCCGGATGGCTTCTAGTGGACCAGAAATTGAAAGCCCATGAGAATGAAGCAGGGCGAATATCCAGGGGGTGCTGGAATACAAGTCAGCACGTTTATCTTCCCTCCTAATGAAAGTCCGGTAGGGATGAAAATGGTCAGCTTCTGGGCGCCAACCCGCCACTGTAGGAAGAGGTTCTTCCACCGGAAGGGGGATCGTCTGGAGGGCAATCCGGTCACTGCTAACTTGGCACAGCCCCCAGAGAGTCTTGATATAGTCATCCTTCTGGATCTCTGGCATCTTCGGGTCGGCCTTGGACGACCTACCCTTCACGGCTTTCCTGGCTTCCAAATATGCCATCACCTCGGTGTTGGACCAGGACTTCAATTTCTTCAAATAGGATGGATCAACATCCAAAGCGGGCTCCCGCTGGGAATCCAAGAAATGACGTTCGGCGACATGCCAACAGTCCTTCCGAAAGTTCCGGTAGAAGCCTGTCCGTGCATTCCACCACTTGATGAAGTCCGGAGTCACTCGGGGCAGGCGGGCCAGGGTTGGCACCCTGAAGGATACATCCTCCCGACGATGGAAGTAATCCCACCATGTGTGGGCCTCATCCGTAGTCGTCTGACCAGCCCGATGTCTATTCGGGAGATTGAACTGGGCTGAAGAAGAAGGAATCTGCTGGTCATATCCAAAGTTCCGGCCAAAGCGGAAGGGATAGTACGGCTCCAGCCACAGTAAGCCGCTCTTTCTGAATACAAGGACACTGGGGCGGATAGATAGCGCCCAATCAATCAGTTCTGGTTCCAAGATTGACCTCGTGCTCTTGGCCTCGGTGAGCTGGTGAATGAATTCCTCTGTCTCAAACAACCGGCATTGCCGCATCCTATTGACGAGAGGACTGGAGCTAGCATCCAAGCTCCAAAAATGTAGAACTCCTGGGGAATCTGTCGGAACTGTAGTCAGCTTCCCTCGAATAGCAAAAAGCTGATCCGCCAGTGAAGACGGTTCAGCACTAGCAAATTCGATCATCCACGGCAAAGGACGATCCAGCTGCATTGACCGGGGAGTTGCTTCAGGGAATAAGGTGCAGACCCAGGCATTGAAGAAGTGGATGGGACCAACTGTCCGTGAATTTCTGGGATGCGTGACTTGTGCAAATCCCCCAACATTTTGTATGTAAGGCATAAAGCCACCGGACACAGGGACAACTTTGTCCCCCAAGCCATCAGACAGGCAGGGTAGATGGCCTCCGGCCTGATTACCATCTCGTCTCCCTGGGGAAGGGCGAATGAGCAAAGTCAATAGGTCAGATATGTAGCACAATGTGTGACTGCGTCAACTCCTGTGGGATTCGGGCCCCCTTGCCGCCCTCTCCCTGAAACAGCAGGGTATGTCGCTTGGCGTCGGGCCCTCTTCTTCCACTTCACCGCTGTCGGAACTACCGTGGGGAAGTCCTCATATTGCTGCTCCCCACCAAAGAAATATTGAAGCCACGTGCCCATCCGCACGCGTCTCTTTTCGCCAGGCTTCCGCGCTTCCCGCGAGTCAAGCGTCAGGCGCAACAGGGTGCGGTATGCCTTCATCAAATAGCGGTAGGCGAAGCCCGTAAAATATTTGCCTTCGCCATCTGTCTGGTCTTTCAGCCAGTCTGGAAAACAAACTTCTTCATACGGCTCCCCGTCTATCGGCAAGCCGCTCAGCTGGGAAAGGCTTCAGAGGTCCAGTGAAGTCTCACCCTCTGCAATATAAAAAGTGTTGTATTTCGGGCAGAAGACTTCAATCATACCGTAGCACAAACCTCGGGAGATCGGATACCTGTACCGGGAAGCATATACACAATGATAAACACCGGCATGTACCAGGATGGGAGCATATTGCTGTAATACAAAATCTGTAAATTCAACGGCGCCCGGTCTGAAGGCGTGAGCATCGGTGGCTTTGAGTTCTCTGAACCACCCCACTGAGACCTGATGCTTGAACCGGACCGCCAAGCAGTCCAAAATAAAAGGCTCATCTCGGTACCCCCAATGAAGCGGGGTGAGGAACAAACCGTATACGGGCTTCTCCCTATCGACGCGCCCGACAGTCTCGTTCCAGCGGGATGGTATATACTGCGGTGCTCTTGTCAGTAGCCTGGCCTCTGGAGATAACTCCTGCACTCCAAGCACGACCCCCAATTTTCTGGGCTCGCTCGGGATATATATAGGCATACCGTGAGTGACTGACTCAGTCAGACTGTCTCTCTCCGCCAGTAGAGCTCCCTCGGCTCGACGGACGAGAATTATATTGCGCTTCCCGCCAAGGTTAAAGCGCTCAAGGAATGCCATCAAGTGTTTATCCTTGGGATGGTCCAATCTGACGCCATCCCCTCGCTCATACTTGAAGTGGTTGCCGTCAAGAATCAACAGGCGGCCAGTGTCAACGGTGTCGATCTCCGAGTCCGAGGACTCAGCTACCACGGCTATTCGTCGAGGCCCCCGATCAAGGGAATGGATATTCCCCCATGTCACAGTGACCCGGGATGCAGAGGAAGAAGGGCCGGATGCCATATTATCTGCAAAACAAAGTCAGAAAGCAATTGATCAAAGTAAGACTTCTGACAAAGTTCCGGTAGCACCTCCTCAGCTCGAGGGTTTGCCAAAAGAGAAGTGGAAGCCGTCCACTGAGGGAGCAGCCCCTAAAAGTAGCCAGAGGCACTAAGCCAAGGCCAAATAGGACACCCGAGGGATCTAGCTCCGAGGACAAGTCCTACGAGGAGCCTCCCGGGGCCTGAAGAGCGGGTTTAAAACCCAAACAGACCAACAACTCGACTCACCCGCTCGAGGGGCAAGCTCGCCCACACCCCTAGCTCACTCGGCGCCGCGGTGGAGAGGAATGAGGAGAGAGAAAGAATTTTCACAAATGAAGAGTTGTGAAGAAAAAATGAAGAAGAAAATAATATATAGGCGGGCTCCACCACTGTTAAAACGGCGCGCCCCGGGGCGCGCCGTTTTAAGCGATTGGTGCGCTGTGAAGGCCGCGCCGTTTCAACCTTCGAAACCCAGGGGCGCGCCGGATTTGTCGGCGCCGTTTTAACCTCTGAATAAAAGGGTGCGCCATTTTAAGTGGTGCCGTTCAAGCTTCCTACCGCGCCGGATTAACGTCCGCAGCTGGAATTAAGTACCGTTTCGAACTTCCATCACCGAACGAAGCTCATCGTAGGTACTGCTGCACTCCTGCCTCCCTTGCAACACCCACGTCTGGGGGGCATTTGTTGGCACTCAAAATATAATCCTTCGGCGACCAAGTCGCAAAGACGAATGATACGGCCCACTAAAGCACAGAAGCCGATGAAGATCAACTTACTAAAGATGTTGTGCCCCTGGTTTTGATGATGACAACCATGAGATATGAATGATGTGTTCAATTCAGTGATGACTTGAATTTTCATTCAATAATACTTTCACTTAATTTTCATTCTTGTTGCTAGAAAGGAACAGGGTCGACGCTGGGAGCTTAAAGCGTCCACGCATCAGTTGAAGAAGCCTTCACTGATATCCAATGTTAACTCCACGAAGCAGAGACTCTCACAAGTTATTTCACTGCGTCAACGCATTCATCAAGTGGCGTCGATGCAGCAGTTACAAAGGAAGAGCCAATGGCTTACTGGATTACTCTGGTGCGTCAACGCATTCATCAAGTGGCGTCGACGCAGCAGGTTGATGGATCGACAAAGTGACCAGAGGGTAGACGCAGTTGCACAATGCATCAACGCACTCCACACGAAACATGAGAGGGTTGAAGCCATCTAAGTTCAGATGCTGGGACACCAATGCGTCAACGTAGCATGCTGAGAGCGTCGACGCAGCATGTCTATCTGTTGAAGCCTTGATCACTGGATCACCGATGCGTCAACGCAGCAGGTTGATGGAGTCAACGCAGCAGACTTGAGATTTGCTGTAGAATGTCCTTGAAGGCTGCGTCAACCCTTTGGAGCAAGTGAGTTGACGCCACCTGACTCTAGCTGCTGACACGTGGGCCAAGTATTGGGCAGGAAATGTGGAAGACACACGCCCTAGCCGCTGTTGGTATATATTGGAGCCTTCGTCTTCTAATGGAGGCTGATCGAAGAAAAAGCCTGGAGAGCAGAAAGCCCTTCGATCCACAAAAAGAGAAGAAGAAGAAATAGAAGAAGAGTGAGCCGGCAAGAAGAAAAAGAGTTGAAGAGAAGAAGGAGAGAACAGCGTGAGAGAAAAGGAGAGCAGAAGAGAAAGAAAGAGAGAAGGAGCAGAACAGAAAGAGTGCGTGAGCTGAGAAGAAGAAACAAGAGGAAGAAAAGAAGAAGAGGAGAGAAGTCTATTGAAGACCTGTTCAGTCTGTTCGTGGATCAAATCCAGAACGACTATTGTGATTCATTTTCAGCTTTCGTTGCTGTGCTTTTCATGTTTCTTATTTTTTTATATACTCCTATTGCTATTGTTCTTCCGATCCTCTGGACTGAGGTCGGGTTCCTCCTGGTGGGTCAGGAGAAGGGAGACCTGATCTCCGGTTTGCAAGCAGCAGGGGGGCTGCTTGTGGGTTCCCTCCGGGCTAGGAGGAAGAGAGGCTAGGCCTCTGGTGGATTGCTGGTAGCAGAGTGCTACTGGCTGGTTCACTGGTAGCGTGGCTGCTACTAGTGGGGTTCCCTCTTGGTATAGAGGAAGAGAGACGTGAGTCTCTGGTTTCTAGTGACCGTGGGTTGCTAGAGATTCCCTCCGTGTAGGAGGAAGAGGGGAGATTGTTCCCCTAGGTAAGCTGTGTATCAGCGTCTGTTGGCAAGCTGTGTTGCCCAGCTATTAGTGAAGCCACACTCGGTTTGAGTGTGGGGTGGATGTAGGTCCGTGGACCGAACCACCTAAAAATCTCTGTGCAGTGGTTGGTTGCTCCATATCTCCTATCTACTTCACAGGTTACATTGCATTCTCGTTTATATCTGTGCTGCTTCCGCTAGTTGTTTATTTGGGCGCAGGTTACGTATTTGATCTTTGGTTTAAAAGGATATTCTACCTGTTCTTCAGATTGGTTGTCTTGCTTTGTTAGAGTTCTAGTTTTATTATTGAGCCGAAAAGTTTTTAAGGGTGGGATTCATTCACCCCCCCTCTGAATCCTCCGCACCGATCCTAACAATTGGTATTAGAGAGGTTCCCTATTTCTCCAGATTCAACGATCTGTAGGGGATCCTGCTGGTCTAATAGGTGCATTTCTGATCGGGTCTTATTGCTTGGTTTTACTCCTGAATGGATTCAATGAAGCATCCACCGATCTTTAGTGGTTCTGGATTTAAGTTGTGGCTTAGAGGTCTGCGTATCTATGTTAAACAACTTGATCCGGATCTGTGGAAGTTGATTTCGCATGGTCCACACATACTGCCAAAGAAAACGTCCAAATGGACTGACAGTGATAGATACATGTGTGATCAAAACATGAAGGCTATGGAAATTATGAAGGCTGCCATTGACAAGGCCTTACACTCGTGTTTTTATCATTGCAGGTCAGCCACCGAAATCCTGGACAAACTGAAGATAGCTTTCCAGTCAAAGGAGGACGCCTGCATGATGGCCAATGGGACTGATCACAGCAACAATCAAAGTGATGAAGAGGACAATGATGATAAGGTAAATCCCTTTGAAAACTATGATTTAGATGATTGGGAAAATGCATATTCTGAGCTGCTTGAATCTCATGAACTGTTAAGGAAAAAGTATAAAAAATTAAAGAAGGGTACTGGGTTAGTTAGTTCAAGTTCTCCATGTAAAAATTATTCTAAGATGAAGCAATTTCATAATGCCTGCATATCTGATATTCACACGCATAAAAATTAGTATGAAAAATTGATGAAGGAATTTGAATGTGTTAGCTCAGAAGTAAGCAAGCTAAAATCTGAAAATGACTCTCTAAAACAATCTGTTAAAGAAAATGAAGGAAGGTTAGAGAAACTCAAAAAGGAGAACACGGTGCTGACTGAGAAATGTAATGCCATAAAATCTGGAAACGTAGAATTACAGAAAGATCTTGAAAAATAGCAAAAAGACTTTAAGGAATTTGAAAACAGAGGAAAGCAAGAAGTCAATTCAGAAGATCAACTTCTAATAAATGAATTGGTTCAGAATGACAAACTTAAGGAAGAAAATGAGAAGTTAAAAATGCTGAACTCCACTATGTCAGAGAGACTTCTAACCTTAGAAAAAGGAAAAACAATTAGTGTTGAAGTTCCTAAAAAATTGAGCAATCTGGAGCAAGAAATTGAAAATTACAAAACTGCTAACAAGGTGTTAACTGAATGTGTGAATTGCAGTGAGCAAGAAATTGCCAGCTATGAGTTACAAATCACCTCTTTAGAAAATGAAATTCTAGATTTGAAGAGTTCCATGTCTAAATTTGTTAATGGGCAGGATAATCTGAACAAATTACTGGGAACAAAGGTCAACTTCCAGAAGGAGGGGTTAGGCTATAACCCTATAAATAAAAAGAACATTGAAAACAAAATTCAGACATCTTCTGTTTCTAGCTCTAATTTTAAGAAAGAGGGACTGGGCTACAGTCCAGTCATGAGGAAGGTCGATGGATCCAATGTGAAAACCATTTTTGTTAAATCGTCTGAACAGGAAAAACCTTCTACTTCATCATCTCCACCTCAGTATAAGGCTAAGAAAACCTCATGCCATTACTGTCATAAACCTGGTCATTTGATGCATGAATGTAGATTGATGGAAAAGGATGATCTGAGTGCTAGGAAATATCATGTTAAAAATCTTTCATCTCAGAAAAGGAGTGTCACATGTTCTAATTGTGGAAAATTAGGACACTCAATTGCTCAGTGCTGGTTTGCTAGTGGTAAGAAAACCTTCTATTCATATCATGCTAAATTCCCTGCAAACCAACATGTTTTTAATAGAAACAAGTCTATTTCAATGAACCAGCACATCATCTGTTTTAACTGCAACAAAATTGGTCACAAGACCTCTGAATGCTGGTCAGGTACTTTTGAAAGAAATTCTCTCAAATGCTCTCACTGTGGAAAGCATGGCCACATAGTCAAGGACTGTTGGCATGCTCAGGGTAGAAAAGAGAATTTTAAACATGCTAAAATCCCTGCAAATAGACATGCTGTTCATGAGAATTTTAAGAGAATAAATTCCTCTCATTGTTTTAACTGTGGAAAGCCGGGTCACAGGCCTGCAACCTGTTGGCTGGCAGGATACCAAAGCAATGCTAGTTTTGGTAAACAGAACTTTAATTCTGTAAATAGAAATTTTCATACATATGCACATAAAAATCATGTTAATAAGAATGTGCATAAATCCAATCTGAAACCTGCTGCATCTTGCCATTATTATGGTACAATTGGTCATTCAATGAATAATTGCTACCTGATGAAATTCGATGGCCATGCTGCTAGGAGATTGTTTAGAAAATCTGCTAGGAATGTCACTGCTAATTCAGGACCCAAGATTTCTTGGGTGCCTATTTGTGCAAGATAGCTTGCTAACCTGCAGGTGTGCCTTGGAAGCTGAAGAATAATGAGGGGTAATAAACCAAGGCACTTAAGAAGAAAAACCCCTTCCCGAACTTTTCAGGTAAATTTCTTGCACTTCCTGGTTTTAGTGTTACTGCATAGCATGTTAAATGTTTTTCCTTATTCACTCTTCATCTGCATTGTCTGAATTGATGTTTCTGAATTTTTCTCATCTGAAGTGCATATATGTGACTTGCATGCATAGCTCACTGAACCTCTGAATTACATATAGGATTGCATGTTCTCAGGGGGAGCTTAGTCATCTTTGCTTGTTGCGTCTATCTTTCCTTCAATCATCTCATCATGAATACGGTTTCAGCTTGATACTCATTTTATTGGCTGTTATAATTTCATTCATACATGGTCTGAGGGGGAGTTAGCTTAAGATTAATTTCTCGGTGACAAAATGCTGAATAAAGTACAGAGTTGTTACTGCTGGTTGGATAAGTGAGTTAACGCAGTGTGGAAATAGAGTTAACGCACCAGACAGCTCATTCCTTGTGAACCTGATGTGAGGTGCGTTTGGTTGAGTGAGTTGACGCAATGATGAAACTGAGTTAACGCTGTGGGCAATTGGTTTCTGAATTTGAGCAAATGTTTGTGCTGTCTAGTTGGATGAGTTGACGCAGTACTCAGGTTGAGTTAACACATTGAGGAATATAATTTGGAAACTGGATTGGTTTGTGAGCTAGAACTGAGTCAACAGCTATGCCATGGTAAAATCTCTCTGTTATATCTTTCTTTTGGAAACTTCCTTATCTCACATCAACTTGTTTTGTCCATCAATTCCGTCCCTTCAGTTCTTATCCCACAATAAAGCCTCCTTGACATTGTTGATATTTATTTGTCTATCTTCTATCTTTCTTTTGAGGTTTGGGGAGTGGTATGGTAAGATAACAAACAAACAATCAAAGATCTACTTAAACCTATGAACATGTGATCATGAACCTAGGCAATCATAGCTAGCTCTAGCATGGGCATGCTATCTCAATCAAACTACGCTAAGGAAGAGGAAAACACACGCCAGGGCGCGGAGCAAGGAATAAATAAAAACACACCGTGAAGGTGGAACAAGCAAGGAAAATAGAAAGATATAACGAAGAAGACAGCTAATGCCCAATACCAAGGAAAGATGTGATCGCCACCAAAGTAAAAACAAGTCAAGAAAACCTGAATATACCTTGGAAATAGGTGGATGAAACACCCGCCCACGGGAGAGAAAACCAGAGAAAGCCTGCAGATTAACTTAGAAATAACGGCCAGAACCCCGTGCGTCGCTTGGAAGTGACGGCCACACGATAGACCGCCGGAAGAGAGTGACGCACCTACGCAAGACCGTCAGATAACCTGCAGTAACAAAGCTTGAATTCTTTTAACTCCAACTCTTCTAGCCGGCTAGAAGACCTGGGCCTCGTGTCAATGAACCTGTAAACTTGCCAAAGATGTGGAAAGACCAAACACAACAACCTCAATTAGTCCTTTTCACAAGCATAGCATCAATTCTCAAAGGACTTAACATCATCAAAAGGAAAGGGGATTACCGGGGAGTTTTTGGTTTTTTAACCCCTCTGGGTGTTTTAAAAGTTTGGGAAGATGTTTATATGCCTAGAGGACAGTGAAAAACGTGGAGAAGGAGGAGGGATAATGCTTTGATTGAGGAAAAACCAGGGAAGAACTCAAGCATGCAATGATGAACTTGAAAGACCAAAACCAAAGTACTCCCTTGATTATGAGGTGGAGGGACGTGGGAAGCAGTTCCTCTTGGATGAAGATGGCTCCTGAGTTTGACAGCACTTCGTCGTGAATTCCAAATCTTCCTCCCTCGGGCCATGAAGTCAAGGGCTCTATTTATAGACCCTCAAACTCTCAGGTCGAGCAGAGGATAATTCAGCGAGATAAAGGGATAACTCTTAGCAAATCCTCGAAGATAATATCACCAAGAGCCCATAGGATCGAACGGGAGGTCCTGAGGATCAGATTTGAAAGAGATATCGTCAATCCAAAACCCTTATCTCGACCACGGAGTAGCAAAGAAAAGGCCTGAACTGCCAGGACTCTCTGGAGGAAGTAACGGCTGCACGACAGACCGCCACTTGGAAGTAACACATCAAGGATCGTCCGTTACTATCAACCTTATCCCTAAAAGATAAGATCGACAGGAAGAAGACCCAACAAGTTGGACTCTTCAAGGAAGCAACGGCCAAGGCATAGGGCATCAGAATGAAACAACGGCTACATGACAGATCGTTATTATCAATGTGGAATCAAAAGGATAAGCTTTTCAATGAGGCCTTAAGCCTTAGGACTCTTCAAAGAGTAACGGTCCAGATCCCATCCGTCAGAATGAAACAACACGCCTGGTTCGGACCGTTATTACCATTGAGTTTCAAAACTAGCAATAAAGGGTTGCTAAGATTTATTCAATGAAGCGCCACCAGGAGCCAATTCTTAATCCAGGAATTAAGACCCAAGAAACAGGCCTCAACTGATCAAGAGACTTAATGAAGAGTGAACAACTTGGAGCATCATATAAAATGAAATAGGGAGATGACCCGACTTTTTGGGTATAAAATGGGTGTCAACAGATGCCCCTCCTTAACGTCCTCTTTGCAGGGGAGCGAGCGGAGGTGAAGCGAAAGCGAAGTGGAACATGAAAGATGAAGCGGAAATGAAGCGGAGTGTATCAAAAAGAGGGCGTTAAGGTAAACGACACCCGTTCTTTACCGACAAGCGATAGGAATTTTCTGGAAAACTTCGAATTGACCACAAGGAAATAGCCAGCCGAAGGATGCAAGTCTGGAGGAGCTAATAACTAAGGAAAGGAAACACGGCTAGCCGCCGGAGGCAACGGAAAGGAAAAGAGACTAAACTCCAGACAGGAATCTTCAGCGAACCAGATCAAGCGAGCAGATCGAAGGAAACCTTCTAATTCAGAGTGGAATGATTCTCCTTATTCAGAATCAAGAACACAGTTGTTCACCATCATCGAGATACCTTGAACAAATGAAGCTTCACGAATGCTCAAAGAATGCGTATGATGCATGCTGGGCTAAAGGAAAACACAATCTTCAAAACAAATGCGAAGAAAAGATAAAATACTAAAATACTCGAGAATAATATTGCTAGATCGGAGAGAATCAGAGTCAGGACACCATTTGCAACCACGGCGTGCAGGATAGAACCATTGTCCCCAAATTTTCTAATCCAACGACCTATCCAACGATTAAACATGTGAACTTAGATCATCATCATTTTTGTTTTAGGGGAACATCAAATCCTAGGACACATGAATGACCAGCCGGTTCTCGAGGTAATATATCATAAGTAACATATAGTAATGCATTAAGGGAGTGAGGGAACGAGATACAATACCTGACTTACCTACCTAACGGACGATAAAGCATGACTTCACTCATAATCCCTTCATGAAAGATAGGTTAGCCAACAATAAATATGATCAAGGATCCAAGGCATAACCATTGTACGTGCAAGGAGCATCAATAAGGAACAATATGGAAGAAAATGGAACCATTTTGACATCCAATAGACCATTTAATTCATCAAGAAACTTGCAAGTTTGTAACGGTTTGAGGAAAGGGCGTTACATAAAGTAACGGACCACCCCTAGTCCGTCATAAACCAGGCGGTTCACATTCTTCAATAAAACAGTCCAATCATATGTAACGGTCAAAAACAGACGCGTCAGAAGGATGTGACGGCCGGTCGATAGACCGTCACTTTTCCTGAGCGTTCAAAAAAATAAAACCGAACGGTCATGGCCATTCATTCCACATTCAACACCCCAAAAAGAAACCCAACCGAGAAACCCTCCGGCGATCACCAACTCCTACCACCACCATGGCCGGCGACGAGGCTCCTCAGCCACCACCACAGAGGAGGGAGAGGGGATAGAAGAAAGCAATCCGGCGGTTTCACCGCCGGCTCGAACGGGAGGCAATCCCACCGGTCACGGAAGAAGAACCGAGGAGAAGAGAGCCAAGAGAAGAAGAAGAAGCTCCCACGGCCGTGGGGGATCAAGGGGAAGCCCCATTGGGTGAAGAAGAGCCCAAAGAATCAGCCAAGAAGAGGAGAAGGGGCATGGACCATGAGGTAGGTCCTCCCGCCCTAACTTGAATTTTTAATGTTTTTGAATTTTTATGTGAATGCATGTGGGTTTTGAGGGTAGAAATGGGTCCACAAACCCCCTAGGAACAATTGTAGGCCATTTGGCCATAGTGGGAGACCACGGTGATGCAAGGGAAAAAATTCCAAAATGCAGACAATGTGACGGTCTTGCCAGCGACCGTCACTCTTCTGACGCACCATGCTGAGTCCGTTAGAGTCAAACAACGCCCTACCCCAGGGCCGTCACTTATGCCAGGGACTTAAGCTATTTTTTAGGGTTTTCAATTTTCAAATTTTTGTTTTGTTTTCAATTATGAATGTTTATGCAATGATTATATGATGCAAGTTGGACTGATTAATGATCTAATGTGCAATGCAGGGGAAGAGACGATCGCGGATCTCCTGGCTGCAGATCCGGGCAGTGTACCAGGCATTGCCCGACTACCAGAGAGAGAGATTAGCCAGCATGGGATTCACCGAGGTGCTCAGCATCGAGGTGATCCGGATGGACACGCCGCTACTGTACGCCTTGCACGAGAGATGGGACCCGATCAGCAGAGCTTTCATCTTCCCGTGGGGCCACATGATCCCCACGCTAGAAGACATAGCGAGGATTACCGGATTGAGAGTCCACGGAGCCGTGGTGACAGGGTGGACATACGGCGACTACCGAGAGATGGCGCAGCAGCTGCTCGGGCTAGATTTGATTAGACCGGGACAGTCCTCATCTCAGCTTTCGAGATCAGTGCTGCAGGACATCCTGGGACTGAGAGGAGCGGCGATCGCCGTGGGAGAGCTACCTGAGGAGCATCTGGGCAGAGTGATAGACCAGGTGCGCCCTCGCGTGGCGGCAGAGGCTGGACCAGAGGGAGATAGAGTGCTCAGACGCTTCCTGATGCTGCTATTCGGGAAGCTCCTCTTCGCGACTCGGGCAGATGTCATCAGCTGCAGATTGCTGCCGATGATAGAGGATTTGGGCAGAGTCAGGAGGTATGCCTGGGGAGCTGCAGTGCTCGCATTTTTGTTCGAGTCCCTCAGCACCACGGACCGGCAGACAATGCTGGGCGGCTTCTCGCCTTTCCTACAGGTAAATGCACTTCATATGTTTTCTATTATGCCATGAATATTTATGCCATAATTTATGCAATGATTTATGCAATGCCATGCGACTGACTTGATTTCTAAATGCAGATCTAGAGCTATATGTACCTCCCGGGCATCGGGAGGGGCGCATTACTCCATCCCGGCCGCATACCGATTGCGAGGCGATGGTCGGTGGCGAGGGACACAGGGTCGATCATCAGACTGACCCGGACGATCCAGGATGACTTGGACTCCTTCCCGCACACGTCGGTAAGTCCAGAGCTGAAAAAATGATTTCTATAGGCTTCTACATGCTTCTAAATGCTTTCTAAATGCTTTTGCCTTTAATGCTTTTATATGCTAATGCTGATGAATGGACTAAAAATGCTTTCAGGTGAGATGGACCCCATACCGCGACGAGGGTTATATGGGACAGCCATGGGTGGAGGCGGCTTTATCGTACCGGGGGCGAGACATATGGTTGCATTGCATCCATATCATCGAGCCTCTCACTATAGGCTGATCCTGCGGACTCGGGGACTACACCAGCCCGAGGTGACCTTTCCACGCCACAGCGATGACCACCCCGGCAAGTCAGCAAGGGGCATCAGCGGCAATGTGGATTGGTGTGCCCGGAAGGTGAAGTACGTCCACGACTGGAATAGGCGGGGCCGAGCGGTGAAGGAGCGAGACGAGAGCGATGAGGCATATCTGAAGGCCTTCGCTCGACTCTACGGTGACCGGGTGTACTGAGGTACCCGACGACCGGTATGCAATTCTAAACCAAAAGCTCTTTCTAGATGCAAAAATGCCATGTGATGGATGTATTGACTTATGTTTTCTGAAAATGCAGCTAGATCCTGAGGGGCGGATAGCCGAGCTAGAGGGATTACTCCATTCCACCATCCAACAGCGGGACGAGTACCGGACCGCTCTGGAGCTCCTGGTGAGACCTAAAATGCTTTATGATTATGCTTAATGGAATATCATGATGCAAATGCTGATTAATCATGACTTCTAACCATGATTTCTAAAATGCAGTGGGCTGAGGGAGCCCAACGAGCCGGACCGGATGCCCCATCATCTTCCTCACAGCCTGCGGGAGGCAGGGCTGAGCAGGAGGCCGATTTTGCTCGAGCAGTTGCCCGGGCCGAGGAGGCGGAGGCCACCCTCACGGAGCGGGTAAGATGCTAAAATGCTCATGCTTATGATTATGCCAAAAAAAAAATGCCTTATGATTAATGCTATGATATGAGATGCAACCTACAGGCGAGGGAGCTAGCAGCAGCAGTGGTCGAGGCCAGTCAGGCGAGGGCAGAGGCAAAGAGAAGCCAGGCTGAGACCGATCGAGCCCGAGCGGAGACATAGCTTGTACGGGCAGAGCTGGCTCGGCTGAGAGCGGAGACCCCGCGACGCTCGGATGATGCAGAGATGGAGCAACTACGGACGGAGTTAGCGCGAGCATGGGCTGAGGTGGAGCAGCTCCGCATCGGGACGGCGGACCTGGATCGCTACCGGACCGAGGCACGGGAGACGCGGCGTCAGATCTTCACACTGAAGATCGAGCTGCGGACACTGGAGCGGACGGTCTGGATGATGGGCCGGGGACCAGAGCGGAGTGCCTCCCAGAGTGGGGCACGGAGGAGTGCTACCCCGAGCGGCTCAGTAGGGGATTTTCTTGTCAGCTCCTCCGCCCAGCGGAGGAATGAGAGGGCGGAGCGGGGACAGCAGGAGGAGAGTGCTTCTATAGCGCCGCCACCCGCGAGGAGACCCGAGGATGGAGAGGATGAGGGTGGTCCGGCGGATAAGCCGACCGAATGATGTATTTTTTTATGTTTTTTTATTATCTCTTGTACAGAACTTGTGGTAGATGGAATGAGATCTTTTTTGGGTTTTCTGTTTGTTTAGTGAATGAAAGGATGTGTGTTTGATTACGCAGGGATGGATGAAATGAATGAATGGATGAATGCGTCATGGGCAGGAATGTGTGTATGAGTTACTTGTGGGAATGTATGTGTGTGAAAAATGAGGTGTACAATGCGAGAGACCGCCAGGTCTAGGCAAGGGCAGAAGGAATAACCATAATTCAACAGTAGAGAAAGTAACGGTCTAGGCTCAGACCGTCATAATCAAACGACGCGCCGGTGAAAGGCCGTTGCTCATAACAGGGGCCCATCCTGGTAGTAGGGCTCCAGGACAAACGACGGCCAACGGCAGGAGCGTCAAAGACAAATAACGGCCAAAGACTAGACCGTTGATCATGGCAGAGCGATGGTTCTCAGGACAACTAGCAGAAAATGCGACGGCCTGCGGGAGACGCGTCAGAGTGAAGCAACGGCCATAACCAGGGCCGTCAGGAAGTGCTTAGCCTAGAAGAGAAAGGACTGAGTGGATGAGAATATAACGGCTCAAGATTCGCGCGTTATAACAAACGACGGTCAGGCCTTAGACCGTTAATCTTCACAGAACATGATTGGGGAACTAAACCCACAGGAAAATGCGACGGCCTATGGTTGGCGCGTTGGAATGAAATAACGGCCTTACGATAGACCGTTAGATTCTGGGTTGTATTCCAAGACGGATTGAGCCGTGAGAACTTAAACCTGAGGTTTAGCCATCTAATCCCTTACTGGAACTTATCCTGATTGAAGATAAAGCTTTCTAATCCGAATCCTATCCTTCCAAAAGCCAAAATCAAGCTTTTAAGACTCAGAAACTCAATCAAAATCGTAGCTTTGCTGAAAACCTCTGCTTTAGGGTTGAAGAACCTCTCCTAAGGGCAGAAATCAAGATGAAGAGGAGCTTGGAGGCGATGATCATGGAAGGGAAGGTCTATACCGGGCCTAAAGCTGCCAGAAAAGAGCACGGAGAGCTACAACGGTTGACATCAATTCCCAAGCACTTAAGCTCCAATGTTCAAAGGGTTGTAAGTCCCTCAACAACACATCCAAGTTCAGAAAATTCTGCACTTTCAATCCGTTTTATGACTTCTTCTTCTCCTTCTTTCTTCAAGCCTCTTCCTGGCCCAAGATGCTACTCTAATCTGAAGTGGGTGGCTCCCATGGTGAAGGCCCTCCCTATAGAAGTTATATCAATCCTTAAAGCGTGGCACCTTCAACCCCTCTTGGTTTTAGGCAAAAATTTCTAGAAACTATCCTTAGATTGGCCAAGTATTTCAGCACTTGTAGAATTGTGGCATCCACAAACTCACACCTTTATCTTCCCTTCCTTCGAAGCAACCGTCCTATTAGAAGAGGTAGAAGCCTTCCTAACCCTTCCTAAGATTAAGGTGGGGGATGAAGACCGGGTTTGCTATACAATAGAGCCCATTGATCCGTCCTTGATCTTGAGTGACTTTATTCATAATCCAAAGGACGTGAGAACCATGATCAGCCCTCACCACATTCACTTGATACCCTTAGCACAATGGATAGTGTCTCATTGTAAAAACAAGTGGGAGAGACATGAAGCAATAGCCAAGGCTGTGGCGGTTTGCTTGTGCGGGGTCTTTCTTTTTACCACGACCGACCACCTCTTAGACATCCAAAATCTTGGTATTATCAGTGGGCTGTGGCGGGGAATGTCTATTTCTCAAGCGGTCCTCTCATACCTCTATGAAGGACTAAGCTCGGCTTGCATAGGAGGTCCTTTGTTTGGTTCCATGATACTCCTTGAGTGCTGGATAGGAGTGAGAGTCAAATTCTTTCCCAAGGAAGACATAACTTCTGCAAGCCGGATCTTCGGGAGCCACCCTCTCTTCTTCATTGGAGGGGCATTTGGATATACTTCTCAGGTGGAGTGCAGGACGGCGGATAAGAAAACTCGGGATGAATGGCGCCTCTTTTTCAACACTTTGCCAATTGACAAGTTCATCATGCGACCAAGAATCCTTCGAAGCACTCTTCTCAAAATACCGCGGCGTCAAGGCCTGGACCTCCAGCTAGTGGGGAATACTACCATGGCGATCTACAACCCGCACCGATACCATCTTCAGATCGGACTACCTCAAACCGGCATTTCTGCACTATCACACTACCCTCCCCTCCTACCTAGGAAGATGGGGACCGAGGAAGATGAACGAGCGGTCCGGAACGCGCTGATCATGTGGGAGATCAGCAAGGTGCGCCCGTGGCAAGCAGAAGTTGAAGAGAACGACGAAGCACGCCGAGATTATGTGAAAGAGTTGAGAAGAATCCGCCCTCTTGTGGATAAGAAATTGAATGTATCTTGATTTTCTTTTTGTTCATGAGAGATGTTATATGTACTTGATCATCAGAGCTTGGTTTACCATGAATTATATTTCATTAAGCTTGCTTGAATGAGATGAAATTGTCTTAGTTGAATGAGCTTGAGTTTCGTGGTTTAAATGACTGGAATGATGTGGACAGGCAGAGCCTTTGGAGATAGGAACGGATATGCAATGGGCCGCCACACGAAAATAACGGTCTTACGACAGGCCGTCAGAATGAGAGTAACAACAGAACCCTGTCTCTGAAGGATATGACGGCTAGGCCTTGAGCCGTTATAAGAAAGTAACGGTATTCTCCAGACCGTTATAGTGATGATTAGTGAAAGAAAGAAGGCCCATGCCTGCATGAAAATAACGGTCGAAGAGGGGGCCGTTATGTGACTGTAACGGTCCTATGTTGGCGCGTTACATACCTTGAACCTGCATAGCTGTGAACTTTTTGCTTTAAATCTTGCCCCTGCATTCTGCACATACGCTTTAAACATGAATCAAGTTAGATCTGTTCTTGGACTCAACCCCTTACCTTTGAAGCAAGTTAGATGATGACCGTTCCTTGATATTCGGTCAAGGGGTGGAGCCTTTATTAAATAGGCGAAAGCATAATGAAAATGCAATGTATGCTATGCACATGATGGTATTTTTGGGAGTTTTGGGAAATATTTAACGTTCTTGGATTTTTAGAGATATCTGTTTTGTTTTGGATTTTTTCAAATATTTGTTGTTTCTGGATTTTGAAATATTTGATATTTTTGGATTTTGAAATATTTGATGTTTTTGGATTTTGAAATATTTGATGTTTTTTGGATTTTTGAAATATCTGATGTTTTTGGATTTTGAAAAACCGGTGCCTCTCAAGCAACGCGAACCCTTCCGTGTTTCAGATTGAGTCCCGAGATTGGCGTGCAGTAGTGTGACAACCCCTGGCCAAGACCTAATTATCATGACGGTGCTTCTACCAATGCCATACCCAGGGTACTCATCTTAGTCCTAAAAAGAAAAAAAGATCATGGGGTAAGCTTAGGCCAGATATGGGAGTTTTTAGGACTTGATTTTCTCACCGCACAACCCTATCAGAGATTTGGTCTGTTGCGCCGGGGCCTTTTTTCGCGTCCGTCATCGAACCTTTGTCCACCCTAGGCATGCATGCGACCGGGCTCATAACGTCCCGCGGGGAACTGTACTGCCACTCTTGTCATGCCTAGATTTCTTTCCTCCTTGGAGTTTTTTTCGGAAATTCAGAATCTGTAGACCTTTGAGATAACGCTTTTGATTTTGTCGTAAAAAGCACTCCTTTTCTTTTCTTTTCCTTTCTTGCTTGTGGCGTCAGGTCATAACGGACTTGCCCCTGTTTGAGACCTCCTCTCGTTAGGGTGTTTGGATTGGTCGTCGCCTCCTTATTCACTCCTTGCCCCTGGATTCAACCGAAGAATGAAGCGGACAGGGACTTCGACTTTCCCCTAAAGCATGGTCAAGGAGAAACGGTGTCTTTTAAACAAGGAGCCCGACCAGGGATGTCGTGTGGTGTGTGATTGCCTTGCTCGGGACCTCTTCTTTTGAAGATAGGAAGGAAGATCTTGCTGCCGGGAAAGCATGTGGTTTAGACTCTAAGGAAAGAAACGCTTAAGATACAACCCATTCCACGGGTGAGAGAGCTCCTCACCTTCCGCATTTATTAAGTGATAAGCATTTCCTGGATAAGCTTCCTTTATTACAAACGGCCCTTCCCAGTTAGGTTGCAATTTAGACCTAGGACCTGCAGACCGAATAAATTTGCGTTTCAAAACAATATCACCCGTCATAAACTTACGTTCAATCACCTTCTTTTGAAAATAACGCGAAACCCTCTTTTGATAAACAGAAACGTGATCGGCCGCATTCATCCTCTTCTCATCCAAGAGTTCCAACTGGACTAGCAACGCCTCCCGACGTTCATCGAGATTAAGTTCCTTATCGAGCTGCACTCTAAGGGAAGGGATTAAGATCTCATATGGGAGCACCGCCTCCATCCCATAGGTCAGGGAATAGGGAGTTTACCCCGTAGGGGTACGAACGGAGGTGCGGTAAGCCCACAGAGCTTCCACCAATCTTTCAGGCCAATCAGAAAATTTATGTGCTTCGCATGTTTTCTTGATGATTTTAAGAAGGGTTTTATTAGTGGCCTCGGCTTGACCGTTGCCTTGAGGATAATATGGAGATGAATGATGCAATGCAATATTGAACTTCTTACATAGGTCCTTAAGCTCTTGGGAGACGAACTGGGGTCCGTTGTCGGTGATGATGCTGCTTGGCACTCCGAACCGCGAGATGATATTCTTCATGATAAAGCGGCACACCGTTGTAGCTTTGATTTCTTCGTACGCCTCGGCTTCGGCCCATTTGGTGAAGTACTCAGTAGCGGTGAGGATGAAGGATTTTTGCTTGATCTGAGAATTAGGATCCCCGAGCGGGCCGACGACGTCAAAAGCCCACATAGAGAATGGCCAAGGAGCAGTCATAGGATGGAGAGACGAAGCTGGAGAGTGAATTTTATCAGCATGGAGTTGGCATTTAAGACACCTCCGGACATAGAGGGAGCAATCTTCCTCTAGAGTGGGCCAATAGTAACCCTGCCTAAGGATCTTCTTCGCTAGAGCCTGGCCATTGACATGACCTCCACACTCACTAGAATGGGCCGCTTCAGCCACTTTCCAAGCTTCTACATCATCCAAACATCTCATGAGCATTCCATTATTAGCGCGCCTATACAGTTCCCCTGCAATGATAGTGTACCTTGCGGCGGCTCTTCTTATTACTTTACGCTGCTCGGCCTTTGCCCCTTCTGGGAATGACCCTTCTTTGCAAAACAACTCGATTTCATGATACCAAGGCAATTCTTCTTCGTCCAGAATCTCCTCTAGCTTTGTTAATGAAACTTCCTTGAGATCTTCCTTCTCAGCTCTTGCCTCTACAGATTTCCTGAGGTTGATGAACCAAGGATCTTGAAGAGAAGGTGCGTCCAATCTCTGGACGACGATGGTCTCAGTACTACGACTGAGAGGGAAAGATAAGGAAGAAGCAAGAGATGCCAAAGCATCAGCTAGAATGTTCAGAGAACGGGGAGTATGGATATAGATCAGCTTATGGAATTGCTTAGCAATGAGCGTGACCAAATCTTGATAAGGCTTGAGCTTAGGGTCACGAGTACGGTAAGTGGACAGAACTTGCCGTAGAATGAGCTGAGAGTCTCCTATGATGTTCAAATAGCGCGCGCCTAGGAGATAGGCGTGCTTCAAGCCGGCTAGGAGAGCCTCATACTCAGCGATGTTGTTGGTAGCAAGAAATCGAAGTTGATAAGCAAAGGGAATGGTTACTCCCTCTGGAGTAAGCAAGACAGCACCGATCCCTTGGCCTTGGGAGTTGAGTGCACCATCGAAGTGCAGAGATCAAAAGGGATGATGAGAAAGGACAGAGAGATGCTCATCAGGGAAATCATCCCGAATAGAATCGGTGTGAGGAATAGGGAGATGTGCAAGATGTTCAGCAATGGCATATCCTTTGACTACCTTCTGAACAACAAAGGTGATGTCGAACTGAGAGAGGAAGCTCTGCCAGCGAGCTAACCTACTAGAAAGGATGGGTTTTTCTAAGAGATAACGGATCGGGTCCATTCTAGAGATCAACCTAACTGGGTGGGCAAGAAAGTAATGTTTAAGCTTCTGAGCTACCCACACTAAGGCAGCACAAGTCTTCTCCATAGCGGTGTACTTGGATTCAACTGGATTAAACAGTCGAGAGAGGTAGTACGCGGCCCGCTCTTTTCCTTCATCATCCACTTGTGCTAAGACTGCCCCTAGGGAGTCCTCAATAACCGAGATGTATAGGATTAGGGATTTCCCAGGGATAGGAGGTTGCAAAACCGGAGGATTGGATAGATACTCTTTGAGGTCCTCATAGGCCTTCTGACAATCTTGATTCCATTCGAACTTGACACCCGCCTTAAGCAACTCATAAAACGGACGACACCTCTGAGAATGCTGAGATATAAATCTTCTAATGAATTGCAGTCTACCAATCAATCCTCAAAGTTCCGTAATGTTCTTTGGCGGAGGCATGTCCATGACGGCCTGTGCTTTATTAGGATCAATCTGGATCCCCCGTTTGCTCACTATGAACCCTAACAACTTCCATGAGGAGACTCCGAATACACACTTCTTTGGATTCATCTTAAGCTTGTACTCCCTGGCTCTCTGTAGCACCTTAGCCAGGATAGAGGGGTGTTCTTCTTTTGTTCTTGACTTCACCAAGATGTCATCCACGTAAGCTTCCATGTATATGTGCATCATGTCGTGGAAAATGGCCATCATCGCCCTTTGATAGGTGGCACCTGCATTTTTCAAACCAAATGGCATAACTACATAACAATACGTGCCCCAGGGCGTGGTGAAGGAAGTTTTCTCTTGGTCTTCCGGTGCGAGACGGATCTGATTATAGCCCGAGTACCCATCCATAAATGACAGAGCTTCATACCCGGCAGTGTTATCCACTAGGACGTCTATATGAGGTAGCGGGAAATCATCTTTGGGACATGCTTTGTTTAGATCCCTGAAGTCAATGCATATGCGCACTTTTCCATCCTTCTTGAGAACAGGGACTATGTTTGCCACCCACTGAGGATATAAAACCACTCTGACGAACCTGGCCTTATATAGTTTGTCGACCTCTTCTTTGATCCTTAAGGCCATGTGGGGGTGAAATCTTCTTGACCGTTGTTTCACAGGTGTTGCCCCTGGTTTAAGCACGAGTCGATGTTCCACTAAGGAGGGGTCAAGACCTGGCATGTCCTCATAAGACCAGGCGAAAGAATCACTATACTCCCTTAATACTTTAATTAGATCTTCTTCTACCTGTGAAGGGAGATCAGCAGAAATAATGATGGGCCTTGGGTCTTCTTCTGTTCCCAAGTTGATTTCCTTTGTAGGTTCATCCACTGCCGTCGACGGCTGGTCGAATCTCTTTAGTCCTTGTGCATATAAGTCGGCAGTGTTATCTACATTGCTGTCTTCATCTATTGGATCCTTCTCATCCAAGACCTCATAGACGCCTAATCCGTCGTCGCTCCATTCCCCTTCTATTCCCTCTTTATCCTCAATCACGATTGCTGTAGCGACGAATTCCGGACATTTCAAAAGAGCATGACACCGCTGAGCTAGATCTTGCAAGAACCTATCAGGAACAGATCGGGAAGGATGCGCAAGCGAGCGCGGTTCAGAATGGGAAGAGTTGGACGACCCAGAACAAGACCCTACTTCTCTAGACCTAACGGACTCTACTCCTCTAGACTCGACGGACCCTAATCCTAACCTAGGGGACAGAAGACCTAGTGGAAGGGGAGGGGCAGGGGACTCGTGCCCTTGGGAGGAGGAGGATGGAGACAGGATAGCGTAATCTTCCACTAAAATCTCCGTTTCAAATTTGACGTTTTTTTTGGAGATCAGCGGAGACTATACAGCAAGATGGAGGAGGTGGGAGCTGCATAGGGAACAGCTCGGGGAAGATGCAATCAAAGAAGGGATCAGAAGAAGAGAACCACATCTCGTGGAGCTGAGCGTTGGGAGGAGGAGGAGTAAACAGAGTGGATAGATCAATGCGTGGACATTTCCCGCAAGCACAAGGAATGAATAGAATCTCCGGTGGATTAATGAAAGATGAATTTATCATGACAGGAGGAAGGCGGGGTATGAACTCCCTTTGTTGAAAGATAGATTGGAAGCGTGAGAGAGACCAAGAACAGACAACTGGAGAGCTCTCCTCCTTCTGTAGATCAACAATAAGCTGCTTCTTCGGCCTCCACTGCATAAGCCGAACTTCTTGTTGCTTCCTCTGACATTCTTCCTCATAAAAGAGCCCCTGCAAGGCCTGACTGTAGTCGAGCATGTCATCATCTGACCCTCTTGGCAAGGGAGGCGGACTGGCAATTGGACAAACTGCATTCCTTTCTTGTTGAACCGGCTTTGGAGCTAATGTGCCAGGCTGGAGAGGCCCTTTGACAAAATGCTGACGATAATCCCAGGTGAGCGGCCCAGAATCACTTATCATAGATAATGCTGTCTCCTTGTAGCCGAGACCTCTCCTACCCATTTTTCTTCCCTTAGGTATAGGCTTAGTCATCCCTTGCAGTTGCGCACCGAGGCCTCTCCCCGGTTGATAGCCCAGTTTCAATATAATGTTCCACCCCTTTGAATCTCGAATCTGCGGCTTTACTTTGACATTAACTGGAGTAGCGACGGGCTTAGGGGATGTGTAAGCCCAAGGAAAGTTCAAATCCAATACCGACAGAACGGGCCGGCTGCTTGGCCAAAGTGTGGGAAGAACCTGCTCTGAAATAGCCTTTACCGACTGTACTGTGGATAAGCTCTTAACTTTGACGACCCTCCCTTGGAAGGGGAATTTAATGCACTGATGTGCGGTGGAGGGCACGGCGCCGAGTGTGTTAATCCAGGGACGACCCAAGATAGCCTTGAACATAGGGTCGATATCAAGAACATAGAATTCCACGGCCATAGTAAGGGGCCCGAGCTCTGCCTGAATGGTGACTACCCCGTGACATGCTCGCCTTGAGTTGTCATACGCTGCTATAGTGGTGGGGGTAGGCCGTAGTAACTCTTCAGATATGTTGCATGCTCGGAGGGTGCTGAGTGGGCAAACATTAATTGAGGCCCCTGTGTCAACCAGCGCTGCTTCAATGTCGACTTTGTTCAGGGTAATTGTTATGCAGAGCGGCATTTGCCGAGCCCCCGGGGGTGCAAGCTCGGTTTCAGAGAACGTGATTGCCGGCCCTTTGGAGATGGTTGCCAGTGCCGTTGGTAGGCTATCAACTGCCATGTCTTCGCTAACCATTACCTTCTGTAGGAAATCCCTCAGTGCATCCTGATGAAGGGTGGACCTTTTGATCAGCTCCAGCACAGATATTTTGGCGGGTACTCGATCCAGATGATGCAGCAAGTCATATTGAGTACCCGGTAAAGGTTCAGTTTCTTCTTGCTCGGCCACCGGCTGAGAGGATTGGGGATTAGAAGTAGTAGCGTAATTCCGATGGAACATCTTCCCGCTCCTCAAAGCACAGTTTGCCGCGGCATCTGAAGATAGTATGATGGGCCCTGCGGGATGGATGAATGGAACAGGTGGTGCGGGGGAGGCGGTTTGGTGGAGCGTAGGGTTGGTGAGGTTAATGGGCGGTGCGCGGATGGTGGGTGAAGAATGGGCGGAAGGCAGGGTGGTGATGAATGTTGATGCGGGTGGAGGGAAGGCTAGCGGATGGGTAAGAATGGGTGAGGGATTGGATGGTGGTGTGATGACGGTGATGGGAGTGGGTGATGGAGGGTACGATGGAATGGAGAGTGGTAGAGGATTTGCTGGAGCGGTTGTGAATGGGAGGACGAGTTGAGAGGGCGTCGGCTGTGCAGGGATGATGAAGGGAGGATTGCGGTGGTTATGGTGGAGGGCCATGACCTGCGGTGTGGCGCCATCATCATCGAAAGACCATCCGGCGTTGGGGGCCGGTGGCTGGACCATGTTTACTTGCGCTGGTGCTGGCGGCTGCTGCTGAGGAGCGGGTGGATGATTCGGCATCGGGTTCTGATGGATGCCCAGGTCTTGTACTTGCTGTGGTTGCTGCTGTGGTGGTGGCTGCTGCGGCTGCGGTGCTTGATGCTGCTGCACTTGCTGCCCCTGCGGCTGCCTTCTCTTTTCTTTAATCTCAACAATGGCCCTATGCATTTCGGCCCAGTCGATTCTCTGCCCCTCATGTAGGTCATACACAAGATCTCGGAACTGAAAACATCCCTCTATGGTATGGCCTGGCTGCCGGTGGAACATACAATACTTAGTCTGATCGACTGCCGGGTTCCAAACAGGCCGTTCCGGAGGAAGTTGGATTGCATTTACAGACATGAGAGCCGAGAAGATATCTGTAAGCGTCTCTGGCAACGGAGGATACTGGGCTCTCCTGGGAGCCGGGCGCTTGCTATTTGGATTGTTGTTGTTGTAGCCGTTGGGTGGAGAGACGTTATGGTATTGTGGTGGTGGTGATGGCTGTTGTGGTGTGGCGAAGGTGTTTTGTGGAATGGTGAAGGCGGGGGGAGGGTTTTGTGGAGTGGCTTGGAAGTTTTGCGGAGCGGCGTTTTGTGAATTGCGGGGGTTTTGGTTGTAGCGGAAAGGTGCGGCCTGGTATGGAAAAGCAACGGCTTGTACTTGCTCATTTGTTTGGACTCCCTCAGTAACCGGCCCTTGTGGTTTCTTGTGGTACTTGGGCTTTTGGTTTTCGAAGAGGGAATGGATAGGGGAGTCCTTGAATTGAGTCTGGATGAAGCGCGCCCGGCTATAGAGTTGATGCATGTTGGCTATGTCATTCATTGCCAGGATGTTGCGGAAGGTCGGGGTGGCATTGGAAATCAGCAGTTTGACCTTCTCTTCCTCCGGAATGTGGCCCGGTACTCTGGCGGCCATTTGTCTCCACCTGTCTGCATAGGTGGCGAACTCTTCATCCGACTTCATCTTCTCGGCCACTAGATCTGTAAACGAATATTCAGGGCCGACCCTGTCTTGGAACCGCTGGATGAATTTATCTTTTACTACCTTGAAACTCTCGGCCTCTTCCAGTGGTAGAGAATAGAACCATTCTAGAGCAACACTGTCCAAAGATCGGCGGAATAAGTACGCCATGAGGCGATCATCATATTGGAACTGCGCCGATTCATAAAGAAAATCCCTCACATGGATGAATGGATTGCTGTTCCCATCGTACTTGCGATAGTTGGGGAGCTCTGATTGCGGAGGGAACCGGATGTTCTGGAAGCTCGGAAGAGGAATATCGGCCAAGGATTGTGGGCCAACCCTTTTCTGGAGAAAGTCGAGTTGTTGCTGCATGGCGGCCCACTTGTCAAGCAAGTCCTGCTCTCGGGAGGGAGCAGGGGTAGTGAAGGATGCTGATTGTATTTGAGGGGCAGACGGAATAGCTGTAGCAACAGGCGGGAGCCCGTAAGAAGGAGTGGAAGGATAGACAGTGGAAATAGGCGGCCCGTAAGAAGGATATTGGGCCTGAGATAGTCCCGGATTAGAATGATTTTGGGTCACCCCTTGCTGAGGGCGTAAGAAATCGGAAGGGTTCATAAGGAGCTGTGAAGCTACCGAACCAGAGTTGTGATGATCCACCTGGACAAAGGAAGGGATGGGTGACTTCCCTTTGTCGAAAGATTGATGGGCTGAATTAGAAGATTGGCTCATCTCCATACCAGCGAAAGTGATGGTCCGGGGTTGGACCGGAGTGAGATCAATTGGAGTGGGCTGAACGGACGGCCCAATAATGGAAGGATTAGATTGACCTTGGATAGTGGCCGAGGGAGAAGTATTGGACCCTTGCATAGCTTGATATAAAACTTGGAGTTGGGTCGGATCCAATTGGGCCATCATATGAAGGACGGAGCCCGCGGAAGGAGTAGAGAGAGAAGGGGTACCTTGACTACCTTCCATAGAGGTGGATGACGGGAGAGGGGCAGTCCCCTCTCCAGAGGAAAATGTAATAACCCTAGGGGGGTTTTCAAGGAGCCCTTGAGGAAGAGAGTCCTCTTGGGAGCGAGGAGGATTGAAGGATGCCATGGTGGACTCGAAGAGGGGATTAGAATAGAACGTGAAGAAGGAACCGACTTGAGAAGATGATTCAGACGGACGAAAACAACTCCACATGCAACGGACAACCTTGACAATGCGAAAACAACCAACACAAAAAGCACTCAATAAGCAACCAAACTTAGGTGATTCTAACAAGATGTAAGTGATAAAAGACGAAGACACTCAAAGATCAACCAAGTTGTTTAGGATGATGCAACAAGGTTCTTATGATTTCTCCTTTGGAACTTTAGTGAATTGATTGATATGTGCTCTCAACAATGGGTTCCTAGTAGGAGATGGATATGGGACTTGGTTTGACTCTAAGTGTAACCACTCCTTCACTTATGCAACCCTAGACACGGGGTGGGAAAGGTACAACCAGCCCGGCGTCCGTGTGGGAATCCACGGCTCGCGGGGACTTACGGAGGTCCCTGCTGTGATTTCCTAGTCGGCCCCAAGGAATATGGAGACGAGAGGTCCTCACAACAAGGTAGGAAAATGCAATCTAATGTATGAAAAGATGAATGACCCTATGTGCACCGGAGTGCATGCAAAGTCTAGCCTAGAATCTAACAATCAATGGTGCACACAATGATATGGAGATATGAGCAAAGCAAGAAGGAGGTCAAGTATCACCCAAGCAATAAATCACAGCAAAAACTGCGGAAATAAATGCACCTCGGATGTGTACCTGCCAGGCGAATAACGGTCGAAGGACCCTGCGTCAGAGCACAATAACGGTCAAAGGCCGGACCGCCAGATAATATATAACGCAGGGGGATGAGGCCGTCGGATGAGCCAGGGAACCAAAACCAGACAGAAGTAACCGGAAAGCCCGTGGAAGCTCACACAGCAGAACCAAAGCGGCGGTCTAATGCCCCTGCGTCAGAGGACTGTGACGCGGGGACACCTGGCCGTCAGAGAACTCAGAAAACCAGAATGAGCAGTAATCAAAGGGGAAACCAAAGACAACTCAACAAGCAGATGATGGCAAGTTTAAACAAGAATCAAAAGCACGATTGGCACAAGCTGTCCCACCGTGATCGCCAAAAAATTATCTGTTGATATTTATTTGTCTATCTTCTATCTTTTATTTGAGGTTTGGGGAGTGGTATGGTAAGATAACAAACAAACAATCAAAGATCTACTCAAACCTATGAACATGTGATCATGAACCTAGGCAATCATAGCTAGCTCTAGCATGGGCATGCTATCTCAATCAAACTACGCTAAGGAAGAGGAAAACACACGCCAGGGCGCGGAGCAAGGAATAAATAAAAACACACCGTGAAGGTGGAACAAGCAAGGAAAATAGAAAGATATAACGAAGAAGACAGCTAATGCCCAATACCAAGGAAAGATGTGATCGCCACCAAAGTAAAAACAAGTCAAACAAACCTTAATATACCTTGGAAATAGGTGGATGAAACACCCGCCCACGGGAGAGAAAACCAGAGAAAGCCTGCAGATTAACTTAGAAGTAACGGCCAGAACCCCGTGCGTCGCTTGGAAGTGACGGCCACACGATAGACCGCCGGAAGAGAGTGACGCGCCTACGCAAGACCGTCAGATAACCTGCAGTAACAAAGCTTGAATTCTTTTAACTCCAACTCTTCCAGCCGGCTAGAAGACCTGGGCCTCGTGTCAATGAACCTGTAAACCTGCCAAAGATGTAGAAAGACCAAACACAACAACCTCAATTAGTCCTTTTCACAAGCATAGCATCAATTCTCAAAGGACTTAACATCATCAAAAGGAAAGGGGATTACCGGGGAGTTTTTGGTTTTTTAACCCCTCTGGGTGTTTTAAAAGTTTGGGAAGATGTTTATATGCCTAGAGGACAGTGAAAAACGTGGAGAAGGAGGAGGGATAATGCTTTGATTGAGGAAAAACCAGGGAAGAACTCAAGCATGCAATGATGAACTTGAAAGACCAAAACCAAAGTACTCCCTTGATTATGAGATGGAGGGACGTGGGAAGCAGTTCCTCTTGGATGAAGATGGCTCCTGAGTTTGGCAGCACTTCGTCGTGAATTCCAAATCTTCCTCCTCGGGCCATGAAGTCAAGGGCTCTATTTATAGACCCTCAAACTCTCAGGTCGAGCAGAGGATAATTCAGCGAGATAAAGGGATAACTCTTAGCAAATCCTCGAAGATAATATCACCAAGAGCCCATAGGATCGAACGGGAGGTCCTGAGGATCAGATTTGAAAGAGATATCGTCAATCCAAAACCCTTATCTCGACCACGGAGTAGCAAAGAAAAGGCATGAACTGCCAGGACTCTCTGGAGGAAGTAACGGCTGCACGACAGACCGCCACTTGGAAGTAACGCATCAAGGATCGTCCGTTACTATCAACCTTATCCCTAAAAGATAAGATCGACAGGAAGAAGACCCAACAAGTTGGACTCTTCAAGGAAGCAACGGCCAAGGCATAGGGCGTCAGAATGAAACAACGGCTGCATGACAGACCGTTATTATCAACGTGGAATCAAAAGGATAAGCTTTTCAACGAGGCCTTAAGCCTTAAGACTCTTCAAAGAGTAACGGTCCAGATCCCATCCGTCAGAATGAAACAACGCGTCGGGTTCGGACCGTTATTACCATTGAGTTTCAAAACTAGCAATAAAGGGTTGCTAAGATTTATTCAATGAAGCGCCACCAGGAGCCAATTCTTAATCCAGGAATTAAGACCCAAGAAACAGGCCTCAACTGATCAAGAGACTTAATGAAGAGTGAACAACTTGGAGCATCATATAAAATGAAATAGGGAGATGACCCGACTTTTTGGGTATAAAACGGGTGTCAACAGACATCTTAGTATGAGGGAAGAACTCTAGAGCACTGAGATATGTAGATGATGTCTTAACTTCAGGGGGAGTTAAAGTGATAATTATTGTTGAGTATGAGATATGTTCTGAATAGCTCTATGATATGCTAATGGTAGGAGATCTATAATTCTTATGATATTTGAATTTAAGAACTTTTGAACCCAATAATGCACTATGTATGGAACAAAGGCTGAACTTTTTAATAAAACCAGGACCTTATCATCTCTCGAACCTTATTGCTCAAAAGTAAAGAAACCAATGTGTGCAGAGGAATTTAATATTTGTATTGATAATGAACTCAGAAATTGTTTATAAACGCTGAAGATGCAATATATTACACATGTAATAAAATGCAGAGCAATGGTAGTTATTCACTGAGAAACAAGCCCTATGCACCAAAGAAGTGCTGAAGAGCAAGTCATGAGGTGCACTACTATCTCTGTGTTCAAGTGAAAAAAAAAAATTATTCCAGAGCAATGGTAACTATTAACTGAGAAACTACCTTCATGCACCTATGAAGTGGTGATAGGCATGTCATGACGTCAGTTGCCAACTCTGGTTCGTATATGCAGAATAGTTTGCTATGCTGAGTAACCGGGGACTCGGGTGTCTGATAAACATGTGTACTCGTGTCAAAAGGCTAGCTATACTTGACTGCAAATGAAAAAGTAAAAATAAGTTGAAAATGTTGAAAATGTGAAAATATTCAAAACTTGTGAGTATGTTTGATCTGAAGCTCCTTATTCAACTAAGTCTATCATCAATGCCAGTTAGATTTCTCTCTCTCTGAAAGGCTTCTTAAAATTGATAGATATAAGGGACAGATATGAAAATGGTTCTAGTGTAAAAAGAGTTCCACTTTTTCTCCAGATAGGTGGCTTTAGTGGTTCATGGTTTTTAATTCGATGTTTTAAGATTATTTCCTCTCTTTATCATTAAATGAATTGGAGCCTATTTACATACATCTCTTTCATGGGAACTTGATCTGCAACTCTTAAATTCTTGAATATAAGCATGTCAACTCATTATCTTAGTATCTTAAGAAAATTCCTTGAACGGATGTCCTTCTGGCTACTTATCTTGTTTCTTCTGTTCATATCTGCCTCACTGCGTAGACGCAATGTCCCTTGGCGTCCACGCATTACTTCTAATACAACCTTCCTCACAATCCGGTTCACCGACTTGAACCGGCTGAACCGTTCACTAAAAGGGTTTTCATAGCTTCTTTAAAAGCATAGCTTGACCACTGCTCGTCTCCACTCCCTTCAAAAACCCTTGGTCATTCCACCTTCCGTGTTCTCCAAAACCCTCACAGCTTTTTCCCTGTTCCATTCACCTCGCTGCCATGGCTCCTCAGACATCTGCTACAAAGGGGAAGAAGAGGGCAGAGGAACCTCCCAGACATTCAGCATCAGCCGAAGGCATAATGGAGCCCAGCTCCGTAGCTGATCACGATAAAGGGAAGAGGAAGGAGACGCGTCCCCGCAATCCTAGTCCGCCAACCAAAAAGCAGAAGGCATCTGATGTCAGGAAAGAAAAGAAGGGTTCATCTTTAGGCTCTGCAACAGGTCAGAAAGGTGCGGACAGATCTCTTCCAGTCACAGCAGAAGAACCTCTGAAAGTTCTCATCTCCCGGTATGTTGATGCTACCGACCATGAGATGCTTGCAGTTTTTCCGGAACTGTTTCCGACCTTAGACTATCAGGGCTGGTGGTCATTTGTCACAAACCATAAGGTCTATTATCCTACCCTGGTCAGAGAGTTCTACAAAAATTTGAAATATGAACCACAAGTTCCAAAACTTACATCATCTGTCAAGAATGTCTGTTTCGAACTAACAAATAAGCTGTTTGCCCGAGCCTGGAAAATCCCCAAAAATGGAGTTCAGCTGCATGATTTTGAGTACGATGAGCACGATGCTTTTGCGCTCCTGACTGACAAACCCAGTGACCATTCCGATGTCAGGGAAACCTATCTAGCCAGTCTCAAAGCCAATCAATTCCCTCCTTTGAATAGACTGCTCCACCACATTTGCACTTCAATGATCACACCACAGAGCAGTGGTAGAGAAAGGGTGACTGAGATGCAAAGGTTTCTACTTTACTATATGCTGAAGAGAATACAGATTTCCTTGTCTGATGTAGTGATTCAAACTATGGGGTCTTGTCTCACACAGTCCAGAACACTTCCTTTTGCTGCTCCATTAACTGCCATTTTTAGAAAAGTGGGTGTCGACTTTGGTTCTGAGAAGAAAATAATCATTCCTCAAGGGAATGTTTACACCCTTACTTACATTCAGAAGTTTATGGGTTTTAAAGTCATTGATGGTAAGCCAGTTAGAATTCTTCCCAGTCAGAAAACAGCTCCATCAGAAACAGGTCAGGCATCAAGAACAGCCACTATGGATGAAAGTCAAGTGAACAGGACAGAGATACAGATTCCATCAGATGTGAGAGAAGAAAGACCAGAGGTTGAGGACACATTTGCTAGATCATCTAGCCTTCAGTTGGAAACTGGGGAACCCAGTGGTTCTGCACCTACAATGGAACCCCTTATAACTGGAACCATTGATGTTTATAGGAGACCTTCTCCAACTTATGATGCAGCTCCACCCCCAGCAACTATTGAAGAAATGTTAGTGAACATGACTATGATGATGCAGCGTCAGGATGCCAAGATGGACAAATTAATGGAATTCACAAATTACCATCTCAACAAACTGACTACTAGGATTATACAATTCGAAGTTTCTGTTTTATCTGAGTGGCAAAAATTCTTACTCTCCAAGATGATTTCTGACCAAGCTACAAGGACAGTCCTTCAGCACATATCATCTCTACTTGACAAACTAGCCACTTTGATGGCAGAAATGCACAGCCAACAAGCTACACCTTTTTCATCCTTTGCCAAGATTACTGATCTGTGCTATGATGTGAGGATAGCAGTTGAAACCATCAAGAGTCCTGTCAATGCACTTCCCCAATGCCTCAAAGTTGTGTTAGAGAAGATTGACAAAGTGACTGCAACAATTCAGTCACTTGGAGACAAGTTTCACAATAAGGAATCTGTCACAGCTGATCTCTCTTCTGCCATTGACAGTGTACGCACAACTCTAAGTCACCAGCTGGGCGAAATCTCTCAGGATATCAGGAATATACTGGCCAGAGATCAATCTGCCTCAGGACAACAGTTTCATCAGCCACCTCAAGGGCAATCCTCTCGTCAGCAACAAACACCTTCTTCTGCCAGAAAATTCAATCGTTACTTTCCATAGCTCTTCCACATCTACTCCCCTTCCTGATGATGTCAAAGGGGGAGGAGAATTATGAAGTCTGGAATCTAAACTAGAGTTCATTGCATCTAGAGTTCATTGCATCTGCATTAATCCTGCTGACTAACTATATGTTTTCTTCTTTTTGTCTGGTTCAATGATGTACTTGAACTTGAATGGACGACAAAATTAATGCTCAATTCAGTCAATGAATAGATTTCTTGTTAATCTAAAGCTCCTTGCTTGATATGAATAACCATGGTTGTTTAGATGCAATGGCATTAATGGCATTCACCTCATAGTTGCCATCATCAAAAAGGGGGAGATTGTTGTGCCCCTGGTTTTGATGATGACAACCATGAGATATGAATGATGTGTTCAATTCAGTGATGACTTGAATTTTCATTCAATAATACTTTCACTTAATTTTCATTCTTGTTGCTAGAAAGGAACAGGGTCGACGCTGGGAGCTTAAAGCGTCCACGCATCAGTTGAAGAAGCCTTCACTGATATCCAATGTTAACTCCACGAAGCAGAGACTCACACAAGTTATTTCACTGCGTCAACGCATTCATCAAGTGGCGTCGACGCAGCAGTTACAAAGGAAGAGCCAATGGCTTACTGGATTACTCTGGTGCGTCAACGCATTCATCAAGTGGCGTCGACGCAGCAGGTTGATGGATCGACAAAGTGACCAGAGGGTAAACGCAGTTGCATAATGCGTCAACGCATTCCACACGAAACGTGAGAGGGCTGAAGCCATCTAAGTTCAGATGCTGGAACACCAATGCGTCAACGCAGCATGCTGAGAGCGTCGACGCATCATGTTTATCTGTTGAAGCCTTGATCACTGGATCACCGATGCGTCAACGCAGCAGGTTGATGGAGTCAACGCAGCAGACTTGAGATTTGCTGTAGAATGTCCTTGAAGGCTGCGTCAACCCTTTGGAGCAAGTGAGTTGACGCCACCTGACTCTAGCTGCTGACGCGTGGGACAAGTATTGGGCAGGAAATGTGGAAGACACACGCCCTAGCCGCTACTGGTATATATTGGAGCCTTCGTCTTCTGATGGAGGCTGATCGAAGAAAAAGCCTGGAGAGCAGAAAGCCCTTCGATCCACAAAAAGAGAAGAAGAAGAAATAGAAGAAGAGTGAGCCGGCAAGAAGAAAAAGAGTTGAAGAGAAGAAGGAGAGAACAGCGTGAGAGAAAAGGAGAGCAGAAGAGAAAGAAAGAGAGAAGGAGCAGAACAGAAAGAGTGCGTGAGATGAGAAGAAGAAAGAAGAGGAAGAAAAGAAGAAGAGGAGAGAAGTCTATTGAAGACCTGTTCAGTCTGTTCGTGGATCAAATCCAGAATGACTATTGTGATTCATTTCCAACTTTCGTTGCTGTGCTTTTCATGTTTCTTATTTTTTTTTATATACTCCTATTGCTATTGTTCTTCCGATCCTCTGGACTAAGGTTGGGTTCCTCCTGGTGGGTCAGGAGAAGGGAGATCTGATCTCCGGTTTGCAAGCAGCAGGGGGGCTGCTTGTGGGTTCCCTCCGGGCTAGGAGGAAGAGAGGCTAGGCCTCTGGTGGATTGCTAGTAGCAGAGTGCTACTGGCTGGTTCACTGGTAGCGTGGCTGCTACTAGTGGGGTTCCCTCTTGGTATAGAGGAAGAGAGACGTGAGTCTCTGGTTTCTAGTGACCGTGGGTTGCTAGAGGTTCCCTCCGTGTAGGAGGAAGAGGGGAGATTGTTCCCCTGGGTAAGCTGTGTATCAGCGTCTGTTGGCAAGCTGTGTTGCCCAGCTGTTAGTGAAGCCACACTCGGTTTGAGTGTGGGGTGGATGTAGGTCCGTGGACCGAACCACATAAAAATCTCTGTGCAGTGGTTGGTTGCTCCATATCTCCTATCTACTTCACAGGTTACATTGCATTCTCGTTTATATCTGTGCTACTTCCGCTAGTTGTTTATTTGGGCGCAGGTTACGTATTTGATCTTTGGTTTAAAAGGATATTCTACCTGTTCTTCAGATTGGTTGTCTTGCTTTGTTAGAGTTCTAGTTTTATTATTGAGCCGAAAAGTTTTTAAGGGTGGGATTCATTCACCCCCCTCTAAATCCTCCGCACCGATCCTAACAAAAGATTCCTCAAGTTGATAGAGCCCCAAGTCACCTTGAAGTGAGCACCGGGGACTTCGCCTCAGGAGAGTCGGAATGAACCCGCAACCAATCGGCAGCGCGACCAAGCCTGCCCAATGATCCGGCATCGACCTCGTCATGCTGCTACCCTACATCCATCGCCCGACCAAGGACGACGGTCTACCCAATGACTCTCCTAAGGAGGAAGAACGTCCTCGGCCGTCCACAACAAGGGGCCGAAGGTTCTGTCAGCAGAAGGCCCCGATCACCTGACACGGGTTCGACTTCTCGCTATAGTAGGCCCGTTAGTGGCCGATTGATCGCCATTCAAGGCGGAATTATCCCGGATGCAATGCCATCCCGCAAGGAAGCTTCGAGCATGAGTCCATCTCAACCAGAAGCACAAATCACAGTGCCGAAGGCTGTGCCAGCAGGACACCCGTGTGCTCGGGCCAGACACGCGCGAAGTTCTGATTAAGGCCATTCATCATATCGAGAGCTTCGTCAACACCCCGTCATGGTTTTTCAAGGGCCAGGGTGAGAGGAACAGTCAACGGGAGCTTCCGGAATCATCCCCGGACCCATCGGCCGACCCGCGCCGAGCAAACAAGTTAAAACGGCGCGTGAAGGGTCATCGGCGCCGCTTAATACGGCGCCACCAAATCCGACGCTCCCATCCAATCGGGGACTTGTTCCCGGCGCCGTTTAATCCAACGCGCCCCCTTCCCAGGGCGCCGGATTAATGAGGTATACATATACCCTGCCTTCGAACAGAAAGAGGGAGGGGAGGAGGAATCAGGAAAAGAAAAGAAAAGATAGAAGATAGCCAATACGAGGGGAAGGGTTGTTGGTTCGAGAGAAAAACCTTGGGGGGAGAAGTAGGGTTTCCCATTAAAGGTTCTCGCCGTCGTCTTCCTTGTCTACTCGTCTGAATATCTCCGGAGCCGAAGAAGAGAAGTCGGTGATCCGATACCCTGTTCTGGAGAAAGAGTCTAGGTGGGTCTACGTGGTTTTCTTCCGGTCGATTCCCCTTTTTCTTCGTTGGTTTTCTCCCCATGATACAATGTAAGTGAGAGAGGGGAGGGGCGATGATACGAGCCTGACCTCCCCTCCCTCACCATCGCCTCTGCCTATTCTCTTTATCTGGGATGATCTTCTTCTATTAATGTAAACGGCGGCCGAGCGACAACGCCGGCACTGGAATATATGCTGTGTGTGTATATCTGCCCGTATTGTTCATCGAATGAATGGAATGCGTTGATGCCCGATGCTGTATCCATCTTTCATGCTTTCTCTCTAATTTCTCTTCAGATGTGCATTTAATGTTTCCCGGCGTGCATAGTTCCCGGATCCCTTTTTCCCTATGCTGGATATGCCCCTGGGCTATATGAATCGTTCCCCCCTCCCCGGGGTTCTCTCTCTATTCCAATGTGATGGTCGGGCTCTGCACCATGTGTGCCACGGGTTTTGTGATCGGAGATGCACTCGTGTGCGTATCTCTGCTCATCTCCGTCTAGGGAGCAGACCCTTCGCCGCCCCTGTGCCTTTCCTCATAGGCTAGACGGGAGGGGAAGATCGCTTCTGTCATTCCTTCTTCATCCTGGGACGAGCCCCTGTCAGTTTTTCTGAACATGATGTATATATATATCCCGTCCCCAAATCTTTACGCTAATCATATAGCATGCCAGTATTAATTTATCTATCCTGCGGGCTTTACTGTTCTAATATGTGTCTAGCAATTTGGTTGCCCACTTGTCGTCAGACGATGTCTTGCGTCGCCCTTTCCACTTCGCATCTTAACAGGAGTCTGCTCTGTAGCATCGCTCCAGCACCCAGAGAGGGGGATATTCCCCCAATCTTCTATGTTAGTCACTCGATCGACAGGGGAGGCTCATCCGTTGATGACGAGTATCCCTCCTAGCCATTGAGTGCACAGTGATGGGGCTAAGCCCTACAGTTCAAATCCACGGTTCTTAATGGACCTCGTGGTGGCCGCGGGTTGTGTGCCCCTTGTAGGCTAGCCCTCGGGGTTTCATTCCCTCTGTCGGTCGTCCCGATTCGAGTGTTGTGGTGACTCGGGTCAAGTGCCCCTTGCAGGCTAGCCCTCGGTGTTTTCGCTCCCATAATGAGTCACCTCATTCGCTCACTGTCGCCCACAGATTCGGTGCCCCTAGCATGTTAGGCCTCGGGGTCTTCCTCTCCGTCCGGGTTTGTCATCCGCCGTTGCGCCACCCGGCCCTCAGGGGTTGCTCCGCCACGTGAGTACTCCCCGCTTCTCCCCGACAATCCTCCGGGATGGGGAGATGCTGCCAAAATTTCAGCTCGAACGAGTCTGACTCGGAACAATCGCCGCACTCGAGTATGAACCTCGCGCGAACCTGTGACTCGGCTCCCGGATGCCCAGGGGTCGATCCTTTGAATAAATGACTTAAATAAACTTTCAAAGTTTCCTAAAGTATTTTAATAAACCCAAAAAAAAAATGAATAAAATCTCGGTTTTCGCGAGATCAGGCTAGACCAGCGCCATTTATATACGGCGCACCTTAAAACGGCGCGCCTTAAAATGGCGCGCCCTTTCTGGCGCGCTTCTTCCCGGCGCGCCCCAATCAAGCCACGCCGTTTTAACTTCCCTCTTGCACCTACGGTTTCCCATGCCGTTTTAAGTCCTATACCTATGTTTCCTGGCGCCGTTTCTGATCGTTTTGCTGTCTAAATCCCTGGCTCGCCCCCGGGGCAATCCTGGCCTCCCATGGTCGAGATTGGCAGCCCCAATTAGCAGTAGATTGAATAAGGTAAGGTCTGTTTATGCCCTGAATAACCTTTCTATCATGTTCGCTATCATACGTATTAGCACTTTGCTTTCGTGATCACCTTTTGTGTTACCATTTTCCTCGCTGGCGGGGCTTAATAAATATGACAGAGCTCTGCTTACCTTCATAATTCTGTATCATGCTTAGCATAGTTATCATCATCATGCATGCATGCTTGCATTGACCCTCGGGTATATCAATGGCGTCGACAGAGGGTCAGGTTACGCCCGATCGGAAGTCTCTGCTATGCGCGATGGTGGTCTCCAGGCCTACGCCCTCCGCCACGTACCAAGGGTCTCCAGTTCAACGAACCATGTCTCTCCTACATGATAGATAGATGCATCTCGCATGATTCCGTCATGTTCATAAACATCGCATCCTTTATTCCGGCCTCGACAGCCTATTATCTCGGCAATTAATCAAAGGTGTTCCCTCCTCATGGGTGATGTAATTAACGTCATAGCCTTTATGGTATGGCGGACTGCTGGTCCCGACCGAACCTCACTTTCGCCCGACACGGGTCAGAATGAGCCGATAATAAACTTGTCACTCACGTGACTGGCACGCCCACATCGTCAATCAGTCAGTTATCTACTAGTTAGTTAATTGGTTGATCGACACGTGAAATAAGATGTATTTATATATGTATACACACACACACACACACACACACACACACACACATATATATATATATAATAAAATAATAAGAAGATAAAAAAAGATCGCGAACAACCTTATGTACAGAATGCATGAAACGTGCACCAACCTTCATTAAGGAACAGTCGCATGCATCGACCTTATGTATGTATACGGCAAAATGTGCATTGACCTTATATAAAGTATGCTCTGACTTCTGCATGCGAAAGATAAGACATGCGCCGACCTTTGCATACTCAATGCACAACGTACAAACTATGCAATGACCCTAGTGTGACTAAGGCGGACGTGCACTGACTATATGCAAAACCTGCACCGACTATGTGCTCAAGCAAACGTGCACCGACTATATGCAAAACCTGCACCGACCTCTTTTATGCTTAATACAGATGGTAACTAGCATAGACCTTGGCTGTGTAAGAGCACAACTAGCACCGACCTTACTTTAGTTGAATCAAGACATGCACAGACTCTAGTGTTCAAGCCAAAACATGCACCGACTTCCACTATACATGGGTATGCACCGACCTTGAGCCTTGACCCCTACACCGACCCTATATGCTAGACACTCTGTGCTAGCATCGACCTTACCTTATAAAACTTGATGCTAACAACGACCTTATGAATGTACCGACCAAGTGTTTGACGAAATGTCATACACATAGAAATGACCTGCACATAAGGTATTTGATGAAATCCCTTACACACAGATAGACTTTATGCAAATGCATACTTCATCATCATTCAATCTTTCATGCATAGATATGATGACTTATAGTGTTTGCTATCATCAAAGCCACAGGGACACAACAGACCCGTCGGTGAAACCCATCTAGCAACGCAAAAGAAAGCATGCCCCAGAGAAGAAGACGATTATCAAAGAGTGATGCGGGACGGGACGCGACTCGACCGATTTTATGCAAACCTGGGACTCTAGCTCGCGACTCGTCCCTGGCGTGGGAAATGTGCGGATGTGCGCGGTTGAGAAACCGGCAATGAGTCAAGGGTATTTGGCTCTTCCGTGCTCGGATCGAGTCACGGGACGGGTCTCGCACTCACTCTCGCAGTGGTGATTAAAATTGAACGAGCTAATTTCCTATCACTCTAGCAGTGGCATATAAATATATACGATGAAAGCAAATGCCAAAGTGGGGAGCGGACACGATACCTCCACGCCTCGGGCGTGGGGAAGGCGACCCCGGCCAAGACTCATACTCCCGGTACAAACAATTATCAATAATTTACAGAAATGAATTTCATTGCCCACTCCATGTAGGGAGGTAAAGGGCTACACGTGGGACCCAGGAGTAGCAAACTCGGGTTGACGGGCAGCAAGCTGGAAGGGCTATCGGGCCGAAGGCGGGCTGCTCGTCTAACTCGGTACTATTCTGACTTGCTAGATAGCAAGCGAACTCGGCTGCTGGGACGACGCCTTCCGGATGACTTCTGGTCGAGGTGGCTGGCTGGGACGCCGGTGGAGTCCTTCTCTTTGATCGTTGAACTCGGCGGTGGCCGAATCTGAGCTGGCGTATTTTCCAGGGAATTATCCGGCGGACTGCTCTTGCTGGCCTGACTCAGAACAGATCTACGCGCCTCCATGAAAACAATTGTTGCGCCCAGATCCGAAGGCGGATCGAGGCGAGATCAAGGCCGTTTAACAAAGGACTCAAAGGAATGCAACATAAATTAATTTCACATCCATCCAGTAAACGGAATGGAAATGAAAACCACTGTGGCACAGTTGTTTTTGCCGGGTCAGATTACAGACAGCCATGACAGACAAGGAACTGCATGAGAATGGCCTTTAACCAATAGGGAAGGGGTGGATCTGGATTTTGGGGATTTTATGGTGGATAGAGGGAGATGTATGGGAGGTGCTCAAATTTTTTGGGATTTTTTTGAAGTGGTTTAAGTGGTGGGAAAAATGGAAGAACAGGACACTGCCTTGCAGATCTGCAAACTGGAAGATTACGCGGGTGGAACTAAATGATTGGGAAAAATAGCAAACGGTGGCGGATTGGCACATAATTTAAAATAGGAGGAGGTAACAATAAGGGGGATGATATCTCAAAATTTCAAGGTCATCAGATTCACGTATTGGGAGGACCAACCTATTCTTTGGGCTTCAATTCTGCAGGTCGTAGATCTGGACAGCAGGAGGAAGATGGAGTAGTGGCGGCTCGATGGCAGTTCCAATGGCGGCAGCGGCGGTGGCTGGCAACCACACCCAGAGGGGAAGATAGAACTTGGAATCCACCAAGTTTTAGGGCATCCACCCTAGAAACCACAACAATCTAGTTGCAAGAGGGAGAGGGAGAGAGGGGGCGCCCAAGGGCTCTTGGATTTTCCAACAATGCTTTTATATGAAATGGAAACCCTAGACAAATGACCAAGACTACCCTCAAATCTAGGGTTAGGGAGGGGTACATAGGGGATGTGAATTCTACCATGTGGTCATAGAAAAAAAAATGCCATAAGGAGACAAAGAAGGGGGCACCACCCTTTTAAAGGTGTAAAATATGAATTTTCCTCCTTGGTCCAAGTCCAACTTGGACCATGGACCAGCCCCTAGGGACCCTAGCACCTAGGTGGTCCAATGGGAGAGAAGGTGGGGTGGGCCGCGGGACTTACGTGGTCTTTTACAAAGAAACCCAATAAAAACGCAAAACAAGCAGACATTACACACCAAATACAATATTACAAATACACATTCCAGACATTTAATGGAATAGCCCCGATGCCCCATCAATTCTCCCCGGGTGGGAATAACTCAACCCCGTCGAGTAAGGGGTACGCCTGCTCGCTCTTGTGGGTCTCGTTCCATCGTCCATAGCTTGGCCCAAGTGATCAGATGTGGGTCGTGCTCTCCACCGTACCGGGTAGGTGGGTACGCTCGACTCCTAGTAATAGTGACATGCTGATCCCGTATATGTTCATATGCACACTGCTGTGGGAATGAGGCTAGTGGTGGACACTCCGGGGTGGGGTCTCTCACAAGGGGAGGAGATGGCTCAAAGACTCACTAGGAAACACCGTTGCGTCCCTATATGTGACTGGATCCGAGACATATAAAGGTAGAGTTGATCCCCTATTCGTTAGGTAAGTCCACAACGTACTCATGAGATCCGACTTGCCTCACACTCGAAAGGGACTGACATCGCGAGCTGACATTAGACTGACTGGACTCGACACATGCAGACTCTCACAGACTGTATGACACAAAGACTTACACACATGACCCTAGAGTCATACGTAATGCGATATACTGGCTACTGAGGATCTTGGAGGTCTGGTGGATTCCCCTGGACATCGTCCTCCTCACGAAAGAACTCGTCAGCTAATTCCTACTCGGCCTCATAGCTGACAGACACAAGCCCCAAAGTTGCGGCTTCTCCGACTCGCGTGTCCCCAATGACTAGAGATGTACGGGTGGGACAGTGGCTTGGAATGTGGCCAAACTCATGGAAGCGATAGTGATGGGATCATGAAGCAACTTGGGAAACTATCAAACTATATTTGCTATTTTTAGTGTTTTGTGAGCCATATTAGTGGGCCTAGATGTGTGTTTTCTTTTGTAGTGGAAATAAAATATCCACATCATGTGATAGTCTTTTTTAAGTGTCTTTTAGTTTTCCCACTAGAGATATAATGAGTCTTAGGTGTTAGGTGTTAGTTGAAGTTTAAAGAGTGTCTTTTGATTTTCTTTGTGTAGTCTATAAAGGTGATATGTAACCTCTCTTTAGAGAAATGAAGTGTTTTAGAATTTTTGGAAAAACCACTCTCTTGTAAGGTGCGAAGCCTTGCTTGCTTGTGTTCTCCGAGAAGGAGATGGGGTGAGATGCCCCTATCCTATGGGTGAGAAGCCTTTGGTCGTGAGAAGCGGCCCCTATCCTTTCCCCCTCCCACTGTCGCGGTTTCACCATCTTCCCCTTCCACCTTTCCGATAGTGCCTCCTCGTCGACCACTATCATCCACCTCCGGTTGAGCCTCCGCTAATAGCCACTACCCCCCCTCCTCAGCCCTCTCTCACCCCTTCAAACCCCCACCTGCCCTCCCACTCACTTCCCCTTCTATGCACATCTACACTTCTCTAAACCAGCATCCCACCACCACGTCCACCACCCACAGCCATGGCAGCTCCATGCAAAGCTAGATGCCATCACCGGCAATACAATCTACCGTCGCCATCGCTTTCTCTGTGTCCATGCACGTGAGCTCACCACCAAGCAGTCCGGCAGCACCATGCAGACTCGATCCTCCCCTCCGGCAGCGGCTGCACAACTTGTGAAGAGCACATCGACTGCCGTCGTCGACGGGGAAACCATCAACCACAGTCACTCGCCGCTGTCGCACCTCCCCACCACGGAGCCTACGGGTGACCCGAACCTGCTCAAGCTCCACCTCCCCACCCCCCACGCTCTCTCTTTCTCTCTCTATAGTTCCCCTCTCCCTCCATCATCCTCTCTCTCTCCATCCCGTTCTCTCTCTCTCCCTTTCTCTCTCTCGTGTTGTTGCTAGCTACTGTAGATGAACAGTGGAAGGAAAAAAAAGAAGAAGAAAATATAGAGGGAAATATTATGTGAAGAGAATAGAGAGGGAAAATATTTTGTGAAGAGAAAGAGAAAAGTTAAAAAAAATGAGAGATGAAAAATAGAGAAAATTGGAAAGAAGAGAATGTCTCGGACTTCGGATGTTTGTGTCACATCAAATGGTATCAGAGCTTAGGGAACCGGGCTGTTCCATCAGACCGGGATCCTGAGTTACGAGGTTCGAGGTCGAACCTCCTCCAAGTGGAGGGGTTTGATGGGATCATGAAGCAACTTCGGCAACTATCAAACTATATTTGCTATTTTTAGTGTTTTGTGAGCCATATTAGTGGGCCTAGATGTGTGTTTTCTTTTGTAGTGGAAATAAAATATCCACATCATGTGATAGTCTTTTTTAAGTGTCTTTTAGTTTTCCCACTAGAGATATAATGAGTCTTAGGTGTTAGGTGTTAGTTGAAGTTTAATGAGTGTCTTTTGATTTTCTTTGTGTAGTCTATAAAGGTGATATGTAATCTCTCTTTAAAGAAATGAAGTGATTAGAATTTTTGGAAAAACCACTCTCTTGTAAGGTGCGAAGCCTTGCTTGCTTGTGTTCTCTGAGAAGGAGATGGGGTGAGATGCCCCTGTCCTATGGGTGAGAAGCCTTTGGTCGTGAGAAGAGGCCCCTATCCTTCCCCCCTCCCACTGCCGCGGTTTCACCATCTTCCCCTTCCACCTTTCCGATAGTGCCTCCTCGTCGGCCACTATCGTCCACCTCCGGTTGAGCCTCCGCTAACAGCCACTACCCCCCCTCCTCAGCCCTCTCTCACCCCTTCAAACCCCCACCTGCCCTCCCACTCACTTCCCCTTCTATGCACATCTACACTTCTCTAAACCAGCATCCCACCACCACGTCCACCACCCACAACCATGGCACCGCCATGCAAAGCTAGATGCCATCACCGGCAATACAATCTGCCGTCGCCATCACCTTCTCTGTGTCCATGCACGCGAGCTCACCACCAAGCAGTCCGGCAGCACCATGCAGACTCGATCCTCCCCTCCGGCAGTGGCTGCACCACTTGTGAAGAGCACATCGACTGTCGTCGTCGACAGGGAAACCATCAACCACAGTCACTCGCCGCTGTCGCGCCTCCCCACCACGGAGCCTGTGGGTGACCCTAACCAGCTCCAAGCTCCACCTCCCCACCCCCCACGCTCTCTCTTTCTCTCTCTATAGTTCCCCTCTCTCTCTCCATCATCCTCTCTCTCTCCATCCCGTTCTCTCTCTCCCTTTCTCTCTCTCGTGTTGCTGCTAGCTACTGTAGATGAACAGTGGAAGGAAAAAAAAAGAAGGAGAAAATATAGAGGGAAATATTATGTGAAGAGAATAGAGAGGGAAAATATTTTGTGAAGAGAAGGAGAAAAGTTAAAAAAAATGAGAGATGAAAAATAGAGAAAATTGGAAAGAAGAGAATGTCTCGAACTTCGGATGTTTGTGTCACATCAGATAGCACTACTGTCGTGACCCACTAGTCTCCCCAATAAGTGGCCCCTTGCCCTTATCCTCCCGACAGACAGGGGGTGTGGGCAACAAAGGATGAGTAGAAGGTATGGGTGCCTGGGGTCGGGCAATGGGTGCGGTCTGTTGGGGTTGAGGTGGAACATCCCTCGGTGGGGAAGGGCGAGGCCTTGGGGCGGGTGGCTCCTGGCGGGCGGGCCCCGAAGGTCGAGCCATGGGAGCCCTCTAATATGGGCCCAACGAGCTACGAGGCTCAACCCCAAGATTAGGAAAGGGTCCCAATCGTTGGGCAGGCTCAAACTCTACCTCAAACTGCTCCAACTCTAGAGCAACCTGATATGCCTCTTCCAAGGTCTTGGTATCCCGGCGAAAAAGCTCATATTGGTAATGCGGCCGCAAACTACGTCAGAAGTGGGAAATAGGCATGGAGATCTCCTCCGTGGCACCACATCGCAGAAAATACTCATCAAATTCAGCGATGTACTCGGAGATGGACCGATCTCCCTGACTGAGATTCTGCCACCTATTGATGAGTCGCTGACAGTATGTGGCAGGAAGATACTTTTGCCAAAGCTTGACCTTCATTTCACCCCATGTCTCAACCTGGGGCTCCTGTCGATGAAACAACAGGCTTTCAACATTCTTCCAATAGGTCTATACCAGTCCCATCAGCTTCATGGTTGCGAATCGAACCCTTCGGCGCCGGACTCCCAATCTAAATAGACCTTCGGGTCTAAGGACCCGTCAAAAGTGGGAGGGTCCGCACAAACGGTCCTGAGGGTCCGCTCGTCCTCATCTAAATCACGATTCCACCGTTGAAAACGAGGATCACTACTATATCCCACATTCTCTTTTTCAGACTCATAGTCAACCACCTCGGGGACTCGACACCTCCTATCATCTACCCCTTGAGCCCTAGGAGCCGCAGGTTGCTGAACCAGCTCCTGTTGACTATTTGTCGGCGCGGGGTGTGCCTCAACCGGGGGTCTCTCTAGGACGGTGACTCTCCCTACCAGACCATGAAAAGACTGGTCCGACTCTTCGGCCCTATCCTCTAAGGCCTTCATCCTCTCTGCCAAATGTGTGCCTAGGCCATCCACCCGCGTACTCAACCCTTCCATTTTATCCACTCGTGTATTCAACTCATCCATTCGTGTACTCAACCCATCAATTTTTCCCATAAGAGCTCGAAACATGTCGCCCACCGAAGGCTCATCGGGACTAGGGACTCGGGGATCTGCTATAGGTGGTGGTGGTGGTGAGTATTGAGTACCTCTACGAGTGGGCATGAAAATGACAAGGGGTTGGAATGCACCGACCAAGGCGAAGTGAAGGATGACCTAAACACCAATATTCGGTACGTGGTGGAGGTTTGATCTAAAGGTCGCACTCACGCAAGTGTGCTACCATCCCAATAGGTGTAACCTATCGTTAAGGAGGCACCTTTTGATATACCGAATAGAGAGACGCAATGAGACACCTTGCACCGACTACCTTAGACTCTCACCCGCTCAGATACCATTTTGATGCGGGACGGGACGCGACTTGACCGATTTGATGCAAACCTGGGACTCTAGCTCATGACTCGTCCCTGGCAAGGGAAACGTGCGGATGTGCGCGGTTGAGAAACCAAAAATGAGTCAAGGGTATTTGGCTCTTCTGTGCTCGGATCGAGTCACGGGACGGGTCTCGCACTCACTCCCGCAGCGGTGATTAAAATTGAACGAGCTAATTTCCTATCACTCTAGTAGCGGCATATAAATATATACGAAGAAAGTAAATGCCAAAGTGGGGAGTAGACACGATACCTCCATGCTCCGAGCGTGGGGAAGGCGACCCCGGCCAAGACTCATACTCCCGGTACAAATAATTATCAATAATTCATAGAAATGAATTTCATTGCCCACTCCACCCAGGGAAGTAAAGAGCTACAAATGGGACTTGGGAGTAGCGAACTCGGGTTGACGGGCAGCAAGCCGGAAGGGCTATAGGGCCGGAGGCGAGCTGCTGGTCCGACTCGGTATTGTTCTGACTCGCTGGACAGCAAGCGAACTTGGCTGCTGGGATGGCCACTTCCGGTAGACTTATGGTCGAGGCGACTGGCTGAGACGCCGGTGGAGTCATTCTCTTCGATCGTTGAACTCGACGGTGGCCAAATCTGAGCCGGCATATTTTCTGGGAATTATCCGCCGGACTGCTCTTGCTTGCCTGACTCGGAACAGATCTGCGCCCCTCCACGAAAATAATTGTTGCGCCCAGATCCAACGGCGGATTGAGGCGACATTGGGACCATTGGACATAGGACTCAAAGGGCTACAACATAAATTAATTTAACATCCATCTAGTAAACGGATTGGAAATGAAAACCACTATGGCACAGTTATTTCTAATGGGTCAGATTATAGACAGCCAGGACAGATAAGGAACTGCCTGAGAATGGCCTTTGACCGACAGGGAAGGGGTGAATATGGATCTTGGGGATTTTATGGTGGATGGAGGGGGATGTGTGGAATGTGCTAAAGTTTTTTGGGATTTTTTTGAAGTGTTCTAAGGGGTGGGAAAAATGGAAGAACAGGACATTGCCTCGCAGATCTGTAAACTGGCAGATTGCGCAGGTGGAACTAAATGACTGGGAAAAATAGCAAACGGTGGCGGATTAGCACAAAATTTAAAATGGGAGGAGGTAACAACAAGGGGGATGATCTCTCAAAATTTTAAGGTCATCAGATTCACGGATTGGGAGGAACAACCTATTCTTTGGGCTTCAGTTCTGTAGGTCGCAGATCTTGATAGTAGGATGAAGACGGAGTTGTGGCGGCTCGATGGCGGCTCCGATGGCCACGGCGACGGCAGTGGCTGGGAATCACCCTTAGAGGGGAAGATAAAACTTAGAATCCACCAAGTTTTAAGGCATCCACCCTAGAAACCGCAGCAATCCAGCTGCAAGAGGGAGAGGGAGAGAGGGGGCACCCAAGGGCTCTTGGATTTTCCAACAATTTCTTCTCATTAATTACATGAAAATAGATAATACAATGCTTTTATATGAAATGGAAATTCTAGACAAATGACCAAGACTACCCTCAGATCTAGGGTTAGGGAGTGGTACATAGGGGATGTGAATTCTACCATGTGGTCAAAGAAAAAAAAATGCCATAAGGAGACAAAGAAGGGGGCGCCCCCCTTTTAAAGGAGTAAAATATGAACTTTTTTCCTTGGTCCAAGTCCAACTTGGACCATGGACCAGCCCTTAGGGGCCCTAGCACCTAGGTGGTCCAATGGGAGAGAAGGTGGGGGGCCTACGGGACCTACGTGGTCTTTTACAAATAAATCCAACAAAAACCCACAACAAGCACACATTACACACCAAATACAATATTACAAATACACATTCCAGACATTTAATGGAATAGCCCCGATGCCCCATCAAAGAGCATATTATTAAGGGGAAGAAAACTGGCCTATTTTGTCCGGTCCTTTACCCGACGTGGCTCGCTAATGTCGTTTTAGTACCAAAAGCTTCGGGTAAATGGCGAATGTGTGTGGACTTCACCGACCTCAATAAAGCCACTCCGGAAGACTGTTACCCTCTGTCGAGCATCGACCAACTAGTCGACTCGACCTCCGGTAACAAATTGCTCAGTTTTCTGGATGCCTACTCCGGCTACCATCAGATCCGAATGGATCCTGTAGAGACCGAGAAGATAGCCTTTATCACCAACTTCGGCGTACACTGCTACACCCGAATACCTTTCGGGTTGAAGAACGTCGGAGCAACGTACCAGAGGCTGATCAACCACATTTTCGAAGGTTAAATCGGTCGGAACGTCGAAGCCTACATCGACGACATGCTCGTCAAAACACCTAAGGTCGAGGACCACTTTTCCGACCTAGTTGAAACCTTCGGCACCCTCCTAAGGTGCAACATGAAGCTCAACCCAGCTAAATACGCCTTTGGGGTTCGATCCGAGAAATTCCTGGGTTTCCTAGTGACTCAACACAGGATCAAGGCCAACACCGACAAGGTTCAGGCCATCTTTAACATGCAGCCGCCCATTTACATCAAGGATGTCCATCGCCTAACTGGATGAATTGTTGCACTGAACCATTTTTTATCCCGAGCGGCTGAACGATGCCTGCCTTTCTTCAAATTGTTGAGAGGGCCCAAATTGTCATCCGCCACATTCGCCTGAAACGAGGAATGTCGGAAGGCTTCTGCAGAGCTAAAGGAGTTTCTTGCCTCGCCCCCAGTGTTATCAAAATCGGTCCCGGGCGAAACACTACACCTTTACCTCTCACCAACTCCTTCCACAGTGAGCTCAGTCCTAGTTCGAGACGACACAGGAGTGCAGAGACCAGTATACTACACCAGCAAGGTGCTCAATGAGGCCGAAAGACGGTACCCTGCAACCGAGAAACTCGTGCTAGCGTTGGTGACCTCGGCCAAGCACCTCCGGCACTACTTCCAAGGGCACTTCATCATCGTGTTGACCAACAAACCCCTGAAGTAGATCCTCGCTCATCCTGAAGCTTTGGGTCGCCTCATCAAGTGGGCCATAATGCTCGGGGATTACGACATCTCCTATCGCCCCCGCTCGGCCATCAAGGGACAGGCACTTGCGGACTTCATCGTGGAGAGCACCATCCCGACCAACGAAGCCCTTCCGCTGGTGTTCGGGCCCACCTGGGATCTTTTCGTTGACGGGTCCTCCAACTCGGCCGGCAGCGGCGCTGACGTCCTTCTCAGATCCCCAGAAGGAGCAGACTTGCAATACGCCTTGAAGTTCAACTTTTCGGCATCCAACAACGTCTCCGAGTATGAGTCTCTCATTTCGGGAGCCAGGATGGCACGACGATTGGGGGCAGAACGAGTCAGGATTCATACTGACTCCCAGTTGGTCGCTAGCCAGGTCAACGGTGACTACGAAGCTCGGGAAACATCGATGATCAAATACCTTCAACTGGTAAGAGGAATATCCCCAGTGTTTGAGAATTTTTAGGTTATCCGGATAACTCGGGAGGAGAACTCCAGGGCGGACGCCCTCTCTTGACTGGCCTTCTCTATTGACCCAGAAGGTACCCGATCGATTTTCCTCGAAGAGCTAGAGTGACAGAGAATAGAAGCGAAGCTCATGACCATTGATCACGCATTATCAAGCAACTAGCGGACCCCATATATATCATGGCTCCGGGATTCTCGGGAGCCCCGCGACCCTCAAGAAGATCGGAGACTAAAGTATCAAGCTTGGCACATCATCTTCTTGGATGAAGCCTTGTACTGAAGTTCTTTTTTTGGTCCCCTCCTCAAGTGCTTCGATACCGATGAGGCCCGCCGAGCAATTCAAGAGGTTCACGAAGGTGTCTACAGTGCGCATCAAGGAGGAAGATCGCTCGCTAGGATCTTACTGCGGCAAGGCTACTGGTGGCCGACTCTCCAGCGTGACTGCTTGACCTACGTTCGAAGGTGCGATCGATGCCAGCATTTCGATCATCTGGTCCATCAACTTGCCTCAGAGCTCATCACCCTTACCGAGCCGTACCCTTTCGCTCGATGGGGGATCGACATCCTGGGGCCATTTCCTACAGCCCAGGTCAAGAAGAAGTTCGTCATCATCGCTATCGATTATTTTACCAAGCGGATTGAAGCTGAAGCCACCGCCAGGATTACCTAGTCGGTCATATGAAGCTTCGTTTGGAAGTCGATCATCTGTCATTTCAGTATCCCCCGAGTGATTGTGAGTGATAATGGTTGACAATTTGATTCTCATTACTTTAGAAACAGATGTGCTGACCTACACATTCGCAATCACTTCACTTCGGTAGCCCACCCCCAGGCTAACGGATTGGTCAAAAATGTCAATAAAACTATATTAAAAGGCATTAAGGCCAGGCTCGGTAAGGCCAAGGGTAGTTAGCTCGAGGAATTGCCAAGCGTACTATGGTTGCATCGAACTACTCCAAGAACCGCCACCGGTGAGACTCCTTTCCAGTTGGTGTACGGCACATACGCCGTGATTCCTTTGGAAGTCGACAGCCCATCCCTCCAAGTCATCAACTTCTCACCCGAGGAGAATGAGCAGAAACTGCTAGAGAACTTCGATATGGCAAGCGAGATACGAGAGATAGCGAGCATCCGAGCCACAGAATATCAACAGTGCATCACTCGATATTACAACGCCAAAGTCTGAGACAGACACTTCCACATAGGAGACTTCATCCTAAGGAAAGTCGAAGCCTCTTGACCACTAGAGGCGGTGAGAAAGCTGGCCCCTAATTGGGAAGGCCCCTACCGAGTGGTTGAGATGCTCGAGAAGGGGGCGTATCGACTGTCTACCATGGAAGGAGAGCCTATCCCTCAGACATGGAATGTGACAACATTACTAAAGTTCTATTTTTGAGCTTTTCTCAAACATGTAAGCGACATATGGCAATAATTTTCCTTTCATTAATGTTTCTTCATACAACAGATAGGCCACAACCAATACAATGCATATCAAAAATAAAGATACTACATCCACTAGTACTATAACACGAGCTGATTACTCGACGCAGACACGGCTAGCACCCCTAAGCCGAGCCACTGACTCTACCTAGTGTGGAAACTGGCTCGGATAACGGGATGGCTGACCCTGTTTGTCCGGGAAACTCAAAGAAAAGGTTTCATAGGAAGAGAGGAAGAAAGGAAAGGAATGTTCGGATGTCAAGAGAACAAGAGAAGACCTCCTCTGCCAACTCTTTGGAAGGGAACAAGGCCGGAAGCCGAATAGAAAGCAAGCACCTCCGAGTGGTGCGAGCAAGGATAAAGTTAAAGGCATCCTTCAAAGAGTGAAAGAAAAGAAAAGAAGTTTGTTGAAGAGCAGAAGAGGGGGATGGATCGAGCACCCCAGGGGCAATGGGGATGGGAAGCAAGGTGAACCAATGATGTTGCGTCATCAGTCCTCCTCGAGTGGGGCGGCGGCCCGGAGAGCAGGAGAGAGCCTGTGGCCAGGCCTCCTTCCTTCTTGTACGTTGTCAAGCGGTGGTCTCGAAGTTGGGAGCGAGCCCGTCGCCAGGCCTCCTTCTTTCTCCTATGTTGTCCGCCCCATCCTCCTTCCTTCTCCTACGCCGGAGCAGCATGAACACCTCGGCGGCCGTCAGGGTCATCGTCTTCCGAATCGTCCCCCATGTTTCGTTGATAATCCCCCAGCACAAAAGACAGATGCTTTGCAAAAATGGAGAAAGAGGAAAGACTACAAGGGAAGCCTTAAGTGGTGAAGAGAGGTGGAGACATCCTTCGTGATGTGACACAACCTAGGACTCAACAAGTAAGCACAATTAAGCATTCAAAACGGACCGATAATGGCAAGCGCTCACCCGATGCTCACTAAGACCCGGGGTAACTTGGCAATGCCAAGGGGAGGTCGTGTGGGCTGGGCCCTTGCTGGTAGAGGGCCAGCAAGGCCAAGGTTTGATTCCCCAAGGGTATGGCTGCCCAAATCAAGGGTCCGACGAAGTGCCAAAGGGCACGGGTTCCACTCTCTTCCCACGATGATCACTTATAGCAAATGAGCTTAAGGATCGGGCTCTCGTCACGGCCAGCGGAGTTTATGAACTAATATTGAAAGAACAAGCATGAATTAGAGCAAAGTTTTGGAGCACTCACTCGACCGGTTTGAAGAAATCGGTCCCGCTCGGAGACGAGGGCGAGCGGGGAAGCGTGGGTTCCCCACACGCCGCGCCGGGGTAGCTTGACCTGTTTAAGCTATTACAACACTACACCCCATGCAGCGGGGGGATCGTGGGGAAGGGAAGATGATAGTTACATCCAAACACTACCTCCACACAGGGAGGAGCCTTCAGCTGGCCAAGCGGGGAGGGGAATTTGAGAAGGGAACACCGAAGATGGGAGGTTGCCGATTCTGCCCAGTTCTATGGGTGCTGACAGGAGACTGATGAATTGACTGCTGAAACTGCTACCGAATTTTTTTGCGGACGAAACCACCTGGAAAAGCTTCTTAGTAGGCCGGGGAAGTCGTCCAAATTTTATTAATTTCTTCTGTCATCGATGCTGGTCTGGGTGGAGGCCCGAACAGGGAGGCAGAGTCTCGGACTGGCAGCTCCTGGTTTCCAACAGCACGTTACAGAGGTTGCCTTGACAGCTTCCATACTTAGAATCGAGCACCGTCTGAATCGTTGGAACCGTGGACGAGTCCTCTTCGCAGAAAAACTAACAGGGAAGCCAAACGATGCCGGAGAAGACCAGGGGACTCTTAACAATGAAGATAGGTTGGTGCAGGCTGTGGGAAGCAGAACCGCATGGCTGAGGGAGAAAATTGATAACTACTGCTTCAGGATGCCGAACGGAGTTCCGCTTCTTGATTCTGAAAGTAGACAGGAGGAGGAAAAACTTTGCAGAAGGGCTCTTGTCTTGATTCACGCTGGATTTGTCGTGGCAGAGCTTCCAATCACGTTCAGGTGCTCTGTCAGGAGAGCTTCGCGCAGTCGAGGGAGAACGGCTCTCCCGGGCAGCACAGTGCTCGGACGACGATGAAACCACTTCTGTTGCGAAGAAGACAGGCAGACGCTTCCGACGATAGCTCTTGGATCTCCAGGGACACCAGGGGGAAGACGGGGTCGCTGCTGCACTCCACTGGTTCTCTGCAGGCTCTCAGCCAAGGTGGAGGAAGGGTGATGGGGTGGCTGCTCTTGGTAGAGTGGAGTGGAGGGAAGGGGATGGGGGTGGCCTACTCAATGGGGAAAGGAGTTGGGCGACTTTGGGCTATGGAGGGAAGGGGATATTCAAATTCGAATGGTCTTGGGAGGTGGAGGGTTGCATGGGGGAGAGGGAATGGTGCTTGGGAAAGGGATGAGGTGGTTGGAGGGTGGCTTAGTGATTGGGGATGCTCCCTTGGGACTAGGGGGTGGAGTAATGGGATGTGTGGGGAAGGGGAGTGGCCTTTAATGGGGGTAGGTGGGAGAGTGGTGGTTGGGAAGGGAGGAGAGAGAAAAATTTTGAAATTGGGTGTGGAGGAGAGAGAAAGGGGAGTGAAAGAGAGAGATTAAGAGAGGGATGGGTGGGATTCTCTCCCTAAGGCTTCTCACCTCACTAATGGATTCACTCCACCATAAAAATAAAGATAGAACTCACAAAATGGTAATTTTTCATTGATTGATTCATTAAGTTGAAATGGGGGGGGATGGGGTCTTATATATAGGAAACCCACATTTCTACAAAAGTCCCTGACAATTGACTTAATGACAAATAACCGAGGGGGTAGGGGAGAGCCCTTGGGCCAAGCCCAATGAATTGGGCCCAATAGCTAACTAGACAACCTAATGACACTCAAACTTAGGGAAATGAACACAAGACCTAGGAACATGACTCAAATAAAAGGGAAAATACATCAAATGACTCAAATAAAAATTACATAAGACTCAAAATTAAATGACTAGACCATGCCGGATGCAACCGGGGCGAGGAGACGAGCTGTGAACGTGGGCATGGGAGGTGATGTCCCCATCACTTCGGGACCTTTTATAGGCCGAAAGGGAGAACCCTCGCCTTAATTGACTCTCCCCTCGAAAAAAATGTGAAAGGTAGGAACCCTTCCCTAAGGGCAGTTACTCAGTTTCCCTCAATGGCCCTCTCATAGGGACACATGAAATGGCAAGTCATTCAAAGCATAGAAAGGAGGAAAGGCACCAGTGCCATGTCAGTCGCCTTGCCAATCAGCACGCAAGATGCCTGCAAAACGTATAAAATCTCTACTTTTCTAGCAACTACAGATACGAATCGCACCAAAGGCAGTAAGGAACAGTCAATCCAGTTCTGAATATTACTGCCATTATATATATAGAAAGGAAAAATCTTACATGGCGACATTCAAAAAAGAAAAGAAGCTAGCTCATTTCCCTCCTAATCTATGGAGATAGGGGGACTCCGAGAGGCCCTTGGCCTTTCCTAAGGCTTGACGGATGAAGGATCCTCAGTGCCAAGAGATCTGCCCCCGGTATCCTCGGTGACGGCCGGTCCAGGCACTGACCCCACTCGTGTGGGAACTACCTTGATCGTGTGCCCTCCAGAGGTAACTAGAGTTGGCGATCCCTCTACTGAAACAGAGACATCCTTGCTCCCCCCTTCACTTGACGTCGGAGAAGGAGAATATGTGGTATCCTAATCCGAGTCATAGCATTGCTCGGGAGCAAAAGCGAACTCGTCGAGCACCAACTGCTGGGCCTAAACAACCGCTCGATGGAAGCCTTCAGCAAATCCCTTACGCAACCCCCGATGGTAGCATGGCTTGTAGTATGAGAAGGCAGCATTCTGGAGAGCTGTGTGATAGCCCTCCGAGCTTCTATATCGTTCGATCGCCTCCGCCCCATCTTGCTCCGTTTTCTTCTCAAGCTCGGCCACCCTCTGCTCGACTTCGAACAACTTCATCTCAACCTCAGACAACATTGCCTCGGCCCCAGACCGCACGACCTCAGCTTCCCCCCGCATTCGCTTGGCCCCTCGGACCTGGCTGTTGAGCTCCTCCCGCTCGGCCTTCCCCTGCTCGTAGCGCTCTACCTGAGATTGACGCTCCTCTTCCAGGAGTTTTCTCTTCAGGTCATCTATAGAGTGAGCCTGGGCCAACTGCTCGGCCAGTGTCCGAGCCTCCCCTTGGCTCCACTGAGCCTGTGCCCGAAGCGAGGCTGTCTCCCGCCAAAGGACTTCAAGCTCGGAAGTCAATTACCTGATCCTCCGATCAGACTCAGCGCGAACCTGAGAGAGAGACCTCTCCTCACTATCCAACTGTGCGAAGAAATTGACTATCTCGGCCCCCAGCTAGGCCATAATCAAGCCGCCCTCCATGACCTTCTCAAAGAGTAGGGAGGGGGGACAACGTCTGAACTCCTCCCGAATCAATGAAGGCACCAAGGATTGGCACCTTTGGTACAGAGAAGCCCGAACAGCGGAGGCACCGGCCGAAGGGGGAAGAGTCCTTTCTGGAAGAACCGGGACTGGAGCATCCCCCCCGAGCGTCCCCATTTTTGGGATGGCAACGCTCAGCTCGGGCTGGGTCGTTGCCTCGCCCCGCCACCCATCAGCCTCGACCGGGACTTCGGAACCAACCGCATCTGCCTGCGGTCTGGCAGGCTCGACAGCGGTTTCCCCGCTAGCAGTAGCCGTCTCTGGCCCGATAGATGGGAGATCCTGAAGGTAGATTTCCACAGCTAAGTGCTCCTCGATCAGGCAAGCACGCTTCTCAATCGGGTGGACCCGCTCTTCAACTGGGCGGGCAACCCCCACCTTCTTTAACCGCTTCTTCTCAGTGGTCAGGGCCTTTATTGAAGACAGCAACAACCGCTCCCCAGGGTCCTTGTGTTTGGCCCCACGGTGCTCAGAGGCATCACCCTGGGCAATCCGCTTGCCCTTATCTTGGGCATAGGAAGGGCCCCCGGAGGCTCGGGGTTTGCTCGGAGCAGGCATGTCCTCCAAGTCGACAATCTCCTGCTCCAACGGTTGCTCCCCCTCATCATCCGTCCGCCTCAAATCTAAACAACATAAGCCAGATCATCAGAAGGAGGCCTACCTGCCCGACCCAGAAGCACATTACAGGACCCTAAGGTTCTTAACATGAGGTGGCATCGCACGGGAGGGATAATCCTCGATGTTAACCATAGTCATCAACTCGGCGGTCGACTGGCGATTCTCCTAGAGAATCCTGATCTCCTCCTCTAGCTCCGGGGAAACCGCCGCTTGCTTCGGAGGGAGAGACGGATGGGAGTTGGGCTCCATCGGGAAGTCCCAGGAGGCACCATCTTTGGATGAGCTCACCCAGAAAAATTGGGTCTTCCACCCCTTGTGAGAGGAATCTCTAGTAGAGAGGGACACGCAGCTCCTTCCCCTCTTCGCCTGAAGATAGAAGAAGCCCTTGCCCGCATGGGTTTGCTCCTTCAACTCAAAGAAGGAATGGAAAAGGTCCAATGAATTGCGAAGCCCGCACAAACGGTAGAGAAAGATAAAGGAAAAGATAAAAGTATAAGAGTTGGAGACCAACTGGATAGGAGCCAGTCGGTAAAACTGAACCAATTGCATGACAAAGGGATGGAGAGGCAGGCGAAACCCACAATTCCAAGCCAAGAGAAAAGTACAGAAAAGGCCCGAACGAGTGTCCAGACTAGACTCATGAGGTTTCGGTGTAGAGAAATAGTACTGTCATGGCAGCCCACAACACCTCTTGATCTTCTTCACTTCAGCCTCGCCCAACTCACTGTGCATAGGGTGCTCAGACTGCGGCACTAAAGTCCCCATGCCCTGTTCGGCTTCTGTTGACACCTAGAAAATGAACAGGGGTGGAAGCATAACTGAAAAGAAAATCAGGCCAACAGTAGAAGACCACTGATGAAGCTCGTCAACCATTCACCCGGCTAAAGCCTTTGTCGGCCAAAGCTGATGCCCGGTGCCGATGTCATTCAGACGGCAGCGCCGATGAAGCCGTAGTCACTCGACTGATGGGACCTCCCAGCCTTTTAAGAAGAGCTGTACTACTGCTTCGTCCGAGAATCCACGGATGATATGTCAAGGTAAGCCAGATGTCAGCTTACTGATGGATGTAATATGAGATAAAGATGAAACCGGCACCGACAGATAAAGATTGTCAGGGCTCCTACAAAGTCAGAACAGAAGAGCAATCCTCTCCACAGATTACATACCCGGCCGAAGTCTGTCAGACTGAAGCTGATGTCTGGTCTTGTCACCGTTCGGATGACAATGCCGATGAAACATACCCGGTTTTGTCATCATTCATACGGCAATACTGATTAAACCCCAGTTCGTTCACTGATGGAGCCTCAAAACGATCTCAACAAAGTCATGCCTCTACTAAAGGTGGGCTTTATTCGGTTCTGACAAAGATTAATTCAAAAGAAAGCATGAAGAGAAGCCTAAGGCACGAATGAGGCCTGAAGGCGCTAGATGGGCCGGTCATTTGGGCTCCTGTTAGTGGCGCCGGGAGCCTCAACAGAGGGCTACTTGTCGCACCGGGAGATGTCTCGAATGGAACTGGCCACACCGACTGCCTTCCGCCGAGAGCACAGAAGGATGAGACCTATATAAACATACCCCCTTTGAAAGAAAAGGGGATCGGAGGATCAGAAGCCAGACCATCGATCAAAAAGAAAGAAAACGAGAAGAGACCAGAGAGAGAGAGAGCCTCCTCCGCTGAAAAAGAAAGAGAGAAGAGACCCATTCCCAGGGAAGAAGCTCCAGGTGGGCATCCGGGGGAGGGAGAGGAGTCAATGCTCCGCCCTCCCCCATGTTTGTTTTCTCTTTTCTTCTATTTCATGTAATACTTTCGAATCTTATCTCGATTCATGCAATGTAGCCGAAATATCTCGGCATCTGTCTGTTCCCCTTTCCCTCACTCTCTCCCTGTAATCGGTTTGGGTATGGGAATGATGTTTCATATGGATTTTCTGACTATGTGTCTTCCGTGATGGGCATCATCAAACGAATGGATATATATGTATGATGGGCTGTAGTTTGAGCTTGATTTTTGCTTTTTTTTTAAGCCCTATTGCCATTCTCTGTGTTATTTGTAAATCAATAGCATGATGATCAGTTTCGTCTGTCCTTTCTCTGCCTCGTAGCACTGTTATTGCTCACCCCAAAGCCTGGAACAGATTATTCTTTGGCTGCTGGGATGAAGCCGTGCTGTGCAATGATTGAGGCTTGAGAAACTCCGGGGTTCCAAGCATGTGTGTTTCCTCCGTATATGTCATCTAAGTCTCCTCTGGGGCCAGAGACAGCCATCTCTTGGCTCCCAGGGTGATGAATGACCATATTAAGTTTGTCCCCAAGCTCTGCATGATAACGGCGATGAACAGGGGCATTTAGACTTCGGCCTCCCAGATGCCTCTCAAATCCCAATACTCCTCTGGATTCTAGACCTAATCCAACTCAAAGTGGATGCTTCGGACAGCTCAGAGCCCATAGAGTCCGTCGCTTTCAGCCCAAACCATCATTAAAACCAGAAAATAGAGTACCGTATGCTTTGTTCTGATCCCGGCGCCCTCATACTTCTCGGATCAACCTACAGTAAATTTGGTGAATAGCTCCCGGCGCCGCTTCTTCAGGCGCCGAGAACCACCAGGATCAGCTCCTCCCCCCCTTTTTTCTTTGCGCGCCGGGAGCCCCTATGCCTTGGCTTTCTTCCCCGCGCGCCGGGAGGCCCTCTTTCTTCCTCATGTGCCGAGAGACCCTCCGGGCCATCCTATCAGCGCACCGAGAAACCCGTGCCGGGAGCTCTCTGGCATCCTTGCCATCGGCGCCGAAAAGCCAACCTGTACACCTCAAGTCGTAAAACCTTTGCTACCACTGAAGAAACCCCATAAATACTCTTGTTATGTCAAGGGATGCCCCGGGCCATCATATGCACCTCGGGGGTGACAATTAATGGGGATAACCCTCCCCTTTTCTACGAGGTTTTCCGGACTCGATCGGCTTTTATAACCTTCCGAGGCAATGGAGCTCCGCCACTGCATAAGCTTCGCTGACCTCTAAAGGGATATCGAAACAGTGCTGCAGGCACGTACATGGTTAGGGGTTCAATACCCCTCTATTTGGCTTTCACCCCGGCATTCCGTGGGTGATCGTCTATCATTCCTTGGCAAATGCTGAGTCCGGGGGAGATGCTGTCAAAATTCTCCCAGGACCACGAAAAGCCAACATTAAGCTGTCCCCGGGACTCAGTATGACACCGGTGACAGGGATCCTCTACGCCTTGGCCTTCCCAAATTCCTCCTCGATCCTGATGTTCTTATAAAGCCCAAGCATAATCTAGTTCAAACTTTGATGCCCTGACCTATTTTTGACCCCAAAGAAATCCTTCCCCTTGGCATGAATCAATCAGATACCCAAAACAGAGTACCGTAAGCTCTGTTCTGGTCCCGGCGCCCTCACTGCTCTCGGCTCAACCTACAGTAAACTGGGTGAATAGCTCCCGGCGCCACTTCTTCAGGCACCGAGAACCCCCAGGGCAGCTCCTCTCCCTTTCACCTCAGCGCGCCGGGAAGCCCGGGCCGAGAACCTCCAGAGTCCTCTTTGCATCCTCCGCGCCGGGAGACCCCCCCTTGCAGCCTCGTCGTGCCGGGAGCCTTGCTCAACCATCCCGCGCCGAGACCCTCTTCCAGCATTTCTTCCTCGCGCCGGGAAGCCTGCGCCGAAGGCCCTCTCCCCTTTGGCTTCTCTTTGTCGCGCCGGGAACCTAAGTCCTCTCGCCTTGGAGCCGGGAACCCCCAGCCTTCTTGTTTTGGCGCCGGAAGCCCTGGCCTTCCCATTTTTGGGTCGTGCCGAGAGCCTGTGTCCATTCAGAGCGTGTCGAGAGCCCGATCTACCACCCAATGAATTCCAATACCCAAAGCGAACCCACAAAAGGGATATCTGTGGATCACTCGATATGTTCCGGGGATAAAATTGAAGGGGAGTCATAACCCCTATGTTCCACCTAACTACAACGGATTTACGAATAACCCTTTTGCTCGGGGGGGTCTTGCCACTGCATGAATCCCGCTAGCTTTTCAAAGGGAAAATCACACATTGCCCCATAGCCCATATGTACACGGGTTGGGAGGTTTGGCCTCTCTAGCTCTCGGCTTTCATCTCGGCATTCCGTAGGTGATAGCCTATTTCCCCCTGGGCATAACCCAGATTAAGAGAAAAGGCCGTCGAAATACCGATCGAAGCTTTAAACCTATATCATGGCCAGGGCTTTGCCTTTCCGTGGTGGATATCTTCTATCTCCTTGTTTCCACCAAGTATAACTGTTTTGAACCGCCAACCACACGATCTAGTCGGTTTCTGTGGTTGATGTTATTATCTTACCCGCCTCCCCGGCCCTGGTATGAAGTTTAAAGTTAAGCATGTGAATATCTGTTTGCCTCTCGAGGCCTCTTACTTTAGCGTTTAATCAAGGGTTGTCCTTCCCTGGAAGGACGTAATTAACGTCATAACGTTCATGGTATGACGGACTTCAGGTCCCGACATGATCACTCACAATCGACTGACCATGTCAGATCGAGCGCACAATGAAATCGTCACACATGTGACTGGCACGCCAATAAATCCATAAATATAAATAAATGAATAGATAATAAATAAATAAAAAAATCCGCGTCCACAAGTCTGGCACGCCCGGTGGGACTTAGTCTCCCTTCATCTTTACGCTAAAGTAGGAGGCCCGGCGGGTCCCCCTGAAAGTTCTGATTCTGTGTACTTTCCTTATTTCCAGGAATCTACAATGACAGCTGGAATCATGTCCGTTTGCTTCAACAAACAACCGGTGGACATGCATGTCCAGGAGGGATACTTGGCGGTACCACTGGCGTTCGACTCGTTTCCCCCAGCTGTCGGGCTGCCCAACTGCTTGGGCGTCGTCTACACCGACCTTCTGAAGGTCGATAACCATGAGCAAGGCACTGCTGCGAGTGGCCCAATGGAGACCACTGTCCAGAAGGACAGCATGCCAGAGAAGACGGCCCCCACGGCCGTCGCCTGCTATGTCCACCACGTCCAGAAAAGGGGCACGGTCCCCACTGCTGCTCAAAAGGGGAGGAGGACCAACTGGAGGAGCCGGTATGTCACTGCTGACCGTTGTCTTTCCAACTCCGGAAAGACCATGATGATCGGAGGGATCCGGACGAACCTCAACGGCCGCCCGAGGGAGGTCAACCCAGATGTGATCGTCCCGCGAGTGCCCACTACGAACAGATTCCAAACTCTGGCCACCAGGCATGCCAACTGGGAGGCCGATGAGAGGAAGCCACTGGCGCCCAAGCCAGCAAAATACAAACAGGTCTGGCGACCGAAGAAGATGCAGAGCTGGGCTCCAGCTCAAGATGAGGAGAAGGCTACCAATGATGCTGTCACCCACTTCAGGGCAGGAAGCCAAAGAAGAGAGGGAAAAAAAACAGGAAATGCTATTGCTGCTCACCCCAGAGCCTGGGGTAGGAGAGATGAAAGAAATAATGGAGAAAGAAAACTGACTGCTGCTCGCCCCATAATGAGGGGTAGGAGACTTGAGAAGAAAGAAGACCTTGCTGTCACCCACCCCAGGGCCGGGGGCAGAAGATGGCAGAGAAAGAACCATGATGTTGCTGCCAACTGCTGCCGGAATAACGATGCGGGAATGTGTGAACCAGTCATGGTTGCCGTCCCAAGAAGAGCAAGGGCCTGTGCCAGACAGGCCGACATCTTCAAATATTCCAAGGCCGAGCATTTGAATGCTCAGATAACAAGACTGGCCTATCAACAAAGAAGCCAGGAAAGACTGATGTTCCAGCCTGAGCCGCAAAGGCGCAACTCTGAAGAGACAAAGCAAGTAGTCCAAGACTACTTCCACTACCTAGGGAGCTCTGCCCTAGGTCAACAAAGACTATCCCGTGCCTTGGGCACCAGGGATGATGAAGAAGAAGAAACCTTCCAAGAAATGATGATCGGAGCCTCCTCCTCCGATTCAAATGACTATGGAGAAGGCCTCAGGGCCAGATATAATGAAGAAGACCTGCACGGGGAAGAAGACAAAGAAAGAATATCGGTCTTTGACCGGCTCAGATATCCTAGCCAAATAAAAAGAAAGGTCTACAGGCGAAAAGGAAAGATGCAAATCTTCGCCTGCAACATGGCTGGACTGGCCAGGGGATAAGATATACCACCAACTCAGCCAGATGAATTGCTCAGACTGGCAACTAGACCTGGTCCTGTCACAAGAAGAGGCCAGGTCGCAAAGGATAAAATGAAAATTGATGATGAAGCCCGCAGGATTACCACTATGACAGTTAATGTGGTAACAACAGAAGATGGAGATAACCCCTTTGTTGATGATGCTGAAGGGACTTCTGAAGATATACAAATCCCATCAACTATGGATCCCATGATCTAGATGATGTTCAGGAGATATCAGCAGGAGATCAGCGCTCTCCGAAGACAGCTCAATGAGAGACAGGAAGCTACATCAGTCTCGAAGCAAGCTGAACCTACGGGGCAGACATCCAGCTCCACAGAAACAACTATCCTGGCTAATCCTCTCCTAGCTGATAAGGGCAAGACACCGAGCCAACCTGTTCCACAGCAAACAGCAGCTCAGCCCTCTGTGTCTCAGACACAGCCTACCGCGCCCATCTTGCGCGCCACTGTGATGACAACTCCTCACAGCCAGCAACAAGCTCACTTCTTCCCAGAAGAGATAGATCCAGCTGTGGCCCACAAGCAGATGATTGAAAGAATTGTGGAAATGAAGCTGTCAGAAAAGACTGGTGGTGATGCGGGTATCTATGATGTGTACAGGGTACCCTATCCTCCCCAATATGCTGCTAAGAAACTACCCCCAGGCGTCAGTAAGCCGCCGAAGTTTGAGAAATTTAATGGCCAAGGCTCCCCTAGGGAGCATATAGCCTACTACACTACAATCATGGGCGACCTAGCAGTCGACGAAGCTTATCTGCTCAAGTTCTTTGGCTCATCCCTCACTGGGTTGGCCTTTGAATGGTACTCAAGCCTGCCAGCCGGGTCAGTGGTTGATTGGCCTGATATGCAAAGAAAGTTCCGCGATAGATTTCATGTCACGGAAAGGGAAATCACGATAGCAGAGCTATATGCAACCAGGCAGAAACAAGATGAGACTGCACTGGACTACATCAAAAGGTGGAGGAATTTAGCCATGAGATGCCGAAGGCCTCCTCATCAGGAAGATGCGGTGCAGATATGCAAGCAGAGCCTCAGGAGGGAGGTGCTAGAAAAGATGATCGGTGCAGATGTCAGAACATTCGACCGACTGAACAATATAGTGGCAGAGGTCGAGACGTTCTTGTCCAAGCGTCCGACCGCCAATGTTCTCACTATGCCGAAGGGAAAATCCAATGAACGACGGCCATCACACTCTGAGGCCAACACCGTCGATTTCAGAACCTTCGAGCAGCAGAAGGGGAAGAAAGGGGCAGATGAAGCTCCCCCGCTGGCAGATACAGCAGAAAGGAAGGATAAAGTCTCTCTGAGAGACAAGATGAGAAAGGCATATTCCTTCCCAAAGGATAAGACGGCCGCACTGTTCAACTGGGCATACAAGTTCAATAAGGTAACATTGCCTGAACCCAAAAGACCAGCCGATGCAGCAAAGAAAGATGATCCGCTGTTCTGTCCATTTCACCGCGCGCTGGGGCACGCAATTGAAGATTGTTATGTCTTCAAAGATATCATGGAAGGAATGGTCAAGAAAGGTGAGCTACAGTTGGGAGATTACCAGGTAAAGCCGCCTCACCCACATGAGCCTCCACCCTGGAGAGTGGCTGCCAATATGATCTCAGTCTACCAACAGCTGCCCAAAGAGGCCGTTGAAGAATGCACCAAGAATACCTATGAAGCTTGCTTCCTCACCCCGCAGAAAGATCAGGAAGGATGGCAGATGATACCCATAAAAAGCAAAAAGAAGAAGACTCCTGTAGCCAGTACCAGCGGAGCAGTTATCCGGGGTGTTACACCAAGGCCTGAGCCGCCTCCAATAAAGTCAATATGGCATACAACTGAGACTGGACCAGTCATCCGGATCCCTATTCACAACCGGAGGAGACAAACTCCCCTCCCTACACATAAAGAAGTAAGCCCTGCAGCCAGGCGTCTGCAGCAATATATTAATGAGCTCGATGAGTACGAGCAGAAGAAGCCCAAGCATCTGCTGATGAAAGACTATATACTCTGGGAACAGCTCGAAGAATTGAAAATTAAAGAGCAGCCAGAGGCAGAACAAGAAGAAGCTGAAAATGAGCCCTTCTGGGGGCAGGAGCCGGCAAAGTCAAATTCCCAAAAGAAGAAGAAACGACTCAAATCCAAGAAAGGAAAGAAGGTCACGACAGTACAATGTAACACTCTGTCAGTACTCTTCTCCTTGCCCGGGGAGGACGATGAGCCGGAAGCATCCAACGCTCCGCTAGAAGCTAACCATGCCGAAGCCTCTACCTCGGCCCATGCAACACGTTCTGGGAGAAGATGGGGGCGCCCACCACCAGCCAACCATAATATCATGTTCAGAGGGGAGCAACCCTATCAAATAACGGAACCAGAGATACGAGGTGTCTAGGTTCCTCCCCCTGCCAGTCTGTACCAAGACAAAAAGAAGGCAGATGAAGCCCCTTCATTTCTGGAGTTCTTGTCCAGCTTAGAAAATGAGCGACCGGCTCGTACTGCTCCAGATAAAAGCAATAAATGCCAGCAGACGGCGGCTGGAAAGCAGAAACAGCATGAAGAAGATGAAGAAGGTAACCCTCTAGCAAAAGCAGGGGCAGTCGCTACAGAAGAAGCCTCCCGGGAGACCGATGAAGAAGATAAAATTGGGACTGGGCAGCCAAGGCCACAGGCACCACATGAACCTCCAAGGCCCCGATGGGCAGAGGAGATGAGACTGTCTAATGTCCGGGTGGGCAGTCGAGTCATGAAAATGCTGAAGAGGCTCCCTACCAGATTCTCCATCTAGGAAATTCTCTCTCTGAGTGAAGAAGCTCGCCAAGCAATTGTGGATGCCCTGCAGTCCCCGGCACAATGTGAAGCACTCTTAACAGAGGTGAATGCTGGGCCATCAGTAACATTCACAGAGGATGATATGCTAATCCCGAATTCCGGCCATAATAGACCACTATATATGAGGGGTTCCCTGAACTGTCAGCCGATAAGCAGAATACTAATAGATCCAGGGGCTACTGCGAATATTCTCCCATACAGCATCTATCAGAAATATTACTTTGATCTGCAGCTCACCAAGGTCAGAGATATGAAGATTACAGGATTCAACCAGAAATGTGAAACACCTCTCGGGGTGGCTGATTTCAATCTCACATTGGGCGATCTCACTACAGTGGTACGATTCTATGTAATCGACTCCAACACCACATATAAGGCCCTGCTGGGAAGACCGTGGCTGCACGAATATCAGATAGTGCCATCCACGCTACACCAATGCATAAAATATTGCCATGAAGGAAAAGAGGAAAGGGTGTTTGCAGACCTACATCCCTTCGAAGTGTTCGAGTGCCATATGCTCGATGCATCCTATTACACCGAGGTGTCACAAAGGGATAAAGGAAAAGAAACTGTGGTCAGCCAAGAAAAGCCGGCGACGAAAGTAAGAAATTGGTCTCCGCCGCCGCCAAAGGGCTACATTAAAAAGCATGGGGTGTCTCACATCTCCTATGCTGGTGATTTTGCTCGGATCACTCCTCCCAGCATACACCCAGATGATACTGAAGAAAAGATGAAAGAAAAATACACACAGGTGGAAGTTCCTCAGGGTCTAGTCAAGCCCATAGCCAGCACAGAATACCAGACAGTGCTGCCCCTAAAGACTATGGAAATCCCTCGCTTTGGCGAACCCCCTATCATATTCTACACCGGGGAGGCAGTTGAAGAAGATGATCAGGATTGCATGGCCCCTGAAGAAGCTGCAAACCTGATGGTACCAATTACGGGCCTGGATTATACTACCCAACGGGTTTCACAAATGTTCTCCAAGATGCAAATGCCATCGATACAGCCTGCTGCTCAGAAGAAAGCATTCAAGGAGTTATGGGATCCGCCTCGAGATAGCAAGGAGCTGAGGAAGATCACACAACACCCGGGACTGGGTTATACCCTGCAAGAATACTATGAAGCCGAGGTGGATGTCATCTCAGCCTTCTACCCGAATGAAGATTCCCCAGAAGTAGGGTATGATCAATACCCCTTTGAAGATGAAGAGATTATGTATCAATCCATAACAGACAATGAAGCCCAAGACAACCAGCCGGAGGCAAGGGCGTCTGATGAGACCAAGAAGGGTTGGTGCTGGGAGAATCCGTCCTGCAAAGAGGATCTGTTCCAGGCCGAAGCACAATTTGACACCGGAACCCCGATGAAGACCAAGTAGCCAGAGAGCTACAAGAGTGCCTGGAGTTTGGGCGCATTCTAGAAGAATTCCGAGCTCTACATAATGATAACCTCTCAGGGGAGCCCACATCAGAAGAGCCTCTAAGCGCAGAAGACTCCACGTCGAAGTTTTCCGCTGAGCCAGTCACGTCCTCGGGGCAGACTGGACAGAATCCGGCCATATTGGCCTTATACGATGCACCAGCATCTGCTGATGATCGGTGTGATGAAACAGAAAGTCATGAGAATGAAGAAGATTATATCCCGGGAGGCTTCATTGATTTGCAAGAAGCCCCGCCCGAAGTTGAGGACGGAGGCCAGGCCACCGTCGATGAGCTGATAGAAGTGAATCTGGGGTCAGCAGATGAGCCAAGGCCTACGTTCCTCAGTGCACTGCTGGAGCCAGCTGTCAAAGAACAGTATATTCAGTTTCTGAAAGAATTCCGAGACTGCTTCGCATGGACATATGATGAGATGCCGGGACTGAGTTCCGATGTGGCACAGCACCGATTGGCGATAAACCCAGAGGCAAGCCCTGTGAAGCAGCCTGCCAGGAGAATGCGTCCCGAACTGATAAATCAGATCAACAAAGAAGTCGACAAGCTGATCGATGTGGGCTTTGTTGAAGAGAACCAATATACTACATGGCTGGCCAATATAGTGCCCGTGAAGAAGAAAAATGGGCAGATCAGAATATGTGTAGATTTCAGGGACCTGAATAAGGCTTGCCCGAAAGATGATTTCCCAGTGCCAATCACTGAAGTAATGATCGATGCAACCACTGGCCATGAAGCCCTGTCATTCATGGATGGGTCATCCGGATACAACCAGATCTGGATTGCTGAAGAAGACAGAGTGCATACTGCATTCCGCACCCCGAAGGGGATATTTCACTACAAAAGGATGCCGTTCGGCCTCAAGAATGCCGGCGCTACTTATCAAAGAGCTATGACAAAGATCTTTGATGATTTACTCTTCAAGAAAGTGGAGTGCTACATCGATGACCTGGTGGTGAAAACCAGCAGAAGAGAAGATCATCTGCAAGATCTGAGGATAGTGTTCCAGAGGCTGCGCAGATATGAACTCAAGATGAATCCTATGAAATGTGCCTTCGGCGTGTCCAGTGGAAAATTCCTTGGGTTCGTTGTCCGTCATAGGGGCATTGAGATCGACCCATCCAAGATTAAAGCTATCCAGGAGCTCCCTCCACCAAGGAATCTCCACGAGCTGAGATGCAAGGGCGTTTGGCCTATATCCGACGATTCATATCAAATCTGTCGGGGAGATGCCACCCTTTTCACAAGCTCATGATGAAAGATGTACCGTTCCTCTGGGACGAAGGCTGTCAGGAAGCTTTTGAGAAGCTGAAAGAATATCTCAAGACCCCTCCAGTGCTGGGGGCACCTATTAAGGGCAAGCCCCTGATACTATACATTGCAGCCACACACTGTTCCCTGGGGGCAATGCTGGCACAGATAAATGAAGAAGGCAAAGAACAGGCTCTATACTACCTGAGTCGGAGGCTGATTAGAACTGAAGAAAGCTACACCTATATAGAAAAGACATGCTTGGCACTAGTCTTTGCCGTTAAAAAACTCCGGCACTATATGCTGTCACACGAAATCAGATTGATATCTGCAGCAGATCCGCTCAAATACATATTGACTCAGCCAACACTGAAAGGCCGGTTGGGCAAATGAGCAGTAATTCTGATGGAATTCGATATCACATATATACCCCAGAGGGCAATAAAAGGACAGGCCGTGGCTGATTTCTTCGCAGAGCACCCTGTGCCAGAGAATGATATGTTGGGGACTGAGTTACCCGATGATGAAACATTAGAAGCCTGCCAGGCTCAGTCAACTATGTGGCAGCTATTCTTTGATGGAGCATCTAGGACAGAGACGGACTCCAATGGAAAGACCAGAATACGGGCCGGTGCCGGTATTGTGCTAAGATCGCCAGAGGGGGAGGTTGTGCATACTTCCTGTTCTATAAACAAGCCCTGCACTAATAATGAAGCCGAGTATGAAGCTCTGATAATCGGGCTGCACATCAGCCTCCACATGGGTATCCAGATGCTTCAAGTATTCGGGGATTCAATGTTGATAATAAAGCAAATCCAAGGTGAGTTCGAAGTGCGAAAGCCGGGGTTGAACCCCTACCACCAAAAAGCTGTGCGCCTCATGGCGAAGTTCTATCATATTGAGCTCAAGCATGTGGGCCGTGCACATAATGCCCAGGCTGATGCATTGGCAAAGCTAGCCAGCTCAATAGCAGTCCCACCGGATGAGACACTGAACATTGTTGTTATAAATCGGCGGCAAGTCCCCAGCATGCTAGAAGGCTGTCCCGAAGAAAATGAAGTCGCCACGATCAGTACAGAACAGGCATCTGACTGGAGATAGCACCTGCTACAATGGTTTTTGCACCAACAGCTGCCGCAGAAAAGAGAAGAAAAGATGAAACTTTTAAGGATCAAAGGTTCTTATGAATTCAGAAATGGAACTCTGTTCCGAATAATGGCAGATGCACGCAAGAAGATTCTGCTCCGCTGCCTGTCCACTGAGGAAGCTTGGCAAGCGCTGAAAGAAATACATGCTGAGACGGCAGGTGCTCACCAAGCTGGCCCTAAGATGAAGATAGAAATCAAGAAGCTGGGCTACTATTGGCCCACTATGTTTGAAGATTGCTGCAAGTTTGCGAAGTCATGTCAGAAATGTCAGGAGCATGCTGCTGTGCCTAGAAGGCCACCTGCCGTTCTGCACCCTACAATCCCTAGCTGGCCGTTTGCACAATGGGGAACCGATGTAGTCGGCCCACTACCAACCTCCTCAGCCGGACATAAGTACATACTGGCAATAACAGATTACTTCTCCCGATGGGCGGAAGCTATAGCATTACGAGAAGTGACTGGTGAGCTGGTTGCCAGATTCATCAAACAAAACATTATCTTCCGGTTTGGGATCCCCAGCCGAATAATATCTGATAATGGAAGTCATTTCAGAAATCAAAAGATCTATCGGCTCGCCGAGAAGTATAAGATCGAGTGGAGGACTTCCACTCCTTACAATCCACAGGCAAATGGATTGGCAGAAGCCTTCAACAAAACGTTATGCACCTTGTTGGCTAAAGTCGTCAGTTCTAATAAGAAGGACTGGGAAGAAAAGATGTATGAAGCTCTATGGGCATACCGCACTGTCTTCAAGACACCTACAGGGTGCTCGCCATACTCACTGGTATACGGCTCAGAGGCAGTAGTTCCGCTGGAGCTGGAAGTCCCGTCACTCAGGGTGGCAGTCCAATATGACCTGGCCCGTGGCGAACAAACCAATGCAGAAAGAAGATTACAAGAATTGGCTGAATTGGAAGGGAAGCGCCTCCAAGCTCAGAAGAATATCCAGATGTACCAGGCCCACATGGCCACTGCATTCAACAAACTCGTAAAAGGACGAGAATTTAAGAAAGGTGACCTCGTCATGGTCAAGAAAAGAGAAGTCATGGCGTCCAACCCAAAAGGGAAGCTGAATCCTAATTGGGAAGGTCCTTATGTGATATATAGGGTCTACGAAGGAGGGGCCTACATGGTCGTTAACCATCGAGGGGAAATCCAATTCTCACCACTCAACGGTAGACACCTAAAGCTGTATCACGCCGCCCAACCAATATTCCCCGAGTAATCAGGCTAAAAGCTACCCTGCTCCCTTGGTCTAGCGGCACTCTGCCCTAACCGAGCTACCCATTTCCTTGGTCTAGCGGCACTCCACCCTAACCGAGCTACCCTTTTCTTAGTCTAGCGGCACTCCGCCCTAACCAAGCTACCAATTTCCTTGGTCTAGCGGCACTCCGCCCTAACCGAGCTACCCTGCTCCCTTGGTCTAGCGGCACTCTGCCCTAACCGAGCTACCCATTTCCTTGGTCTAGCGGCACTCCGCCCTAACCGAGCTACCCTTTTCTTGGTCTAGCGGCACTCCGCCCTAACCAAGCTACCCATTTCCTTGGTCTAGCGGCACTCCGCCCTAACCAAGCTACCCTTCTCCCTTGGTCTAGCGGCACTCTGCCCTAACCGAGCTACCCATTTCCTTGGTCTAGCGGCACTCCGCCCTAACCGAGCTACCCTTTTCTTGGTCTAGCGACACTCCGCCCTAACCAAGCTACCCATTTCCTTGGTCTAGCGGCACTCCGCCCTAACCAAGCTACCCTTCTCCCTTGGTCTAGCGGCACTCTGCCCTAACCGAGCTACCCATTTCCTTGGTCTAGCGGCACTCCGCCCTAACCAAGCTACCCTTCTTCCTTGGTCTAGCGGCACTCCGCCCTAGCCGAGCCATCCCTTATCATGATTTAATGACAGTCAGACTTGTTACCCTCCCAAAAAGAGGGGAAGAGAGAATAAAAGAATGAAAATAAATAAAAATGGGGTTAAAAATAGAGATACCCTGCCGGTCTTGTTCAGGTTTTCCGAGCAAGGGCAAAAAATGGCTAAAACCCAGCTGTGGTGAAAACCCGAAAGGGCACTGCAGGCAAAATCGGGTACCCCGCCACGTGAAAACCCGGAAGGGCGCGTGGGCAAAAGCAAGAGGGGGCTGGCTCCGGTGAAAACCCGAAAGGGCGCTTGGGCCAGTAATATGGTGATCCTAAAGAAACCTCACCTCCCGTCATAAACTTCTCGTCGATCGGCCGGCACCTCGTCCAATCAACGATCAAACCCACCCAGTTCAGACCCTACGTCTGTCCTGATAAAACCCTCATACCTTGCCAAAGTCCCACCATGGTGAAACCTGCTTTGATCGATTGGCGCACTGCCCGGTCAATGATGAAACCTATCCGGCTTAGACCTTACGTCTATCCCGATGAAACCTATGAAATCCCTGCATTGGTATAAACCCAATACCGACGATGAAACCTGCTGTTGATTGATTGGCACATTGCCCAATCAGCGGTAAGACCTATCCAGTTTAGACCCTACGTCTATCCTGATGAAATCCATGATATCCTTGCATTGGTATAAACCCAATACCGATGATGAAACCCATCTTTGGTCGACAGGGCACCCTGCCCGATCGGCGAAGAAACCTGTTCGGTCTACATCTCACATCTGTTCCGACTAGAGCTGCGTGTCTCGCTATGTCCCACCGTGATGAAATCTGCTGCTGATTAATGGGCACACTCGCCCGAGCAGCAATGAAACCTATCCGGCTTAGACCTTACGTCTATCCCGATGAAACCCATGAAACCTTTGCATTGGTATAAACCCAATACTGATGATGAAACCTGCTGTTGATCGATTGGCACCCTGCCCGATCAGCAACAAAACCAGCCCAGGGTAGACCTTACGTCTATTCTGATGAAGATTCATAAGATCCTTGCATTGGTATAAACTCAATACCAATGATGAAACCCACCTTTGGTCAATGGGCACCCTGCCCGATCAACGAAGAAACCCGTCCTATCAAATTTGCATATCCCTTTACGTCCCGCCGTGATGAGACCTACCATTGGCCGATCGGCACCCTGCCCGATCAATGATAAAACCAGCCCAGTGTGGACCTTACGTCTACCCTGATGAAACCTATAAAATCCTTGCGTCGGTATATACCCAATACCGATGATAAGAGCATGCATTAATGAAGCAGCACATCGCCTGATCCGTGCTGAAGTCCCGATTCAGGAAACATATGTATATAAAAAAAATGGGGTTAAAAATAGAGATACCCCGCCAGACTTGTTCGGACATCCCGGATAAGGGCAAAAATGGCCAAAAAACCCCGCTGTGGTGAAAACCCGAAAGGGCACCGCAGGCAAAATCGGGTACCCCGCCACGTGAAAACCCGAAAGGGCGCGTGGGCAAAAGCAAGAGGGGGCTGGCTCCGGTGAAGACCCGAAAGGGCACTTGGGTCAGTAATGTGGTAATCTAAAAGTTCCATGCCAACCGGCACGCTACCTTTACCTCCCCTTCACTGATGAAGCCTTCCGTCGGTCATCTGGCTCTATGCCCCACCGATGATAAAGCCTTCCCGGGGTGGACCTTACGTCTACCCTGATGAAACCTACATACCCGCTTTCAAACGTCCCACCGACAATGAAACCCATCACCACCCTGATGAAGCCTGTCCAGCTCAGACCTCACGTCTGTCCTGATGAAGCCTACGCATTTCTTGGCAAGCCCCACATGCGATAAAACATGTTGGAATAGACCTTACGTCTATCCTGACGAGACCAACACCTTCACATACGTCCCACAGTTGATCGATTGGCATCCTGCCCGATCGATGATGAAACCTTGTCCAGTTTAGACCTTTCGTCTATACTGATGAAACTTATAAATCCCTTTGCATCGATATAAACCCAATATTGATGATGAAACCAACCGTTGATCGATTGGCACCCTGCCCGATCAATGATGAAACCTTGTCCAGTTTAGACCTTTCGTCTATACTGATGAAACTTATAAATCCCTTTGCATCGATATAAACCCAATATTGATGATGAAACCAACCGTTGATCGATTGGCACCCTGCCCGATCAATGATGAAACCTTGTCCAGTTTAGACCTTTCGTCTATACTGATGAAACTTATAAATCCCTTTGCATCGATATAAACCCAATATTGATGATGAAACCAACCGTCGATCGATTGGCATCCTGCCCGATCAATGATGAAACCTTGTCCAGTTTAGACCTTTCGTCTATTCTGATGAAACTTGTGAAATCTCCTTGCATCGATATAAACCCAATATCGATGATGAAATCAATTGTTGATCGACCGGCACCTCGCCCGATCAATGATGAAACCCTACCCAGTTTAGACCTTTCGTTTATTCTGATGAAACTTATAAAACCCTTCGCTTCGATATAAACCCCATATCAATGATGAAACCACCGTTGATCGACCGGCACCGCGCCCGATCAATGATAAAACCCTGCCCAGTTCAGACCCTACGTCTGTTCTGATGAAAACTATGCCCCCTTCAAATGTCCCACCTGCCATAACCTCTATCCAGTCTAGACTTGCCGTCTATTCTGATGAAACCCCTTCTGTCACATCCCTGCAAATTGTCTCCCTCATAGCACATGTCGCCAAGAGGGACGTTTGATGATACCGACACAATCCGGTTTAAGCACCTCTTCGGATGCCCGTCACGCGGTGGAGCGAGTTCCCCATCCTTTCTCTGAAGGGGTGGACGCTCTCCTGCTAGGTACGAGCCATTCACATGAGGGATTGCTAAAACCACTACCCCACTTCCCGAAGTGATGAAACCACATGGTAGACAAGATGGATACACATGAAGCCAAAAGATCTCTTTTCATTTCATTACGAAGTGAGTACATAAGGGGCCCCGAGGGGACGCTGTGTCACAAAAAGAAAGAAAAGAAAAGAAAGTGAAGATAATTCATGGCCGCCGAAAGATATCTTCAAAGGCCAGAAGACCAACATAGGGGGCGGCTCCTAACTCATGAAGGCGCGCTTCCTCCTCCTGAAGCCTCATGGACAGGTCCTGGAAAGACATCACCCGACCCTCCAGTGAAGCCACCTCCTCGGTGGACTGTGGCCGAATAGAAGATAATTGCTGCAGCTCGGCCCGAAGTTCAGTGAGCTCCGCCTCCAAAACGGCTACCCGTTTCTGGATAGCCTCCTCCCGCTGAATAATACTCTGTAGCTCGGCCTGGCGTTCATCAAGTGTCAGCGTTAGCTTTTCCACCTCGGATTTGCATTCCGACCTCTGCAACTTCAACGCCGTCAACCTGTCAACCATGATCCGTGCTAGGAAGTCTCTCCGATGCACGAATTTCAACAAAAGCAAGACCCGCTGAGCCCATGTGTCCAAAGGGCAGCCCATGGCTTGCAGGCCAGCAGTGAGGCGATTGGCGATTTCCTTCAGCTGTAGATATGTCAAGCCAGGCTGAGACTCTACTAGCTGGCGTAACATGTCCAGATGCTGCCAGACGAAGCTGTCAGGAGACGTAAAGCCAAAGGAAGCAGATGCGACGACTTCGAAAGTCACCTCTCCGTCAATATCTGCCCATAGTCCAATGCCCGCTTGGGAGGACGAAGAAGGCAAATCTGCCGAAAGAGCTAGCCGGTATCTCTCTGTACTCCCCTGCTGGACTGAAGACTCCTCCTCTGCTGCTGCCTCGGGAGCTACACCTTGAACATCCGCGGGAGGAGAATCAATGAGTAATGGGGTTATCTCTGCAATGGAGGCTGCACCTTCAGCTGCTCTTTCTGGTGATGGGGACAGAGGTGCCTTAGACTGTGTAGGCAGGAATTCGGACTCTGCAGCCACTATGGCAGGAATTGCTGACTCGGGCGCGATTGACATTACTGCGGCCGGTATGAAAGCAGAGCTCCTAGCCGGATCTGCTTCGGCTCTAAGATCTGAAGCCCTAGCAGGGATGACGCTTTCTTCTGCAGCCCCCAAGTCTAATGATGCCAAGTCTGTCGAGGACTGTATCCGCACTGGCACAGGGCGAATGATCTCAGGAGCCCCCGTGCAAGTTAAAGGCAGAAAAGGAACAATAGCCAAATCTACAAGGGAAATGTCCATGAAGGATGTGGAGGTGGCCGGGGTAGCAGCAACAATACTCTGAGACCAAAGCAAAGCGACCTTCAGCACTAAATAAAAGAAACAAATGAAGCAGCATACATGAAGAACAACCCACCTTTGGAGCAGGGTCCGCACCCTCAAAATGGGGCGAAAGAGAAGAAAGCTCCGTGGCCGAAATGGCGAGTGGTGGAGTTATGTCAATCTCAGTATCGAGCCCGGCAAACTCCTCCTGAAATTCTTCCTCAGAGGATGACGCTGATAGTTCGGCGGGTCGAAGAGACGGAACACCTTTCGCAAGTGCAGGAGGGGCTTCTGACTTGGCAATACCTTCCCCTTCGCTGTCGCTGAAATCTACCTCCTCCTCATGGGAGACAGCCTGGGAGCTGCCCGAAGATATTTCCACACTAGCTATATGCTGGGCCGGTACCTCTAAAGCATGGCGGGATGAAGATCGAGTGATTATGCGTCTGGCCGGAATAGTACTCTGCTTTGGCCGAGTCTTGTGACCCTCCTGTGGTCGAGGCAGCTCTTCTGTCATTATCATGGCCTCGGCTTGCTCCCCGACTGCCACTGCTACAAGAAAAGAAAACTTCTGAGAAGTATAGCAAAGAAAACAACGGAAGTATGAAACAAATGGAAAAAGCACATTTACCCTCCTCCTCGCCAGCCGGGGTGGGAGAAGGCAGTCTTGTGTCCGTCTCCACAGGCGCTTCAACCTGCTCCTGGGCTGTATCAGATAAAAAGAAGCTCAGCCTCAAAGAACTCCCTAGGAGATTGGTCAAGATGACAAAGGAAGTTCCAGCTACAAGCTATCACCGTCACCTTCGGCAGATGCCTGTGCGGCCTCCCTCTGAGATGCGAATGCGTCAAATGAAGGGATATCCGGAAGAGGGGTTCCAGCTTCCTTCGCAGTCGAAGCCGACTTCCGGGTCCGAGCAACCTTGGCCTTCTTGGCCTTGGCGACTGCAACCTTCACCACAGAAGGCTTCCTCTTCTTGCCCGGAGGCAGGGGAGTGGTCGTAGGTGCTGCTTCGGGAATTTCAAAGTGGGCAGGTTTCTCAGCTTGAGCAATTATCTTCCTGTAAAGCCCCTGCCGCTTTATGTCTGGTCTATCTGTACGAGACACGAGAAAGGCAGTCATAGTCAACATATGCAAAACATGACAATAAGAAGAAAGAAGCCATGATCAAACAAACAAGGAGCACACCTGCTGGGCCGTCATAAAATGTGGAAAGCGGCCAATACATATAAGCTACCTCCTTTGATCGGGAGGCGGCCTCCTTCACGAGCCAGCATACATCGCCAATAGTCTGACACTTCTCCGTCAGGGCGGCCAAGTCCTTATGGCCATGGAAATCAAGGCAATGAAATAGGCCGAGGTAATCTATGCACCAGGCGTCAACATAATGGAAAGAAACAAAAAGCTGCTTATTTAGAATGACAGCTACCGGGCTCTCCACTGTCAGCCCGTGGACATTTAACAGTACAAAAAGCCAGGAGGTGTGCTGATAATATGACTGGGTGCGGTCCTCCCTCCGCACGAAGGTCCTATAAGGATGAAACCTGTCTGTCGGACCCCTCCAAGAAGTAGCCTTCGAAAGTGGTTCCTCCGAGGGGAATGGATACTGCACCTCCAAATGAGTGTCCCCTATGTGGCCCAGCTGTCTCAAGTCTCTGGTGAAAGTGTCCACATCAACTTCAGAAAAGACAGGAGTGGGTAGTTCCGCACCCGCCTCCTTCAAAGACCGGCGGGCAGCGATATAAGCTTCTGCCTCCCTCTGGTGCTGGGAATAAAGCCTCCTCAGATGGACCTCGTCAATATCAAATACAGGCCCTGATTGCCGCTTCAAAAAGGAGCGCTCGGCCACATCCCAGAAAGCGCCTCTGCCATCTTTATAAAAATTGGTGCGTATGTTCCACCACTTGATATAGTCTGATGAGACCCGAGGGAGACGATTGGAGACGGTCGGGACCCTGAAAGTTGTGTCTTCCCGACGATGAAAGAAATCCCACCATATCCGACCGTCGCCGGCAATACTGGACCCGTGCTTGGCCCGGCTCTCCAGAGGAAACTGAGCAGTCGATGGAGGGATATGCTGGTCGTAACCAAAATTTCTGCCAAAGCGGAAGGGATAATAGGGCTCCAAAATGAGCAAGCCCCCCTTCCTGAAAACTAATACACTGGGCCGTATGGCCATGGCCCACCTCACCAATTCTGGTTCTAAAAGAGGCCGGGTGGCGGCGACCCCCGAAACAGGATGGACATAAACCTCCACCTCCTCCATTTTACACTCCCTTTGAGGGTCCACCAAGGGAGCTGAACCTGCTGCCAAGCTCCAAAAGTGAATGCTGCCAGGTGCGTCTACAGGCACTCTTATTAGCCTACCCCTCATCTTGAACAGCTGTTCTGAGAAAGGACCAGGTTCAGCGCTAGCGAACTCAATCATACGAGGGAGCAGTGTGTCTGACTGTAAAGTTCTCGGGGCCAGCTCAGGGAAAATGCTGCAAACCCAGGCATTGAAGAAATGAAAGGGACCCACAGTCCTCGAAGAGCGGGGGGTCCGATGTCTATGCAAGTCCCCCAAGGATTTGTAAATTAAACACAGAGCCACTGGGCACAAAGACAATCGCATCCCCCAAGCCATCTGGCAGGCCGGATATATAGCCTCGGGTCTAATAATCGTCTCGTCCCCTTGAGGGAGAGCGAAAGTGCATAGCCAGAAAGTCAAATAGGCCGCACAATGGGTGATGGGATCAACCCCTGCTGGGTTCGGGCCATCCGCGTCTGTCCGGCGCAATGAAGCTGGCAGTGCTGACTTGTAACGGGGGGCCCTGACCTGTTTACCGGAAGTCAGCCCTACGGAAGGAAAGTCTGCGTACCTCAAGGGACCCCCGAAGAAATATTGTATCCACTGCCCCACACGGACTCTCAGTCGGCTGCTCTTTTCCCTGGCTTGATAGCCTTTGGAGGACCCCCTACTGTAGGCCAAACAGATGGACCGGTAAGCTTTCATCAGGTACCGGTATGCATAACCGAAAGAATAGCGGCCCTCTCCATTAGAGGCGTCCTTGATGGAATCATCCAGGCAGACCTCCTCGTATGGCTCTCCGTCCATGGGTAGGCCAGAAAGCTGCGATAAACTCCAGAGGTCGAGGGATGTCTCGCCTTCCGCTGTATAGAATGTATTGAACTGCGGGCAGAACACTTCAAGCATACCGCAACACAATCCCCGAGAGACGGGATAGCGGAACCTGGAGGCAAATACACTATGGTATACCCCAGCTCTAACCAATAGAGGGGCATACTCCTTCAAAACATATTCTGTAAACTCCACTGCTCCAACCCTAAAAAGATGGGCGTCTGTCAACTTGGCATCTCCAAACCAGCCGGCAGCCAGCTGATATTTAAACTGAACGGCCAGGCAGTTAAGAACAAATGGCTCGTCTCTATAACCCCACTTCGCAGGCGCCAAAAAGAGTCCGAATGAAGTCTTCTCTCGGTGGACACGGCCGGTGGTATGATCCCACCTTGCAGGGGTGAATTCTGGGGCCCGGGTTAGCATCTTCTTCTCGGGTTCTAAATCGGAGATGCCCAGCACAGCATTCCAGTCCCTCTGTTCACCTGGGAGATATATGGCTCGGGCTCGATAGACAGAACCCTTCATGCTGTCTCTATCGGCAAGTATTGCCGCTTCCACGGAGCGGGCAATAATAACATCCCGCATTCCGCGTACGGTGAAAGTCCGAACAAACGGCAGCAAATGACGATCCTTCGGCAAGTCCGGGCGGTAGTCAGCAGCTCTCCTGAATTCAGCACCCTCCAGGGAAGAATAAATTTCAGCAGTCGATACGGTGTCAGTTTCAGAATCGGAAGATTCGTCGACACTAGCAATCTGGTCATAGCCAAAGCTCAGGCTGTATACATTCAACCAGTTGACTTTGGCCCGAGATATGTCCGGCTGAGCCGATGAACTTGTTCCAACGGCTCCGGAAGATGCAGCAGCAGAACTGGAAGCCATGTCAGCACCTGCAGTCAGAAAAAGACAAGAAAAGAAGCTTCAGAAAGATGAATGGGCATGAAACAATAAGACAAACAAATTCTCAAAAATTTCGGCAGCATCTCCTCTTGTCCGAGGTATGCCCAAAAAAAGAATAGGGAGTCACCCACCAAGAGGGAGTGATCCCGAGCATAAGATGGGACTCAATCCCATATATATAGCGAACCTACCCCAAAAAAATCGGCAAAGAAGGGGGGGGGGAAATGACGCTCTCGGGGGGGGGGGGGAAGCTCACAGCTCACCGCCACCGCCAAAGTGAAGAAAGAGAAAGAAGAGGAGAGAATGAGGGACAGCAAGGCTTTCGGCGCCTTAAAAAGGCCCAAAGCTGAGGGGCTCTCGGCGCGGCCAAATGCGCGCCGAGAACCCCCCCGGCCGAGAGCTCCCGTCGGCCAAAAGGCGCGCCGAGAGCTCCCCGGCCGAAAACCCCCCGTCAGCCAAAAGTCGCGCCGACAACTCCCAGGCCGAGAACCCCTGTCGGCCGTGAAGCGCGCCGAGAAGCCCATACGCGCCGATATCCTTCGCGCCGGGAGGTCCATGCCGAGAAGCCCGAAATGCTGGAAATAAAGAAAATACGAAAATGAAGACATCAAAATGAAAGATGGATATGCAAAAGGGTTACTACAGCAACATGATCAAGCTGAAGGACAATGTCAAGGATAAAACTGAGGAATATACCCTCAAATGATGAAGAACACCTGCAGACCCCGTGTCGCTTATTCTGCACTTACGCCGCCCGCAGGTGGGGGGCATTTGTTGACACCTAGAAAATGAACAGGGGTGGAAGCATAACTGAAAAGAAAATCAGGCCAACAGTAGAAGACCACTGATGAAGCTCGTCAACCATTCACCCGGCTAAAGCCTTTGTCGGCCAAAGCTGATGCCCGGTGCCGATGTCATTCAGACGGCAGCGCCGATGAAGCCGCAGTCACTCGACTGATGGGACCTCCCAGCCTTTTAAGAAGAGCTGTACTACTGCTTCGTCCGAGAATCCACGGATGATATGTCAAGGTAAGCCAGATGTCAGCTTACTGATGGATGTAATATGAGATAAAGATGAAACCGGCACCGACAGATAAAGATTGTCAGGGCTCCTACAAAGTCAGAACAGAAGAGCAATCCTCTCCACAGATTACATACCCGGCCGAAGTCTGTCAGACTGAAGCTGATGTCTGGTCTTGTCACCGTTCGGATGACAATGCCGATGAAACATACCCGGTTTTGTCGTCATTCATACGGCAATACTGATTAAACCCCAGTTCGTTCACTGATGGAGCCTCAAAACGATCTCAACAAAGTCATGCCTCTACTAAAGGTGGGCTTTATTCGGTTCTGACGAAGATTAATTCAAAAGAAAGCATGAAGAGAAGCCTAAGGCACGAATGAGGCCTGAAGGCGCTAGATGGGCCGGTCATTTGGGCTCCTGTTAGTGGCGCCGGGAGCCTCAACAGGGGGCTACTTGTCGCGCCGGGAGATGTCTCGAATGGAACTGGCCACACCGACTGCCCTCCGCCGAGAGCACAGAAGGATGAGACCTATATAAACATACCCCCTTTGAAAGAAAAGGGGATCGGAGGATCAGAAGCCAGACCATCGATCAAAAAGAAAGAAAAAGAGAAGAGACCAGAGAGAGAGAGAGCCTCCTCCGCTGAAAAAGAAAGAGAGAAGAGACCCATTCCCAGGGAAGAAGCTCCAGGTGGGCATCCGGGGGAGGGAGAGGAGTCAATGCTCCGCCCTCCCCCATGTTTGTTTTCTCTTTTCTTCTATTTCATGTAATACTTTCGAATCTTATCTCGATTCATGCAATGTAGCCGAAATATCTCGGCATCTGTCTGTTCCCCTTTCCCTCACTCTCTCCCTGTAATCGGTTTGGGTATGGGAATGATGTTTCATATGGGTTTTCTGACTATGTGTCTTCCGTGATGGGCATCATCAAACGAATGGATATATATGTATGATGGGCTGTAGTTTGAGCTTGATTTTTGCTTTTTTTTAAGCCCTATTGCCATTCTCTGTGTTATTTGTAAATCAATAGCATGATGATCAGTTTCGTCTGTCCTTTCTCTGCCTCGTAGCACTGTTATTGCTCACCCCAAAGCCTGGAACAGATTATTCTTTGGCTGCTGGGATGAAGCCGTGCTGTGCAATGATTGAGGCTTGAGAAACTCCGGGGTTCCAAGCATGTGTGTTTCCTCCGTATATGTCATCTAAGTCTCCTCTGGGGCCAGAGACAGCCATCTCTTGGCTCCCAGGGTGACGAATGACCATATTAAGTTTGTCCCCAAGCTCTGCATGATAACGGCGATGAACAGGGGCATTCAGACTTCGGCCTCCCAGATGCCTCTCAAATCCCAATACTCCTCTGGATTCTAGACCTAATCCAACTCAAAGTGGATGCTTCGGACAGCTCAGAGCCCATAGAGTCCGTCGCTTTCAGCCCAAACCATCATTAAAACCAGAAAACAGAGTACCGTAAGCTTTGTTCTGATCCCGGCGCCCTCATACTTCTCGGATCAACCTACAGTAAATTTGGTGAATAGCTCCCGGCGCCGCTTCTTCAGGCGCCGAGAACCACCAGGATCAGCTCCTCCCCCCCTTTTTTCTTTGCGCGCCGGGAGCCCCTATGCCTTGGCTTTCTTCCCCGCGCGCCGGGAGGCCCTCTTTCTTCCTCATGTGCCGAGAGACCCTCCGGGCCATCCTATCAGCGCACCGAGAAACCCGTGCCGGGAGCTCTCTGGCATCCTTGCCATCGGCGCCGAAAAGCCAACCTGTACACCTCAAGTCGTAAAACCTTTGCTACCACTGAAGAAACCCCATAAATACTCTTGTTATGTCAAGGGATGCCCGGGCCATCATATGCACCTCGGGGGTGACAATTAATGGGGATAACCCTCCCCTTTTCTACGAGGTTTTCCGGACTCGATCGGCTTTTATAACCTTCCGAGGCAATGGAGCTCCGCCACTGCATAAGCTTCGCTGACCTCTAAAGGGATATCGAAACAGTGCTGCAGGCACGTACATGGTTAGGGGTTCAATACCCCTCTATTTGGCTTTCACCCCGGCATTCCGTGGGTGATCGTCTATCATTCCCTGGCAAATGCTGAGTCCGGGGGAGATGCTGTCAAAATTCTCCCAGGACCACGAAAAGCCAACATTAAGCTGTCCCCGGGACTCTGTATGACACCGGTGACAGGGATCCTCTACGCCTTGGCCTTCCCAAATTCCTCCTCGATCCTGATGTTCTTATAAAGCCCAAGCCTAATCTAGTTCAAACTTTGATGCCCTGACCTATTTTTGACCCCAAAGAAATCCTTCCCCTTGGCATGAATCAATCAGATACCCAAAACAGAGTACCGTAAGCTCTGTTCTGGTCCCGGCGCCCTCACTGCTCTCGGCTCAGCCTACAGTAAACTGGGTGAATAGCTCCCGGCGCCACTTCTTCAGGCGCCGAGAACCCCCAGGGGCAGCTCCTCTCCCTTTCACCTCAGCGCGCCGGGAAGCCCGGGCCGAGAACCTCCAGAGTCCTCTTTGCATCCTCCGCGCCGGGAGACCCCCCCTTGCAGCCTCGTCGCGCCGGGAGCCTTGCTCAACCATCCCGCGCCGAGACCCTCTTCCAGCATTTCTTCCTCGCGCCGGGAAGCCTGCGCCGAAGGCCCTCTCCCCTTTGGCTTCTCTTTGTCGCGCCGGGAACCTAAGTCCTCTCGCCTTGGCGCCGGGAACCCCCAGCCTTCTTGTTTTGGCGCCGGAAGCCCTGGCCTTCCCATTTTTGGGTCGTGCCGAGAGCCTGTGTCCATTCAGAGCGTGCCGAGAGCCCGATCTACCACCCAATGAATTCCAATACCCAAAGCGAACCCACAAAAGGGATATCTGTGGATCACCCGATATGTTCCGGGGATAAAATTGAAGGGGAGTCATAACCCCTATGTTCCACCTAACTACAACGGATTTACGAATAACCCTTTTGCTCGGGGGGGTCTTGCCACTGCATGAATCCCGCTAGCTTTTCAAAGGGAAAATCACACATTGCCCCATAGCCCATATGTACACGGGTTGGGAGGTTCGGCCTCTCTAGCTCTCGGCTTTCATCTCGGCATTCCGTGGGTGATAGCCTATTTCCCCCTGGGCATAACCCAGATTAAGAGAAAAGGCCGTCGAAATACCGATCGAAGCTTTAAACCTATATCATGGCCAGGGCTTTGCCTTTCCGTGGTGGATATCTTCTATCTCCTTGTTTCCACCAAGTATAACTGTTTTGAACCGCCAACCACACGATCTAGTCGGTTTCTGTGGTTGATGTTATTATCTTACCCGCCTCCCCGGCCCTGGTATGAAGTTTAAAGTTAAGCATGTGAATATCTGTTTGCCTCTCGAGGCCTCTTACTTTAGCGTTTAATCAAGGGTTGTCCTTCCCTGGAAGGACGTAATTAACGTCATAACGTTCATGGTATGACGGACTTCAGGTCCCGACACGATCACTCACAATCGACTGACCATGTCAGATCGAGCGCACAATGAAATCGTCACACATGTGACTGGCACGCCAATAAATCCATAAATATAAATAAATGAACAAATAATAAATAAATAAAAAAATCCGCGTCCACAGCTTCCTGCACCTCGGTTGTGGGGTATTGCTCCGCCATGGAAGGACAAGAAGAACCGGAAGAAGAGGAGGAGAGCGCCAAGTCCCACGATTCAGGAGGAGGTCGAAGCTGACGGATCGCCGCCCCCAAACTAACTATGCAAATAACATATGAACATGATCAGACATGGAAGATAATGAACAAAGGGGGCGATAAAAGATAGAAGAACTGACCGTGATCGCCACCAAGGTTCCGACAAAGTCGAAAGGATGAAGAAAGGCAAGAAACGACGCCGTGTACCTTGGATAAGGATGAAGACTTGATCGCGCTTGAAACGGGGTGCGGGGAACTTTGTAGATTCAAACCTCCTCTCCTTCCCGCCTACTAGAGGAAGAGGGCCTCACATTCATATCATGCTCTCTTGTAAAACAAAGATCAAACCACAAGAGAAAAACCCATTAGAAACATGCATGTGCAGTATCAATCCCACAGTGATAAAATAAGGGTAGAAATTGAGGGCAAACTCACCGGGGGGAGGTTTTTAACCCCTGTGGAAGGGTGCAAAAGATAGGTGTGTGTGTTGTGAATGCATAAGAGTTGAAATCATGAGATATGATGCAAAGAATAGGGAGAAATCGTTGATGCAAAATGTGCAAAAGTGCATGTGTAGTAGAAAGTGCAGAAAATTGTGATGATTTGTGAAATTGAGGGGATTAGAACTAAGAGTATAGACAACCAAATTAAGCCCTCGTGCGTGGATTAGAAAGCCAATACTTCCCTCTTCAAGATGGGGTCAAAGTTGTGAGTTGGAGATGCAGCATGGCGTCGCCCCACGTCGAGAAAGAGCCCTCCCTCCGCGACCTGTGAACTGGGCATCTATTTATAGGGGCAGAAAAGCCTTTGAGTTTGAATCCGAGATGAACACCCAAATTAGGTGTTTTAGATGCACAAATCTCCAGATAATAGTGGGGATAAGAGTCCTAGATCAATTAGAGCCAATCCATAAGCTTCTTCTCAGAGAAAATAGATCAAACAAGGTCTCCAAAGAGTCCCACGGTGATGAAATCGGAGTTCAGGAAGTTTAGGACTCTCTGTCTAAGAAACAGTCTATCATACGACCGCATACGGAT